>CAKASE010000046.1:4875714-6094642 GCA_916720795.1 Danaus chrysippus | reverse complement strand
AATAGATGAATTAAATATTCACATCTTAGGACATCGGTTTTCGATCCGCGCAATCGTCTTGATAAAGTTTTCGGCCCCCTATAGTCGGCATGGTATAGTTCGGGAGCGGGGCGTCAGAAAAGGATATAGATTTCAGGAATATCGTGTACGTAGCAATAAGTTAGTGAAGTGATATGGGGCGGTCAGAGGGGTAGGTGGAGCCGGCTGGGACGCTGCGACGTCTGTCTAGACAGAACGTAATTAGGAAGGTGAGCGTAGGCAGCGACGGGCACTTGCGTCATATTCTAATTAATAGTGTAACAGGTAAATTGTTCCTTTTTTATCCTCACGAGTATTTAGAAGAAGGAAGTCGGTGACATAAGCCCACTCAAACGCTCATTGTTAGTCGTTCAACATATCCACGGTGGAGGATTCTGTCTGACACATGTTTTGGGTTTATCAAAAAAAATGTGCATGTTAAATAATTCATGAGTAAAAAAAATGATTCTTAACATTTGTGAAGACTGATGGAATGTATTTTCATTGATGTACCTAAATACGATACGAGAATTATATTCATACTTTAAATAATAAATATATCGTTTCCTCCAAGAGGTTTATTTCTACGTACATGATGTCTTAGGTTTCAATTTAAAAGTGTTTAATGTTTACTTAAAAAAAAGGATATCGGAGATTATCATTATCCCGTTTATAAATAAGACTTCAATGTATATTAACGAGGTTGTTTGTTTTGCATCTAATTAGTGAGTAATCCGTCAATGATGGGCGTGTCTTGAGGTAAGCGTAAGCGGCTGTGGAAGTTTGTGTTAATATTAGGCTTGTTTGTCAACGTCGTGTGTTGCTGATGTACGTCGTTACTTGGCCGCTATAAATACCGTGACAGGGCACAGCGTCCCATGCGCTCCGTCAGCCCGATGTACCAAACGAAATGCACTTACCGCACCAGATTCGCGAACAATTGTTTACGATCAATGCACCAAATCTCCGGCTACAATGATGTCACCGCGCTTATTGATTGACGTATATCGGAATATTTCACGATATCTATGAGCCTTGAGTAGTTTACAAATAAGATCAAACATTATCTCGTTTGGCAAATATATTTCCAAGAGCGTCGAATCTTTTTTATAATAACAGTTATATTATTCGTATGACACCGTCCGTTCCTATGAAAATACAATTTGTTTTGCTATAAACGGAGCGTAGAAGTCGAGCCTGTAAGAATAACCCGAGGTTATTTCCATCAGAGACGAGCGTCCAACAAAATACCCTCCTCGTACGACAACATTGTTGTACGATACTCGCCGCGGTGATAAATTACGGATAAAATTATAATGTCTGTGTGTTTTGTTGCGCTCTCAACGTCTATAGTATTTAATACGTTACTTCACGAACACAGACCTGCTAATTGCTTATTGTATTCTCATACTTTGAGAAGACATTAAGATAAATAATAAAAATAATTTTTAATCACATCTCGTCAGTATTTGTAATAAATATAAAATGAAAATAATGACTCCATCATGTACTGTAATGTACTAAACATTTAAGGGTAGATATTATATACAAATATTGTTAGTGAATCATGATTGTGTTGAGTTATTGTTTTATCCCAAGTCAGCAGTTATCTTGGTTAGTTTCCATAGTAAGTTATATTATTTAATCAAATAGTTTAAAACAATTCTCGCCCTATAGTTTATTACTTTATAGTACCGCAATCCACTCGTCCTGTTTACATTTTAATAAATTGAACATCTCTTCGAATTAATTGTCATGAAATTTGTGACCCAATACAAGTAAACACAAGGAGTTTTTACCTATTTTTACAAAGAAAAAATTCGTAAAAGGACTTAGCCAATTCCGCAATTATAGTGTTTTTTTCGGTTACAGGAATGTCGGCATTAGCAGTCTCAAAATTTTCAAGATAACTAATTACTAATATATTCACACCAAGCAATACTTCACATATCTTAATACGCATTGTTAGAATATGTCACGGCCTTGGTATTTTGTTGCCATTACTCTGGACGCGTAATATACAGTTCATTAACGCTACATTAAATAAATATATAAACTATATTATAATTTAATAATAAAAATAAAAAAACAAACGCATGTTCTATATCACCTGAGTACATTGAAAGTATTTATGCGTGAGATCTATTTTAATGAGAGCTTTACTTAGCCTGCCGCTGAGCTTGCATACCGAGCATTCATTGAACGATGTTTACGGACTGTTTACGTTTACGATGGAGGTTCTCTTGATAATAACATCACTATCATGAAATACAAATTTAAATTAAAAAAACTATGGATTTGTAGCTTATATAATGTATAGAAATTCATACGGTTATTTAAGCAACAGTTTTTAATTTAAAAAAATATAGAAACTATGAATGAGATTTCGTTTTCGTTTACTTTTTTTTTACAATTAATACACAGTCTATTTGGGATTCCATCTTAAGGTGTTGCCAGTGCGTGTTTTTGTTTAATAAAAAGAAAAAATATATAAAATAGGTACCTTTTATTACTACTGCTTGTGATAATACACGTATAACTTATTATAGCTATATAACATTATACATATATCTATAATACACTATCTTCTAAGGACTGAACAGCGACGAGTACCAGTAATACTAAAATACCCAGCGCGCAAACAATTTGTGAGATACATTAATAGGCCTCACATGTGTGGAAATATAAATATGTTTTAAGTTGTAA
Source organism: Danaus chrysippus (assembly GCA_916720795.1). Classification (NCBI taxonomy): domain Eukaryota; kingdom Metazoa; phylum Arthropoda; class Insecta; order Lepidoptera; family Nymphalidae; genus Danaus; species Danaus chrysippus. The sequence goes on along the minus strand of CAKASE010000046.1, from coordinate 6,091,918 downwards.
ACAAACACTTTCAAGACTCCATATAATAGTGAACAGAAGTCAGCCTATAAGTGTCACGCTTTGTGGACCACGTTCGACTAGATATGAATCAAAGCGTGACAACACGATTTCACTTTCGTTATGAGTCCCATCATTTTTCTATATATCCCTTTAATTTTTGCGAGTGCGTGAGGGCGCACGCGCGGTGTCAATTGTTTTCTTCGTGTTTCGCTGTTTATTTTGGGCGTGCGACGTCTCTGTGCAAGCCACTCGTGTCCCTACTGTTCCCTGATACCACTACAACACCTTGATATTCGATCATCTTCACTATTATTAATAAATAACGTCTACTCTCTAAAAGACATTTGAAGTATTTGTTATAATGTCGTAACGGTAGAGGCCATTTGTTGGAGGATTTATTGTGATTTTAATATTTGTTCTAGAATTTCATGGATTTTAAAAAATCGGTTTTACTATTGTCTAATCGAATATATTATTCATAATAACACAGGTTAAACTTTTATGGAACTCACCCAAGAGAGACAAGGCGACTTATATTTAAATTACTATTAATTGTTTTAATCATATAAATAGGTTTGTAGGTTGTAATAGGCACAGTATGAATCGGTAGTACTGTGATATAGTATGTAAAATACTTTCCAAGTTAAATGGGAACATTTTAATATCCCCCACAGCGCTTGTTAGCGTCCTTTTATTAAGTACTGGAGAAGCAATATTCTGTACAAGGTTAAACATCATGCAGATAGAAGATTGTTGTCATAATATATGATATACATTTTCCTCCTACTGGTTTTTGCTTGTAACATCTAATGATAAAAGTAAATAGGATTATATTAATATCAGTTTTATAATAATCATGTTTTTATGAACAGATCTAAAGTGATAAATGAATATGCCCGCCCTTTTCCATGACATGACACGAGCCAATTTAACTTAATTCTTTTTATTGAGCTTCTCAATTCATCACATTGAGACGGTACCCCTCATATAATCCGATGCGTTCGTTTGTATGATATGTTATTATTCCGTGCGCGATTTAAAGACTGTTTAATGTCCATTACTTAGGAAATGGAGTCACGTATGTACCATTGTTCTTAGGTAAAAGAATGGCCCTTTCATATTTTTATTTATATACTTAGAAACTATTAGAAAGTCGAGATGACCCACTCGCATTATGCCATTTCTAGCCCACACTAAGCGTTGTCACAAACGCGTTTACCTAGTTAAGACATATTTGGAAAATTGTATTAAAATCCGATATATAAAAGGATTCTTTCTTAAGAATCTCGTGATGAAATTTTTGTTCTGTTCACACGCCTTGGAAGGTCTGTACGTAGGAGATATTTCGATGAAATGATTTCATTCAGCTATTGTTATTTTTAAATTAAAATCTACGAACCATGTCTCGAGAAAACGTTTGTGGGTAGAGTAGATGATACCGGATTCATAGACATTAAAAACTCTTTGGTTAGAAAAAAACTACAACGGATGTATGAGATTGAAAAAAAGATATACGGAAAACAACTAATATATATGTATGGCTTTTCACTAATTTTTTAATACTAACCAATGTTCAAATAAACTGTAAAGTCACATTAAAACTTTAATTATATTTGATACCAAAAAGTATTACATGTAGAATAACAAAATTATACAAGAAATATAAACGAATTTATGTCGTACGCGACATAATTAGATAGATATTATTATTTACAGAATAATATTAAGGAGATGTGATATGTTTATCCGGTATAAGAATAAGACCCTTTGATGTTTTCCAGTGTGGAGCGGAATTGGCGCAGGGGTAGCGAGACGGTTCAGCCGACACTCGTTTGAGGAGTTGAGGCCGTTCCCGGCCGATGGCCTCGCGACCTATTTCCCCCCTCCCCCTGCCAAGTCTGCCCTCATCCTTTATCAGACCGATAATATCAAGAATGTACGGTCGATACTCTACTTACGTATATATGTATGTATGTATGTGTTACGTATTTAAATACGATATTTTGGTTGCATTTAATAAATATCTTAATAATGGTGTTTTGGTGGATATCATTAAGAATACACAACGTCGATCGAAAATTCGGAAAGAATTCTCCCGTGATGACGTCACCGCGAACAGTGCATTGTCGCGATGACCCCGATGTTTTGTTTACTTGACTCGTGTAGAGCCTTCTCTATTATACATATAAATATAAAAATATATTCAAACTAATATTTTAAAATTATAATAAAAGATATAAAAATAACGAATGGCTGGTTTGACCTTTGACAAAGTGCAAATTACCTAAAAAAAAACAGGTCTGTCTAAAGTCTGAACTGACAAAGCGACACGAATAAGGGGATCGCGTCGTATAGAAATTGTTTGGGAGATTACTAACGCGTGGTGAGTAATAAGCGATGGGAGAAGGGACAATGGTTACGGCGAGGGACCCACAGACCCTCGGCGGCGCGCGGCGGGCGGCAGGCGGCAGGCGCTGGTAGCTGAGTCTGACGGCAGCGCGCGTTCGACGACCTGCCGTCTCAAGGCCGCCTTTACACGTGCCACCGGCTGCTTCCTGCCGCCGCCATAACAAACCTCTCCCTCCCCCCTCCACCTCGACCTCCCCCAACCCGGGACACTAAAATGTTCCTAATTCCCGATTCTAGGTATCGCTATACAAGGATTCGTCGAGTTTGATTTACATGCGATAGACGGGATTAAATGAGATATCGTTTCGTTTTTTTTCTTAAATTCTTTGGTACCTGTTTCTGTGTATATATTCTATTGAATTAATTGAATATGATCGATCGAAGTCAAGTCACATTGTATATTAAGCTTCTGAATCGTGATGTTATATTTCTAAATAAATAAACAATTCACTATTATAATATACTAAATTCATAATGGTGGCCTATTGAATATTTCTAAAATAACAGTTTTACTTTCATTATTCAGCTTTAACAAAGAGATTCTCGATAATCTTATAACTATTCAATACTCGCTGTTTCGTGCGACTTCGCTTGCTAATATTCATTTTGTATATTTTGAACCAAATCACATACTCCTATAGATTTTTGATAAAATTACATGAAGAGTATCGTGATTGGTGGTGTAAATATGTATACTTAGCCCATAATTCTATACTTATAACCACTTGTGTCTCTAAAAATTATTGGACAGTATTTATCTCAATCACAGAGCACAAAAAAAAATGAAGCTTGTCACCAAAGATTCCTTATTATTCAAAACTTACTTTTGAAAATACCAGTACTAGGCCGTTTATCAAATAATTACGATTATGCTAATGTTTTTTGATAATTCAAACAAGATATAACCATAATAAAAAACCGGACAAGTGTAAATCATTTTGGTATCCAGAGTTCCGTGGTCGTAGAGGCTCGTTAAATAAAAAAAACATATGAATATTACTTTAGTTCTACAATGATATTACAAATTGCATTTCTTATATACTTGTACGAAGTTTGTTTTAATTATCTTACTGTAAACATGTTAAAAAAATGCTTTAACCTACAAGAGAATCTAGATTTATTGTAAGAAAAAAAAAATATAGTTAATACCATCGGAAAACTCATACTTCTCAAAAAGCGCTTTATTCCCGTTACAAGTATAGGGGTGTCATAAGTTTGATGTCAATGCCTGTGTGTGTCTGTCTGTCTTTTGTGTCGAAGATATTAAACGGATCGACCGCTTCCGATGCGGGTTTTTCATTTTGAAGCCAGTTTCCTTGCGATGAATCTAAGTTATCTTTGGTTAATATTGGTCCAGGAGTTTACGAATTCAGCTCTTTTCCATAGTAATGTAAGGATTACCCAATTAAGTGCTTGATTTGAACCAGTATCATAGTTAAATGGCAATTCGAATGTAGGTGGTTTTTTACATTTTATTATGTTATTGATAAAGTAACTGACTCACCAAAACGTCGTATGATATGTTATATCAAAATCCCGAGTTATGACCGAAAAATATAAAATTATTGAAGGATTAGTTTGTCATAAACCGAAGTCCAAGGTGGACATCACTTATCATACATTTTTTGCACTAATAAGTATCTGTTACTAATAAGTAACAGCTTAACTCAACGTGCGTACAGATTAAGATTAATCTAATGAGAGATAATGAAAGAACAATCTTGTAAGATTTTTACAGCATCTTTCACGATGAATTATGCTATACACTTAGAATGTAAAAGATATCATAGAACTATATTAAATTAGATTTCTATCAGACTGTATGTGTTAAATATTTTTCTAAAGCTAATATATGCATTACAATGTTATTTTGATTATCATGAGGAGAAATCACAAAGAGTTTGTCAAGTTTAAAATTGAGTTTGAAATTCTAATAATGGCTGTTTTGGGTGTCTAGGACTACATAACATAAAGAGATAGTAGAAAGGAAATTTAAATTTTCAATTATTCGATTTTAAACACAATCTAGATAAAAGGGCTATAGACTAAACTTCAAAATACTGAACATCAGTTGGACATTATATTAGCGTACATTTTATAAACCCCTTAAACGTTCTTCACAGCTCTTGGTATGAAAGGATGAACACAAATTTCTTTTATAAATAGATCCCATTTTGATCTTGGAACCCTAAACAAGATTTCGCTTACAGTATATGAGATGCCAAAAAATTAGCATAGTGATATTAATATTAATTTTAGAAAAAACCATTTCCCAGTACGATGTATATTTATATATATCAATAAATTGAAGATACAGTTGTCACTTTAATGACTTTAAATTTTGGTGTCTTAATTTTTTTTAATGAAAAATACTAATAAAAAGCGTAAAATAATTTCCATAATTTAATAAACATTTTTAAAAGTTTTAAGACATTTCACTTGTCTTTTATACAGGGTGACTGGTGAATTACTATCGATATATGAGGACGTGATATTTGACGATCATATATGACAAAATAAAAATTAATATAACATAAATATTAATAAACTTCTAAGTAAAGTTAACCAAAAGTTATGTAATTAATTACGCATCGTATGAACACCCTACAGATTAGGTATACACACACACTCACACAGACGCGGCGGCGGCGTAGTGTTGTATCAGCACGCCGCCGCACGCGCCCACACTCGGAACACTTGGAACGTGTACACACTTTATTTATTTATACGGAAATTTGGTCAAAAATTAAGTACCTATTTTTTTTACATAATTCGAATGAGAATCATGTACCGAGTATGCTCCTTAAATATTGATAGTAATTCACCAGTCACCCTGTATAACACTTTATAGCGCGAAAAGATTTCTTCGAGTTTAACGTCAGTTAGTTTCTTTATAAATAAAAGTTATTGTTAATTAGGTAATTTATATTTTAGTATAAACTGACTCGCAAAACTCTCAGTAACTTGCTAAATTCGAGCATCTTTCAGTCTTATAATAAGACTATCAAATGTACCTCGCCATAAAATCTACACCCCTCTAGAATTTTATTACATAAAATATTAAAGGAAGAAATTATGTTCGTTGGAGGAATAGGAATGAGGCAAAAAAAATTCTTCCGAAAGTAACAATGTTATTGAAGTGATTTATTTGTGATAGGTTTCTCGAGCATTCAAATGTGTATAAAGTACTTTATGACTGCTAATGTGTCAATGTTTGAACATGAAAATATATGTGAAAAGAGTTTTGACTAAAACTTTATATATGTCTAGTTTAATAGAGACAGGTAGTGAATTTCTTACTCAGACGGCTTCGGCGGAGAAAGGTTTATTTTTAAAAGACGAGGTGTGGTAGATTTCTAAGGCGAGGTTATTAAAGATCGGTGATATTTTGAATGAAAATGATGAGGGTGTTGGACATCGTGTGTGATATGGGCGAAGATTGAAGATTAAGACATGTCTTCCCTGGTAAATTGACTATCACTTGTGACATAATATTTAAGGTGAAATATATAAAGAATACTATAGTTAATTAATAGGTCTTGTTTGTTTTTAAATTCAAAAGCCGAAGCAAATTTTGAAACTGTATACGTAATATTTTCTGAAACATTTTTCGTATCATTTCTTTATTATGATATCAAATATTTTAATATGATTTCCAGAAACAGATAAGTCTTCGAGGAATTAGTTTTTAGAATTTATAAGTAAATAAAATACAGGCGGAATTGGTGTTATAGGTGTAGAAGTGTCATTCAATGACAATAATTAGTGTTTTAATACTATCAGCATTTACGCGATTTACAGCATTAAATAAATATTCTATTATTGATTGTTTTATATATATTTAAATATGTATATTAGTACATAACAAAAAAGTATTGTATAGACATAATGTAAGGCGAAAGAAAGCTAAAGTATCCTATTTAAAATAACATGGATCTATCAAAAAATAATGATCAATAGAGACTATCATACTTTACTATTAAAAAAATATTTATCTGTGGAATTTACAAACAACTTTTTGTAGACAAAATAAAGTTAGTGAAACTTGATAAGGTGTAGAGGACGTCTGACTGACTGGCTTGAACTGATAACGCTTATCACCATATAATGATATTTATAATACACTATCTGTCAGCTGTTATTGATAACATATATACGCCTCATATTTACTTCAGTAATTTCTTTTGTTTTCTGCTTTTATTTAATACATTAAAAATCTGTTTTTATATACAGAATTTGTTTCAAAGTAATTTTGTGTACTGCGAACATTAATTGTGCTTTACGTTCGTTCATGGGCAGAATTCGTTTTAGACGTCTAATTAGAAAAAAAAAACGAAAAGAAAAGTAAAAGTAATTTAACTTTTAACTCAGATCATGTCATGGCATGATAAAAAGGAATTCAGTATCCGGAATTAATTTGTAATTTTAATGTAAAGTAGAAATGAAATAAATCCGGTTTTTGCCGGATAATCGATATAAAATGAAGGGTACCTACGCCGACCTGTTCTATGTGGTCGTGGTTCTTGAAGAAAGTCGTTTGATATTATAATAAATTTTTGTCTTCAAAATACTCCATAAGAAGGCTAAATTCGAGCAATTAAAAGTTTGAAGGTCAGATGGTAGACGAATGATAAGTATAGGTAACATTGTAAGCTTTTGTGATCATAAATCATGATGATGCAAGACTTCGAGGTATGTTAAGTGGTTCATTCTGAAGTTATGATGTTTTTAGTTTGTTCCTTCGCCTTGTACAGTTTTAAACATAATGAAATCGAACGACTAACTTGCAGACATTTCTTATAAATATTATTTTAGTATTACATTCTACAGAACAATAGAACAACTTCGAGAGCAATCCGATGAAAACATGCGAGCTATACATTGTTCGCGCTTATCAAAACAGTTGAATGGTTATTATTAATTGTAACTGTGACCCGTCTGCTTGGCTTGATAATGGACGTATCGGAATTCCAAGTACCATTACGCAGACATTCATTTAGGTATAAAACAAGCTGGGCCCTTTACTCCAGACTTGTTATCGTGACGCAAATTTCGGGGAGGCGGAGGTCCCTGCCTCATCCCTCTCTGGTCTTGGAGGGTTTTGAGAGTGAGGGCTGTCTGTGAAACCTTCGCTCTGATAACCCACATCCGTCGCCCTCAGACGAAGTGCTCTCGCCATTATTTTTCTATCTCAAACAATTTTTTATCTTTCGATATCTTTTTTTATGCATTCGTAGTGTTGAAGCATTTTAATTTGTTTTGTCTACGGCTAGTCGTTAAGCGTTATCTGTTGCTTTGTTTTATGTGTGTATATCTGTTGTTTCAAAAACAACTTATATTTTTCTTTATGGAAACATTTACTAAGTCATAACGAAGTCTAGATATGAAATTTTAATATAATAAGACTTATAATACCATAGTATATATACATATTATGTAAGTACGTGCTTTTGATTTATTTAAGTTTTTTTTGTTCATGGTAAATATTTTTTCCCTTTAAATATAATTCTTTAAATTCACTTCTACATATTTAGTAATCTATATACCACACAGTATAAGAGAATAAAGTAAAATATTAAAATCTAGCATTATGATAATTTTCTTGTGTAACAACACTAAGAATGGTCTGAATAAGATAATTCTGTCGAATTCAGGGGACCATAAATTACGGATGAAAAATTTTTATCTCCGAAATTACGCTTTGACAAGAATTCGAAGTATGTATTTAGAATGTTACAAAACGGTAAAATATAAAAAGAAAATACATATATTGTAAAAGTCGATTGGATTTTACTATAGTAACGATATGTTTTGTTTATTAATAAAACCGAATAACTTATATTTAGTTTTATAAATAGTGTAATAAAAATATCTGGAATCTGGGGTACGGTTAAATATAAAGAATATTTGTTCTTTTTAAATAGATATAGCTTTGATATTGTATCTAATACGAATATTGAGGTCCAGGGCTAGTTGTCAGATGTGTTGTATTACATTATTTGTGTTAGTTTGACATTACATCTGTATTATTAAGATTTGGTTACACTCGAAGATCATCTAGAGTCCACGACATGTGCTTCGTATGAAATCGAGCAAACACATGGCTTTAATTCACAATAGATTTGTACAGCAGATGTTGACTTTGTATATATAGCAATCAAATAAATCTCTATCATATTTTTTGTATCATAATAATTATTTTGCGATATGCTTCGACATGTTTAGTTACATAATTGAAACAAACGTTTGTGACTTCAAACCGAATGAATCGGGTCGCATGTCGTGTCAAGTGGGTCATTCGCGAAGGCAGTGGTCAGTTTGAACGGAAGCTGTACTGACCGGTGTGAGAGGTCGCGTCGGTCGCGGTCGGAGGCGTCGTCGGGGTCGGCGGAGTGGTCGTCGGGTCGGTAACGTTGGAGGGCGCACGCGCGCAAGCCGCGCAGGCCAGCGGCGAGGGAGCATCGTCGGGGGCGCGCGCGGAGGACGGGCCGGGGGGAGGCGCGCAGAGCACGACCAGCCGCAGCAGCGCCACGCACCACCACCAGAGCACGGCGGCCAGCGCGGCCCGGGGCCTCCTCTCGACCGAAATACGCGCACCGTGGGGCCGTGCAGTGCGCTCGGGGCCTCGCTTCAGCCGCTCGGGTGACGGTCGGGATGCGACGCGGGAGCGCGCGCGCTGCCACACGGCGACTGCGGCGCCGCCTCCGACACCGCACGACCGCGCCCGAACACTATTTCGGGAGCGACGCTCCTCGCCGCCCGCCCGCAGCGCGCTGCCAATTTTACGCGAAATTGCGGGCGGGCGGTGATGCGATATGTACCGCGGTCGCCTGCATAGGTGCTCGGACCCTGGACGTGAGCGTGCTCCTGAGCTACGAACCTTTTTTCATTGATAGGGCCGCCGAGGAGCCCGGGCAGCCTAGGACCCGCGCCCTGAGCCGTCTCTCCCGCGCGCCACTTGCGCCTCTCCTCCACTTAAAATAGTCCTCGGCGGACGAGGTGCGCCGCGCGGCTCGTGTCAATAGACACAATGTCGCAGCAATTGGCAAGGAAACAGAGACTCGCACTATCTCACTGTCTCGCGCACTGTGTTGTGAATTCTTATGCACGGTTTATATTTAGATGTAAAATTATTTCTGATATAGATAGGTGTTTGACATTACGTTGAACTCTCATACGTCGGGAACTTCCACCTGTATAAATATTCAGTTTCATTCTTTTTCATCGACGCTATTCATTTTTATTGTAGTCTTATTTTCTTCGAGCCAAAGAATACTCAATTAAGGCTGTTTGAAATGTAGTCAGGATTACGAAATAATTTTACACAATTAAGATAATTGTAATAGAAAAAACTACCTCATATAAAAGCAAATACATTATTTTTCTTTTAAGTCAAAGTTGTACCTTGAATTCGCTCAAGACATTTGAATCATTCACATCAAGGTGTCATATAATATATACGCACTTTTATATTATTTCTTGTTGTAACATTTTTGATAGTTGATAATAAATGTATGGTTTTAATAATGAAGTAAAAAAACGTACATTACTTTCTACAACTCTCTCTCTTTTTTCAGGTTTTAAAAGTAGACAAAATTTTATGACAATTCCATTTAAATGGTAATTTTTTAAGCGATTGCAAGTATATAAACTTTATCAATCAATATTTTAACATTTTACCAATTAAAATTTTTATGTTTGTCGCTGATCGTAATCAATTTGATTTTTTTTTAAATAAGTTATAAGTATGGGTCAGGCGAAGTTTGGGAATGAAATTAAGTTTCAGATTTAGTTTCAGATAGTACGCTTTTTTTTATTATTTACATCTACTTGTTTCGTTTCAAGAACCATTGCAAGCCACAGTTGAGCAACAACCTGCCATGTTAAACATGTAAAAGGTGTAACTTTTAGAATAGACAATATCTTGAAGAAGGTTTTTTTATCTAGGCAATAAATATATCACACAAAAAGTAAGCCAATTTTTAAAACCGATTAAAAATACCATACTTTTACAACAAGGTGTTTATAAAATCGATTGTGACTGTGGCTTGTCATACATTGGACAGACAAAGAGGAGTATAGGTAGAAGGGTTAAAACCATATATCGGATATTAAAAAAAGGCGTGCGTCGAAGTCAGCAGTGTGTGAACACACAATAGACAAACCAAGCCAATACATCCGCTTTAACAAACCACAGATCCTTGCTCGAGAAGACAGATATATGCCGAGATTAATACGCGAGGCTATTGAAATTAAAAGAACACCCTCATTTCAATACAGAAGGGCAGCTGGCAATTATGAAACACATGGCAATTATAATCATCAATAATATAAAAACCAATGTGTGTGGCCACATTATATTCTTCTTGAGTAGTAAACTAGAAACTTAAAATACCGTTGACGGTAGTTTGTAAATAACAAAACTAACTGACAGATACTTTCATCTTGTTAGCTCGTGATCACGGTTGCTGGAAAGTAATCTTAAAATCGGGAACAAACATATATAAAGTAATAAAAGAAGTATAGTATGCGAAAAAAAATCAAATCTTAGATATTATTACGAAGTTCAGGAACTTAAAAGTACATTATCTGCATAATTACATTATTAAAAACTGAATTATAAATTGATGTAGTTATAGGGACCTCGATATAAGCCCACGTGGTAGGTTAGCAATAGCATTGTATTTCCTTTACGATACCAGGAATCCTCTTGGTTCCCACGTCGTGGTGACGATGGCGCGGAGTCAGCAACCTCACATGTTATATAATACCTTGTCTATACAATGGTGCTGTCCCGACTTTGTTTGTCTCGTTAAGCTGATAATATCAAGTTCCAATAGGAAAAAAAATGTTTTATTAAAAATTATTTCAACTCTGGTAAGCTTTTGTCACAATTGGATATTTAGATTGGGTCAGTGATGTGCCAGTTGGTTTAGTGACAGTTTTTCTGAAAGCTAAGAAGTTTTAGGTATATAGTACACAAAATTTGGCTGCAACCATCTTGAGAGAAAATAATATAAATAACGTTATTTTTCAATGAGGCGAAACCTCTTAGCATTCGATGAATTCACCGTGCGGGTGCCGGGTCAATCGCGTTGCAGGGAGAAGAGTTTCAACAGTGCCTAAACAATTGCTGACAATTTATGAACTGGTTTCAAGATAAAATTATAACTTCCATGCTCATAGTTATTAACCATGTATAACTTTATATTACCCGTGACATCATACAAGTTCTCTCTAAACAGAAAATCTATCGACGTAGTCTCGTTAAAGAATCAATACATTTAAGTATAAATACGAGCCCAGGATTCGTTTTTTTTTAACAGTTTTGTTTCATACAAATGTATGATTTGTATTTCTGACATAGTGTATTTGTTTCGTATTTGAAACAAGCTGCAAGGAGGACAAACGTAAAGGTGTTTTCGATTAGAAGTCTTTATTGATACAGAAAAGTTGATTAACGATAATATTAAAACTTCTAGAGATTCATGTTTTACTTATTTATCAAAAACCTGCTCAATACTCAGCTATATGCATTGTACTTTGAATTGTAGGTTATATTATTATTTATAAAAAAAATACAAAATTGACAAGAAAGAAAATGATGATCTAAGATTTTCGCGAGTATTTATTTAATCCTACTAATATTATAATTGCGAAAGTTTGTGAGTGTGTGTGTATGTTTGTTACTTCTTCACGCTCAAACGGCAGAACCGATTTTGATAAATTTTTGTGTACACGAAGCTGACGTCCAGGAATAACACATAGGCTACTTTACATCCCGGAAATCCCGGACATCGCGGGGCGCAGCTAGTATTATATATTCATATAAAAAAAGTAAATATTACAGTGAGATAGTAATCGATCCCGGTCTTAAAAAGTTTCTGTTTTAGTCAAATAAATAATGAATTATTATTGGTTGCATATATTTTTGCAATGAAGGCGCCATTTAAAGTATCCGGTGAATTCTTAAGTGGGCATGAGATGTGACGATAAAATTAACGTTAAATGATTTTTAATTTTCTCTGACCTATTAATAAAATCCATGATAAGCATATCAATTACGCTGCAGATAATTAATTATTCATTATAATTTGTTCAGTCTATGCAAGTATTGTCTGTGCATTAATATATTAAATATTAATTATCTATGTAGACGTCTCTTGACTGTAATTTCTTATATGATCTTGGACGAGAAATAGTCATATTTAAATCCCGGTTAAATTATTAGAATTCAGTTCCATAATGAAAAAAATACGTTTTTTATATATTTTTGAGTTCATATAATCTTTTATCTGTCAAAATAATTAAAATTATTATGTTGTGATTGTAAATATAGAATAAATTAATAATAAAAAGGGCTTTCCTATATATAAGTCATAACCGAAATTTTAATTGTGATAATATTTTTTAAATATTATGGCACAGATTAATACATTTTAATATTGTATCAGTAAATAGTTTTATATAAACGTATGTAATGTAACACCCATAATAAATAGAATTTTATGGTAAATTGGAATCCTGTACAAATGTAGAAGTTGTGTCATATCTCTATACATTTATCTAGTTCCGAGTATATTTACAACTATAGACTGAAGAGTGTACATACAAATGTGTCTTATGACTTAGGACGTCGCGTCAACTGATGATTTCATAAAAATAAATTCAATCGTTTGACAGTTCTGTGTTTCTGAACTGATATATAATAAATAAATATATACTTATCTGTTTCAAATAGATTCTGTTTATTTAGGGTTAAGCTTTCCATATATAAATGAGTTGTCTAGTTTCAAATAACCTTTCGTACCTCTAATGAAAATAATTAACTTCAAGTATAGTTTTTGTTAGGTACAAGTTCGTAGTTATTGTGTCATCATATAATATATTTCATTATAAATAATACACAATAAATAGAATAAAATATGTTAAACGTAATCATATTTAATGTAGTAAATAAATAAGGCAACCTTTGAAAACTTGGTAGATATAGGAGGTAAGGCTAGCTTAAGTCTGTGTAAAAGAATGCGGGTTGTGACAGGCTGGTGGGTCAGTGCACTCCCTGTGATGCACAGAGCATATGTTGTCAGTACACCGCGGCCGCTACACCCTCCCAGCTGGACGGAACGAGACAGCGCCCGGCGATTTGAACGTTCAAATAATGATGGCATTCATGATGATACAAACAGTGATGGCATTTATAGATTTGACAAATCGTGATGGCATTCATGATTAGAAAAATAATTATGTTTTTTTTAAATAAGCGAAGTAATTATGACAGTTATTTTGCTAAATAGTAATGGCATTTACAGATTTATCAACCAATGTTTTGTAACAAATTATGGGTTGGAATTTTGAATGAAATTTAATTTATTTTATGATAAGTCAAGTTTTTAAGTGAACATTTTTATTATAATAAATTTATGTAGATATAATATGTAATAAAAGTTATGATAGGTTTTGTTTCTTTGCAAATATCTTATAAGATATATATATTTTTAAATGATCTCTGAATCGTAATTGTTTTTTTGTGAATCGATTACAATGACAAGTTTTTTTCCTAGCACTAGTACCGATATCAGTATAGTATTAAAGTGAGTTATTTTCCTCTGACTTGGGCCACATGGTGTGCCCGCACCGGTTACTTTAAATTTTCATTAGCACGGCCGTTCATTCGCTCGCCACTGCCGGCAATTACATTTCGCAATTTATGAATTGTCTTTTTATTTACGACGCTTTTACTGATATTCGCATTTCCGTCGACAGTTCCAGTATTTTACGACCTACAATTTAATGTGACAGCATGTTCCCCTTAATTGATATAAAAATTGCATTAATTTTAATTGCATACCACAATTTGTGGTCTACAATTCGTTTTATTTGTATTTCGTTGTGTTATATATGGAAGTGAATATGTTAGTTTTATTCAGAACATAGTATAACGTATTTTAATTCATAGTGAATAATATTTAATTATGACAACTGAAAACTCTATAGGTTATTTTAATAATTATCGTTTAAATAATGCCGACTCGTTGATGTCTTTTGTACTAAATGCTATTTAGGAATGATCTGTGAGGCTGTTTAAAAATTTTCTTCACGAATAATATATAATTTGTGAGTATCCTTATCTCAGAGCAGCAGTGGCCAGACGATTGTGAATTATAAAGAGAGCGCATAAACATTGCCGTGGGTCGACGCCGCAATGATAAGATTACATTCATTCTTTGTAATTAAATGAAATGATAATCATGACAATCACTGGCTGAATGTCGTGAATATTAAATAGGTTTTATATATTTTTTATTTTTAAAACCATTGTATGATATGTCAGGTCAAGACTTCATATCATTCGTCTTTGTTTAGCTTTGTTGTATTGGGACTTTAAAAAGGTTTTATATTAAATTATATTTTTGAAAATCAAGATAAATAGCTTTAATATTATGTTAATATATTAAAGAATTAATACAAAGCCTTTTTTTTTGGAACAATCAAGTGTAGTAGCATTATTATCAAATGGTTTTTCTACATCTTGAAGAGTATAATGCTAAATATTACAAATCCAATACATATACATACACATACTATATATATTGTTTATAAAACAGTTAATATTTTACGGTACATGCCAGTGACCTCGCCGAACTCAGCGGATATACCGCATACAGAATGCATTCAACAATACATTTAATATAAGCCACACTGAACGTGTACTTTCCTTTCTCAACCTAAATCCGTATGACATATGATAAGTGTTCTAATACAGATTAAAATATGAATAAAGAAAAAAAAATTGCTTATAGATAACAAATCATAATATTTTATAGTCTATGGTAATAAAAAAAATAAGACAATGATCTATGTCTATGCCTAAGAATTAGTGTGTATAGCTTAACAAAGGTATTGTTGTGCTATTAATATGTGATTCTATTAATCAATGTGGTTATCAGAGTTCAATGAACTCTTGCCTTATCGCTACTGTTTACTATACTCTTTGTTCTCTATTGTTTCAGAAAAATTAATGTCCATTACCATAATATTACTTATTATAATTCCTATACAAAGTAAAATTAATTTGCAAGTTAAGTAATAAGAGGAATTTAATTTTCAAGCTACCGCAATAAGCTAAGGCTATTTAATTTGTAATTTATAATGTATAAATTATTAATTTATACTTAAACAACAGAGTAGGACAACTAAGCTTAAGTAAGAGATAAATTAAAATGAAAAAATGTATATTAAATTTAGTATACTATACAAGAAACCGCAAAAATATTTCAATTTTCCGGTAAATTGTTCAAAGAATACGATAAGATAAATTTATTAGGGTAATAATCGTCAGTTATAAACATTCCTCTGTGAGATATCGTGGAATAAATAGCAAAAGAATATATAATACATTATATTATGTTTGATCTTTGTCAGGAGATATGATATTATTTCGCTCCCTATATTAAAATTTTCTATTCTTGTTAAAGCAACTTTCATTTTATTTCGTCCTTTTTGAATGAGATATCAAAATTTTATAATCATAAAGCGACTATAGCGATGTTGTTTTGTTATTTTTTACATGCCCGTAGTATTTATATCATTTTCATTACTCCATGTATACCTTTATTTCATTACTCCATGTATACCTGGTAACATTTTTTGTAATGCATCATAAAGGTTATTATTATGATACAAAATAAGTCCCGGCTACTTGTTAATGTTATTGAATCCTTTGGTATTTTTTAATCGAGTGTACCTTGAGTGCTAGAGGTCAGGGTGTCGGTGTGTGTGTGTGCGTGTGTGTGTGTCGGTGCGGCCCGGCGCAGCCTCCGCTCGTCTGCGGCCTGTCTAGACGGTCCCCGCCGCCCCTCGGCCCTCGCCCCTCGCCCTCCGCCCCACCAGAGCCGCTTGCACTCCCCGGAGCTCCTTTCACTGCACCGGCCCACCTGCTGTTTGCCCTGCTTGCCACCTTCAGTTGCAGATGAGCAAAATGTACGTTCATTTCAAGTCGGGCTAATGTTTTCAGACTGTTTTTTTTTATCAGTAAAAGACTAGCTACACATTGTAGATATATGTCGTTTAAAAATTAAATGCCAAGATTCGTATGTAATTTCTGATCTGGGATGATTAATTTATATATCAGAATATAATGGTTTTTGAATAACTACTACATTTTACTGAATAGAAAATGGATACAGTTTTTATATTTAAACTAAACAAAGAATAAAACCGACACAAAAATGTCATAAGACTTACTAATATAACAAGATTTATTTCAAAATCCACCGAGCTTATTTAAATTTATATACATAGATATGTTTGAAGAAAAAACTAAAAAAGGAATTTGTTTTATGAATTCCAAATAGTATTCATGTGCCCGCATTCAATGTACACCAGGCTGACTTAAAGGTTCTAGTAGAGTTACGATCCCACTTCCACAGCAGCGTAATAAATTAAACAAGCCCGTGTACAGAATACGAATAAAACGGATATCACGAGACAAACACCTGCCGATGATATTGATGTACAACGACTGTATTACTTATACTTGTATCTTAAAACTAACAAATAATAAGACTAAAGTTTATTTAGGTATATGTAAAAAGTATACAGATAGTTTTTTTCCAAGGAATAAACGGGTAGCGATAACTATAGCTATAAATATGTCGGAATGATTACAAACATTGGATTCCACTGAATGATTTCATCATGTATTATGACGCACACATTGTCTACATCAATATTGTGTGTAACGTACGAAATATTGACAAACATTACAATATGAAAGACCTATTACAGAGAATCGTTATACGACGCCATTCTCACAAAGAATTAATCTTGAATTATGTTTCTTTAAATCACTATCATCACATATCATGTTTTAATATCATACAAACTTATAATTTGTATTTAAAGTATCGTCTCGCACATTGTAAGTCATGTAATATTAAATCGAGGCGTAATTCCTACGTGTACGTGCCGTCTAAATGAGTATGTGAAAGCGTTGTTTTATGACCTCCAGTAATAGTCTGGTCTGTAGACACATAGTCATAGTCTAGATATTCCGCCGAACAGACGGGCTTTCCCCGACTGAGACCGATCATTGTAGTCACAGTCATCGGACGTCATTGTTGTTTTAACAACCGATTGTTACGGCGTAGACGTCAATGCAATACTGTTGTATAAAGTGCCAGACGTATCGATTATTTCGAGAGCAATGAATCAATCGATGTTCATATCGATTTTATACTATATATAATGATTATTATAAATCAGTCTGCATCTGACACAAATATAATTATTGACATTAGTCGTTATTGTGCAGTATTAGATATATATCTAATGTGCACTTGGTCTGATGTTCACTGTGCACGTCAATTGAACGTGCTTTTGTGTTTCATGCTGATTCATAACGTGTTATATTACGTTATCACGATATCCAAGTGTGATATTCGAGTCATTTAATTTATAATAAAAACTTAAATAGCATCAAAGCCATGCTCCTACGAGTAGTCATGAGTAACTTTTTTCAAAACTGATTAAAGTATAGGTGATCTTGATATTTAAAGTCTATATTGCTAAAAAGTGCTGTTTTTTTAGCACAAGATCCATATCTTTTTAAGTATATGTTTTTAAACAAACGTAATACACCAACGCGGAATAATAACGAAATAATTTAGAGCTCTATATTCCATCACCAAACGAGCTGACATCAATTCTAAAACGATGATTTTATAATGTGTTTAAAACATGTTGTGTTCTGTTTAATGTTCTCGATGCAAAAACACCGTTTTTATGGTCTAACACATGCAAGTATTACGCGGTTTGGTCGCTGGCGGGACCTTATAAAAATTCGTCTGCACTCCGTCTAGACGTTTGGTTTGTGACGTTGGTAAGCCAACAAACAACTTAGTATGTATCGTGTATAATTGTTGACATACTAAATTAATTCTCGATATAACATCACTTATTCATATCCAATTGTTTTATTGCGATTGTTTTTTAATACAGTAGCTGTTATATAAAATATTAACAATGAGTTATCAATTTATTTTTAATACATTAGACGATTTCTTTTACATTAAAAGATTATGATAAATTCCCGTAATTGTATAAAGATGTTAACAAGAACAAAGTAAAATTTTGTTTCATTTTATATGTAATTGGTATTTAAAATGAATCTGGCTCTAAATATATAAAACCTTTTTTGTAGGTAGCATTAATTTATATTAGGTTTCTAATCATGCACTCTGTTAGTACAATTTTGTGAGACGTCGTGTTTAAAGTGTTTGTTGAATGTAGTTTTAATAAAATTTTCTTGTCGACGCGCCGTTACTAGATGTGGCAGGCAATTTAGACTCTCTAAAGGCGCCTGCAGTCGTCGCTTTCTCGTCTCGGACGCCCGCGCCGTTGGAAGCTTCGATTAGATTTAGAAACTATCGCTGTTGCATTTCTTAACACATTACGTTATCATACAATTTGAATATAGAAATGGACATAAATTAAACTGTAGCTTTTTTGTATCATTTTTTGTTATATTAATAATACGTAAAGATTAAAAACTTAACTTCTCATAACGGAAATATGAAATAAATTTTCATTAGCTATGGATTTTCCGTATGAAGTTTATATAATAGATTAACTATTCAGGTTAACCTTCTGAGGTTTAACGGATTTAAGTACTATTTTCATTGAAATAAAAGGCGTTTGTAGAGCTTCAATGTAATTTTTACGATCATGCTATGATATTGCGTTGGTATTTTTGGAAAATGTAATAATACAATAAAATTTAAACCCAAAAATATAGTTTAATTAATATTTATTCGTGTTTAATTTTAGTTCAAAATTATATTGTGTCGAATAATTATTTAAATATCTCCTCTCAGAGGTTAACGTTCCCTGTGTCAATGCACATGTTTAAACAGTTCATTTTCATGTTTTGCTCAATTCACACGTTTGAATTTAAAGTTTTTGCATGTCTGCATATATTAAGTTTATTATTTTATAATAGCACTTAGAATAATAAACCTTGTTCCGTCCGAGTGGATTCCTTTTGTGTTTTTTTTTTTACTAACATATTTTAAATACTTAGTAAAAAAAACAACACTGTCAAAATTTAAGAATTATATTTTGTACCAGCGGATTAATTGTTTTTAATGTCTTACTCCTTAGTAAAGAAGTACATAAGAATGATTATTAAGATTTTCGGTTAATGTTACTCCAGTGGAAAAGTAAATTATTAAGATTTAGAGCTATTTTGTTAAATTAGTCGTAACGGTTTCTATACACATAATTAAACTTCAAGAAATGTTTGAATATGAAATTGAATAACTAGAACTTTAACAAGACATTAGTTGGTGCAGAAAAATGTAAGGAACCTGAAATAAGAGGTTTAACGTTTTTGCATGTCTGTTTGTTTCTTCTTCAATGATCCAAACTGTTGAAATATTTATTTTTTAAAAATGATTTTTTTAATTAGATATACCAAAAAAAGTTTTTAGACAAAAATAAATATTATTTTATCAACATTTTCTTCCCCTTATTTATCGTAGATGTTTTCAGGGTAACGTTAATGATGTGCAAATGATGAAATCTTTTAAAAAAGTTGTTACTTTTCCTAAATATGTTATATAAAAAATATTATAAACGAGAAGTGATAAGTTGCTGTGCTTATTACGCAACTTATTGTACTGCACAAAAGACTGGCTTCATAAAGACTTCATAAGGCGAGCCGAAAGTCGAGAAGGTCTTTAAAGGTGAACTTTAAGGGTAGGTCCAATATTAAAACCATTTTCCTTGGTGACAGTAAGACCTAGTAGTAATAACTATATATATACAGACACCTTCGTTCAGTCTTAATTCGGGAGTCTCAATAAGCAAGCGTTTATGTAAATTTATGATGAATTAGAATAGACGAATTAATTGTTATTCTATTATATTTAAGTATGTGGTCTTACAGGAATCATAATGAAACAAAAGCATTCAAAGAATTCTAATCTCATTTGCGTTAACTGGGTTCGATCTTTTTTCTATGTCATGAATTAGATTGGATCTCGCCCCCATTCTACAATCAGGAAATTTATTATAAAAGATATTTCCCTTTCGACAAAAGCAAAAATCCAGAAAATGGGCGTTAGAATTTATGTGCACAATATCGATTTATCTAATTTAATCAAACTGTATAGAAGAAATAATAATTCACCTTGTCACCCAAAATCAATCCTTTCAGGTGTCTATATAAGATCAGTTCCTAAGAGTGTTGCTGAAAAAAAATGTCATGGAATATTAATTTAGTTTCATGGACAAAAATGCGAAATTTTGATATACTCTCCCCAACGCACGCTCACTAGAGATTTGTGTCTTCATGCTTACAAAGTCATTAACCAAAAACATTGAGACATATTATAATATAATGATGCACAGTTAAGATAGCCCATATAAAGGATAAACAAGCATCAACAAATCTATACCCATTTTCTAAACAAAGTTATCCTAACCAATGAAGCAAACTTTTTACTTTGGCAAAAATTGTCGCAATTGAGCTTCAAGAACCCAAATTTTTTCTTGAAACATTTATGAACCCACAGCGTTGAGTCTTGATTTTGGGCTGGAAGCATTATTGGACCATATTTTATTGAAAATGAGACTGATCGAGCAATGGCTCTAACTGTCGCTAACGTATCTGATAGCACTCTACTTTCTGTTACAGTTAAATAAATATGATTTAGGTGATATGTGATTTGGTTTCAGCTATTACATGAGAAATTTTCTCTTTTTGGTAATTAGTATTAGCTCC
Source organism: Danaus chrysippus (assembly GCA_916720795.1). Taxonomy (NCBI): domain Eukaryota; kingdom Metazoa; phylum Arthropoda; class Insecta; order Lepidoptera; family Nymphalidae; genus Danaus; species Danaus chrysippus. The sequence continues at coordinate 6,070,722 of CAKASE010000046.1, read as the reverse complement.
TTACATATTTTTATATTGTTATCTGTAGTCAAAGGTCTATTACAGAAAAACAAGCAATGAATTTCAGTTATATTAATGGATTTCTTTTAAACTTCGATAAAAGACTTCTATGTGCTAGCTATAAATTGGAGTCCTTTGGCTGATGTTTTGTTCTTATTTTACAATTCACTTAATTAATAACACTGAATTTTTGAGGTGGTTTAGATACTATCTTCTATTCTAATAATTAATTGATAGAAGTGAATATAAAATGACTGCATACAGATTCTGGTGCTATTTTATATAACATATATATCCATACACTGTGCTCGCTTTTTGTAATTCATTATTTTCTTCGGTTACATCTGTATTTAATTTTATTTTAGGTAGTACAAATAAAGTACCTGCTGTTCTACTCGTCTATAATAAGCTGATGTTTACAGGGCACAAGCCACGATGTTATGAATAGTTCGCATTATCTGTAATACTAGACGTATTGAGTGCAAGAGGAAATTATGGTTCCGTGTACAATATGCTAATTTTACATAATATCATGAATGTAATTTGTGGGACTATATAATACTACCAGACCAAAACTAATAAGGGGTCAGTATAAATTGGCCCAGACCATGTTTTGGTTCGGACAATAGAACAATGTTTTTCTCTAGCAAGTCATGCATTTACCTCAATATGACCATGGCGGCTTATTGGGCGTTTCGTTCTGTAATAACAATTTATACACCTCTCACGTCATGTAGCGATTAATTCAATTCTACTATATCACTTACGTAACTTATTTGGCCAGTAAAATGTTTAGTTTGTGCAAAGGAATTACACCCGAATTTTAATTACTACGCCCGATTCACTCCTCATAAACTTAAGTATTTATCGTAGCTGTTAACATTTCAATTAGCCTTTTCAATTTTTATTGCTTGAAGGCTACTGTGAGATGTAGAAGATCTCTCTGTAAAGGAAGTTCCCCATGAATTAAGCAATAACTTTGTGCTTGCACAAACCATACGCTGGTAACACAGAGGAAAATTGAAATTATATAGTTTGATACATGACTTGGAAAAGACAGACAATTACACAGGTTATTCCTATTGATGAACATTAAGCTGTCCCATACTTTGGGCACAACTTGTCGCTTCGGTAAATTTAGTGCATTGCGTTGTTTGTAGGTTTGTAGGCTCTTGAAGTCATTTGTCATGATTACAAAATTGGCTAATACGGAGTTTAAGAGGGCAACTAAAATGTTAGAATAATAATAATTATTATATTAGGAGAAGTATGGGAACCTTGCTTTTAAAATCTGTTTTTTTCATTGCATTTATTTTGTTGACTTATTTTTTTTAAAGTGAATTGTGAAATGTATTCATATGGCATCTACCGGGGTGGGACTGTGACTCTGAAAGATACTAAGTTAATTTTCTGTATTTAATAGAAGATATACAATAAATTCAATTAACCCCAGAAAAGACACAGGTTTCAGCTATTTATTAAATTAAAAAGAACACGTTCACAGTAAGTATAAAACTGAGACATTTCAAAAGGTTTAAGACTACTATATATTTATGTTATCATAGATCAGTGGAGTTGTACAAATAATAAAAATAGAAAAAAAAAACGAGACTTAAAGTAAAAACATAATAATGTAGTATGATACTAAAAGCTCATTTTACATGTCGTAAATAATAAATGCAAATTACACGTCTAAGTCCACGCTTTTTTAGGCTTTGTATAATAAAAATAGAAAACTGAACAGCGATATAATTATTTAAGAAGTTGGATGATTTTTACTTTTCATACGATAGTTATATTAAAATTAATGTAGTTTTAGTTGAAAATATTTATCATAGGTTCATATTTTCGTACTTAGTATGAAAATATATGAGGGTTTCTATTGTATAACAACTATTAGTCTACTTAAATATTAACAAATTATTATCTATTGTCAACAAATTATTGTGTTCCAGGTGTTCGTCAAATGACGAAATCAATTGCTGGAAAGACTGATAACACTAATCTCATACTGAAGTCTGCTTTCGAGACAAGTGATCCGTATATCTACTACTAAGGTAGCATCTATATAAGTTTTTCTAGACAAATTTCTTGTGATTTTATTTTTTGTATGTCACAAGCTATGATGTAGCGCCAAAGATCGGAAACCTTGTTGATACGTAATAAAATTTTATTGTTTGAAAACATGTAGACGTTTCCATGTTATTTATTATTTTTAAATAATTTTATTCAAGAATTAAAATGTGTGTTTTGAATAGAATAAAGGCATGTGATCCTCAATATAAACACATAATAAATGTAATGAGATTTGAAAAACCAGAACTTCCTCGTTTTAAAGTTACTTGTAGTGAATTTTTAGAGAAAAAATAATGTTAATATTTAACTTACTGTTCTTATTAAATGCAAATATATGTTTATTATATTTGTGAGCCAAAACAAAAAAGTTAATTTATTAAGTTTGTACACGTCATCACCTGTACTCATAAACAGTCATAAGAATAATTAAATAGTAAACACTTTTGGTTTTTATATCATTATAATTGAATATTATTTTAAATTATACATTAAACATGAAAATTTTATGGATGTAATTGAATTTTATATCTCTAGAACAGAATGAATCATTTAACGATAACAGTGTTGCCATGTGCATACGAACTTATTCAATTAGCACATTTATAACAAAACCTAAATTAAAAGTGTATTGTAATGGAATTCCATAACAAAATATTGAATAGTGTACTAGCAACAGCATTGAAACAAACATAACAATGGCCGTTCAATTCGTTATTCAGACGGTTTCCTGTACATGAGAGTCGGAGGTTTTATATGATATAGTTACAAAGTGTCTGGCAGGTGGTATGTATGTAGAGCTAGTGCGGGCTCTGCACCTTGTGGGGAAACTGGTCAGTCCGGGCTGCGCTTGGGGCTCATCGACCTCGCAGCGGCGCCCGCGCAGAAAAAACTGCCTAACCCAAATTTCGGAAGCCGTCTGCCACTCTCCCGACCCGGTGTCGTTCATACGTTTGTATGTAATCAGCACGTGTGCGGATTTAATACCGCTAATGATGCGACTGTGTCGGCATTTGATTTGTCGATAAAACGAAAAAAAAACTTCTATCAATCGAAATTATTATACCATTACAGTTAATATTGACCAGAATAAAATACTTATATTACTAATCCACTATCTGATAAAAAGGCGAGACATGTTTTATAATACTTATCGTATAGTAAAAATGATGTGACATATATTAATGTTTTGCAGAAAAAAATGTATACATTAAAAATGCAACGTTTTGCTGAATATAAAATAAATATGTCTGATGTTGTTAACATTTAAAATTTTCAACTATCCTTGACATTACGAGACTGATATTTCGATTGCTGGTTTATTACACACAGTCGTCGTGTACGGAGTTATTTTAAAATAGGACGGCCATCATATAAAACCTTGAACTTGAATTGAACTGTAGTTATGTTGAACCTATGGAGTCTAGCTATAATTTAGGATTGTCCATTATGTTAGTTCGGCTGGAGTCTAGACGTAGGCAACATTTAGCGGCTAGACAGTCTACATTCAAGACATTCGTAATTCGTTCACAGTGGCCTTCGCCTCTGCATTTATCAGACTATCCACGAATGTTAACACGTTATAATCTTTGTTTATGTTTTAAAGATATTAAACATAAAAAAATATGAATTATAATTTATAAAACTATGTACAACTGTATTATTTTTTTAAATATGTTTGAGTCAATGTATTGTTTAGATTTTGTCAAATATATTTTTTTGCAGTCATACTAGCTGACATTACATAAAATACTTTGAATTTTTTTCAGCTTAGTATGAATTAGTAGATAGATAAAATGATTTTACTGGAATAAATATTTAAAAAAATATAGTTTTGACCAGACGGATTACTCCGAATGTGACGTATCCAATTTCAAGTTGACAATCACGAGCTCAAATCAGAAAATATTAATATAAATGCGGTTGACAGAATTCAACTTTCCATTATCAGATCAATAAATCAAAAATGCAATTTGTAATGGATATTTATATTTTCAAGTTTTTAAATATTACTCAATAAACAGCAGCTCAATATTCGTAGTGGAACGAGGTGAAATCAGAAATAAATACTCTCTAAAAATGCCTAATAATGCACTTTTTTCGTTAGATTTTACCATGTTAAATGTCTGAACATTCCATTAATAATTTGATACTAATAGTAGATCATTATAAGATGTGATCGTAATAAAACTGTTTTATAATATCCAGACGTGTCTATTTGATATTTGTGAATGATATTAGTTAGATAAAGTCGCTAGTCGAAAGCGGTTAGTCAATTGTGTAGAACACAATTATGCCCCCAGACATCCGTGATAACTAACTGTCTAGGTCATTTGTTTCGTGTAATGAATGCTCTGTTCATATTCATTTCAACAATTTTATATCTGGTAGCTAAATACATATACACTGTATAGATTACTGAATTACCTTTTCTTTCTTAACATAAATATAGTTTTATTCTTATAAATTCAATAACTATTTTATTGAAGCAAATTATTAATATATCCACAAGTATTATTGCTTTATATCAATGGGCCCTATGTATAAGGGCCAATATAGCAAATTACTTTTTCATCATCAGCGTTATCGTATTTAAAAGATACATTGAAATCTAACTTAAAACGAATCAACAGAAAAATTATCATTTTGCACAATAGCCTTTATACATGGGTCATCGATATGTAGACTGCATCTCATATTACGTTAATTGAATTATATCACGTCTGAATATTCTAAGAAACATTACTTAGTATATATTTCTGCGAATCATAACAGATGAATGTTACCGTTCTGTATAGACAAGTTTTTATAATCGTGATAGAACTTTTTTTTAGTAGTATCAATTCATTTTCAGGCCGTGATGTTTGTCGTCGCCTTGGCTAGTTAAAGCTGCCGCTCAGCCGACCGAAACGAAACGCTTTACAGAATACTTATTAAATCAAACTATATACTGTTAATGTTTTTAATAACCGTTCTATCGAATTTGTTACATGAAAACTAATAAAATTTTTAAAAAGTAATATATTTAGACCTCTATTTCTCTTTCAATTGGGTTATTTTAAAGGTTCATTGGAAATACTAACCAAATGTTAAAGATTATTTAACGAAAACAATGAAACGTACTTCGATATGATTTAGTTTTACAAAATCGATGTTATAAAATTATTACTTTAAGCAAATAAATCGGAAGTATAATATTTGTAGCTAATAAATTTTAGAATAACTAAAAGTGTAAAACTTACGAACTTTACACATATAAAAAGTGTCTGTTTTATAAACGGTACTCCAAATTCATAAAAATCTAATACAATGTTCAAATAACCATAAAAGAATTCTTTACAGTGCTTATCCATTAAAGAAGCGTGAAAATTTTATTAAATGGTAGATTTAATCGATTCGTGTGGCCGTTATTATAATGAAAATGAGTTTATTGTTATAGAACATATTCAAAAACAATCAGAGGTCGAAGATGACCAGGTTGAATAATAATATTATGATGAAATATCATTATAATAAAAATCTTTAAGTGAAATATCATATAACGTTCCTTTGATAAACAATACGCAGATATCATTGTGGTCTGAGCTGTTCATAAATAACCATTGTGGTCTAGACGTCTGCCTTCAAATGGAGCTATTAAAAAAATCCTCTTTTTTATTTTTTATTTAAACATTCAGACGCAACCCAAATATGCATATCATGGAGTGTTTTGAACGTCATTCAACTGTTGATTAATATTAAACATATTTATTACACTGTTAGGTATATTCGGATGGTTAATTCTGTTCTTCTGTACGGAGATAAAATGAGCGTTGTTGCTACGGCATCTGTTGCATCATCCGCGGATATTATTCCTACACAGTTTTTTGGCCCCTGTAAATCGAGTTCGAAACCTATTCATCATTTCTATAGCCTAGCACTGTTCTAGACTCGTCAGCCATGAGTCGTATTTCAAATCAGCGTAAGTATTTATTATACGGGGGTATATTTTCTAGGAGACGATAGGAAATAGGGTGCCGTAGATCTAGGGAAGGGTTTCTCTAGTCTCATAGGGTGCCCCTGATCAATATCTAAGTACTACAACAATAATACAGGAGTTATGAATATTTATGAAATATAGATATGCCTTTTTTAATGTCAGATAACCTGAAACGACGAAAAATAGTAAGAGTTTAGAACATGTTCTCTTGAACCTGCTCAATATTTATCGATTTCCAAGTAAATTTGTTTTTGTATATGTTAGTACATAGTAATGTATGTATGTATTTTCTTGGTTCGTTGTGGGTAATTACAGTTACAATGCCTCCCTTCTGGCGTCGATGCCGGATGCCGAGCCGACGTCCCTGATAACTAGTCGGTATTTGTTTCCCAAATAACATTAAATGCGTTTCATTAATTAGTCTTCATTGGCTGAATCATTTAGTTGGCAAGAGATCGTAGCATTATATGGCATTGTTTTTATTAAATATAAGACGTTATATACTTATTTATTTTAATAATTGAGAACATTAAAGATAAACAAAGAATTAATTCTAGAAATTATTATATGTATTAAAAAAATCGTGATTAATACACGAACTTGACCATGGAATAATATCACTACTCGTTGACAAGTTTCAAATCACTTTTATGTTTGATAAAATGTAATTATCGGAATTTATGTATGAATCATTTAGTTTAATTATTACTAATACCTATAATAAATTGCTGTTACTTTATATTTTAATGTAATTAACGACAAATATATTTTAAAAATAGGAATGTTTTTTCTCGTAATTCGTCTCAGTCGGGTAAGAAAAGGTAAATTAATAAATTTGTAAGGAAATAAAAACGTGAAATTAATAATTCAGATGTTATAGGTATATATTATAGAAATACCTATAGTTAATATATATAATTATATTGAAAAACAAACAACAGATTCTTTTTAAAAAACTCTTTTAAATAAAACAAGTCACTTCCCGTCCGTTTAAATATATTTATCTTAAATGTACGTTTTAAACGGTGATTCGCATTTGTGAATGATATGTTTTGTACCAAGAATCGTTGTTATCAGCGCTTACGCTGTAATTAGCTCTGGCCGGCTGTCAAATATAATACGCGTTTTATATCGTTTGAATTATAATTTCGTAAATTCATTCATTATCAGCTTGGACACAGACGTGCCTATGTTGGCTCGATATGACCAATCGATTCATATAAACATATAGTCTATTTTTATCAATTTTTATATGTTATTGGGTACAGGCTACCTTTAATCGTGTTACGTAATCGATCCGCACATTGTGATGTTCGCATGGTTTTAATTATTCAAACGATACAACCGAGACGCCGTGTGGAGTGTCTCGTGACAAGTCAACGCGACCTTTGGTTCGGTTTACCTAATCGGTGTCTAGGCCGATGCATCCGAGGCTTTATATTGCAGCATTACCGTTTGAAAAGATAAACCGGTGTTGGAGTGCAGCGGGGTGCGGGCGGGGGGCAGCGGGGGCGGCGGCCGTCTAGACGCTACGTCACACGGCCTCGCGATACCGCGTCGGTAAACAGTGTGCACTGACCGAATATGGCACCCGGTATCCGCGGCTGAGCTGTCACCCTACTAACTGCCCCCCGGTCAACTGCACTATTATATTTGAAATAAATGCATTTTAATTAAACACAGATAGCATAAAACTCATAGCATCTCATGTATTATGTGTGGTTTATTCTGACATGTTAAATCATATGATTAAATCGTTGCATTTTAATTTGATACGATTGTTTAAATAAAAACAATAAAAACGTTAAATCCAATGGGAGCAATACTAAATCTGGTCTCATTTAATTTCGTTACTCGGTTACGCTTCAATGACTCCGCCGAATACTGAATGAAATTTTCCAGGCACGTATTTACGACTTGGAGCAATCCTATTATTTTAGCATTTTCTTATTTACATAATATATTTTGGTTTATATATTACATAAAATACATCATTTGTTGTATGTTTTCCTTATGTTTATTTCTATATTCATATCTATAGATATCTAGTGATAATTTACGTAGCATTACTTGAATAAATGGTTTCACAATTAGTACATATATATTATGTATATTTAATAAAATGTCGTGGTATATATTAGGCATTAAATGCGTCATAAAGACAATAGAACTACGTAACCATATAAATTATTTTACGAGTGTATGTGCACATGATGTAACAAGTAATTACGACTAAAATTCTAAAAATATGTCCAAATATATTGGTAAATATACCGTGTTAATGTATTCAATGAACATTAATTTTCAAATGGAATGAAATTTTTGTCTGTCTGCGAGAAAAAATAATGACCGTCTGTGTACCAAAAAAAGTAGGGCAGACTGAAAACTAGACTTTCACTTAATATAGATGAGATAAAACTAATTAGAAATACATGTAAAATCTAACTTCATTAATACGTATCATGATTGCTGTTTATTTGACTAGCTGTTTCCCACGACTAAGTCTGCATTTTTGAAATGTTTTCCGTGAAACCGTGACCTTAATTTTATATTAATCAAACTGAATTTTAACGTTTGGTTGACAATAGTAGTTTTAGCCTTAAAATAACATGAGAACTGTTTTCCAGTCAATCGCATTTTATGAATATCAATAGATGAAATATTTGTACGTACAACATCAAAGTGATACAAGCCAGTGATGATTTCCAACTATGTAGGCTTGGCATGCGGTTCATTGGACGTAATGCGATCACCTAATAATGTACTCCGAGGAGAGATGAACGTTGCACTTCGATGTTTAATTCAGATATAGGATTTATGGTATTTTGTATTAATTTGTTTTACATCTACAAAAATATTTTTACTAATGGAATACAAGATGTATGAACGTTAATGAAATTAAGTTTCATTATAATTGATACGAATTTATTCGTATACAGTTATAGCTTCTTGCTGATGAAATCCTACGGTTTATGTCTGATAACAATGTCCAATACAGCAACTGGCCTTAGTTTGTAGATACTTATTTTTAGAAACCTAAGTACATATAGACACGAAACTTTTAAGCATTACAGGAATTTACCGAGAGTGTGCCGGGTCTATCGTGTTGCAGGGAGAGGATCTTCAACAGTGCCTAGGACTTGCGACCCAGGTGTAGGTTTAAGGGGCCCCTATCTAAGGCGCGTTATACGCTCACCTCCATCGTCCAAGCTCCACTCTGCCTAACTAAATTTGAAACTATTAGAACTCTATTAGAACTCTTAGAACTCTTAGAAGTAATAATCCTATTCTTAGTGAGTTCGTTAGTAAGCTTGTAATACTTATTGACTTTGATGGCATGGTCTTTGGTAATGTGTGTTTGTCAAGGATTTTATAATGTTTTTATCTATTTGAGGATTGAGTAAGGCGTTTGATTTTATAGCCATAGTGCTTTCTCTAGCAAAACTTATTGATCGCTCATTTGTTCGCACGTATGATTTCTAAAACCTTATCGTGATGACGGAGTGTAAGCCACTGTTCAGGAGTACTCTACATCCCACCAGCAAATGCTTAAAAGTTCCAATTTCCTCTCTTAAGATCTAGTAAGTTTCTTCATTACTTATATCCCATCTTACTAAATTACTCTGATCTGGAAGAGACATTTGGAACACATTTAGTTAAAATATTAGCCGTGTTGGCGAGCAATCATGAATTAAGTTTTTATTTTAGTATTAAGGGATGGAAAAATCTCCTATTTGTAACAACTCGTTCTGAATTTCTAACCTCATTGCATGAATGTTATATTTAACATTCTTATCTTACGTCTTCTTTATCCTAATCCAACTCTATTTTTTTGTTCTGCTATCATGAACTGTTTATAGATTTGTAATTTTAATTTAGCTCTGGGGTATCTTTGTCTTTTGGGAGTGATGTAACGATATCACCATGGGATTTTCCCGGGATATGTCTCTTTGAAACTCTTCTGTGTTTATAGAGCTCTAATTGCCTAGTTAAAGTTAAAGTAAAATTATTGCGATCCCCGAATAAAGCCGACGAATCAGCCGACAGAGCGAGCCCGAGCTATAACTTTAACACCCTTAAGAGGCTTGCATCTGTATTTTTGAGTAAAATGACGCGAACATATCAGCAAATTGAATTTTTTCTGGAAATATACTCATTAAAATATACTTAATTGACAAAAGTGCACGATGGAGAATATATTTTAGGTAATTTTTAAGGAAAAATCAAACAAAAAATATGTCGTAATACGTATTATCGAAGATGTAGCAATCAATAAGTTGTTATCGTTATCTAGTTTGTGGAGTAACATACGTAAATCAACAGTTTTAATATGATTGATTCCTCCAATATGTTCGGAATATATACATATTTAATAAAGTTATAATTTTTTTATGATAAATGTTTAGCCATTTTTTTAATACTTATTTTACAGATATTGCGAGAAGTCGGTCTTTGTCTGGTAGTTTTTGTTACTGACCAGTAGCCTTACCCCCTGTTTGTGATGTCATTCAACGTACAGAACATTTTTAATACGATATTAATATACATTAATTTTTTAATATGAAAGGAGGCAAACGAGCAGACGGTCTTCTTGATGGGCAGTAGTCACCGTCGCCTATAGACATAAGCAACATGTCTTATGTTGCGGATGAGTAGCCAACCATGGCTTTTGAGGAAGAGGAAGAGGTGGGAATAAGGAAATGTCAGGAAAGGATGGAAACAGTGAAAGGGCAACCAGCTCTCTAACTCATCGGATGAAACGCAGCCATTGAAGGCTACTTACGCCGATCTTCTGTGAGAGGGAGGTAATTCACCGGTCGAGCCAGCCCATGCTCGAGCTATAGTAACTAACCACAGTCCACAGCTAGGCTCCACCACCTCAAAAAATACTTATATACTTGAGCGTGTTAGTATCAACGTATTCATTAATGACATCCCAAAAACTCGCTGTATACAGTGCGTCAATGCAAACCTGTAGTAAGAATACTCTTCTTACAAGATACTTAAAGTATGAGTTATGCGCATATTAGTTCGACTGTACAATGTACCTTAACAACCGGCCATTATAATAACTATTTCTTGTATCTTTAAACATTTGTTAATCCAGTTAAGCGTGCATTGTAATAAGTTCAAAACAGCAAAGAGGTTTTATTATAATATATTTATATTTGGAGTTTCCCATTTCTGTTTGTTTTTAAGTGCATTATAAAAGTTTTTTCAAATATGTTTTTGGGTACTTATTAAGTAAACAATAACGAGATTAATTATAATATATACAGTAGATATATGTCTCCAAAACTATGTTATAATGCAATTGACAAAGTTATTTCAAGATCTTATTTGCAATATATCTGGCTGTATCTTCGATTTATTATTTTGTATTCTAGTCATTTCCTACTTAATATTTATCCTTAAAAATTGATAATTAATAAAAATTAAGAATAATATATGTATAATTACATTTTATTTTATATCATTTCCTATTTACCTTGATAACTTTTATTATTGTTTACTCCATTGACTTAAATAACCAATTTTTTAAAAGTAATAATTTAAAATTTAAATGTGTATTAAAATTAAACTTTAATAAAAATAATCGCGTTACCATTCGTATATATATGTATTTATGGTGGGTAATTTAATTTTGATTTATTACAACTTTTTTATTCATATTCGTTATGGTCACTTTGTTTTGTTGGTAGTTAAAAATTAACATAAAAAATGCCGTAACAAGCGAAGTCACACTAGGAAATAATCGTTTCAATTTGATGTCAGAAGTATTAAAATAAAACATAAAAATAATTAATTAATTAATTGTAAATTTAATTGATTAATTGAATAGTCAATAGTTTGGCAAGTTGAAAGGCTTACAAATACATAATTTATTATAGACAATAGGAGACAGCGCCTGATAGAAATGTTTCCGTACACTGAAATGTAAAATATTGTGCAAATATACGTTCGTTAAGTTTCTAGGAATTATTCATAGATGTGCTTAACAAGCAAGCAAGCAAGTGATTAATGCTTAAACCTTCTCCATGTGAGAAGAGGACTTGGCTCAGCAGTGGGCTCTGATAGGCTGATGATGATGATGATGATGTGCTTGACAATATCATAGGACTAACCAAAAATCGTTTCCAAGGACCGGTCGGAGATCTTATTGTGATGCTTGCAGTCTGATTTAAATACTCGTATTTAGGTACTTTGTAAATTATAATGGTCATTGTTAAAAGTTATTCAATTTACGTGTTTTTTTTTTACAGAACTAAATCTCGCAAGCGGCCTCTATATCGTATAGGTTATATATAAGATTTTAAACATATATTTTACCATCTCTTGAGTTGGCTCGTTAGATGAAATCTTTTTTTATTTAGGTTTAATTGATTTATTTTTCTAAGATAGAAAAAATATAATAGATTATAAAATGTCTTTGCAAAGAAAGTTATCATTTACATATAAACCTCAGATAAAATTTAACCTGTTATTAAAAGTTGTTTTTATTTATAAAGTTTCGCTACATCCTGTTCCTGTTTCCACGTAATATATCAAATGTATTCAATTCCTTTAAATATACATATGTATGGAAGTGTTGAAAAACTATGATAATCGAGGCATGAAAGTATTGTACGTACTGTAGGCGCCGGCTGTCTAGACTATAGACCATGTCGCGTCACCTGGAACCTTTCAGACCGACCGTTTACACACATACGACACACACACGCACACAACACACACACATTCAAACATATTGAATGAAACTTATTAACTACGTCACAATAATCCCTTTGATATTTAAATAAAACCCACGTAAAACTTTCGTTTGATAAATATTATCTAAGTATTAATTTGTCGTATATCAAAATGTGATAAAATTCGGTCATGGTAATTCATTATATACATCCTCTTAGCGTATACGTTGCCAGTATATTTAAAACTTTATCGCATCAAGATGTACTTATGTCTTTAAGATATGGCAAGAATGAAACGTTTTTATCGCTTAAAGAGATCTCTTTCAGTCAACCTTTGATGGTGATAACAATTAAGATAAGGAATAGTCACTAAAGTTAATATAATTGCGTTATATATCACAGAATACCTTCTCATTGTGTTTACAATTGATTAATAATGAAGCATTTAAGTTGATAATTTAAATAATGGTTATAACTTCTACAAATACGTAAATTTTAACATACTTATCCTCTTTCTTGTAAAGTATAATTGAACAGTTAGATAAATGTATAATTTTACTTTCAAATAATGAAGTCCACTAAAAACTATACTCGTGTGAATAATAAAGCAATTAGACAAATAAGATCTCATTTATACATTGTTAGTCACGCTACTCTACTTATTTAATTATATGTCAGATTCCTCGGAGGTGCGTGGTTAATATATTTGAATAATTTGAGAGAAAATTGTTACGTCTATTAAAATATCATAGCATAATTAGGTAAGTTCAAAATGTCTGTTGTACTTAATTGTAATTGCCTCATAAAAATGTACTGTTTAACAATTAGTGATATTTGAACACAAATAAAACTATAAATATATATTTTTTTGACGAAAGTCTTTATTGGGAACTTTATTGTTTAATGTATAAAGGAGAAAATAGAAAACACAAACGTCATCCATAAGATATGGAAAATATTTGAAAATAATTTATAAATATTATTGTTAGGAAGGCTATTCATTGGCAAAGGGTAAAAGGAATAATTGTTTCCGTCATCCAAGCAGATGTAGACATATTAACCTCGGGGACGTCTCTTTGTTCTTTTGTCATAAAAAGAAAATCTCTGGGGAGTAAAAATAATAATTTATTTAATTAGAAGCAACATGACATGCGGGTGCGGGCGTCGTAAAGTTGAATCACAGAGAATTGTAAAGCGTAATTGAAAAGAAACCCCGCTGTTTACCGACGGCTCTTTATGCTCGGTTACATACTTACCCGCCGCCGCATACACATGTGCATGCATATGCAGCTCAATATGAATAACATTTATCTTTAATGCATAATATATTTTCTGTCTTAATAATAGCGTCTATTTTCTTTTAACTAAACCCTTTGTTACCCAACTTTCATATATCTATTATCAGCGTTACATTCAGTATAGATTCGTTCTGTCGTCGGTGTGAGTCAGTGGACATTCTACAACAACAAAGTAGGCGCACAATGGTAGTGTTGACCCTATTACGATCAGACATTGCTCTACAAATATTTAGCCAGACACAGAGTTGTCTGTAAACTGGTATCAAGTGTTATCGTACGTGATAACTGTATTTGCTAGAGATAATGACGAGACAAGCGGACATTCTTTGTCTACGCTTTAATCAATCATATAATGCTATTGTCATTCGTATTAAAAAAAACATAAGAAAGAAATCAAGCGTGCATTGTAATGAGTTCAAATAGAAAAGAGGTTTAATATACAGTCTCAAAACTACGAGTATATATAAGAAAAAAAAAATGAATCTAGAACTACAATTGTCAATGTCATTTCGTGTCGTTAATTTTTTAATATAAAATATGATAGTAAATTATAAATAAATCAATCGTTATAAGAACAATATTATAACTCAAAATAAGTACCATCAATATAAATAATCCGTACAGAAACCTGATTTAATATTAAAAAGCATTACGAACTTAATGAATACATTATACATAATTGTCATTTATAAACGTAATTACGTGTGTCACGGGATCGCAGTGAACAGATCTTTAATATTTACCATAATTGGATATAAGATTTAAAGATATTACAGTCAACCCATACATCAAATCTAATTTTGCGTAAGCCGACAGTAATGGATTGACACAGATATATCAACGGAGTCATTTATTCGCCCAATTTGCTAATCTGTCAGGAATTAATTAAAGCGTTCATTGGATGACTTAGTACGGTATTTATATTATAAATTCTGCACCTTATGGACACTTAGAGATTTAGGTCGTTTACTGTAAGAATATTAAACGTCAGGATATTCGTCTGCTTTCGTGTAATTAAATGAATTAAATTAAACTTAGAGAGAAATTTTCCGTTCAATTTGAATAACAAAGTTTGACCTGATTTAATAAAAATGTTGTTACTATATTAATATAAGTCGAGATGTTAGTGATATATATTTAAAGTCTATATTTTAAGTACTATTATCGGAGTGAAGGGCGTCTTATATTTATATGATTTGTATCTAATAGGTCTGTTACTAGGCCATAATACGGAAACACTAATCGTCTAATCGTGTAACGATCGAAATGTTGGATAACATCAATAATATTTTGCAATATCATTATGACTCGGACTAATGGTAAAATTAATCTTAGACTATAAATGGTCTATTTTCCATTACTTAAATTATTCTTGTTTGAATCAAAAATCTTGAATTTTTTTTTGTAACAGAATATCCCTACTAATATTATAAATGCGAAAGTAACTCTGTCTGTCTGTTACGCTTTCACGACTAAACCACTGAACTGATTTTAATGAAATTTGGTATAGAGATAGAGTTGACCTTGAGAAAGAACATATGTGGGATAGTTTTTATCCCAGACTTTTGAAAGGTTCTCTTGGAAACGCGATATAACAGAACTCCACGCGGGCAAAGCTGCGGGCAGAAAGCTAGTTTTGGATAAATGAGTAATATCTTACAACATTATACTTACAAAAATCTAGTTCGAACGAAAATATATACATTATAATATAAAACTTACACAATTAGTTCGGCTATAGAGAGAGAGTAACAAAAATCTCCCCATTGATACAACCATTCAGTTCTTTTTACATAGTTTTATAATATCAATAGGATTTGTCGTAATAATATTACAGTCATTATGATTATTCTTATCATATTATATTATCATATTAATTTCCTGTTATAAATGGAAACATTTTGACGTTTTCTCTAATATCTCTATTACGCTTAATCAAATACATAGTTATTGATAAATTATTATCAATTAATAATCATCATTACTTGATAGAGTTTTACATCAAAATAATTGATTTGACAAATTCTTTTATGGTGTTTAAAAAGTTCTTATTGTAATTCTCTTTATATGACCATAGACTATAGATAAATTGAATATGAGTTCAAAACATATAATAAATAAAAACTTTTTGAAAAAATAGTATTGGTTGAAAAAAAAAAGATTATTATTGTCTATGGTTATTAGTTTGTCTCGTATTATAAGAAGGATTTCGGTTCGTCGAAGTCGTTTTCCTGTTACGTATGTTATTGTTGTTGGAGACAGGTGAATGTGAATAGTGATCGTAAGTGTTGCAGACGAGCTCTGATTCACGGCTGTCTAACATTGTTTAGCGATGCCAGTGCCGCGCCGCTCAACTCAGGGTGTTTTCACATACGACTGCTTCAATATTATATTAAACGTTGATGTTATAATGTTTCATAATTAAGATCGTATATGAGGATACCTTAATTTCTTCATACTAAGGGGCTAAACGCAATAGTTGTGTATTAATTTTTTAACTACTAATTTACTTATATTTCCTAACTTGATTACAATTCGCACGGTATAACAGTCAAGAATTTTAGCTTGAAATGGAGGAACTTTAAACACATTATATTGATGCACCTTAGATTACAATAATATCGTTCATAAATGTCATACATTTCGCAGTATCCTGCCATTCAATATAAAGACGCTCCAACGGGAACGGTGTGTGTGAAATGCCCCAACTATATGCTACGTGAACTAGGCCCGCGCCCTCGCGTCGACCTTGTCTCGACACGGATTTATTCGTGCGTCACTACTCGCACTGGTTACATTCGAGTCGACTTTTAAGTGACTTTACTTTATGTAAATACATATCGCTCACTTTTTGATCGACGAAAGTGACAGGTGACGTTACGAAAAGTATTGCCAGAAAGATTAATGTTGTCTGCGTTTGTGGGTGTATTAATGAATTTAATATTCAGTCTGACTCAATTATAGAATATTATCCTCCGGGCCAAAGAATACAGCCGATGTTGTGGGGGGTTATTAAATACAAACTAGAAGCTGGTACAAAGGTTACCAACACAACATGTATGTAGTTAGCCGGAGGAAGCTCTAATTGGATTATTATAGCCGCAGAAGTTTATTGAATAAAAAATATTAATTAGTGCGGAGACAGACTGATCGGGAGATTAAATGGTATTTTTAAAATGTCATTACGCATAAAAATAGTTACGATGTTTGTATATGAATGGAAAACAAAACCAACTAGTTCAAATGACATGAATTTTATAATGAGTGTTACATATAGTAGTTGCCAGACGTCTAGACAGTCCGTCGCGTCGGCCTGAAGGCTCTTCAGGAAGGCCGAAATACCTCCCCCCTACCCCCGCTAACCACCTCATCCCTCCCAGACACCTTCCCCCAACCTTTCTCGATTCGACCGCTCCCTATCATTACGCACTTGCAATTTAGGACAAAAAGTTTCGAGCCAGTTCTGAATGTCATATATAATTGGATGACAATAAAATTACAGTATCTATGAGATTCACGTTCACAGAAGATTTAGTTCTGTATAAATGTATTTTAATATTATTAATTAATTTAGTTTAAACAATAATAAATCTAATTTATCAGTTAAAATGGTGAGTTCATAGGATTTTTTAATTTTAATAAATTTCTAAATACATATATGGCTAACCATCGGGAAAGTTTCGTTCTTTGAATTGCGTTTATACATAAGTATCTTATAAATATTATTTTTAAAATGGTTACTTTTATTAATTTACTTTATATTGTAGTTAACATAATTCTTAAACAAGTTGTTAAAACCGAAAATTTTATAGAAATCCTAAGATGTTATATATTAAAGTAAATCAAGAGTTAACAAATTTTTTATTACACATTATATAACATAATATTATAAATCATTTTAGTTATACGTATTCTATTGATATTTATTCTTGATTTATTTTAGTATTCTGGATTTATTAAAACAACTTGAATTACTATATATATGTATGTGGGTGCATAGTCCATCAAGTTGTTTAATTTACTCAGCTTAGATAATTTGAATCCAGCTTTAAATGTCATTTCATTCATGTTTCGTCAATCCACTAGTAAGGAGAATGATCTCTCTATATTTTCGTTAAAATCATCATATAAAACCTTCTCCTGAAACATACCTTCCACTAGATAACATAGTATATATACGACTATTAATATTTAAAATATTATTCACGCTACTATGGATGTGACATTCAAAAACATATATTTAGAATACAAAAGTTTCAATAAACGTAATTAACTAAATATTCTTTAATATAATTATAATAACTCTACAACCAATCTCTTCAAAGTCTGAGATAAAACTTTTTTGATGTTGTTTATACACAAAAAAGCAAGTATTTGTCTTATTATTAAGTATAAAGTATAATAAGTTTAAATAATAGTTATAATTTAAACAACAACCGCTGTTCGCGACCGGCATTACAGTTGCATACGCGACGTCAATGCACGGATTATTCGAGAAGAGCAAATTGATGTATGTAAGTTTGACTTTCGTGTTTTACGAATCTTGAATGTAATATTGTATTTATTATTATTAATAAATATCAAATAAAAATAAAATAATACTCGTTTTATAGTAGTTTAAGAGCAGGTACAGATTATGTATGTTTTAGGAAATTCATCGGATTATAGACCGATGATTTTGTGATGCATAATAATTATATCTTAGTCTGTTACTTGTACTTCGAATGTGCATTTGTTTTAGGTACATTTTCATACTGTAAAAAATACTGTCAAAAGCTATAAGTATCCAAGGGTTAACATGAATGTACAGATATGTGGGTGATAGGGTGCTGGCGGGGTGTGAGGGTGTTGGGAGGGAGGGAGGTGCATTCTCTGCACCGTGTGCAAATGCACTCGCCATCACTGGCCATTGCCACCGATTTCGTTAACATTTACAAAATTTTATCCAAATACCAGAACTGCATAACAATGGAACCTCTCGCTGATTAGAAAGCATGTTGAATTTCAGTTGTATGTGGAGATTAAAGTAAAGTAAAGAAATATTTTTAATGTTAATAAATAAAGTATTGATTATGGACAGTTTAATTTCGTTTTACGATTTGGTTTTCATTCAAAATTGTATTCTATTTTAAGTTCAATTTACAATACTAATATAACTTAGTTATTATAAGGCTTTACATTTGAGATCGTCATATCAAAATGGATAAGTATTAATTGATGTCTAAAAAAAATTAAAGCTATGTATGCGTTCTGTCAGTATAAAGTAAAAAAAAATACAGAATTTTAAAACCACAATAATACAGGCAATGTAGCCATAAAAAAGCAGGAGGAAGTCTGTTAGTGGACCGGTAAGACCGAAGTCCTGTTTGAGCAGTGTGGCGTGAAAATGCGGTGTAAGGCCGGATGTCGGCTAAAACTCAAGCCGTGTTGCCATTCTATCCTCGTCTATATGTTTTATCGACAACCACCTGCATGTACTTACAGGCCAACGTGTCAGTGAATGTAGCTATCATAAAACAACCTTTCTCTGCCATAGGCATTCCATTTAAAATTAAAACGGGATTTATTATGCAATCTGCAATTTCTACCGAAACAGCACACCTGCGTAATATCAGCTAATAATCTGTGATGTTACTTTAAAATTATATATCAATGTATATTGGCTGTCTGGAGTTTATTTTTAATCTATTGTTGTACTACAGAAAAAATATAAAAAATGAATATCTATAGACTAAAAACTTATCACATTTGATAAACAAAGAAATATTATTCTTTTATACATAAATACATATGAGTTCCATTATTGTTAAAAATATTCTTTATTAGGGTTGTATTCGAACATTTCAACGTTTTCTTGTTTTTGCTAAAAGCTTTTAACAATTCTGACAATGGGAAAGACTTGTATTTTTCCGAAAAAATATATTATATTTTATCATTGGATAAGGTTTTAGTTATATACTATAATTTTATTGTTATTAAAAAATATATTTCTGTATAATAAAAGAATCCGCTGCGTTGAAAACTGTAAACAAATGTCTCGAATATAATAATTATTAAGAAATACCTAAAGATCGCGAAGCATAACAACAAAGCAATTTCGTCCAATTATTCACGCAATTAATATCTTTAAAAAAAAAGTATACAAAAGCGTCCGACGTATAAATATTCCTCTTCGTACGTTCGGTAGCACTTACGGTAACTCGCCTTTGTACAGCGATCCAACTATAGAGAACAATGAAAAACACTCTTTAACATATGGCCCTTTTGATAAAAAGATATCCTCTGAAAGTCATTTAAATTTAATGAGACCTATACTTAAGTCATATTTCATATGAAATTCTGTACTTTATAACAAATTATATTAAGAAACAAAGACTTTTTTGTTTAACAAATAAAATGTATTCCACATTCGGCTTTATGTTATGATATTTTTGTATGTAATTGCTTGCATGTATGACGAAATATTATAGTGAATAGTAATTACGTAATCGAATGTTTAAAACTAACATCATGTAATATGTGGAGCAGATGAACGACCTCTTTTCTCTGAATTGGCATCGGCGCCAGTTGGATCTCTCTAGTAGACGAGACTTCATCGTATTTCATTGATACCTACCTTTTAACCGTCACCCATTCTCCTATGTTATACAGGTAAATAATTTAACTACACCCGACAAGGTAATATTGGATTGCAGCCAATTTGGAAATTCTATGTACAAATGCATAACATCGTAAAATATATGTACATATGTTTAACCAAAATGCAGGAGAGGTGTGAGTAATCAAAATGTATAAGTACTCGAGTCACAAAATCATAATTCGGTTGGTTGTTAAGTGTGATAAAAAAGGACAAGGTTGGTTTAACATCGGTCGGCTTTATGACGGTGACCCGACGTCCTTGCGGTGACACTGCAGTCTACAGGTACGCTCCGTCAAAAGACCGTGCCTGTATTATGTTATTTTATTTATGAAAAACATCGTCCAATTATATCTATATGAAGATAACAACTACTAACTAATGCTTAATTATTTTGAGATTAAAGATTCAAATGAAACCCAAAATTATAATTAACCTTTTTGATTCGTTAAGATTTTTAAATAAATTCTTTGTGATATTGTAATCAAGATGTATATAATATGTTACGTATTTACAGAGAAATTACATGATATAATGTAACAATCGATTTCAGGTCGCCTAGTGTCCGACTGAGGTCGTCGAAGGTTGTAGCGGCCGCTGCAGGCTGCGGTGCCCTTGCCGCGACAGACGGTGCATGCACCCACCACCCACCACCCACACACCCAATCACCCTCACACCCACACACCCACTGCATTTCAATGATACAACAGACTGATTTATAAAAACGATCCAATACTTATCCGATGGTCTAGTCTTTTTACTTTTATCATAACATATCGAATTTTATAATTCAATAACATTACAATGTCGGCTATGTTACTGAATTTTAAAACCTAATAAAAACACAAAACACGATATGCATACATCAAATACATATGTATATATTAATTTGGTGTTCAGATACATAATTCAAGTGCATAAAACACGGTGCAATTCGATCATTAAATAAACCACAGCTATAAAATTTCAGCAGTGTTTCTTAATGCAACTCTTGTCTGGATGGCTGTGGCCATTTCGCTTTGAGGCCTTCATAAAAGTTCAATTCCCAATTCGTGTCTGGCAGACCGGATGAATTTATCGTTTTGTACATTTTCGGCGACTGCGATTCGTCATGAGTTATTCAAAGTTTGGGTGACCATTACAAAAACAGTGCATCGTGTTTTTAATTAAGTCCGATATGCAATTATATTGTACGAGATTTTTATTTTGAAATTTCTTTTTTATTTTATTTTTTAACAAAATCAAAAGACAGGTTATTTGATAAAGACTTTAAATATAATTTTATGAAACTGAATGTGTATTCTATACAGAGGTCGATTTGTTAAAGAATGTCACATTTTATGACTTCATAAAGTTAATGCACAAGCCAAAATGTTCGTCGCTCATGTGTCAAACATCACACGTCCTGTAATCGATGTCAACGGCTCCTTGAACCTTCACATCACAAATTTAATTCACAATAAGCAACAACACTTTTGTATGCGCCCGCGCACAATACCTATTCAGATTTATTGAGGAGCGCTGAATCGGTAATCGGCTAACATGCGGTCGGTCACCCTCCATTATAATGCAGAATAAAGATACTTCAAAGAGGACAAAGTGATTTCGAAATTTTATTGTTCCAATAAAACAATTCGACATATCGCTCTAACTTACTTTGGAATATAACATTTTATGATATGATTAATAATTATTTTTATTCAGTATATCTTCTAAATGTTTTATCTTATCGTCTATGTCTTTCTGAAGGTCCTTCGAATCTGAAAGTAGTTCTGACAGTTGTTTCAGAGATGCCGGAGATGCGATGCTTTTCAAGTTCTCTAGCCCCTCTCTCTCAACATTCCAAGCATCAACAATATTTTTTTGCAAAGATTGTATATCAGCCAAAAATTTATTATCTCTTTCAGGGTCATTAAGTAAATCTGTTAAGTTCTTGAAGATTTCGAAGATCACATCATTCGTCGTAATGTTTACTTGATCATATTTATCTTGAATCAATTCGTCCAAAAGAGAAACAGAGTCTTCTGTACTTTCTTCTCCCTCATCATTTATATTTATTTGTCGTAAAACACGTCTGACTGGCCCTGAAGTACAAACGGAATTATTAGGATGTGTATTTTACCAGTTACATCTTTCTATATAATAAATAAATTTTTACAATTCTAGATAATATAAAAACAATTATTACCTGAACTACAATTTTTGCAGTAATTTCCGTAATCTTCAATCAATCGTTGTAGTTGTAGTAGTTTAGAATCTATTTGCAGACCCTCTTCTTTAACCTCATATATGAGTTCTTTTACCATGCTAGAGTTCATTTCTTTTACGAAATTATTAAATTCATCTTCTAAGCTAAGAACATCGTACATTGTCCGACCGTATATAGACAGAGCTGAATCTTTTAGTTCCTTTTTCATTTTATTTATTTCTTCCGTCAATAAATTATCTGTTTCGTTTATAATATCAAGTTTCTTTTGTAGAAAAACGTGGAAATTTTCTGTTAATTTTGTTGTGATATTATTGTGTAGATCCTCGATGGAACTGCATATATAATCATCTGGAATGCTCCTCTTGAATATACGTCTCATTTCTGGAAAAGATTTTTATATTATTTATTTAAATATTATTTATATTACCTTTGTCGTAAGTAACAATAATATTAATTTAAATACCGGGTTCGGGTTCATCGCAGGCGTATTTACAAATGTTTTCGTATTTCGTCAACCTTTTCATGAAATTACTTTTCTTAGTCATTCTTTCATCCGCCAGTTCCTTTAGTTGTGGAAACTCTTTTAGTATGCCAGCTATCTTCTGTACTTCAGGCTCGACGCGTTTTTTCCTTAACGTAGCTAAACCTTGCAGGACATTTAGTAAATTGTTTGGTTGATTTTTAAACCATTTCTCAAATTGCGCAATATCTTCTGTGTGTTTATTCTTTGCTTCGTTAGCTTTAGGAACCAGTTCTTTCATTAGTGTATCATTGAAGTGTAGATTACTGTATATATAATCGATAATGACCCGGACATCTTTCTTGCTGTGTAAACTTTTATCCGGAGGACAGTCGCCGTCTGCTATAAATATATATTCTATTAGAATGTTCTTCTTTAATAAAAGACCAAAGAAAAACTATAAAAGATTTATGAATATATATTATTTCATAAAAAAGTACCGAGACTTCAAAATTTTTCGCATGTTTTTTTTTTAACTATATGTTGAATGTATGAAAATTTATCGCTTCTATAAAATAAGTTTAAGAAAAATACTTTTGTGCCTATTTCAATCGAGATATCGAATGTTGTAAAGTTTAAAAAATATATATATTTTATGATACAAGAATCTGTGACTTACCTGTTTTTTTCTCTTTCTCTTTCTCTTTTTCTTTAACCTTTTCTTTTTCTTTTTCCTTTTCCTTTTCCTTATCTTTTTCCTCTTCTTTTTCTTGTTCTTTCTCTTTCTCGGGTTCGGTTACTGGATTTTCATCTGTAAGGAAGATTCATTAATACATATAAATATGTTTATTGATTTATAAATTACATCTAAAAACTTACCCGTCACATTATCTTCTCCGTTTGGAGTTGATGGGTCTGTAAATAAATAAAGTATATCATTATTGAAATATCAAAGTACTACACATAACTGAATACTACTTACACAGGGTGACTGGTGAATTACTATCGATATTTGAGGACGTGATATTTGACGATCATATATGACAAAATAAAAATGAGTATAACATAAATATTAATAAACTTCTAAGTAAAGTTAACCAAAAGTTATGTAATTAATTACGCATCGTGTGAACACCCTACAGATTAGGTATACACACACACACACACACACACATACGCGTGCAGCGGCGTAGTGTTGTATCAGCACGCCGCCGTACGCGTCCACACTTGGAACACTTGGAACGTGTCCACACTTTATTTATTTATACGGAAATTTGGTCAAAAATTAAGTACCTATTTTTTTTACATAATTCGAATGAGAATCATGTACCGAGTATTCTACTTAAATATTGATAGTAATTCACCAGTCACCCTGTATATTATGCGAGACTATGTCAGTTATTAATATTAGTATTACACTATCTTTCATAAGAAAACAGGAATGAAAGAATATATGCCATTCTCTTGTCACGGCATAGTTTTTATATCTAAGTATTTAAACACAATACATTGTTCTTTTTAGTAGAAACATACATTTATGAGGAATTATTTCTTTAATATAAACTAGCTTTGTGGGCATTTAAAACACTTTATTATCATTTGTTGAATTATAAATTATATATATTTTTTTTGGTATTTTTATGGTTTTACTTTTAAATTTTTAATTTCCCAAAATGAAATGGTAAATATATCTAAGACTAAATATATCCTACATGTGAGTGTAGAGTACACTCAGAAAATGGATAAACCCTTTTATTGATTATTCTAGACAAACAGAAAGACAGAAAATTTTAGTAACAAAAAGTGGCTAATATATTATGTTTTAATTTTGTTAAATCAGGTAAATAAAGGAATATAAAAAAAATATAAAAAATATTACTTGATTTTATACTAATACAAAATATGTTTTCTAATAAAATGTAATCAACTGTACCGAAAATTAGTGCATTTGGCCACATTAAAATCATGTTATAATTGAAGAAAATACTTTTTTTATTTCTAAGTGGTTACTATTGGTTATGAAATATGAGCCTGTCAGCCTGTTAACTTATTTTCCTAGGTTTATGATTTAAAGATGCTTATTTGATATTTTTTTCTCTTTAATTTTCTAATAATGTTTTTGAAGTACATATATATTTTAATATGTCATATACATATAAGATGTGAACATTTGTAGTATTTATCATATCATAACAATTTTTCTACTTCATTGAATTATTGAACGTACAGGTAACGAAAAGTTTAGATTCATTAAAAAGAAAAGAAATAAGAATAGACGAATAGAGCTGAGACGAAGAAAAAAAATCACACCAAAGAATTGGACTAAACGTCTAAAATGTATTGAAAATATCCTGGAACATCTTACTATATTGAAAATTAAATATTCATATGAAGGTATTATATAAATAGTGCAACCTAAAAACTCAATAAATATACGATATTATAACGTTGATTGGAATTTCGTTACGGGAATTCAATATAGAACATAGCTCGATCCTAAAGAATTCTCTGCAAATAATTCCTTCTAGGTCATGAAAAATATTAGTACCAAAAAAATATATCATTGTTCTACGAACAAGTGTGAGAACACATAGATATCTTTTTTTGTTTCGTACTGAAGTGACTAGAGCAAGTATTTATTATTTCTATTGAATCATTTTCCTGAATTAAAAAGGAATAAAATCTTACAAACCGCTATGATTCTTCCTAAATCCTTTGCCAACAAATACGATAAAAAATATTTCAATCATTTGATCACGTATAACAAATCTTATTTAATAAAACATTAACATAACAGAATGACTTTTCGCTTATTCTTTTTTTAAATAAGAAATGAAACTGTCAAAGAAATTTCGTGTCGATTGAAATTATGGCCATTAGTTAGTGGTCATTTAATTTGATACAATATCCGCAGTTGTCAAAGTGTCAAGATCTTTCAGCATCTTTCAGCACTTAACAGTAATATTTCGACCAATGGTTGCTTCTAGAGTCTAATCTTTATTATCATAATTTGTCACTTGCTTATTTTGACGACAAATAAATGTATTGAAATTAAGTTCGAAAACCAACAAAGTCTATAAATTATTGTTGCATAATTTTACTCTGTATTTTTTATTATTTTACTATTCAGTGTCAGGCCGAATACGAATAATAAGTTTGATTACTAAGAGATAGGTTTCTTCTCTAAAAAATATTTACATAACTCAGAACGTAGGGCTATAAATAGCCCTACGTTCTGAGTTATGTAAATATTTTTAAATAGTAAATTAAATTTATAGTGAGTGAACCATTACAGCTACATAAGTTGTTATTAATTAGATAAAATATAAAAACAACGATTACTTGTTGTTCGCTGAAATATAAATATAAAGAGCCGGGCCTTTAACTACTAGGCCACCACTGACTTAAATGTGTATACCTATGTAGTTTTTAGTAAATTATAACCTATAACTTACCTTTCACTTCATTTTCTCCAGTTACAGGAGACGATTCTGTAAAAAAGGTTAATTTGTGAACATTAAGAAATATAATAGAATATAATAAGTTTCTTACACACCAATTGCCGGTTCATCTATGCTGTCGTAAGCTAAGTCTTTAATTTCATGCAAGGGGTACACCTGGTAACCATGACATCCGTAAAAAAATAAAACGCATAAAAGAACTTTGGATAATAACATTTTGTGTGTAATAATCAGTTCATTTTAGTCTCACAACTGCCTTTTATAAGAAAACATTAATTCAAGAATGCTGTTATCTATTGACAACATAATTTTTATGACAAAGTATTTCTCTATAAAATTTGTTTAAATATAAATTCATAGAAAACTGTTTTTGTTGACTAACTTTGATCCCCGACTTCGCTAATTTGAATTCTATATAATATTACCTATAATAAAATAAATGCTACTTTTTCAACGGCTATTATTATTAAAATGACTATTTAAGAATATTTATATGAACAAACAGAAAGAGAAAACAAAAGGGTTTTAAAATGTTGTTACGAATTTATATCTAGTAAACGTCATAAATACTATAAAACACCTTTAATATTTTTGAATATTATTATAATTAATATTTTTATAAGCAAGGAATTTCATGGAAAAAGTTTTAAGGATAATAAAAATAGCTGCATTATCATTTATAACAAAGTGTCGTCATTCAACATTGACGGCAATGGGGAATGCAAGTTAATAAAAACTGGAAATGAGGCGACTAAATGAAAATAATAATATTCCATACAACGATAGTATAGTTATGGCATAATTATAGTTTTTTGTGTTTTCTTTTATGACAAAGGGGGTAAACGAACAGACGGCCTACCTGACGGAGGTCGTAACATCGCCCATGGACATTCGTTAAAGTATTTTGCAGATGCGTTGCCACCATTGATTGGGGTAAAGGGAGTGGATTAGGGAAAGGGTAGAAAAAGGGAAAGGGTAAGCGGCTCTCTCACTCATCGAACAAAATTCAGCCACTTAAGGCTATTTCACGCCGATCTTCTATGAGAAGGTGGTACCTCCCCATTTGAGCCAGACCATGTTAGAGCTGCAGTAATTTGACCACATCTAGGCACTCCCATATTCGAAAAATTGTTTTTAGTAAATTTTTATGGACTCTATTTGTCCGTTTTACAACAAGACAAGTACATCAGTATGGTTTTATGCCCTCTAGTAATCTCTCCTAAACTTCTCTAGTAATCAGTGACACGTTTGTCAGTGACGATTTTCAGTCATTTTTTTCGCTAACCTTTCCTGTAGTTCTTTGGTTTTGGTAAAACCGCGTCGTGCCTCCTACTGCCTTTTGTTGTCTATGTAGTTCGCTGTTTAAAATTTTAAACATGTACTTATAGCCGGTTTACAAGAAAACAGTTGGTTTCTATATAGCATGTTATAATAATGATTGAGAAACACATTCTCTGGGAATATTTAATGGCCACACCTCAAGTTTGCATCGTCACACTAAATACTCAGCGTCATAAATACGTTGGTACTATCATGAGTTATATCATTATAGAATGAAACTGAAAAAACTAATATTAATGGTATAGAAGACGGTTCACTTAGCTTATCAAAATTTCGTAATTATACCCCAGAAACTTTACTAAAATCGTAACTCCCGCTTCAAATTTGAAAGCATAAAATATAAATGAATTAATGTTATCATTTTAATTGTATCTAAAAACTGAAGTGTAATGAAATGTTAATCACAGATTTGAAACAATTAACGTATATTATGTAGAAAAATTTAAAACAAAACACAAATATTACGTATGTAAAAAATGTAAACCTATACGAAAGTGCTATGTGTACAGTGTAGTTAACACGAAAAATATAAATGAAAGTAAATAAATAAATATAATGAAACGATATTAAAATACAAATATAAGTACGCAACTGGAATTTAATATACATTGGAAAAGCAACAGAATTTTATTTGCGAAAGAATTTCTTGTAGCTACTTGAAAATATGAATGCCACCGACAATTCTCGTTCTTAAATAAATTATGGTAACAATAAGAACAAATATTTGCTGGAACAATTTGACTTGATATAATTAACGAATTTAAATTGTTCCTTAAATAATATTTTATTAGACTTAAACAGTACTTTTCTAGGGTAATTATTCCCTGTATCTCATGTTATATATTCTTAATTAAAAGTTTTGTTATCTCAAAGAACAGTATTATTTTGATTCGCTTATTTGCATAACATAATGAAAATGTTATATCTCAATAACAATTTAGTTTAACGTAACATAAACACGATATAAACGTGTAAAAAATTAACATTATATAAAAAAATAGACACAAAATTCGTTAAAGCTAAAAAAAAAGTTAAAATATAATCGGGTAAATTTGTTAGAAATTAATTATAAGAGCTACACGACTTGCGTGTATAACATGACACAGGAACGATTAGATAAAATATAAAAAAAAACATGGTTTACTTTTTTAGATATAAATAATTCAGTGTATATTTTTATATAAATATATTTGAATAATGTATATTATATTTTATATTGCAATT
The DNA here is from genome assembly GCA_916720795.1 of Danaus chrysippus. Taxonomy (NCBI): domain Eukaryota; kingdom Metazoa; phylum Arthropoda; class Insecta; order Lepidoptera; family Nymphalidae; genus Danaus; species Danaus chrysippus. Next base: position 6,041,350 of record CAKASE010000046.1, on the reverse strand, counting down.
CCTTGAGAAGTTAGTCAATAAATAGATTCACTCTTTCGTACTCTGCAACTATCTATCGGATAAATAATAATGATGATCTGTGCAAATAAAATTGCACGTGATTTAAAACAATTGATGCTCCTACTATGTCTGTTATATTTCCATTTCAGGATGCCTATTCTTTCTCTATTCGTAATTGAATACTCGCGTACAGATAAAAAATCATTTGGAACTGATGTCATAGTCTATGTTTTATCTATTTTGTTTATGGTTATAACAAGTTGAAAATAAATGACTGTCTGAATAAATATAATATTTATTGTTTAAGAAATAGTTACATTATGTTTTTTTAAAATTATAAATAAAACGTTTTGGCATTATTATTTTTAATAAATTAAGATAACAACAAAGGATGTAGCATGCATGTGAAGCTCATTCGCCATATTGTGATTGTGACCGTTATTTAAATGATATCACTTATTCAGTCTGAAAGATATTAAATATATATGTTTGTTAAATAAAATTTGCAATTCAACTATACACGTAATATGCCATAAACGTTATTAGCTCTGTATTATTCCGTATATTTAATGAAATTACGTTTTATTTAAGGGCGGAGGGTGTCGTGGGGCCAGACGGTGACGTACAAGGTGAAGGTCAGCTATACCTACACGTATTATGCAATTTTCACGCTCCAACGAAGCAGCTAGACTGGATTAAATACGCACCAAATGTTTTGCTCATATTTATAGACTTGTAAAAGATAATACGACCTTTGTAGTGATGTGTACGCTACGTATATAAGTATGAAATCTTTATTATTTTGTCTATTTTAATTCCAAAGTTGATGTAAATTAAAGTTGGTTTTATTTATATTAAGCCGATGAATAAAATATTCAGGCTATATTCAGTCTGGCGTAAGGTTTTCACGGTTCTAACGTCTAAATAATATTCCTTAATCGGTTAAATATTCGGCAGAATATTCGTTTATCGCGACGGTCATTTACGAGAGGATTATGATCAGGGACTGTGAAGGGCGCCTCGAGCACAATGCTCACCTATCTAGAGCAGACTTAATTTCTATTCACGACGTACTTATATATCTATTGTATAGTCTGAGCCGAAATTATATTTCATTTTTGCTTCTCTCATCTGAAAATACGCTGACCTTTATGAAAGGGATTCTTTTTTTATCTGTATTTCAATCTATATTAGAGTCAGATTTGAAGTACGAGATACGTAAGCCTCTAGATTATAAGTCTTTAGAATATCGTAAATTATATTCTGATATTTATATTACGATACTATAGGAATGTGTATTTATTGTGTTCAGAACTGATAGTTATAACAGTGGGTTTACGATCGTACTAGATCCTAGATAATAAATGGCAGCAGCTATATTCCTAGTTCTCAAAGGTCTGCATTTCGTATGACGCGTCGCACGGCCAGACTATGTGTCTGACTATTACGTGACGTCACACTTGCATTAAGGAGAACGATGTTATGTAATCGCATCCAATAACAATTAGATCATGAGCATTACCACTATATGTACTATATTCTTAGTAATAAAAGTGTATAGAAATATTTCAGCAGATACTTCTAGATTCTGTAGAACAATAATATTTTTATGCTACACTTGTAAAGCAACGTGATTCAATTCTCAATCTATTTTTATATCGATATATGAAGTATATGAATGAACGTCGTTCAATGCACGTATATAGAGAATTTGACGGTGAAATATATGTACCAATAAGAAAAATTAGATGACTGGGTAGCGTTCAGAGTGTTTTTTATAAGATCGTCATGGGGGATTCCGGGATATGTTTTTACCGGCGGGCCGGGCTCGTGAGTCAGTCGGACAGACAGAGGCAAACGGAAATGACTCCTTCCTCCGCGCTATCGGCCGGCACTTTTGTTAAATTAAAATGGATGAGGTTTAAAGTGGAGCGGTCGTAACTAACGGTTGGCGCGTCGCCTGTCAGCGATTACAGCAATCTACTGTGGCAAAAAATAGGACACGGAGCGACGCGTGGGGTCGGGCTCCCTCTTCGATCGACCTTACAGCGACCTATTAAGGAATACGGCCCAAACAGACGCTGTGAAATCGTTTATAATGCAATACGTTTGTTAATACTGAACCGAACGAACTCTAAGGATGAATTTTTGCAATACTTCGACCCATAATGCAAGCTGACGATCTAATTGCGTTCAAAATAGAAGCGGCCGTTATTCATGAGTCGTAAAACATAAAAACAATGCAAAATTTAGATTTGTAGTGCAGCGGTTCGAATATAAAAATGTCATAAAGTTGACATTTTTAGTATTTGCTATGAAACTTTATGTAGCCGTAACAATTTAAAAACTGCAAGGCTAAATGCGTGTTATTAAAAATACATACGTTATAGGATTTTATATGTCTTTCTTCAGCGTTATTTGAATTAATATGATATCTTTAAATAACTTTTACGTGAATAAAGATATAATTAGGAAGATTTTGTTAATTTAATATGTACTTATATTCAGAAAATTTATTCCTATTACTTAATATGAAAGTAGAGAGATTAAAAGATGCCAAAAATTGTGACTTTTACACTCCTTATCCGCCCCAAATACATTCATAAATCATTTCATTCACTTCCGTCGGATGTTTATATTTTTTTAATATTTTACTACATAATATAAATTAATGTTTATTTATTCAATATCAGCCATTTTCTTGTCACGCCGTGTGCAGATATCTCATTTCTTTAATAACTTTTCGTAATTAATATCTAGCATGCAAATATTTTTTTATTTATGAGGTGATGACATTTATAATTTTTTTGTAATGATACTGAACAAGTTAAAACCACTTTTTTATTAGCAATTAAAAAAATGACATTCGACAATCATGTCTTGTTACACATTACCTAATATACATTTTTTATTTACTTAGATACTCCATATTTTCCGACCTCTGTCGTCACTTCGATCTATGTATAACAGTTTCAAATATTTAAAAAAAGAACGACATATTTTATAATCTCTAATTGTACCAAAAATAATTCAGACGTCGCTACTGAGCTATACCTATAAGTAGTGCCAAATAAATATACCATATTATTATGTTCATTATGTAGAATATCAGCAAATTAGAAAAAAGATATTTTATTCTCTCTGTTCATAGTTTATCTACGTTTAAAATAATAAATGAAAAGCTGTAATATTAACTATTAAATTGTAATAATCTCCCAAGTGTACATATAGAGGCTATCATAAAGATATCAAGAAAATAAAATATTAAAATGCTTCCCATTCATTCATTGATATTATAGAACTAATTATTATTTAATATCTCAACATGATCAGATATTACAATACTAGTATTTCAAAACTTAACTATTAAATAAACTAAAGAATGTGAAATTGCTATCATTACCCGATTGCTTCTCGTACTCATAAAATATTACCAAAGAATAAACGTAATTGAATACAACATTAGTGTATTTGTAGGTATATAAATTTCCATAATGCAATTCGTCTAGACTCTAGAGTTAACAGTGCGAGCTAGAACAGACCGTCTGAAGGTTGAAACGAGAAAAACATGGCTGCAGTGCACTGCACTTTACTGCGCTTTTTGTTATACAAACTGGTTATTACTGGCTTGTATTATTACTAAAATAATAATACGAACTTATTAATAACAAAGATGACAAACAAATAGATTAATTAGAGCGTTTAAAACATTTTGAATCTTGATAAATTACATTCTATATTATATATAAGTTGATTGCGTGTTTATTAAGTGATTGATCATTTACCCCGTCAGTTACACGAGAGTCGAGACGCATAGTAAATCCATCGATTATAAAGAGTGTTATAAAGTCTAGTTGTTTACGTAGACGGTTCTCGTGTGCCCGAGGACAACAGACGAGCCGTGGAAATCGTCTGGAGGTGAACCGAACGCCTGTAATGTTTCTAAAATGCAACGTCATTGTCTACGCTTAGCAACAGAACGCGAATTGGATTTACATTATTTAATGCACCCGCTACTACAGACGGCTTGTAAATAATACAATTGTTCATACAGATACGATAGTTATTTGCAAAGAATAATCTAAGTACAGGATTTTATATATAAATGGATTTATTTGTAAAGATTGTTTTGTGTAGTTGTTAGTTTAATGAGCGGAATGTATTGCTTGTAGGAGAGAGATTTAAAAGGAGGCACTAATTTTAGGTCCATTCACATAATAAGAATACCCTACTTTGGAAATGAAGATGGAGCATGCGCGTTCTACAGCTTCACTTGACCTATATCGGGGAAACCATATAAGACTTTTTGACAGAAAATTAAGATTTTGAGGACATGTTGCTTTTAATCTATGCCTGGCTGAAACGAAATTTAAAAAAAATGCAAATTCAAAATAAGAATAATCATTTTGTTTTGTAATTCCAAGTGACGTATGAAATAGATATAATACATACATTAGCCTGAAACGAAGCATTGATTAAGTTATTAAGTACCTACTTAAATCGCAATTATCTATGTATTGTAATGAGTAAATATATTAACAATAAAATGATCGTAAAAGTGTGTCGAATGCGTTTAAGTACATGCTTGTACTATATAATGTCACGTCTAGACGAGGTGGGTCGGAGGGGGGTTTCCACGACCTTTTAGCTTTGTCGACTCCCTGTGAATTGGGTCACGTTGTATTATCATTGGCTATACGTGTGTTTGTGCTCGTTCAACCTTAGCGGCAGGTGTGATTGTGTCTTGATTACTTTCTGAATTACTCTGAGTATTACGTAATAGCTGTATCACTTGAAATTTAAACATTCATTTTGTAAAGAAACAATTTAGATGATGGTACAATCTATTTTATTTAACAATGATTGCTACATTTGACTGAATTAATACTAATAAAATAACCATAAGTATTATTTTTGTAATATATTTTGATAATCTTCACAGCGACATCAGATGTATACAAAAAACGTTCCTCGACCTACGGTCATGCATATTAAATATCCGACGTAATTAGTTTTTGAGAGACAATGGTTAAATGTTAGTATAGACGAAGTTTCAAAGACTGTTAGAGGACAACCTGGTCGAAAGAACATCTGACATATCTACTCGTAGTATATAGCAATCGACCTGCGCACTGAGCGCATAAAACGCCCAAGTATTCAGCTTGCGTCATAGATACGACGAATGAAGTAACATAGAAATAATGCCTTTTGTAACTTTAAAAACGATTTTTAAGATTTCTTAATAAAATTACCATATATATTACCTTCATTTAAATGCATTATTGCATTTGTAATGACGATATAGTATTTGATACTGTATTGTTAAATCATTGCAAAAGTTTGATCAATTATTCCAGCGCGATTCGTTTCCTAAGAGATGTAGCTGTCTATAAAACAATCTCGTGTATATTTTCAATTGCTGTGATTTCTCAATGCATTGGGAATATACGATATAAATGAACATATAATGGAAAATACGAATCAGCCTCCTCCCGGCGTGAGACGTGAACTCTCAACGGACCCTGTGAAAGCGCAGGGTATATTGTAAGCTTTGTGTAAATAAAATAAAAATACACTAAAACTCCTACAATAGAAGATAATTATTCGTTTTAAAATAGATTTAAACTGTGATATTACGTGTATTAAAGTTTCAGTATTGCCTACAAAAACAATTGCTTTTTGGTACGTACAGTATTTCAGCTTATAGCTACACCGAATTCTAACTGACTTTCTAATCAAGAAAGACCTCTTAGGTATTAAAACCAGATAGAATCATTTAATCAATACAAACAAATAAATTCATCGTCAAATAAGTATACCTACATAGTTTAAGTATTAAATTTTATGAAGTATTCCAATATGTCTTTGAATTAAGGACATCAGTCACAAAAAAAGAAAAGCATGCAGCAAGACTGTGGCAACAACGATGGAGCTTTCTTACTCGTGTTAGAGAAATGCAAGAAGAAGAGGCACTGAAGATGGGTATGACTTGTAAAATAACAAAATCTATTGAATCAACATTGTTTAGATATATATTGGTGCCATCGTTGATTTTGAAGAGTATCTATTTTGTCTTCACTGATTTCTTATCTTCTTTCTTCACTTATTGTTTTGACTTCACACTGTTTTCAATATTACCTTCTTTTACTTCAGTTTGAAGTCAACACCAATGCATTATTCGTGTACCTGAATACAAAATTCAAAATGCCTTAACATCGCACGTATATTCCTTTATATAGCTTATTGTTTTCATCACATTTATAATTTAAATAAAAATATAATTTACTATTAAAGCTGAGTTTAAAATTTAGTTTGTAATTGAAATTTACTCATTTTACTCAAGTTACTCGTTTCAGGAATGACTTTAGATGAGTACAGAGCAGCAGTCCGTTCAGTAAGTTGCAAGCCAGAAAGAGAAATTACTGTGCAAGTTGAACCGTCTCCTACGCCATTACCGCAAACTACTTCTGGTAACTTTGAATATGTAGGAGCAAGAATATACTGAGTTACATGCATAATGATAAAATGGTTATACATAATATACTATTATATTATAATGATTGATATTGTCTGTATAGAAATTGGCATGTGACGATAAGACAGTTGTTTTAACTATTAAAAATAAATATTTATTGCTTGCTTTTTCTTTTATTTAATATGCAATAAAAAAATTATATTATTTGGTATATATGTATTGATTATTCTATATCGTGTTATATATAGCTATGATTGGTCGTCGCGCCAAATGCAGCCTGGAGGCATATGGACCGATAGTTCAAACAGCTCGCCACTTCCCCGTCCGTCCGCCGCTTCCGCCGGGACAAATTTATGACCCATACAAGCAAACTGTAATGTTTTTAGGGTAAAGTTATTTTTGTTTGTGGCGACACCAAAAAGGACGGTATGCTTATCTGAATGCATGAGAACTTTTTTAAATATTCGCTCTCAACTAAGAAACGGTTTAAAATATTCTGCCCAATTTTTACACGTCCTCATAGAGCACCTGACATTTAGTATTTTAAAAATCGAATAACTAAATGTCAGTTTTAATTGGTTAATATTTTATTTTGCAATTGTATTTTAAGCTATTGTATGTATATTGTTTTTTTTATTATAGGAGTGTCGAAGGAGATCCCATATCTTACAATCTACCTAAGTCACGTTGCGAGGTGACAGACGACATGTGGGCGCGACCTCAGCAGCTCGCGGTCACACAGTTTAAATTGGACAGCTTGTAACAAAACTCACATCAAGATGGACATAATTTGTAACAAGTCATAATTATTAAGAAATACTAAACAATTAAATTGTGATTGGTTAAATATTTTCTTATTTTTATAATAATAGGTATACCTTAAGTAATTGATTTTATTTAATGACAATCTAGTTGTTACCCGCGATTCCATCCCTATACGCGTAAAAAAACAAAAAAAAAAATCAATTGCGCCCCACCGCCTATTCGTAATCGGTATAAAAAGTAATCTAAGTTACTCCTTATTATATCAGTTATCCGCCAATTAAAGTCCCGTCAAAATCGGTCCAGCAATTTCAGAAATTGGCGGAACAAACAAAAATTGTGAAAAATGTTCTTTTGTTTATGTACCGTAAATATATTAATATACACGTAGTAAAAAGCAATTATTAAGATATCACATACAGACACAGACACTCCAACTTTATTTAAATGTATGTATAATTTCTGAACTAACGTATAATCATACTAAAGCCAAACAATTTTGTAACTTGTATTTATTCTGTAATTAAAGTTAGCCGTGTTATAATTATAAATCAATGTTTTAAAGTATTCGAGAGTCGGCTGTTCCCGTTTTTCCCTCCGGCAGGTGATGGGGAAAACTTTGAAAATGTAAAACTTGTAAAAACTTTGTACATTCAGACACAACGAGTAGCCCAGTTAACTTAAATATGCAAATTGTTTAGAGTTGAGACTATAAAAATGAAAAGAATTATTTATTTACTAGCTTTCCGCCCGCAGCTTCGCCGCGTGGAGTTCGGTTATATCGCGTTTCCAAGAGAACCTTTCAAAAGTCTGGGATAAAAACTATCCTATGTTCTTTCTCAAGGTCAACTCTATCTCTGTACCGAATTTCATTAAAATCAGTTCAGTGGTTTAGGCGTGAAAGCGTAGCAGACAGACAGACAGACAGACAGAGTTACTTTCGCATTTATAATATTACTAGCTTTCCGCCCGCAGCTTCGCCGCGTGGAGTTCGGTTATATCGCGTTTCCAAGAGAACCTTTCAAAAGTCTGGGATAAAAACTATCCTATGTTCTTTCTCAAGGTCAACTCTATCTCTGTACCGAATTTCATTAAAATCAGTTCAGTGGTTTAGGCGTGAAAGCGTAGCAGACAGACAGACAGACAGACAGACAGACAGACAGACAGACAGACAGACAGAGTTACTTTCGCATTTATAATATTAGTAGGGATAGTAGGGATTTTCCTTATATACTTTAACAACATGGCGACTATGTTTCTGTATAAAAACGTGAAATTAATACCAAATAGAATGTTCTAGATTTATTGTTTGAAATCATCATTAAATTTTAGCCCCTTTTATTATACTCAGATATAAAGTTAAAATTACATACAAATGACAAATCAGTAGATCTAACGTAAAGCGTTTCTTACTATATAGAAGATAATTGTGTATAGTAGGATATAAAAGCGGATAAAAAGACGTGATTTTAATATTTTTTTATTTATATAATACATTTATCACGAATGTCTCTTCATAGCCAATACCGGCGGTAACTGTGATATAATATTCTCAGGTAAGACTTCCAAAGACACAGCCTCATCGTCTCCCAGCCAGTGGAATCCAACCAAATACTGAAAAAATATATTAAATATTTATACAAAACCTTAAAATAGCTAATCACATTTGCAGAATGCTTATGGCACGAATAAAATACCTTGAAGGGAATAATTTTTGATCTGTGTTTCTTATCGTTTTTGTTCTTCTTCTTTGGCGTTGGTTCGTAAGATCCGTTCTAAAAGAGAAAATATATTATTATTAAAATAATATCCTATTTCATAGCTGAAAGAAATAATTCGATTTAGGAAACGAATTGAGGACCTGTCTGGAAATCATAAGACTTAAATATCAAATTAATGAAAATAATTTTTTCCTTGTCCTTAATTGAGTTTAGAAATAAATAAAATAGGGACTTCATATAATGTATTATTTAAATAGTATGCCATTGAAAAATAAATTTGGTGACCTAACGATAGCGACATCTGTTTAATATCATACAAAATTATTGATGTTTTTTGGTTGGGAGTAAATAAAATTTAGTTTTAATACAAATAATTAATTAATTCTCAAGCTTGTGTGTTTTCATCCATCCATCCAAACAAACTCATATTATTATTAGAATTCTTTATCCAACCTGCAAATTTTTCTCCACGACCGCTAGTGAAATTTCATCATAAAAGATTGTCGCTGGTCTCACAGGATGTGACGTCACTCCAGTAATAGCCCAAGTCCTTTCACTCAAATTTGTAACGTCATAGAAATTATTCTTGATTACTTTTTTACGACACAGATCATATTGTATTATCTAGAAAACAATTATAACCTATTGATTTTAAGCTAGTTTTATATGATGAAATTATAATCGAAATAGTAATTATTGTATAGATATAAATATATAAAGACATTATTAGTAATTTTCATACTGTATGCTGATCTAACCTTTTGATCCACATAAGCAATAATAAGAATATTTGACAATTCCTCAATCGACATAGCCGATGGCAAACAGTGGTATCTAGGTAATGAGGCGTGGTACTCAAACTTGGAACTGTTCTTCACCCAAACAGCTATATTCCCTTGAGTATCAGATACAATTACATATGTATCTCCGGAAACATCCTTTGATACAACAAGATGGAGAATAGATTTCATCTTGAGATCTGAAATACAAGAGTAATGTAATGAACTATTAGTATATCACTCAATATTAAACATATACACATATAAGTATACAACAAAATGTAGAGTAGATATTATCTTAAAATCTGAAATACAAAAAATCTATATAAACTATTTTTATCTCACTCACACACACACTCACCCAATATTTAAACATATACACATACAGGTAATATGAAAATTACATATAAAACATAAAATAATTATTAAAACAATCAAATTGAACTCACATTGATCGCATGGTAATGTCTGTACAACCGTTGCACCAGATTCTGGATCAACTTGTAATATGTACACTGTCCCATCTCTATAAGCCACTAATGTCCTCGAGTCAGTGGTGAAGGCAACCCGTTCACAGTATGATAGACCATTTATGAATACTTTGGTTAGTGATACATTACTTTGATCATCATCCTGTAATTCATAGGTTTTGTAAAGCATAAGCATTTTATTGTAGTGAAATTTCTTAAGCCACTTCAAAAAAGGTTGCGTTAAACGTTTAACACTCGAATGAAGAACTTTTACGTTTTTGAAAAGTGGTTAAATTATGTTTAATTTACTCTCTGACATATATGCTGGTTTTTCACTATATTTTATTATATATTATAGGCGAATTTCACTATATGCTGGTGAAATTCGCTTCAGAATCGGTCCAGTCGCACTAGTATGTTAGCCAGAACAAAAAACAGACAAAAATTCTAAAAATTGGCAATTTATCGCATATACATAAATATTAAATATGATTAGTGAATAACAGATAAACAGACTCTAATTTTATTTATTACTGAACGAAAATACAACTATCTATATATACTTATCTGTTTGAAGCTAAGAATGGTTTTCATTAATTACAAAATAATACTTACACAATCCAACTTCAGCATTCTCAAATCGCTGTCCGTTGAATATACAATCAATTCTCCACTCGGTGACATTTCACAGCATCTTATCTGTTTTTTTCCCTTAGTTTGTATAGAGACCAGTCGTGTTGGCTGCTCTGTCAGTTTTAAAGTCTGTTTCTGAGTGTGTTTTCCTACTTGAGTTATGAATTGTGAATCTTGTTCCAATTGGTTGTTACTTGAATTAAGACTCGGCTCCACATTGACACTATTCACTGTGACATTACCATTCTTGTTGACGGCATACGAACCCAATTTCCATATTTCAAGAAAATTGCTGTATCTGTAAAGATATTTCATTTTTAAATTTTTTATAAGTTGTTTATAATATCACATATAAAGTATGATGGCATTTATCCTCAATTTTACTAATTTAGTAGTGACTAAATAAATGGTATAACAAATTCTATGACAACATTCTTAATTCACATTATATTTACATTGCAATTGTAAATAATTGTACATAAACGAAGGAGAAAAAAAGGAGTTGTAAGTTTAATCTTATTGAGAAAATACCAGAGAGAAAACACTTAATACATATATTAAAAACAATTTTAATTTATTTTGTTAAAGTTTAACATAATTTTCTTTGTTTTTGTAAAACTAGAATAAAAATAAGAATAAACTAAGAATAAACAAATAAAAATAGTGGTGAGTCACAAGTATGAGACATAACGTCATGTGATTATATTGCATGAAATAATAAATGTATATTATTTACCTAAGGAGTAATAACTTGTTATGAGCGCTAACTGATGATCTTGGTGCTGGAATCATGGGTGGGATTCTCATCACCCACTTCGGTGGGTAACTTGATAGTGTCAAATATCCATCGGCTCCAACTGATAATAATTTCTCACCGTTCAGAATAAGAGCTCTAAAAATTAAAGGAAAACAATTAAAATAACGTTTGACTTAGCACAAAAGTAATGTGCATTTAATAATGAAAATATTATCAGAATAAAAATTTATGTATTAAGTATATATATGAAATAAATAAATCACAAATAGAAACATACATTAGATTAACCAAGAGATTGGGAGCAGACCTGAGTGTATAATATTTAACAACTAAATATTTACAATTATAGTAAAAAAAAATTGATAAATTTTAAATGATGCCCATTTACCTTACATCATGTTCATGAATATTCCTCTGAACATTTTTCACCCAGCGAGCACATGTCTGTTTGCCTGCACTGTTATTGACCTTCACAAAGTTGGTTATGACTGGATCCACTCCACTGCAGTATAGACTTCTCTCATCATCCGACACAACAATGGACAGAATGTCAGCCTTGTGGGTTGTGTAGGCTTCAATCTAAAAGTATTTCGATATAACACTAAGAATTAGTTTTTTAAATTAAGATAGGAACCATAGAGAATTTAGATATTTATGTATGTATGTATAATAGCTAAGCTACATTATTGAAGTCTCCTCAATATACCTCAAGATGATTTTCTAAAAGAGTAACAAACATCCAAACGCCTCATAATTTTTACATTTATAGTGTTATTTAGACTTAACCTTAATATGTTATTTGAGTTTAATTTTATATTAACAAGATTAATTTAACTCATTTCTAAGTTTTATATATTACCTGATCTCCGAGGTTGCCATCCCAGAATGTAAGTCTTCCATGACTGTCTCCGGACACAACAGTGTTATCAGAAAGTACAGCTAACGACCACACTATAGTCTCTTTGCCCCTTCTGTTGACGGAAATCCTGCAAGTAGCATATCCCATCTCTACATTCCAAACTCTTATGGTGTCCACTGAGCCTGAAAACAAAAATATTTACTATAATAACATGGTGTTTTATTTAAAATTATATTTATTGTTAATCTGGGTTTATACTCATACAATTAGAAGAATAAAACATAATTTATGTTCCAATTCATGCTTACATTTATTTTCTTAAAATTTTTACATTTATTCTTACTTTGTATAAACATCACGAGTGGAAGGTGTCTTACGAAGATGCTAGACATTATTTCCGAAGACCATTATTTACTTTGGACATATAATATTATTTATTTATAGTCTTATTTTTGGAGATTTTTATGAAAAGGATCTAGACATTGATAATAAATTTGTTTCATAATAAGTTTTATGATTAAATTTAGTTTCATAATCTTCATAGAAAAGAGATGGTATATTTTAGAAAAAATTATAATAATAAACAAACCAGCAAATGAAAAATATCTTGATATTGGTTTAAAACATTTTTATATTACCTGTAACCAGAGTGTTGCCGGTTTTATCAAATTTACAACACATAATCCTGCCTTCCTGTTTGTCAAAGAGTTTTTTATAGACAATTTCATTATTTTCTACAGAGTATAAGTTGATGTAGCCTTGTTCTGTACCAACAGCTACCACAGTGTTTGCCGAGTTTACATCAAGACACCAAGCGGCATAACCCGTGAGCATCACTGAACATTTTATCCTCAGACTCTCTAGATCCCATTCTATAAGAGCACCGCCAAGCCCTGTTGATAAAAGCCTGTCGTGCACCCAACCAAGAGCTTCCACCGAAGTATCTTCCGTGCCAGAAATACATTGCACAAGGAGAGGTGCATAATTTAAATCCCATATTTCTATAGACGCGTCTTGTCTGTGTTAAAAGTATTATAATTAAAAATATACATTGGCGATATTTAAAACACGCAGATATTTAAATTCATACCTTACCTTGCCAAAGCTATTCGTTTACTGGTCTTATTAAATGAGACACAATTTATTTGTACCGGTTTTGGATTATAATATCTCACTCGATGTAGCTTACAAGCCATTTTCTTAAAATAATGTATAATTTTTGTTATAAATTTAAAAACAAGAACACATGGTCCCCAAGGTTTGACATTAAGCAATTTGACAACCGACGTCAATCATCATACATACATTTTGAAAGTGCAAATGTCACATTCTCTTACTGCTCGTGTTTATGAACAAATACCAACTGTAATAACAATCAAAATTCTAGGTATTTTTTTTAATAAATCATATTTTTAATGATGTGTATAATGTTTATTACAGTATGTTTAAAAGATGTACTTTGTAAATTTCTTATATGGCAATATGACGGAATAATTAATGATTTATATTTGTTAGTCTGTGGCTTAGTTTTTTTCTGCTATGGTTGAAGAGTAGAACCTGGTATGTTAATTTACGTCGAAAGAATTCATGAATAATATCAAGTTTTAACAAATTGTGCAAATAAATTAGTTATTTGAAACAATGGGTGACGGACAAAGTGAAAATCAACCATTGTTGAGGGATGGTGAGTAGCTGCGTTATTTTTTTTGTTTTGACAGTTGATGATTCAACTAAAGTGATATGTATTGTTGCTAAACAAAGTTTTTAAGACAATATAATTTGATAAGCGTTAAACCAATTAAGAATGGTTGTGAAAGTGAAAATTATATTTTATGTGGGGGCAATTTTTAAGTTGATTTTTCTAATCGGCAGAGGATGAAAATGTGAGTACTATTTCGCCGATCGGTCCTGATGAACTGCCTCCGCCTTACCAGCAGGCGGGGATGCCTATGGTTACATGTCGCGTGTGTCAGGCTATGATTGATATATCTGGCAAGAGAGAACAACACGTCGTCAAATGCTCTGAGTGTAATGAAGCTACGGTGAGTCCTATTAATAAGCTTAGCAATGAGTTCCATTAATAAGCTATACACACTTTACAAAAGTATGCAAAAAACTTTATATTTATATAAAACATAACTTTCAAGGGGACTATTCAATGAGTAATTCATAAATATATTCCTTCCTGTATGACAATAACTAGTATAAATGCAACTTCATCTAAAATTATGAAAAATCATATTAAAATATTTATAAAAGTTTTTTATTTAAATATTTCAACTAACCACCTTTCAATATTTATGATTCAGTTCTATTTATGTAACTATAACAAAACTTTACTTAATCATTATTTAATATGGTTATGTAAAACTACTAGTCTGACCAGTTTAAAGGTGTTATATAGTCTTTTATTAGTAAAATAGAAATTTCATATTTGTATCAAAAATAATGTTTATTTATGTTCAATTATGTAATATACTATAGTAGCTGTTGCCTATGGCTTTGCCTGCATTTGTGTGTATTTCAAAGGAGTTTGCATTTATCATCATCATCATATTTTATTTGATTTTTCATAAACCCTTACTTGCTACCTAACATAATGAGAATGGAAATGACCATTCCATAAAATGTATATTTGAAAATTCTTCCAAAACTCATTTACATAAACATTCCTATAGAAAATAGAAATATCTGTTATGATTTTCAATAATAAGAAACAATGTTCATTTATTTAAGTATGACTAATATACACCCAAGAATGAGGTTCTTGTGTTTAAGTGTTAAACTATCTATTTAAGCCAAAGAATGATGTCCATTGATCAGGAATGTTAAGTAGGACTTATATAAAAATAATTTTATTAACCCTCATACACTATACAAGCTTACATCAAGTAGGTCATATATTATGTTAGATTATAAATAAAATTAGTTTAAACTACCTAATATTCTCGGATTTACTACGCAATTTTTATTTTTGATTATAAATTGCATACTCTCGATGTTTTGGTTACTTTACATTAGCCATGAACACGGGATGAGCACATCTCATCTGCCCGTGATCACAGTTGCTGTAAAATAACTGAAACGTCAGGAGTATGTAGTTATAAGCAAAAATAAAAATCACATAGTAAATCCAAAAATATTGGTTTCATTTAAATGAAAATCTTAGATACCATTAGTTTAAAGTAGTTTTTTGTTTTCCGTCCAAAGCTAATGTTACTACTTGATTGAATCAAACAAACATTAAGTCAGGCTAACAAACATTAAGTGAAATAAAGAACCTCCTCCTATTTGAAAAGGGTTAAGAAGTAGACTAAGTTACACCTTAGAAATAATAAAAAATTTAAAGAATCAAGACAAGAATTTAGAAAATAATAATTTGTATGTCAGTATAGGATACTTTCATATATGATTAATGAAAAAACTGTTAATTTGAATTGTCCGATAGAAACTTAATTATGATTCATCACTATAGATTGACATAGAGAGTACATTTATATATATGTTCAGTGCATTACAGTAATAAATTCCAAGCAATATGGTTTCTCAACCGTGTTGAATGTAACATTGTAATATAATATTTTGTGATTATGAATGGTGTTCATACACTTCCTATATTATATACAGGGTGACTGGTGAATTACTATCGATATTTGAGGAGGTGATATTTGACGATCATATATGACAAAATAAAAATTAATATAACATAAATATTAATAAACTTCTAAGTAAAGTTAACCAAAAGTTATGTAATTAATTACGCATCGTATGAACACCCTACAGATTAGGTATACACACACACTCACACAGACGCGTCGGCGGCGTAGTGTTGTATCAGCACGCCGCCGCACGCGTCAACACTTGGAACACTTGGAACGTGTACACACTTTATTTATTTATACGGAAATTTGGTCAAAAATTAAGTACCTATTTTTTTTACATAATTCGAATGAGAATCATGTACCGAGTATGCTCCTTAAATATTGATAGTAATTCACCAGTCACCCTGTATATGTATGTATATAAAATTTCTATCTATGAAATCATTATATAAATTTTGTGATTATGAGGATAATTATAATTATTACTTAATACAGAAATATTACAAAATGAGTAATGTGATTTACCTATACTATAATTTTTTTTTGTATTTGGTTTTTTTTTATTAATATACGGGGTGACTGGTTAATTACTATCGATACTTGAGGACGTGATATTTGACGATCATATATGACAAAATAAAAATTAATATAACATAAATATTAATAAACTTCTAAGTAAAGTTAACCAAAAGTTATGTAATTAATTACGCATCGTGTGAACACCCTACAGATTAGGTATACACACACACTCACACATACGCGTGCGGCGACGTGCTGATACAACACCACGCGTCCACACTTGGAACACTTGGAACGTGTCAACACTTTATTTATTTATACGGAAATTTTGTCAAAAATTAAGTGCCTACTTTTTTTACATAATTCGAATGAGAATCATGTACCGAGTATTCTCCTTAAATATTGATAGTCATTCACCAGTCACCCCGTATACTGTAGAAGAAATATTTATTTATTATTTAAGTAGTCATATTAAAGAATTCTGTGCACTCAAAGTAGAGCACAAGATTAGAAATTGATTAGTTACGCATATTACTAGAAATGCGATAATTTGCAAATCTGAAACTATGTAAATGAAAGTTTTTTGTAAATTTTCCTCTGATCTTACAATGATTTTCTGCATGAATTTCATTGACTTCAATGTTGAATCACAATATTCTTTATATATGTGTTGTAATAAAAAATCTAATGGAATTCTTTATTCGAAATTATTTATAGCTGTACGCATTCAAACTGACGACTTAAAAAAAAAAACAAATTGCAGCCAATCAGAAACGCTCCGCCGGGCAAGAAGTACGTCCGTTGTCCGTGCAACTGTCTTCTGATATGCAAGTCCTCGTCTCAAAGGATCGCGTGCCCCCGGGCTGACTGCAAGCGCATCATCAACCTAGCGCCTTCACCGGTGACGCCGCCCGTGCCCACTCTGCCCGGCATGTGCAGGGTCATGTGCGCACATTGCCAGGACACATTCTTGGTGAGTTAAACCTCTTTTCTATCCACCTTTTTGGTCTGACACTTATACATGTTCCTTTTTTAAATATATTTAACAAGCTTTTATAAGCTTGGGAATCTTTGTGCGCGATTTTTCTCTTACCAGAAGTCTAATCAATTTGAAACTTAGCATACATATGAAAATGCAATAAAATTTTTGATACTTCAGCTGGTTTAGGTTTTCAATATGATATATTTGTGTGAATGAAAATGAGTAATCACCCAAAAGTCTATCACAGTATATATGTCACATAATCCCTGGAATCTCTTCATGGCTATCGGTCCTTACATTAACACAGTCTTATTGGATTTCGTGTAAATTGTGTCAGCTGAAGTAACCTCATATAACCGTCCTTGACATTAATTCAACGACACTACATTAAGAAACCTTGAGAAAAGTATAGAATATATTAAATGACATATAACCTGCAATAAAATTTAAATAATTATATCATTATTAACTACACAAGATAATGGATGAAAATTAAAATTTCTAAAGATATATTTTTATTATTATATATTACTAGCTGCGCCCCGCGGTGTTACCCGCGGATTTCCGGGATGTAAAGTAGCCTATATGTTATTCCTGGACGTCAGCTTCCTGTATACAAAATTTTATCGAAATCGGTTCACTCACAAACTTTCGCAATTATAATATTAGTAGGATACCTTAATTATGTCCTAACATAGGACGAGATATAATGATCGTGGTTGTTATGTTTCAGTACCAGATGTTAAAGAACGCGCCGGTCCGCTGTCCTCATTGTCGCAAGGTATCCTCAGTGGGACCTCGTATGGCGCGTGTTCGCGGCACCATATTCGCGTTGCTCGCTTTGCTATTCTTCGCGATTGCTCTTGGAGTGACCCTAGGGACCCTATCCGCTGCTAAAACCCACGGCGGTGGGGTCTACGTAGCCTATGTAGGCGCTTTCCTAGTAGCCTTTCTACTGGCGAGTCGCGCCGTCTACTACTTCGCCATGAAGCACAGCACCATCGAGGGTCCCATGTAAATAATATATTTTAAACGCCTTGACATATTTCTAATTGAATCGCATTCCGTTGGATTTTTTTAAATATCACTAATTATGTTATACTCAGGGCTGTCGACATTGATAGTCAGACATAGAAATTTATTATAATAACGACTACATATAGGTCTGAATTTCTTTGATAAAAAAAATTCGTATTATTGTGAGATGCGACACATTAATTGCGTTTTCTGACTCGTAAAATTCTAAGGTGGCAACCCTACATCTTCTTGATGTTGTAAATTATGTTGTATTAGTGATTATTCCTCCACGTACAAGGCCAAAATATATGGATTACGTGTACAATGTATTTGCTTGACATTAAATTGTCGACTTTCCTAAGATGAAACATAATGTTCTGATTCACTTCCACATACGGAATTGATAAACGAAATTAATTAATGAAAGCTGTCTATAAGATTTCGCTGTCACCGTTTGCGTTCTAATAACTTGTATCTAGCTAATTATAGATAAAAAAGTGGCAGAATATTTACGATAACTGGTTTCTGAATAATATTCAAACTTTTTATCTTCCTAAAAAGAAATTAAAAATTAAAAAAAAAACATATACTCAGTCCGTAAAACTATTGTGGCCATAAATGTAGGGATTTTGATTATAATATCTATAACTGAATATTAATTAGTTACATAGAATATTCACTTTGCTAATAAAATATGTTGTAGGAAAATAAATTTTCGAAAAATTGTGAATAGTGATTTTTGAGATTGAATTAATTTGAAAAAAATAATACCTATATTAAACTCGTTTTGTAATGTATAATTTAATAATTTTTATGTGTTATGTTACATCATATTTAAGATAGTCTCAAAATTTTGAGTTCAGAAGCCAAGGTCAACGGTTGGCTGATTGAAAAATAACATTTTTGAGCTAAAATTCGTTTAAAATTTTTTGAAAGAAAATTTAAAGTCTTTATTTTTATTTGAATATAAAAAATCAACATAATTTCATCTAATTTGCTATTTTCAAATTCATTAAATTTAATGGTTTAAATAAATGTCTACTATATTAAAGGAAAGCTTATAAATAGAATACATAAATAGTTAATATACAAAGTCAAATAATTGAGTACTATTGGCTCCATACAGTTAAACTTAGTATTATTAATGGCTCTATTAAAAAAAACTCAGATTTTACAATTCTAGTGATTATATAATCTGTAGAAAGTATTTGAGACTGCATTTTGTTATAATCTGTGTGGAATATGCATTAGTTTTATTATTATATATTTTAATAAATGTTAAATTATAAATCAGTGGACTCGCAACAAAATATTCTACATATATTATATAGTATTGAAAATATGTATATGTTTAAATATTTCTTTTTTTTTCATATGTTTGATAATTTCATGTTAAAATTCATGTAATATTAGTATGGAAATTATTAAAACTGGTTTTGTATTTTTATGATATTAATTGTACTATATATTATAAAGTTTGGTTAGTTTATAGTTTTTAACAGCCATTTCTCTCTTCATAGTTCTCTTTATATGTAGTCAAGAACTGAAATTATAGTATGTTTCTTGTGATGTATGGAGCGTTGATTTTATAAAAATATTTAATACATATATAATTTTAACATAAGTATGTCTTAAGTTTGAATTTTATTGATTGAATCTGTATAAGTCACGTGCTATACATATTTGGATCTGGTAGAAGTTATTAAATGAATAAATTTATATAGCAATAACACTTCATAATATAAAATTTAACTATTATTGGTATCGTATTTGTTGACCGTAACGGCTAGTCAAGTCTTATTTGGTAGATGGATTGATTTGTAAATATTAAACATATATGGAATAAAGTAGTTACGCCTTTGACAACCGATTTACATAAAAAAAATGCTATATACTACTCATTAGGTATATCCTTCTAACTAAAGATTTAAATGTTTTCATTCATAAATCTTAGAAAATGTTAATATTCTATAAGCATTTTGATTGCAAAACTATAAACCAATTAATATTAAATTCTAACAATTTTCGCCCACCAGATTTGACAACTCTGACGGATAATGGCGGGTTAGTGACATGTCACTTTGACAGTTTGACAGTTCTTGTAACAAGCGGGAGAAAGACGCGGTTAATATAGAATGAAGAATTTTATTGTCGCATAATGAGTATGTACATTTCAGAAGTTATGCCTCAAACTCCTTGTGATGTGTAAGGAGTTATCATGGAAAACTTCACAATAAAAGTGCTACGCTAATATTCAAAAGAATTAAATCCGATAGTTCTTAAACGTGAATGTAATTTGAATGACGAAGGTTTTTTTTATTCGACCTAGATTCATGATGCCCGTTATAGATAAAATAAAAGACGAAAATTTACAACTTAGCGGTTTTCGATAAAAATAACTTAATTATAATACAAACTTTCACCGTAAAACGTGCATTATATTGCGAGTTTTAAATGCATGTGAAGGCATTAATAGAAGAACTAAACTAAAAGATTTTTTTCTAATAAACTATTCAAATTTAGTATCATGTTAATAAATTTAAAGCATCAGCCATTTTTTGCATTGTCAATACCTATATTTCATAATCAAAACTATATAAATTTCAAAATACTTCACATATTTATTTCGCCGACAAACAAATTAAAAGAATTACTGTTAACACTACAACTATAATTTGTGTCAACGTAAGCTAGCTTCGAAGATCCTAATGTAACAAGGATACGGAATTTATCATTTAATTTACCGAATTATGTTTATATTTAGTTGTATATGAAGTTGCATGTACCTTAAATGTATATTATTTATAATTTTATGTATAGATTATCTCTTTATTATTAATAGTTTCAAAATTGTTACGGCTTTATGCATATATTTAGTTTTAAGACAAATAAATGGTATCTATATGAAGTGGTATTTTATTTCTATAGTTATTTATATTTTTTTCCTTAATAAATAAAAAGTAGTAAATTTTGTATTACTTATTATATATTACTGTTGTAATGTTAATGGGTCTTTGAGGGGTAAATAAAACTGTTCTGTACTGATATATGATATAATTTATAAATTAGGGGTAGATTATAATATAATTAAAAAGCTAACATTATCCACGCTGGGTTTTGTTTTGTTTATGTTCAGCTAGCTCACTAAATTACAGGGACGTTTGAGGAAGTATTAAATCACAAAATTACGTAAATTACAAAAAAATCTTTTTACTCCTTGTACTTTTTGTATTATATTGTACTATAGGATTTTAGTCTCAATATCTTTTTTATATAAATATTAGGTCGTACGAAAATATTTTATAGAGTATCATTAAACATCTATAAGTAGAAATATATTGGAATCATGAATCTAAGCTACTCAAGACTAGACATTAAGACAGTAAAGACGCTACGTTACACTTAAAGTCTAAAGAAGTTTTAATAAAACGGAATGTAGCTGCATTAGAACGTCAAAAATGACAGATGTAAGTTGTGAGTAAAAAATAAAAAGGCACATAACGTACAGACTTGACAGAAATTCAATGTCAAATTTAAAAAATAAATAATTTAGTGTGATTTATCGTAAGTGTCTTTGTGTTGGTAGCCGCTGACGTATCCGGAGGCGTCGACTAGGTCCTTTCTCCCGGCGATTCCTTTTCCTTTGCCGGTTTCGTCGAAGCGTTGTTTGTGAGAGCCGGTGTACTTGCTCGTGTCAGTCAGTCTGTCAACAGCGGCGGCGGCTGCCGGCGATTTTGGCAACTGTAATACAGATAGAAATTCCAAAATGAAATAATAATTAATGTAGAAGAATTTAAAAGTAGAACTTAAAATGTCACAATATTTACGTACATGAAAATAAATAATAGTTAGGTACAAAAAAACGCGCTTTTATAAGTAACCAAAATAAAAAATAGAAAATAATTTTCAATTACAAAGAAATGATTTATTTTTAGTTTTTTAAAACTATTATTTATTTTTCAAGCGCAAACCGCTCACTAGCTCTATCTCTCTCACTATACTGTAAAGGATCTATAAAAGAATTCATTAATCCTGGTGGTCCTATAAAGGAAAATGAAAAACTGTTATCAAATTATTGCATTGTTTTCGGTCCTTGATACGTTTGTAAAGTTTCAAATTACATATTCAGACTTCTAGAAACTGCCCGACATATTGAAAAGATATTAATCTATACTAATATTATAAAGCTGAAGAGTTTGTTTGTTTGAAAGCGCTAATCTCCGAAACTACTGGTTCGAATTGAATAATTCTTTTTGTGTTGGATAGTCCAGTTATCGAGGAAGGCTGTAGGCTATATAACATCACGCTACGACCAATAGGAGCAAATATATAGTGGTAAATGTGTAAAAAACGGGAGAAATTATTTCATCTTTGAAGCCTTCCGTTGCGTGCGCCGTCAAAACGGTTCAATATACATAAAAAATATGTATTAAACAATAATAGCTCTTTTAATGATCTAAAAAACAGTCCAGGACAGTATATGTCTATCTTTTAAGATTAAGTCACAAAAATCGTTTTTATGGTACCTAATTTGGTTGAAATAATTTGTTTAAGTTGTATCAACATAATAATATTAATCTTTATTCAAATAAACAAATAAATATGTTGTTGGTTAAGAGTACTTCATTGTGAATAAAAAAAACATAGGTTTTATCCTGAAAATTCTACGGGAACTCCACCATTCCGAAAACCCCGCAAGAACGGGAACTATGTGGGAAGAACCAAAAATCTGCCGGAAGTTACTATTCCACGCGGACGAAGTCGCTGCAAAAGCTAGTTACAAATAAAAAAAATTATATAAGACTTAAGGGCAGTTTGTCTTTATTCTATTCAATTTTGAATAACACCAACCAATATCGTTAATACGATGATTTCCGAAACTCATTGCTATTTTTTTTGAAAATTCTAAATTAAACTAACAAAAACACAAAAGAAATGCTGCGAAAAGAGATCTGCATCTTACATTCACGTCCTTTAAAGTCTGTTATATAAAAAAATCTGGTATGTAATGCCAACGCTATCAGAATAAAAATAATGATATTTTGCATTTTAGTCTTGTTTTGCTTACTATAAAAACTAAAGTATATTTTACCATCAAGTTGTTTTAAAAATCTTCAAAATTTAATACTTACGTACAATAAATATTTTTTTATGTGTAGTAAAACGTGAATAATTTTAATAACTTTTTTTTAACAAATGAATATGACAAATGTTGTTCCTCAAATTTTAATTCGGTGCATATGTGTTCACAGGTTAAACAACACCTTTTATATAATAATGGCAGGTTTCAATCGCTTTTGAATACTAAAAGAACACTCCTACGGAATACAAATTAGCAACGCTATATTTAGGCAAGTATTATTTAAAATTTCGATTATCATATCCTTATTATTACGAAGATTTATTAGTAATAATGAGTAAGGATTTAGATTTAGACTTAGTCTTGCCAGTCCTTAATAAAAAAAATAATAAAAAGGTATTCACTAACCTTCAGTGTTGCTAAGTTATGTGTTAAATAAAAATATATCTAATTATATAAAAACATGTTAAATATGAGATCCGCTGTATAATATATCGTATGGATTACTCCCGGCTATGAATAGACTATTATGACAATATACTTATTATAAAGATAGCGTCATAGTGATCGCACGTGACTGAAAACAATAGCCGCTAATGTTACATACATGTGTTGATACACCCGGCTGGCCGCACGTTGTTAGTTTTCGTTTGATTTCCTCCACCTCTATTTTCTTATTCTTCGCCAAATCTTCTAGAAACTTCTGGTAGTCATCGATGCCGAGTTTGACAGATTTTAGTTTCTTGAAATGTATGGCTGTGTCCGTTGTCGTTATTTTCTTTCCGTCAATAACTTTGGCCTGCTTCATCCATTTGTCGCTTTGAGATAGTGTGATCTGCTTCCCATCTGATTTAGGATCGCCGAATTTCGAGAACATTTTGAAGGCATCCTGAAAATCAAAATTAAAAAATGTACTTATAATTTTACAAAAGTGAATATAAACATTTTTTAAACAACTTTAAATATTAATCTTGTATTTTTTAATAGAAAAACAAAAAAGTCACTTAAGCATCGTTCTTTAAACAGCATATTCGTGTTAAAAGACATTGTTTCTTTGGTTGCATGTGCATGAAAGATCAGATAAAAGGCAGTGGAGGTTCAATGCAGCGCTAATGGCTTGCTAAGCTTTGCGGTCTCCTTGCAACGAATATGTACCTAACCGCTTTATATATCCACTGAAGGGAATACATCTACTTAGTTTATAAAGAAACATAACGTTTTAGCGGTAAATACTTTATAGCTCCTGTTAAAAACGTAACTGACAAAAATATGAATAACAAATTATTCGTTTTTTGAAGACTATATTCATATACATATTTTCTTTAATAATCTGTGGTACTTTTTTAATTTTTTTGAATAATTGGTCTTGATGAAACATCTCAAATGTTTTCAAGTTTATATATAATGTTTCACTATTTAGTATATACCTTGAAAGGTATTGTATTATCACCGTTGGCTGCTCCATTCTCAAGTTTGACGTCCTTCACCTCCCTCGTAACTTGTTCTACCGCTGCGTCCGACATCTTTACAACTGAAAAATCATAACCCATTTATTTAAATATTTTTTGTGGCCTTATAAACATAATATCAGGTGTCAGTATTTGAATGTTCAGAATGTCAGTGACAATAAGTTAGGTATTATATTGTCAAAATTTTGACAAATGGACAAAAGAGTATTTTTGAAATAGGACAAAAGTTATATGTATTATAATTTTTAATTCTATGTTATATTGTGTTACGATATTTTTTACGAATAACCAAATGTCGGCTATTTATAATAATATTTTCTTTTAGATGTATAGTTTTTTTTACAGTTTCATTAATTTCTCATATATTTCAGTTAAAGACACGAAATTCAAAAATGTATTTATCTTAATTTTAAAAATTTTAAATGATTTAAAAGGTAGAGATTGTTTAAATGTAAAAGTCCTTACACTCATATAATAAGAGGTAGTTTTATGTTTCTCAACTTAATATACCTAAAACAAAACATCACCATAATAACTTTCTTTTGTCCCAGCAATGGGATTATCGGTGCGAACAAAGTTTTGCAATATTTTTATATTTGCAGTGACTGCTCACAAGTTTTATCAAAAAAGAGATTAAACCGTTCGTATAATATGTTTTCTTTTGAATTCATTTTCACAATTTTTCCTTGTTGCTCTATGTTCGGATCATTCTAACATAATCACTTATTTTTGCTACATAACTACATAAAAAAATCTGAACATTATAAAGTCAAATTGATCTATCTCTAAGAACGAAAGAGGCCTCATAGGTCACGTTCTAATCACAAATGCTCCATCATTGATATTATTGACCTTAAGTTATGATGTCATATAAAAACCGAACAGGCAGTATTTAAGTCTATTATTTTACCGATGTATTGACTAGAAACGTCATGTTTTCGCGCTAAAATCAGATATTACATCACCGGCCTTGACGATTGATGTTTACTCTGTATCCGTAAATATAGTCGCAAATTAATCTACCCGTTTTAAAAACTGCTTAACCGTTATTTATATTTAAAAAGTATATCTCTTTTATGGAAAACAAAGTAAAAAGTTAGAAATAATAACGTAAATTGTGTTTCTTATTCAATGATTTAAAATAATTGTTTCTGATATAATATTTTCCTACATTTAATGATTATTAGATTAAATAAATATTCAGTATAAATAACAAGGATTCAAATAAAAATAGCCGCACTATTATAATATTAACAGTGACTATTAAATGTAGCTGCATAATGAATAAACACCTAAATATCTGTTTTAATACATACGCTTACATCCTTACTTTACGTAAGTACTTATCAACTTTAGATATTTACACTTACTTTTTAATTTTTTAAATTAATTTAATAAGAACATTTATGTAAGCATTGAAAACTGCAATTATTTTTGTTACAATTTTATTTGACAGAAATAGAGTTCCTTTAGCTACTTTTAAGTAAGCCATATATATGAGAATTTTGTGAAAAATACGCTATTTCGAAAATCATATTGCTAAAAAATTTACTTCTAGGTATAAAAATATTTGAAATCTTAAGAATGTATTAAGTAATGTAAGTATTGATTGAGATATCAATAAACTTACTTTAAATTTATCAATTTCGTTATTGTAATACTAATTTTATCAAAGCATTACATATCAAACATTTTTGAAACCTTGAATCCTAATAAAAATACTGAAACTGCTAAATTATATGATGCTAAATATGTGGGAGCCCGTCGTTACACCTCCGCGGAAAATATCTGTGGGTGAATATTATAGCTATTACATATATAATACTCTGTATCCGACAAGACCTGAAGGACACTTCGTTTTAAAAGAATACAATAGTCTAGAAGTCTAGAATACCCCGAAAAGAATCAATGTCATTGACAAAATGCGCAAAATATGTACGTAGAATAAAAGAAATAAATGGCTAAATATTATTAAAATGACAAAGCATAAGTAAAATTTACAAAAAATTACTTATGATTATTGTATATTTTCAATACCAAAGCCTTTTTGTTACACAATGGTTTTGTGTAAATGTATAGATAAAAAATAAACAATGTTTTCAAACCTTCGCGTAGGTGAATATCAATTTATTTAAAAAAGCAATAACTCGTTACAAAATTATGACATTACTTTGTAGCCGTTACAATTAGCACCTGTCGGAGTAATATTTGTTTGGTCATGAATCAGCTAATTAATGTCGATGTTGGGGTGTGATCATTTCACCTCCTGACCTACTTTATTTCTATGCACTGTCTTATTGCAGACCTAAATCGTCAATGTGACGGCGAAGCGACGACACAGAACAATGTACCTGCATATAATTTTAAACACAGCTCATTGCAATAAGTTAGCACATTACACAAGACTATATATTTGTGTGTCTTAGGTAATGGTCGAAAATATCAATTGCTATTTATATTATAACTATTATAAATTGAATTTGTAAATTCGAGGTAAACCTAACTTTAGTATATAAATATATAATGTTAAAGGCCATGAGTTGAATATTAAGGAATAAGGAAGCTATGATCTAAGCGCTAGTTATTGAACGAATAAATCAATTAATGTTTTTAAACTGTAACTACCGTTTGAATGTCAAACAAAAAAAAAACTAATTATTTTATTTCTTCTACATAGGAGAAAAAATAATTTTACAACGTTTAATCCGTGTTAAAATACCTACTCTCAACTACACATAAATGAAAACAATAACACGTTTTAATTAAATTATGTATTTCACATAACAAAAGAAAAGACTGAGTAAAACCATATTTTTAGTAGAACTTTATTCAAGTAAAAACAAACAAGATATGGTCATAATAGCTTAAGCAGTTAACACACATAATACGTCCAAATTCTTATATCATAGTGATGGGGAATGCATCTTAATACTTTTGAGATACGAACTTTTTAAATAGCACTTCTATGCCGCGTAACCTAGTCTCGCTGACGTCATCTACATAATGTAAAGTTATGACTCACACAGCGAAATAGTTTTAATTAACAAGATATTAATAAATAAAACTAAGGTTCATCGGATATTACTATTGTACATGTGTTTTGTTTTTTATTATTGTACAACTATATATCTTGAAATGAAAAATCATTCATCATCTTGTCTGTCCTTGATCATTGTTGCTGCACTAATGCATCGGGACTATTTAAATCCATACATGCGAAAATATTAGATATCATAAAGATATTAATAATAAGTATATATTTATTCCAAATCCAGATATTAACCATTTTTCTATTCAATTTTTAAGGGCAAAGATGAGAAATGACAAACTGACAATAGACATTTAATTTTGTACATTAGTCAAATATACATAGGTATGTATAAATAATAAAATGGATAACTGACGAATTAGCCTCCAACCCTAAAAAAGAAGCTTCAAATGAGCATAATACTTTTTTATATCATTCTAATAGTATTAAAAAATATATGATATTTGCAAACTTTTAACCCTAAACGAAAAAATTCAAGGTCATTTTGAAATGACAATATTTTGGAACTCTTATGAATAATAATCGCTCAATTAATGTATGATAGCAATATATTATGATAACATTTAACGTGAAATTGTAAATTATGTAGGTGTTTTATTATTGCAAGATAATATTATGATAACATTAAAATTTCTTCAGTTAATTGTATGTATTTATTGTTCAATATTTATAAAAAAAAAAATGAGTCTCGATTGATGATAATATAGAAAACAAGAAATAAGCAGCTTAGTCGCACTTAAACGGGAAAACACGTACATATTACTAACGCGATCAGTATAACAAATATGAAAAAGTATTATTTGCATTACGAAAGAATTAAATATGTTGGACAACTTAAATAATCTCATCTTTTTTAATTGAATATTAAAAATATTAATTATTCTTCCTTGGTTTTACGATGTTTAACAAACTTTTAGAAAACAATTAAATAGTGACTTTTTGTTGGGTTCAATAACAGGGTGTTTCCTCGTAGGGTGTTGATAAAAAGATATTCTATAGCAGTGAAAGTGAAATTTGTGTGAAAACTTGGTTGTGTTAATGGCCGCGAGTATTGTAACATGAGACGCAACTAAAGATAATATATTTCCCATTATAGAAACTTAATTTTGCATTTAGATATGGTTGAATTATCGAATCATGAGTAAATTGTTAATGTATAATATTGTCAAGGAAAAATATTATAATAAATCAAAGTCGTGTCTCGACTATTGTTTAAAGATTTATATAGTATATTGTTTTTTAAATTATCATTCATAAAACAATGTAGGTACAATATATACTTGATTAACACTGCAACTAGACAAGTGAACGTGACAGTTAAGGTACTATGTAATCAAACAAAATCTTCTTATTATGGTTACAAGAAAATGATGCCATATCATAATTTATATATAAAATTAATAATATAGCCTCGCGTAGTGTGAAATTTATTTATAGTATACCAAGTACATGTCCTTGAAATTAGATAATGTATGTTTTGCTACAGGTAAAATTCTTATCGTGTGTTTTGTTTTCATGAAGGTCGGTGCAGTGACTGTGACTTGTCTTATCAGGGAATTGCATGAATTTATCCCTTCTGATTATATGTATCAATAGGAAATGTCGTGTTATCACGTATTTAATAATCGCTTCGTAAGTTTTATCACTGATATAGATTAGAGTCGAAACGAAACCATTAGGGAAATTCGTATGTACGAAATTCAATACAAATTAAATATATTTTGGTTCTGCTTAAACGCTATTTATTCCTAGTGGGGCGTCGTTGGGAACGTCACGGAGCGTAATATTTGATATATTAGCTGGAAGATTGGCAATTAAGGTACAGGAGATTACTTTATAAATAGTACCATTATTCGCTTCAATATTAATCTAATAATTATTAATTATCTATGATGGTTTGTTACGATGACAATGATTCCATCATTGATAATTCAATTACGACAGTTGTCAAATAAATAAAATAAATAGCGACAATTATTAAAATAAATATTTGAGATTAATAAAACCAAAACCACAGCCTCTTTGTTAACCCGAAAATGTTAAGCCT
The DNA here is from genome assembly GCA_916720795.1 of Danaus chrysippus. Taxonomy (NCBI): domain Eukaryota; kingdom Metazoa; phylum Arthropoda; class Insecta; order Lepidoptera; family Nymphalidae; genus Danaus; species Danaus chrysippus. Next base: position 6,011,129 of record CAKASE010000046.1, on the reverse strand, counting down.
ACATCACTAGTCGCTGCCACAGCTACTGGTTGTTTTCCCTAATATTTCGTAAATGTACGAGGTATGAATACGAAAATTAGATAAATATACATTGACTCACATGAATATTGTTTTTTTAATGATATCACAAGCACTCCGTGGCGGTTAACGTCGCTCGCGGCTGCACTAAAACTGCCGCGAAATATCTATTATACCTTCAAGTGTTGACTCTACTGTCAGTGGAGAGTAACAGATTGAGCGCTGACTTCCATTATAGCGCATGCGCCTCGCTCCCTAGCGAATACTACTTCCCATATACAATAGGGACAGCCGAGGTACGCGAATGACGTGAAAAGCTGTTTCATATATAATTTTAATTATATTTTATAGCAGTTCCATTCTATTCTATTCCATAACGCCCCCAAATATATGTATGCGGCAATCTTTACAGACGTCTGACGTATTTTTAGCGGGATGCAACTGTGTTAGAACATTAATTTAGTTAGAGTATTTTGGGATACTGATAATATTAGCTATGTTAGTCGTAATTTATTGTACTGAACCTTCTGTACGTTAGTATTAAGTAAATTTTACAAAGCTAGAAGCTTGAAAATGATAATGTTTTTTTTTTATGATTGATGATACGAAAAACTCTTTTTCTTGAAAAAAAAAAGAGATTAGTAAGAACCTCTTTTTACAAAAGAAACCAAGACTCCATTTATTTTGCAAGAAAGTATTAAAATACTAACCAGTGCTGGAACCGTTTTATATTCTTACATTATAGTATGTACCTATAATACTCTGTCTAGCAGATACATATTGGTATCGTTAACCTAGAAAGCAATAGTATAATAGTTTTTTTAGTGTTCATGTTGTCTTAAACTTCGAAATTAGCCTTCTCTAGTTTGAAAATATACTTTAACTAAAAAACTTCTATAACTTGCGATCTAGTAACAAAATAATCCATATACCTACTGCGCATTGGCGTAACTACAATTTTAAAAGTTTCTAGAACATACTGTGATCTATACAATACATTTTAACATATATATTCAGCTACTATTAACGTTATTGAATGACCTCGTTTTATGATGCCACTTCTCTTAGATTTTTCACTCTGTCTCTGGTCTCAAATAGAACGCATCCATAAACTTTGTAATCGAGATGTTTTTATTTAAATGGGGCCAGTTATCGATACATACTTTATATCCCAAAAATAGCTAAACCATTCAAAAGCGTCACAACTAACGTCCCAAAATAAAATTTTGATGGAATAACTTTCAATTATTACAATTAAATGAAGTATTTATATTCCAAGATTAGATAGAGATAAGTAATATGTACTTCAAATAAAAGTAATACTTTACATTTAAATAATACCATATTTTTCGTAAAATTGTAATAATCTTATAGATGACAACAAACAATACTAACTGATAGACTTATACATATGCTGATCACGTGATTAAAATTGCTGAAAAACAATGCATCTTCTACTAATGTGTATAATAAATAAGGCGGGAAAAAATCTAGAGTCTAGAACTTTTGTCTTATTTATATTTCGTACAATATTTAAAATGTATAGATAAACATATAGTCGTATTTTTTTCGTATTGACGTATTTGTTTTATTACATTATGAAGACTTTACAGTTTAAATAAATAGGTATTTAAACTTCCGATTTACTAAAATCCGTAGTGAGTGGATATACCTACCCGTGGGTAATCACACAGTTTATAATATCAATATTAATAATAAGAGTTTTTAGCGTCCATCTTAACACCAAAAGTTTTATTCAATTCGTAGATATATAATATCCTAGATAGGTATATAATCGTAATAAAAACGATTTGACTGACAGTCTAAGTCAACAAGCTTACTTATACAAAGAACAACTGCTCGTCTTTCATGATAATTGAGGAAGATGTCATTTCAAACATAAGTCTTGAGTTTCCTAGTTTATAATTGCAAATAAACAATGGAGTAAAATTCACTTTCATACATTTTTCCGTTACATGATCCAATATATGAAATGTAGTTGATTTAATCTAGTCTAAAATAAGACAAGCAGGGGTGGCTTGCCTTTGTTAGGCTCCGTATTAAAATAAGCGGGACCCTTCGTTCTAACTTCGGCAAGTCGGAATGAATTTAAATGGCCTTTTTTTATAAAAAAAAATCTTTATACGTCGCTATTGGTACTTTTAAAGAAAATGGCCCGCCACATTAATATAGGGCTTAGCAACTTATTTTGTAGATTATTAAAATTTTGTCGTCCAATTTAGCATTTGGTCTTAAAAATCTATAAGATTTAGGATATTTTTTCAAAAATATTGTTTAAATGAAAACAGGGCCAATTTGGTAGTTTATAAATATTTCATTTTCTTTGTGACAATTTTTTTATATATTAGTATAACACGCATTATAATAATATTAACATTCATATTTCAAAAGTATATTAATTTAAAAAAGGTTCCAAAAGAAAAAACGGTTTTATATGCAGTATTTATAATAAACATTGATTACAAATTCGTTTAAATAATAACAATCTATTGCCAGAGCAACTAAAATGTATATTCAACAATAACATTATATTTGTACATTTTTTTCATAAGGCAACATTTATTATCCGAGTACTCATTTGAAGTTAAATAAATGCACTAAAAATACTGCTACTGTATTAATAAAATTGTCATGAAAATGAACACATTATTTGCATGACATAAATATATGTGAAATAGATATAAATGCTCAATATGAAAACAAATAATTATAAATATATATACATCCATTGCTTTAGAAATATGCTGATTTTAATACTGGGGGTGATTAAAAAAATAGCGGTTTAAGTATACAATATTCAAAATTGATTATTTTATATTGGCAACACTTTTGAACATATATGAAAATAAAGTTTTCATATATGTTCAAAATTTATTTATATATATATTATTTTTCTATTATTATTTAATAATAGAAAAATACGTAACTCTTATCTAACATCATTTGAAGGTTTAACCTTATAACTTGAACTAAGATAACAATTTGGGAATAAAAATATTTGTATGAATAATTTAAACAAAATAAATAAAAAATGTGTTTGACTAACATACTTTTATATTTAATTTTAGTCTGTGCACAGATTCATTTTTCCTAATTATTTAGGATACATATATTTAGCTAGTAACTTAACCCAATGTGAATAAAGACTAAAAAAACTTTACTGTACTAGTCGGATATTGTAATCCAACATCTAAAGTACCGTAAAAATTTAACTATATCAGGATATCAGTTAAGTTGAACCCTTAACATGATATTCAATTATGATAAATAATATATCCTCCTGGATAGTGCAAATCCGCATAACTACCATTGAAATAAATTAAACGTTAAATAATTACTATGTAATTGTGAAATAAACACCTTAAAAGTCGTTAATATAGAAAATATTTCAGCTTAAACTTTCTTCTGATCTGCTTCCAATGTAAATACGCAGAATCCAAATGTAGTTCCAATCCAAAATCCAATGGTAGTTACTTGGATGCACTATCCCGATGATATGCTAAATAAAATAACATTAATAATCCCAACAAATTAATATAAATTTGTAACATATCACATTTTTAAATATATTTATCAATTGTACTATGAGGCGAGAGTCACTATATCGCCTAGTTTTGGTAAAACCACATCGGGTAGAGGAGGTTTTTTGTCGCTTCTCATCCTCTCTAATTCTTTTGGTGAAGTCACTCCAGTCATGACGAGCAGTGTTTGGAAACCACAACGAACACCAAACTCAATATCGGTGTTGCATCTGGTTGAAAAATATATACATTTATTAATAAACATAAAAGGCTACACATACATAATATTATATACTATATGTATATTCTGAACTTCTGCCATGTATTATATTGCTTCTCAAATTCTTAAATAAATGTAATTTTCTACCAAGCTATAAGCAAACAATCAATAAATATGTATTTATAAAGCTGAAAGTAATAAAAAGTTATGTAAGCTTATGTTCCCATAGTATATAAGTGTTTTGATAATTATATTTAAAGTAACTAAGCTGTAATAATATTTTAAAAATAAGAAATTGTCTATAGCTTATTCAATCTAAAAAAAATATTTGCTTACTTCATGAAAGTCTGTTTGCTTATCATATGAAACAATTTTGGATTTGTTGCAGCATTTAATATCGTTTTAATAAATGAAAATAATTTTATCACCATAAATATGAGGTATGGGAATATTATTACAAGTAACACTGTTATATTTTCAGTTCTAACATTCATTAAATTTTACTTGCATTTAATAATCATATCTCCCTACTAATATTATAAATGCTAAAGTAACTCTATCTGTCTATCTGGCTATTACGCTTTCACGCCTAAACCACTAAACTTATTTTAATGAAATTTGGTACAGAGATAGAGTTGACCTTGAGAAAGAACATAGGATAGTTTTTATCCCAGACTTTTGAAAGGTTCTCTTGGAAACGCGATATAACCGAACTCCACGCGGGCGAAGCTGCGAGCGGAAAGCTAGTATTATATATATGCATATTAATTATCCATGTATTTACCTGTCACCAATCATCAAAGTCCTCGCAGGGTCAAGGCCGAATGATTCCAGAAACTTCCGTACATAATCATGTGGTTTTCCAAGAACTAGTGCTTTCCTCTCCGAGCATGTTTCCACCGCTCTAACCAGTGTCCCAGTTCCAGGTATTATAACTGTGCTAGATTTAGGGAACCTCTCATCAGTGTTTGTGGCTACAAATAGACACTGCTCGTTGGCGAGATAGGATGCAGCCTTCATAAACTTGGGATAGCTTATGTGTTCATCGAAACCAACAACCACCGCACCCACTTCAGGATCCAAATCTGATGAATTCATTGATTTGAAATCCTGTTTCACTTGGTCTGGCTGAAAAATTATAAATAAGTTTTATACTAAGCAGCATATATTTAAAGAAATAATGTTTTTCTTTTGTATTTTTTATTAATATGATACAATCATCATTAAGAAATAATTTATCTATACAAACATGTATATAATTAATATTCCAAATTGTTCTTATTAACTGGGATGTCTGTAATTATAATGGACACTCGGCTTTATAAAGCCTTTTTTTCACCTACACCAAAAATTTTTATATATCTGTTCTATAACTAAAGTTGTATGAAGTAACAAAACACTACAAATGAATGTCACTTACTCCAACACCAATATGTCTTATTCCCACAGCTTTCAACTCATCACCAATACCATTTGAACCTATTAGGTAAACTTTTTTTCTGAATCCGATACCTTTCAAGTAATGGGCTACTAAATAAGCTGTTGATAGAATTTCTTCCTGCAATTAGAATGTTGCTATTAACGCATTATAACAAAGTAACAATATTTAAAAAAAAATAAATCATATTTATCAAAAGTGATTTTATAATCACTTTTGAAATTGTTATGAAATTATGAAAAAAGAATGTTATTTTTCTGAACAAATTTTATGTTATTATATAGGGGAATTTTTTATCTTAAAAGGAAAATAAATTTTTTGTTTCATTTTTGTAAGAGAAACTATCTTAGATGGGAAGTCTTGCATTATGAAAAGGGGGTTATGCCATTACATCTTGCTCTTTACAAGACTGCTATTCAAGTAAATACTTCATCAATAATAAACTGAATTTGATATAATAATTGTTATGTAAAATGTTATTTTTTGATAATTTTGAAATCCCATTAAAAATTACTTCATTGTTTATCAATATAAATTCAAATGTGAAAATGGTATTTTTACTGCTATGTTGTAAAATAAATAATTTTATTTTTAATTGTTTTTAATTAAATCTCTTACCGGCTCAGCAATAAACCCTAATTGTTGCGCTTTAACAGCAAAATCGCTACGAATTTTAGTAGAGTTATTGGTAACATAAAAAATTCTTTTTCCTAATTTCCTAAAAAAGTTCATAGCCTCCGCTGAACCAGGTATGGCGCTGTTATTAATCCATAGCACACCTGAAAAATAATAAAGAACAGTATTATAAATATAAAATGATTTATAAATTCTAATACACAAATTCTCTTAGACATACCATCACAATCACTTAAAACAGTATCAAAAGAATTCAGAAACTCCTTGACCTGATCTGCTGTCGCATCTTGAAGATTAAAAACTGAAGATTTGAACATCCTTGCCGTGTTTAATACTGGTGCCCTTACTTCGCTGCTAAAATTTTTCCTACTAATATAACACACATAATTTGGCTTAAATTTTCTAAGGTACCGGAACATTTGTAACCACTTAAGTTTTTTATTTCAATTATATATGTAAATATCTTAGTTACATTTAAAATTTACCTAGTAACCTACCTCAGTACCTAACACTTGGAAGTCGGAGGGAAATATTAACGCGAATGACAGGAAGGTCAACTGAATGACAAGTCAGCGTCAAGACTCAAAACTACAAATTTTATAGTTATTAATTCCCTGTAATTTCAGGCTATACATTTTATTTGTAGTTATATTATTAATATTTGTAGTTATATAATTTGATTACGTTTATTTAAGTTTGACCTAATTTTCATTATCGAAACCTTCAGTTAGTTTATAATTTTCTTATTAAAAAATTCGAGATACATTATTTTAACAATAAATAAGAAAGAACATGCAATAATAGGATTAAAACCAATTTATATTTTAGATTTCACTTTTTTGACTTTTAGAAGTAATAATCTATGAAACAAAAAATATAGTCTGTGGTTTTTTATTATGTAGTATGTACCTATATAGGCAGGTACATTAATGGTTTTTGTTTTGATATCATTGATAACTTGCTATGTTAACAGTAAATGTGATAACTCTTATTTATTAACTGCTTTTGAACGTCCATGTGATGTAAGTATTTAAAAATCTCATAAGTTTCACAAGTAATTCCAATAATTAACTTGTTTCAAAACTCTTAAGTAATCTCAGATATTGCTATTGTAAACTTTATTTTTAATGTTTAGTGTTATCATGCATCTCAAGGTCTAAAGTGATATTTTATTAAAAAAAGTAAATATTTAATTTAAATTTGGTTGTGAGTTTATACATTAAATTTTTTGATTATTTAATGTTTTGAAAAGGTTTTAGTGTGGTATTATTGTAATTTTAACACCCACTATCCACAACATTTAATTTATATAAAGTACCTAATGAAATTTTCCAGTTATAATATAAGACAAATTGCTTTTTTATAACACAGTTATTGCTATTTTAAAACTTAATGACGACAATTTAATTACTTTTTAACAAAGTAGCACACTTTATCTATGTATGTAAGTACTTATAAGAAAAAAAACTATAATTAAAATGTAATACGAAAAAATTTGTTACGAAACAAAACACTAATACTTAATTGTATTTATGAATGTAATTATAATATTAAATATTGTATTTCAGAAAAAAAAAACTCAATATGTCAAATGATAAAGTAATCGAAACGTTACAAGAAAACGTTCTCATTATAAAATTCAATAGACCTAAGAAGAAAAATGCACTGGACATTGAGAGTTTTGTACAAATAACGAAAGCACTTGATAATGCAGCAAGTGACGATAATATAAAGATTGTGGTTTTCAATGGAGCTGAAGATTTTTATAGCAGTGGTTTCGATTTATCCTCGGAACGTGGGAACAGATTATACGTGGCCTTGGAAGGATTTGTTAAAGCGTTTATAACATTCCCAAAGTTACTGGTAGCGATTGTGAATGGTCCGGCTATCGGTATAGCGGCTACGACATTGGCATTATGCGATTTGGTTTACGCCTCTGAGAACGTAAGTAATGTATTAAAAAAAAGTGGTGGTGTGGTCTGAGACGTTAGCCTTTTTATATGCACGATTAAAAAAAATAAAGCATTTAAATTTTGTTACTAAAAGTCTAAATTTTTTCAGGCATATTTTTACACGCCTTTTACTAAAGTGGGTGCGGCGGCAGAAGGATGCTCATCAGTTACATTTCCGAGATTATTGGGTGAAAAAAAGGTAATTATTTATTGTTTTAATTGTCAATCTTTTTTTATTGATATTATTTCTCTATGTATGTCGTTTGTTTTCAGGCAATGGAAATGTTAATTCTGAATTATATAATGCCGGCTAAAGAAGCTCTTGAATACGGTTTTATAAATAAAGTTTACAAATCAGAGGAATTACACAAAAAGTCATGGGAAACTATAAGAGAAATTTTAAATCTTAACCAAACTTCAGTGTTGTATTCAAAAAAGTTAGTGAAGACTGCAACCATGGAGGAATTATTGAGAACCAATGAGCTTGAAATATCTGTTTTACGCAAATTACATGAAATAGGAAAAAGCAAATTATGAATAAAATACGTATAAGTATTGTATTTTAATATGTATTATTATGGGATTATATTATTTGAGCACTGATTTCTTTCTCCTTTTTTTATTTTCCGTTACACCCTTAGTATACCCTTATTATAAATCTCTTATTTAAAAACCAAAATAATTGAAAATCTATAAAAATACGTTAAACATATTAAGATTAAACTAACAATTTGCGGATTAAAATTAAACATTAAATAATAGTCCTAACTAAATCAAAGTACCACTGACTCTGTGAAAGCCACAGTTTTAACAGCATACTCGTGAGAATTCTAGTCTGAACGGAGCCATAGCATAAAAAAACTCGTTACTAGAAAAATATAGTACTCTGTTATAGCTTAATATAATTCGTTAATAAAACTACTTCGTCATGAGATCTAAGACTTTAGCGAGTATATACATTTATATTTTTCTGATAAAATACACGTGCTTTATTTTTGTAAAAACTACAAACTCCCCACGTTTCTGTTGCTGTAAAGGAAGGAAGTAAGTATATCCGAAAAATATTAGCTTTATTTAAATTAATTCATATTTATTAATTGCCTGCTTTGCGTCGTTTTTTTCCGAAATCTCTCTTATGTTACGAGGTGTGTATCAATTATATATATTTTGATAATTTCTATTTGGAAGTTTTACAACCTATTCAGTAGAGATAGTCATATAATTCAGAAGTATATAATTGTAGTTTTAATAACTTCAAAGGTGAATTGTGTAACTACTGAAACTATTAAAGCCGCAGGGCTAAAAAAATACTCATTAAAAGAAATCGACACTGTTTCAGCTATCATTTTACGAATATTATAATTACGAAGGTTAATAAAGGTTGAGGTATACATTTTAAATTGTCTTTTATGGAGAAGCAATAAAGTTTTAATATTATGTTAACATTGTATTAAAAAAAAAAAAGATTTTATTGAAACCAAATTGGCAAATAGTAGTTTATTATTAATTTTAAAATAAGGTCAGTGGTGGCCTAGTGGTTAAGGGGCCCGCCTCTCGTTGCCGATGGCGCGGGTTCAAACCTGGCAAGTACCAATGTGATTTTTCGGAGTCATATTACAGTAGGACCTCGATTATCCGGACTAATTGTTGTCGGTAGGCATCCGGATAATTGAAAGTCCGGATAATCCAATATATGAAGAAAAACGGGCTGTTTGCATATCTATACTTAATATTATAAAGCTGAAGAGTTTGTTTGTTTGAAATCGCTAATCTCCGAAACTACTAGTTAGAGTTGAATAATTCCTTTTGTGTTGAGTAGTCCAGTTATCGAGAAAGGCTGTGGGCTATATAACAACACGCTACGACTAAAAAGAGCAAAGATATAGTGGTAAATGTGTAAAAAACGGGAGAAATTATTTCATCTTTGAAGACTTCTGTTGGGTGCGCCGTGAAAATGGTTCAAGATACACAAAAAATATGTATCAAAGAATAATAGCTCTTTCAATAATCTAAAAAACAGTTCGCGACAGTATATGTCTATCTTTTAAAATTAACTCACAAAAACCGTTTTTATGGTATCTAATTTGGTCGAAATAATTTGTTTAAGTTGTATCAACATAATAATATTAATCTTTATTCAAATAAACAAATAAATATGTTGTTGGTTAAGAGTACTTCATTGTGAATAAAAAAAAATATAGGTTTTATCCTGAAAATTCTACGGGAACTCGACCATTCCGAAAACCCCGCAAGAACGGGAACTATGTGGGAAAAACCAAAAATCTGCCTGAAGTCACTATTCCACGCGGACGAAGTCGCGGCAAAAGCTAGTGTACATATGTAGTCTGTACCATACATATGTAATGTTAGGTGTTTATTTAAAACAACAAATACATATGAGTTAAAATCAACGAAAATCACGGACGGCACGAGTGGCGTGGCGTTATGCAAGTTCTGACATGTTAATGTTAGAATAAACTCGTCGCGATTGGCAGTCCGGATAATCGCGAATTCGGATAACCGAGGTCCGGATAATCGGGGTCCTACTGTATGTACTTTCTGAGAGTATTTAGACATCACTGACTGACGGTGAAGGAAAACATCGTGAGGAAACCTGGACTTTTATAGTTTCACAATTATAAGTTTGAAATCACCAACCCGTCTTGAGCAAGCGTGGTGATTAATGCACAAACCTTCTCCATGTGAGAAAGAGGCCTTGCTCAGCAGTGGGCTCTGATAGGCTGATGAGTGATGACAATTTTAAAATATGTGATAAGATTGAGAAAAACAATCAGGCCGGCTTGTGACAACGACCAGTGTAATGTGGGCTGTGGAAGATATCTGGCATTATGATCTTACAAAGTAACAGTTAAAAGAATAGAATATGAACAGTAATGGTTTCGTCAGTAGTACTTTTTAATGAAATACAGGAATTTAACTAGTTCTATTTAGTTATTGTAAGTACCGTACACACTGGCTGCTCACCTTTGTTTTTTTTTTTGTACTGAGTTATTAGAAATTAAAATTTAATATTTTAAGAATAACAAAAACGATGTATTAATATAATGCTTGAATTGGTTTCTGTATTTTTTTTGTCGCCCAGATCCTATAGAATTGTTCTTTTTGTTCGGAGTATTTTTATTTTGAGAGTAAACTTGTAAAATATGAACACTACTATACATTATATGAGAGCATGTTTCTAAAGCAATACTAAAGATCTCTATTTACGCTTTTCATTATAATTAACAAGACACCCAAGCCCCGCTGTGTAAATATGTATTGTTTTGTTTGTCCAGAGAATTAGGTAATATCTAATACATACGTGAGACACGTCTCTAAGGGCAGCTGCTTATCGAGTCTTCGCTCTTAAACTATCAAACGGATCGAAGAAGCGCAGAATACCAGGATGGAATGAGCGGGTCAAACAGGCCTATGCAACATCGAAAGAGGCTTTTATCAATTGGGTTGCCGCAGGTAGACCCTCGACCGGGGTGGTGGCGGAGAAAAGGTCAAGTACTAAGAAAGATTTCAAAAAGGAATATAAAAAATGCTTGAGAGATTCCGAGGAAATCAAGGCCAGCAGGATAGCACTTAGTCTTCACAATAAGAACTTTAATAGCTTCTGGAGACAGACAAATAAAGCTATGAAGACAAAAAACAAGACGTTGGCTGTTGAAGTTAACGGAAAATCGGACGAAAGGGAGATAGCTAAGGAATTTGCCAGCCATTTTGGTTTCACAACTAGTCACCCGGCAGACAAAACACCTATGTCGCGTAGAATTATTTCTATTTCCGCCGCCGAGGTCGATAAAATCATCCAATGTGAGAACAGAAATAAGGCGGCAGGACATGACGGCCTTGTGGCTGAGCATTTGATATATTCAGGCCCCTACCTACCGACACTGTTAGCCGCTCTGTTTAACGCTTGTCTCACTATGTGTCACATACCAACCGACATGATGAAAACCACTGTAGTGCCATTACTTAAGCACAGACAGCTTGATATCTCTCTCCTATCGAGTTATCGCCCTATATCATTGGCTACTGCGACCGCAAAAGTTTTTGAAAAAGTAATCTTTGCTCACCTAAAGAAAAATTTACATACAAATGACCACCAAATGGGATTTAAACCGAGTACGTCTACCGACACTGCAATTTTCGCTCTTAAGCAGACAATATCCTACTATAATAAAAGAAGAATGACGATATACGGCTGCTTTCTCGATCTCAGTAAGGCTTTTGATAGAGTATCCCATACAAACCTCTGGAATAAACTACATGAGAGACAAACACCAGAATATATAACTAATATCTTAAAATTTTGGCATGGACAACAAACAAATATTATAAGGTGGGGCACCCATACATCTGACCCGACATTCTTGAGCACTGGAGTCAGGCAAGGTGGAGCCATGTCGCCTGGTCTATTCAATCTGTATATGGATGCATTAAGTGACAAGCTACTGGCAACGAAGGTCGGCTGTCACATAAACAATACATGCATCAATCACATCGCGTACGCAGACGACATGGTGCTACTAGCGCCCAGCATCAGAGCCCTAAGAATTCTCATAAGAGAATGTGAGAAATATGCTGAGGAACACAATATGGTGTACAATATTCAGAAGACGAAGCTACTAATATTTAAGTATAGAAATGGGCCGGAAGCAATACCGCAAGTTCGTCTTAATGGACAGACTATTGAAATTGATTCATGCATAAAATACCTAGGGCACATAATAAGGGACGACCTCTCAGATGTCGATGATATCAACAGGCAAAGGAGAGCAATAACCATACGCGCGAACATGATATCACGAAGATTCAGACTATGCACTGATGAGGTGAAATCTATATTATTTCGTACCTATTGTATGTGTCTCTATACAGCCGAATTGTGGATCAAATACACGCAAAGTGCCATCAACGCTATGCGGGTGGGATATAACAACGCGTTTCGAATACTGTTCGGACTACCACGACACTGTAGCGCATCAGAAATGTTCACTGAAAGGAGAGTACACGGTTTCTGGGCACTGATGCGTGTAAGAATTGCGAGCACCTGGAAGAGATATACTCAAAGCGATAACTCATTAGTTAAGGCTTGCTCGAGCATTAATGTGGGATATTTGTTGGAGCATTGGTCGAAAATACACACACACTATCAAGGGGTATGCTAATGGTTATTGTGCGGTCAAGGTTGTGCTCATAAGTTTAATTTTAATATTAATTTAAGTTCTGTGTTTTAGTTTATAAGTCATTATTTTTCATTTTTAGTAAACTAATTAAATAAAAAGTGTGTGAAATTGGAATTTTATGGTTCTGGAAATAAATTGATTTATTATTTATTTTATTTATTTAGTAATACCTACTTTTTAATTTATCTATATTTCATTCTCTTAATAGTTAAAGGTACGGCAGAAATTAAGTAGTTAAAGAATTTGTCTCCCTATGAAAAAAAAATACGCCTTTAGAACACATTACAAACTGATAGTTTCCACTTTCCACTATAAGAGTGTCAGTTCAGAGAGAACTTATGGTATTATTCTTTTTACACACCCTACATTTTTTTTCCAATCGCGCTGTTTTGTAACATCAAGCCCTTAATGACCATTTTGTCATAAAGACAATTTATTCCGCATTTAATAACCCATTGAATTAATATATCTATACATATAATAAAATTGTAGAAAAGTGCTGTCTGTACAGTGAAAATAAAAATAAAAAAATAGCAGGGGTTATTGTTATGTCGATGTCGAACCCAAAAATGTTATTAACATTTTTTTTGTCTGTTTGTCTGTTCACGCTAATCTCAGAAACGGCTGATCCGAGTTAGATGCGGTTATCACGAATATATTGTGGTATGCTTTAGTGTTTGTTTCATGTCAATCGATTCATAAATAAACAAGTTATGTCAAATTAAAGAATCACATCGAACACTATTCTATGCTTATACATACATAGGCATCATTAATCTTATATAGGGAAGCATTACAGTAAAGTAGGTTTTTTAGCTACCCAAAATGACTGTGATTATGATCCAGAATAAAAATAAGTATATATTAAAAAAAAAACGCTGCTCATAGTCACTATTCCACGCGAACGAAGTCGCGGGCACAGCTAGTATTATAATATATACATTTTTTTAATTCTTTTTTTATTTGTTTATATGGAAATATAATACATTTGTCAGTATCACGTCTGCTTTATTTTTAATTTTAAAATTCCTGAAACGTCTTGTAATTGTAAGGTTCAGTAAAAGTATTAAAATGTAGAACATACATGTAGTTAAACTGGTTAATAAAAAGACTACATGTGTCATTATAGATATAAAATTTTCACAAACGCAGCACTTCTTATGTTTTTTTATATTTATTTCAAGATAAACATGTATGAATATATTTTCTTACAGAGGTTAACCCTAATAACAACGTTAGCATTGAAATATTAAAAAAAAACAATTTTTTTTTCTTACAAAAATTAACGTGTCCACGGTTTAAAATTATTATATGTGATTATATAAAATAAAAAAAAGTTTTTCATCATGCTCATTATATATTTTATTATCTTTTTACATACATTTTGAACTTCGTAATTGTCAATGTCCGTTATGATAGCCATTTCGTGAGTTTATTATATCGCCACTTAAAACTAGGACCTCGTTTTGAGCTCATAATAATAATAAAAAAAATAATTAATCCAGACTGTTATCTGGCTCGTAATTAAAAAAAAGGCACAAACAAAATGTACTACGTGGATGCCTTTGCTTATTTTTTTTATTTTTTTTGAATTTGCTTTTTTCAATATCCGTCATATTCGTAGTCCATGGTATCGCATTTTTCGTCGTCAATCCGTAACTATTAGGCGGTAGGCGCTGCTGTAGAGTTTGTAGTGCCGTTGGTAGTGTTTGAAACGTTGTCATCAGGCTCGTTGATTTGAAGCCAGGGCATGCGACGCTGAAGCTCTTGCCTACAAACAATATTAAATAGCATCAAATATTATGAGATCTAAGATTTCCGCGAGTACTCATTTAAATAAACTAATATTTTCGAATTTTACTTTGCATTACATTACAGACTCATATCTCGTCTGCCCGTGATGACAGTCGCTGAAAAGTTGCCGAAACCTCGGGAGTATGTAGTTTATAATCAAAAATAAAACGCGAAGTAAAATCCGAAAATATTAGTTTCGTTTAAAAGCATCAAATATTATTTCAATTGCTTTAAATTTTAAATATTCAACTACTTTTTAATTTTTCATTTATCCTGGCTACGTTAAGAATAAACAAATCTTAATAATTATATGTTCTACTTATTTATCCGCAGATAAGTAGTTTTTTTATTACGATATGATATGAGGTAATAAGAATAAGTCAATTGTATATATAAATGACCATTAAAGTAACTCACCTGTACTTGGGATGGCTGATTGCATATACCCAAGGATCGATGCATGCTACAGCTTTGCACGCTACGGCTGGGATCATAGTTACCTGTGAGAATAATTAAACATATAGTAACATATAATTAATTTACTATTTTATATATTTACCAGTATAAAACTATGTATATTTTTATTGAATACCAATCAAACTATATATGTACATGTATTATCCGAAATAAGGTGTTAGAAAGGTAGTTGAGAAATCTAAGGTGAAAACTTTTTAATAACTATTTCCTTAGCAGGCAAAAATTCAAATAGAAATTGTAAGCATTCAAGTAAAAACTAAGCTAAAAATGAAACTTTCGATTTATTTAAAGTAACGAAGAAAAACAAAAAGTTCAGTACCAAAGAAACTTTAGCTGTATTGAAACTAACGAAGAAAAATATAATATTTAGTTACCCCGGGTGTTAGAAGTCGCTGATCACCGAATGCTCCTATGAGCGCCATCACTCCGTACGGCGTCCAAGATGACACAAATAGGAAGCAAACAGTCAGAGCAGCTTTAGCAATTCTTATTTCAGCAGACTCCGCAGAGGCGTTTTGATTCGAACGCAGAGATTCAACATTCATTTTCTTCGCTTGTTCTCTGATTTAAGATAAAAATACCATTATACACTTAATTTTATGTCTAAATCTGTATGAACCTTTAGAATTTTTATTATGAAACGATGTTTATCAACGCCTGATGTTACAAAGTGTGAAATGTATTTATAGTTTTAAATTTGTACCTCAATGCTGCTTCATGTGCGAACACTTGTTTGACAATCCCACTGTAGAAATATATGATCATGCTCATAGGGAAGACGTAGCTACAAGTGAATATACACGCCACGAACAATTTAGTGTCGAAAGTGTTGGACAAGTAATCGAAAGTACATGATGTTAAGTAGCCCTCTGGAAAAAAATATATTACAATTTATATATTATGTAATTATAGCAGTATTTTAGTATATTTATGTGGTACATCACTCTCAAAATAATATTGATCTTGTCTATTTTTTGTATGTTATAATATTGTTGGGTTTATACTTAGAAATAAATATTGTTAGTCGATTTTTTCAGTTTTTTTAACTTATTACATATATGTTTAATAAAGTGTATATAAATAACATCTTTAATCGAAAATTTTTAATTGTTAAAAATATATAAAATAATTCAATTGATTAATGTATGGCATATATTCATGCGAAATGTGTACAATATTTTTTTGCGATTATTTCTCGAAGAGGGATTATTTATTTGTGAGCTTAAGTTATATTGAATAACAATAAATATGCTTATATTTTTATATATTAAATTTGCTGTTTACCTGGTACAAATCTGCCCCATACTTTGAACAGTGGTAGAAGCGACCAGGGCGTCGCGTATATCCATACACAAGCTATCATCAACAAGGCCTTCCCTTGTGACAGTCGCCCGTCAAGCGGTCGAGTGATAGTCGAATGTCTGCATGAATCAAGGCAATTATTAAAAATATAATGTAGAAAAAAAGAGGAATAAAAAAAATATCGTCAATTTTTCAGATGACTCTGTCTTTAATAAAAAAAATTAAGTGGTGCATCTTGTAAAAAAAATCATGTATTAATGTAAATATCTTCTCGTTACGACAATGTTTAACAAAGATACAGCCATTAAAAACAAATTTGATCCGCAATTTTTTCTAGTAATATATATGTATGTATGAATAATGTAGACCTTCTATATAAATGTTTAATGGGCACCAAATATTTTAAATGCTGAATTAATTTACCTGTCGTAAGCAATACAAGCGTTGGTCATACTCGCTACGATACCGCTATAGGAACCCATTAGAGCAAATATTTGACAACCCAGATCTCCCGCTGCAAAGCCGCGCAATGCGCTGTTATATATGAAGAGTGGAGCTTTGGCCATCATAATGAAGTCGCTTATTGCGAGGTTTAGAATCAGTAAGTTACTAGATGTCCGCAAACTCTTCGTTCTGGAAAAGAAAAACCTTTGAAGAAACTCCGTGAAAATAAATAAAAGCCTTTATAGCTTTGTTTTTAAGCTCAAGTTGCTCATGAAATATAGAGACGAAACCTCTTAGCATTCAATGGATGCACCGTGCGGGTACCGGGTCACCTTCAATAGTGCCTGGGACTTGCGACCCAGGTGTAGTTTTAGTTTTAGGTTTAGTTTTAAAATTTAACCGTAAATAGGCTAATTCCAACAAGCTGTGTTTTACGTACGTTAGAAAAATGAATATGACCATTCCATTTCCAATGAGTGCAGCAGCCGTGAAGAAGGTGTAGAGGAGAGCTAGGGCCGTGTGGGCGCTGGCTGGTGGAGAGGTGTATGTGTGCCAGTGCTCCGGTACTGCTGCAAGATCCTCGCCTGTCAGACCGTCTATCAGCATCTTCATACCATCGCTGGACCTGGAAAATAACGATATTAATGGTACCCATCTAATATGATCGTTAGAGAAATTAAATTTGATCATTGTATAGATATAAAACAGAAAGACATAGGCATAATACTGGCTGCTATAATTTCTTTTTTTATCCAGACTTACTATATAGAATTCAATGCTTTTTTAGGGGAAAAATTGCATGTCTACATATATTAAGCTTTGTATTTATAGGCTATATGTTTCTATTAGATAAGCTTTCTTACCTGAGCGGTGCGAAGTACGCGCCATAGACGTTGAAGTCGTCAGTTTCGTTGTCCATAGTGATAGTCGGGATCATTGTGTGAGCAGTCCTCGGTAGTGTGCAACGCCCATCCCATACCACAGACTGACTGCTGGTTAGCCTCGTAGCTGTTCGTTTATATATCATGAGAACGCTAAAGGGATTCCGCGGATAAGGATTAAAGGTGATAGGATTAGTGTGATTTCAGTGACACAGATCTCAGCAGATTTGTTAGCCAACAAAGATGGTTACGGGCGTTAGAATTATATGAAACCTTACAAATATATGGATTTGTTTTGTTCATTTTATTTGACGTAAACAATTATTGTGTTCGAATAGGTACTACCTATTAAAGTACATATATACATAATTTTATTTTTATTATTATTATTTATAAATTATCCCTTTTTTCAGGTTTCCAAATTAATCAACAAGTAATTAAAAAAGAAAATGTTTATATTTGAAACGAGAAATTTAAATCCCTTTTTGTCATATTTATTTTTCCAAATGAATTGATATTAACAAAAATTGATTTGTTATACTTAAAACTGTTATTACTATTAAAATAGTTTTTATTAAACATTAGATTGTATGTAAAGTATTTAAAAAGTAGTTTTAATAATAATCATTGCTTGTAACACGTCAAAGTGGATTATAAGCAAGGAAGATATCTGCAGTAAGAATGCAGTTTATTCCAGAAAATCCTCTTAAAAATTCACATGGGTCTTTTTAAATTGTAAAATTAGATGATAGTAATTTTAATGTCTTCCACACTTTCTTGTTATTCAGATATACTTAAAAATTAATAAGCTTTAGTAGCTAATATAAATTTAATTGTACTTACATTTAAAACCATGCTCAAGTTAGATTTGTAATATTTCATTGAATTTTTATAAATACATATACGTATGTATACGGTGAAACAAAGAAATGATACATGTATGTATTTAATATACAGAGATGAATAAACTGACACAGAACTGAAAACAATTTAATTACCTAATATTATAAAATAATATGTACCTTATATACTAATATAAGGTAGCAAGGGATGAAAAGGTTTTGGGTATTCCAACTTTTAGATTAGATTTATGGGGAAATTCTAGTTCCTCACTCATAAATGTTATGACAGGTAGTAGGAAATTATTTAAAAAAAATTAATTAACTAACCATATTAAACCACATTCAAATTGAAAAGTACTGTTAATTAATAAATTTCTGTAAAAAATATTAAAACGAATTCGTTTATCATGTTTCATATCATAAAATTTTCAGTTTCATAAAATATTAAAGAAAATACGCGACCTTTTTCACAAAACCTAATAAAAAAATGAAATATTTTGAAATGCAAGGAATCTCAAATAAGAAATGAAACCTTGATTTGATAAAAAAACGGAAAGCAACCACACAATCATTCACTCCCTAAATCTGTTGATAATATTCAGACATTACAAAAATAAGTAAAAGAAAATTAACATCCTTGTATAAAAGATTTGATATTTTTTTGACAAAACCAATGCTAGAAGTATTCATTCATATTCATTTATATATCCTATTCATTGTACCGACAACAATATCAGCTTCTTTCATTACAAAACTGTATCGTATTATTTTTATCAAGGAAATTTCTTTCACGTTAAATTTTTCTATCATTTATCGCATGTCTCATTACAGCCGGCCACAAATGAGAGGTAAAAGAATAATGTGTCCTGCTGTGTTTTGGGTTTTTGTACGTTTTTTTTAAATTTAAATATTGGTTTTTACAGGGGTTTCTTTCCTGAACGTTTTTATTTGCTCTCGATTCCGTTTCCTAATAAATAAATAAATGGAAATCTTCTTTATGTATTTTAACCCCTATTGATGTCAAAGTATTATTTTATATGTTATTATTTTAAAAATAACACGTCATTTTAAAACTCTAAATAAATATGTCTATATTTAGGATCACTTACGCAAACTGAAAATAATTAAATTTTATGAAGATTTAATGAACTAATAGTATTTTTTCATGTTTTCAGATTTTGGACAAAAAAGGTTATATAATTGTAAGTAACTCAACAAATACAACTGCTTATCTCATAAATGGTCTAGTTGATATTACATAATTTTCTATAAAAGTTATTACTGGAACAAAGATAAAAATAATTACAAAAAATATTTCGAATTATACTTCTTCCTTGAGGTAAAAAAACTTTTGGGAAATTTCAAGCTCCTTTACACATAAAACATATTTTAAAACTTCGTTGGGATACAGAATATAAATATTAGAGAAAGTATGACTTAAAAATTTTCCAAACTATTGTAAATGCATTACGTTACAATAAGTTCGTCATTTTTTTCTATATCGGAGGCTTTAAATAAAAATACTGTAAGTATAATAACAAGAAAAACCTTTAAAGAAATCGTTGTAAAATTATCAAAACCATAACCTCCTTTAACCAAGTTCTATTAATAAAATAAGTATATACAAGTTTATGTGTGATAAATAAAAGGCAAAGCATCATCAACAAGTATAATAGACATCACAACAACCACTTGGATCAAGTATCTACAATACATCGACATGTACACAAATAAGGATACATTATAATTAACATCCATATAAAACTGAACTTGTAAAGTTATTTACAAATCAGCGGTTCAGTTCCACGAAGAACATACGTTTAGGTATATCAATGAAATTGAACACACAATTATACATTCATAAATTTGAGTTTCTATTACATATTTCAATTGGAAATTATATCACAAGTGCTATATATACATCTAGGTTTTATATAAAAAAGTACAAATTTTCATTGACGTAGTATCTGGGACATAGATTAGGTGTTTAGGCTTCGTTTTTAGAAGAAATATAGTATTGTATAAACTAAAAAATCTGTCATTTCAAATAAATTTAACATATTATAATAAGCATAAAATATAGTTCGTCATCAGCCTATCAGAGCCCACTGCTGAGCAAGGCCTCTTTTTCACATGGAGAAGGTTTGAGCATTAATCACCACGCTTGCTCAAGACGAGTTGGTGATTAAAAATAAAGTAAATAAAAATAATAATAATAATAATTTAAAATATAGTAAATAAATAAAATAGTACATAAAAAAAAAAACAGAAAAGTACACGCAACATTGTAGGTTCGGGTATTTATTAAGGTAGAAAATAACTAATTATTTAATTATATTATGTGTGTTATAAAAAAAGAAATATCCATTGCGTAAAGTATATCGACTTAAGACAGCAAAGACAAATGAAGCCATTATGACAAATATTTGTATATATGTACAAATTATTAGAAAATTCCCAGTGAAATATCTACATATAAACAGGAATTAATATGTTAAAATCTACAAAAACATAATATTTCGATATAATAGTATCTACTTCATTATAATCATCTAATATTTATAGTAAAAAGTAAAAGTAACAACTACTTATGTATCACAATATTTACTTTTTAGAATTCCATTTTCATTATCGGTTAAAAGAATATTTATTATAAACGAGAAAAATTTAAATTTTTTACATATTTAAGGACACAGTCACGTGATTAAGTATAATGGACAGGAATTGAGATTATAGAATTATATTATGTAGATGTATGTATAATAAAAATAATTACGTTTTACTTAAACACACATTTAGTAATAAGATACATTAATTTATTTCATTATAATTCATCATTTCAAACATTTAATTTGTATGTTAGTCTTTATTGTTTAGAAATAAGTGGTTTATTCTTTTTTAAAAATTCGCTTTTATCAGTCTTTTACCTTAAGGGGTTGTAAAGTACTAAATGAAGTTGTTACAATCTAGTTACATACTCGAAGAAGCACTTGTACTGAACCGCGCGATCACAAAGAAACCGGACGAACCTCGTAAAGAACATACTCAAGTACCGACTCCACGCATAAACGATAGAAATATTAGCAACAATAAACAATTCGTTATAAAATACAATTTACAAAGTATAAACTGTATATGTGTAAAACTCTTACAAAGGGTTCATGTTTATCAGTCTCTGTGTGTGAGACTTCACTCGGCCGGCGGAGGTTCGTCCGTGGATTCTGTCTCTGGCTGTTCGATGATGATGTTTGTGTCCTGTTTAGGAGATATGGGGGGAGTGATGGCTGGTACTGGGGAGGTTGGGGTGGAATGAGTTATAGGGGGGGCACTACACGCACGCGCCTCTTGCTCTACAGTTAATTGAGTGGTTCCCACGGTTTCGTTCTGTTCGTTGTTTCTGAAACATGAAGGGGAAAACGTTAGAGGAAGAAAATTTTCATATGTAAGTATATTTTATGTTTTTTATTACCTCGGTAACTGACGTGTGTTGGCTGCATGGCCGGCGCTTTCACCGGATGCTAGAAAATTAAATTAGCATTATTCATGTTAATATTTTAAGAATAGTGTTGCGTTAATGTTAACTTATGTTGGATTTTGTTATTTCTAGACGATTTGAAAATGTTACTTTATTGAATGTACATTTATATATGTATCTCTAATTCTCTACCAAGTAGACGTAAAGTCATCGATCAAAATGAGTAGAAATATCACCTGGCAGATGTTATTTCATCTTATAAAATATTAGGTTGACTTACTTTTCCATTCACCCATACATATTTGTATATAGTATGATGTAACAATCTATTATCTATATCTACATATAATAAATAACACGCATATAACTTTTGCTCTATATAATTTCAAGTACACTCCGTTTCAATAACTGTATTGATTTAAACACAGTTATACTATGTATTATAATCATGTTGTCATTTTAAGGCAATTTTCGGCTGAGATAGGTTGAAACTGAAATAGAAGTTTAAATTGTTTAATTCATAGATGCGAGCAAGATTCTCCGAACTCTGAATCTCTTGAAAATTAGATTCTAGTGCTTAACAGTCTCTCTCAATCCACGTTGTATCGAGTAATTTTTATTTGCACACACTCACACATACGCACATGCACACATATATACTATATATATTCGTAATTTTTATTTTCCAGTCATCCCACTAACGGTGTATAGTATCCTCGTTGAGTCTCTGTTGTCTGGCGAGCGGTCGTCTCCTCGTGTTGTCTCTGACCCTGAGCGTGACGCCAGCACAGGCCCCGCTCGCGTGAAGATCCAAGGCCAACGAAGACTGGGACCCGCACTCGGACTCCACCGCACTAGCGCTGGGTATGGAATTGGTGCTTGGTTTGATTATAGATAATGGTGCTGGGTTTTTAGACCAAAAAAATCGCCGGTATTAATTATATATCCCATATAAAATAGAAATAGTAAAAAGAATAAAATTGTAACAATAATAATGCTTTATTATAAAAATCTATGTATAGTTTAAAGTTTTTAAATTTAATAAATTATATTGTTTAATTTATCAAGGGATTCTACATGCATGCATGCTACTACGGCAAGAGCTGAAGCTAGTATTAATAGCAATAAGTCAAGCATCTTAAAGCATTCAATAACATAAATGATACGCAACAATGGAAATGTCTGAATATGAGCTTTGCTTTTTAAAAAAATAAATAGTTTAAAATTGTATAATTTATATTTAGCAGTAATCATAAAAAGCAAAGCGGAGGTTAGTCAAAAATATGATATGATGTAAATGTTGGATTCCATAATCATAATGGAATCCCGCTAAATGTTTACCTGACTGCTGAATGCGGCGGCTCGTCTACAGATAGCGCGTAGCGTCGTAGCGGCCGTCGTAGCGCGGTTACGGACGGCGTAGCGAGGCCGCTACCGCTCCTCAAGTCCGGAGCGGAGCCGAAACGTGCGCGATTTCTAGCTTTATCTCCACTGGTTCTGTACATACACTGTCTGACCTATCTCTCCGTCTGTCCTCATATATATAGATACCAGGCGAGTTTATTAGGCGAGTTCTAGTGATGATAGCTGACTGATATATATCGAGTCTACCGGGGACCGAGCTAACTATGACTTATATACACATTAATTAATTAAAAGCATATAATATATATGTAGATCTAGCTCACCTATGAACGTGTGGCCGTACCCTGACTGGTGCGAGTGGCAGTGAGTGTGGTAGTGGTAGGACGTGGGGGAGTCTGTACACCCCGAGTGTGTCCAGCCTCGCGGGGGCACATTGACCTCGGCGAGGTAGGGGTCGCGGGATGGTCTGGGGTCGCGCGGGGGTCACTTTGGCCGCGCTATCACGAGCCTCGAATGTCATGACGCAGGCTGCTACTACTATGAAACCTGGAAATTGTATTGTTATTAATGTTATTATCATAAAAGGAATGGATGAAACATTGTGATTTCACTATTATAAATATTAATTAGATCATTTCTTTAGGTAATTTTTGTAACCAGCAGTTAAGTATCTAACATTTTCCGTGAATAGAAACTCAATTCAATATCAACACGACTGTATGAAAACAAAATATTTAATAATACAGGGCTTTTTATGATAGATTTAAAATCTATTCAATTACTCTTGTAGATGACTTATATGTTTATGAAACTTAAATTAAACCAACAAAATTTTCTACATATTTCGTCTAAAAGCTATACTAAGCATAATTTTAAATATTCCCTTTATTTTAAATATTTATAAGACTATTTTAAAGTAGTACCTCCAAATCCCATAACAATGGGTCCGGCGTAAGACAGGTTGTTGAGATGAAAGCCTCTCGCTTCATCTTTCACTGATACAGTTGAGTTTCCACGAACTTCTTCAGCCACTGACAACGTATCAGCATAGTAACCTGCAAATATTTCAATTATTATTGTTGCTAGATCTATCAGAATATGAATCTTTTAAATACTAGTAGCGCCATCTCTGCTGCTAAATGTGTAACAATTGTTATGAACCTAACTCCACCTAGAATAATAAATCAGTCTATTCGTGATATTCGCTTGTTTCATTAGAATTATGAATTATTTAAACAACACGAATATATAAAAGATTTTCATTATACATACTGTTTAATATTACATACAAAAATTATTATATGCTTTTATTTTAACATCTAAGATAGAATTAAAATAATGTATGTATGTGTAATTGAGCATTTATATAATTAAGTTTCGTCTTACTTTTTTCTATATACATATATAAATTACTAAAAATGCAACAAGTCTCAAATTACTCCTGTTAATTTTGTCAATTTTATAGTATAAAATAGTTTTATTACAACAATACATTTAGTTTTAAGATCACATAATGTTCGCTAAAAGATCTTACGGATTGATGTAAGCATTTTATACCCTCGTCACATGCATGTCGAAATGTCACCCGTGAAAAGAACATTCAGATCTTGTGTATGGAAACTAGGGTGTTGACGAACAAAAGGAATCCGGCCTCTAAAAACTATTGAAATAGATATTAACTTTGTATAGTATATTCTAATAAAATGTATAAGTAATTTCACTTTGACAATATTAGTTTAGTTCAATTTAATAATTGGAATAAATCCAGTGTAAATGAGTTTTATGCTTACTAATATAAGACATAAGAAATGTATTTATAGGTACAAATAATTCAAATGTTCTAATTTTAGCTACTATATATAATTGTAATACGATACTTCACGACGTATTTCAATACGTCTGACCCGCTTTGATCAAAAACGTCAAATTATAAAGACTCTTATACTTAAGGAAATTTTGAGACTAGGAAAAGACCTTTGAAAAAGCGTTAAAAGGCCGGACTAAAAAGAATTTTATCACGTACAGAAGTTATTTAAATTCTTTAAAGTAAATAACTGGTCTAAATTGCTCAAATAGTCGTGTGCACAAACAACACAAATAAGCAATTTCTCTCTATAAAAATAAAATCCTCTGCCGTTGCGAGAAAAATCTTTATTCGTATTTATTTTAAACAATATCGAAATATAAAATGATCGTAAGCATTTTGCAATACAAAATATTACACTGCAATTGGAATCATTGAAAGTAAACTAAAACTCGTTTTGCAGTAACCAGAATCGAATTTTGTTGTTAACAGACAAATAATATTCACTCCTATATGAGTGTTTGTGGAAATACGGCAACATTGCAATTTAAAATTTAAATTTTCATGTTTTCTGTTTGACTTCGTTTAACTTCGGTTTATTTTATTACACAAACAATATTCTCCTTATAAACACAATGATTCTGTTCTGTTTTTGTTTTTACTTAATGTTAAATAAAACGACATATTTAATTATGATCAGCTAAAATAAAATAATAAAAATTAGTTATTGACTATTAATAAGTAAGAATACTACGCTGCGTGTATACAGTTTTTTGTTTCGTCAATTTCGTATCAAAATAGCAAACATTCAACTATCTTTTCGTCATTGTCTTGAGAACAATAGAATATGAGGAAGGGTAAGTGAAAAGAGCGTTAAACGTCCACTGACACAATCCCAGCCGGATGTGGGAGTGAAGTTGTCGGACTGCAGGAAACATGGAACGCACAGACGACGTTAAAACTATTATTAGTAACTATTAAAGCTTTACAACATTACATTATTACGAAAAATTTTATATATTATGAAGGTCAAGAAAAAAGGATACAAAACATAACACAAATATATATAAATTCTACTTCGTATTGGCCTAAAGGTTAAATTCCCGCCTTTTATACACGGGTTCGAAACCTGGCAAGTACCAATGGGATTTTTCTTAGTCATATATACTTTCTAAGAGTATTAAGACAGCACTAACATAAAGATTGCGCCATCTCTGGTGGGATGGTGAAGCAATAATAAATACTAAGGTAGTTTTTAAGTTTTGTATTTTTACTAACAAATTGAGTCTTATGTTGCTCGAATTTTAAATTAAATAAATAAATAAAATAAATAAATAAATCTGAAATCCCCAACCCGTCTTGAGCAGGCGTGGTATTTAATGCTCAAATCTTGTCCATGTGAGAAGAGGCCTTTGCTTACCAGTGGGCTCTGATAGGCTGATGATGATAACAATGACCTAAATTCTTAACTGGATAATGCTTGACTATTATTCTACTTTTTGAAAGATTGAAATAAATTCGTTGGTGATAACTCACTATCTCGGTAACTTATTCATCATTTTCTTTAAGATATTTAAATTATAACTTGAAGGAAACTAAGAGGCAAACTGTTCAAATCTATTCGAAATATAGAGAAAATGCTTAAATATATAGATAATATATGGTTCATACAATATTTGCTAGGTTAGCCATTTCTCCAACGTCCCTTGCCCCACTTCATTCAAAACCAAACTGGGTTAAAACGTTCTTATCTTAAAACGCCAGAGTCCAGATCCAAGAAACTTTAGGATTGTTCCTATATTTCAAATGTCATCTGCATGAGACAGATTTTAATATTTCGTTACAATGAGCATCAAATAAGTTTTTCACTATTAAGTGTACAAGTAGGCAATTTATAATAAAAGAATATTTTTTTTCTAAAAAGAAAAGACTAATTTTAAAATCTTGAAACAATTTTTGCATCATTTAAAAGTTTTAGGGACAATAAGCTTCAGTGTTTCATTTAAATGTTTATCTTAAATATTATAATAAATATATTAAGTATACAAAATAATATAAAAGTATTATTTTTACCAATCTTTAAAAGTATCATCAATTATTATATAACAGGTAATTCAACTGTACAGGTCAAATATAAAACGTGGAAAAGTTTTCAAATATACAAACTATCGCTTGAGATAATAGCAAAAAATTGAAGTCGTAGAATTTATGAAACTAAAGTTGGTTCAACATATCCGTTTGTTAGATATTTTGATAGACTGTGTTCACCGCAGCAGAAATCCTTTTTTATTTAAAACGTTAAAAACTATAGTATATTTTTGCTAATTTTGTTTTTGATAAATAGATACACAGAGCATATACCTACGTTTATAATGTACATACTCTTTTGCTTTATAATTAAACTTTCGATCAACTTAATTGAATTCATTCAGTTATGAATGAATGAAAACAATTAAAACTGATTTATATTATTAATCTTAAAAGAATTACTGGCAATATAACATTCACTAAGCGTGAAGATTATGTTGTTGTTGAGCATTTTATTAAGAAACATTTCTATGACTTCTATATTCAAAGCGTATATAGCCTTAGAAGTAAATTAAGAAATAGTTAAACATTTCAATTACTTATAAGAACAAGATAATGTAATTAATTATAATAACAAGAAGATTTATTGTTTATTTCCTGAAGCTTCTAGTCTTTAGTCTACTATTAACACAGTGCATCTGAAACTATATCAATCGATCAAGAAGATTACATAATGAGATAATATTTTCAGAAAATATTTACTCTATTGATGAATAGAAATATTTAAGACGTTTATTAATATTAAAATTTGTAATAGAATAATTTGTAGTATAGTTTTAAGATTCTTATTTTAATTTGGTTTGAAAATATAACAAGAATATGCTTACTTAAGAGTATCGTGTTTATGATTTGAAAATAATTAGAATTTTATGTAAACGTTGATATAGATTTTAAATTAAGAAAATGTTATGACAAAGATATAAATATATATATATATGTGTGTGTGTATTTTATTTGTTATATTATCATCTAAAAGTGTAGAATATTACTGTTTGTATACATTACCTATAACTGCCATTGCCGCTCCTAGCAGCATCAGCAAGAGGCCGGCGGACAGCGCTCTGCACGCGTGCCACAGACACTGAGAACTCATCTTGCCCCGGACCACCTGGAAATATAAGGATTATTAAATGAAAAATACCTTTACACATAAATACTTTAATAGTTTTGGGATAATACTACGCGTATTGCATTATTTTAAAAACTCAATACTCCAAACATTTCGGGTACTTTTCAGCATCCGCGATCAATGACAGACGAGATGTGAATGTCTGTCTGTTCGTCTTGTTACACTTGATGTCTTTACACTTCTTACTAGTCATTACCTTGTTTAATTAAACTTATGTTAGTAAAAACAATGCACATATACTTAAAAATATGATATTTACTTTCAAATAATGACTATTTTAAAGGGTTTAGTGCAACTTTACTTCTGTATAACCTTAATTAACACAAAAAGTATTAGTATAAGAAGATGGATTTATTGTTTCATTTCACTTAAATACCTGTAAAAATATAAATATTCTTCGATTTATCCATACATTTATAAGTACAGCTACAAGTCACGTATGTAATTTGCAAATCAGTAAAAGCTATTTCATATTTGTGGCGTCATGTAATTTCAATACTCACGTTCCCATATTAAAGATAATTGCGGTTCCAATGTGTTAACGGGGAGCATTGTAAGTGGAGCGTGGGAGAAATGGAGAGACATTATGCCGATTGCTTCTATAGGAAACTTGTACGACGGTAAGGGAACTTACATTTCACACAAATATAAGATTACAAAGAAACTCGGTCAAACATTTTTCATGTTAAATACATTCTATTCAAGATATGCATTAAGGAAATCCAAATCGACTGCTTTGTTTTAAATAGTATGTATAAATTGAGGCAGACCCTGGCTAAAGCTGGGAAATTGCTAGGAAGAAGAAGAGTATGTATGATATGAAAATATGTAGGTTTAATACAAGTTCAGAATCTGTTTCAACCTTTAACGAGTAATTTCATATTGTGAACTGAACATTTTCATTGGTGTTAGATATGGCGCTCGAAATTATAACGGATACGAGCGTCACTTTAAAGCTCTGATAAATAGTTTAATTGGATGTCTACAGAAAATCTGATGACCTAAATTTTGACTTATGCTGTATGCACCAATTTATAGACGTAGATAATTTTATAGATGTAAGTTTAACTTTCTTTACTGAAAAAATACTTTCATATTTAAGTAACATCCAAATTATATAATATCAATGAATTGTAAAGTATTTTAAATAATAAAATAACTTTAAAATTTGTTACATCTTAATAATAGTGAGATTACTATAGGTACTATGCATTTAATAGTATCTATTCTTATAATCTTTATTATTACGGTTTCCGTTTAAAAATGCATATTAAATTATATCCTTCATAATAAATATTGAAAATTATCTGCAACAATGATTAGGCAGTAATTTGGAATATTCCACAAATATATACAAATTATTATACACAAAAATATATACAAATTATTATCGTCATAAAAACAACATTATCTGTAAATTTATAAACAATTTTAGAACATTTATAATTTCATACGTAACGGTAACTTTAGGGTTCAATGTTTACATTCTGAATCCTCTTCGTTTTCTGTATCAAGATTCTTGGCGCTCTCTCGTCACTCCCTTTATCCTGCAAAGCTAGCACGTGTTGTAAAACATGTATATGAGATCGCATTTTCCATCCCTTTGTTTGGAGATAGCATGCAGACGTCGCGACGTCAACATAAAGAATTCAGAATGCACCCACTTGCGATTCTAAGCGCTCTATTGTAGTGGAGTTTGTTCACGTAAAACGTTTTGTACTGCACTCGGCTGTAGTGCTCGCTTCCTGCGTAATGCAAACTGCCTTAAGCCTGCCTTCCTCTTCACATCTCTATTACAAGACTTGTCATGCTTAAGACAAAGGAGACATGCATTTAAGTCCATCACAAAGAACATATAAATAAAGGAGATGATGTCGGATTTAGTTTTTTTCTCAAACGTTCTCTATTTCCTACACTGTATGTATTTATTCACCCGTTGCTCGGGATGGTAATAGTTTAAATGTATTCGTAAGTATGAGACGCGCAACAAGTATTAAGCCAACTGTTGATTTTATCTTCTGATCACTGATCGTTCACATCATGATTTGTCGTTAAACAAATATAGGGTTGTCACTCACGCAGTTGGCTTAACGTAAGTTCGTGTTTGTGTGTTTTGGTGTGATGTTTCAGGGTTGTGATGAGGTGTGTTTTTGGTGATTGTTACCTGGACATTCCAGGTGGCCCCGGAGGCGGGATGGGCTCGCCGTAAGGGCCCTGTGACACTCCGCGCTCGCCTCATAGCGACTGCCGCTCTCGCTGCCATCTGAGTAGCGACTGTGCGCACGCATCCTGCCTCCTTGCTCCATCCAGACCGATTCAACAAACAAAATCGAACAGCTCGGTACAATCGTTGATGCTGCCCAGATATATACATTACATGACATGTTAATTTAACTGAGGTATCGATGTTACTGTAGTATTCCAATAGTTGGTGGTATTTTAAGTCTTCTCTTAACAATTTAATCCATAGTTACGCCTTATTTTATTAACTTACAAAGAAATTGAAGTAATTCGTAGCTTATTACATGGGTGGGTACGGGGAAAAAAAATTAAAAATCAAGATGACTTCAAATTGATCACAGAAACTTACTTCTTCTTTTTAATAAATATTTTAATATCCCAAATTATTATAAAGTGAATTTAAGTTGAAAATTCATATTGATTTTATTATTTTTTTCTTATTTTCATACGTAATACGTATACGATCATTGTTATCTAAAAAATTAAAAAAACAATTTCTCAAGCCGTCAAATAAGTATAGTTTCCTTAAAAATTCCTTTATTTTTAGATGACAAAAGGGTCACAAGCTACTGGCTTTCTATTCAATTGTTCAGATGGTAGTCCTAGTTGTGTTGCTGTAAAGGTTATTGGTGTTAGAGAGTAAAGCAGGGAAACAATAGAATTGTTAACGCAGGATAAAAGAGACACTTAGGTCTCCCATTCTCATTCATTGAGTAAAACGCAAAATGATATAGCACGGTTATTCTCACGAAGATTTTCTGATAAAGCGTTGGAATAGTGCAGGGAGATAAACGTATACACGAGCTGCAATCTATAGAAGATGGAATGATTATTGCACAATTATCGTTACCTCTGGATATAGTTTGAAGTAAGAAAAGAGATGAATATGTTTAGGTGATGTTTAAAAAAAGTTTTTATTATTGAATGCATATTACAATGAAAAGAACGGCAAAAATCCTTATGTCCGCCGTTTTAAATACTTCGAAAGCCTTAATTTAAACTACTAAGTATATGTATACCTAGTGTTGAAAAGTTATATACTATAGGTATCTTATATTAAAGATATAAAACCAAGTTTTTATCGTACTTCACTAGACCTGTGTCAGTTAGTTTTAACCCGCCTTAATTTCCACATGTATATTGCACCACTTTAGCAAAGTAGCGTTCTCATTTGCGAGGCTTCGGTGAAATTAGAAGTAAGACGGTTTTTAGCCGCCTGCGGTTGTTCGCGTTAAACGCATTAAAAAGTTTCTTAAATTTATACATTCTGAACAACATTGTTTGTTTAACTTTTACCGCACTTTAAGCAGCAGATGTTTGTGTCGCATAAGATCCCGATAATGTACGGGGAGGCAAACTGAGCCTTGCGTTGTACAACAGAATTACGGCTAGAGTTTTAATTCTTCTATATATTTTGTATATTTATATATTATTGTTATGTTAATAGAATAATAAATGCGCAAACATTTTAACGAATAAACAGTACCTTCTGCCGCTTAAAGAATTATCCGATGGAAAATGTGATGCCATGTTATGGCGCTAGTGATTATAGCAATTTACATTAAAAATATAAAATAATAGAATACTCGTACATATTTACAAAGAATTTTAATATTCTAACTAAACGTTAAAGATACTTTCACTCATTTCACAAAATATTAATTTACATAACAATTCATTAACTAATTTACATAAACTATGTCAGTTTTAGGTTATATTTTTTTTTCTTCTTTTCTATTTAAAAGTACTATATTTCTACACAAATTTAATTTGCATTAACTGCGTATAAAATCAGAGAATCGAACTTGCAAATTATATTTACTCAATATTCATTTCACAATATTAATTTAATTAATTTTATCAAATTAATTGAATTGCAAAATCTTTATGGGAATAAAGAATATGACTGGCGACAGTCCAGAAATCCATTCTGATGGAAAACATCGAGTTATATAAATATGATTTAAAAAGAAAAAAATGGTTTTGTTTGTAACAAAACTGGTTTTCAATATTTTCAGACTCGATATCTTCAATAAATAAGATTAAGCAAAAATACTGTTATTAATTAAGGTGGATTCATTGAAAGTAGTGCTGCAAATTATCATGTTTATGATATTACATTAATTAAATCAAATAGACACTTATGTATTTGCATTTGATTGCATCATTATTATAATTTGGTCCGGTCTTTATCATAAAAATACTTTCCAAAAATTATTCCTTTTGTTTTAGAAGTTAAACTTTCATTAGAGCTAAATTACTCTTGTCGTTTTTCTTCAGAAGCAAAAACGGCAAGCACATAAATAATTTATAATATTCGACTCTATAAATAAAAAAATTGTCATGCAACCCCATTAATTTAAAAAATCATTATCCTTATTTAAAAAAACGTCCACTTCAAAAGTAGCTATGTCGATAAAAATGCAAATTATACCTTTGATCTGTCTCTGGATACACGAAAAATGTAATCAAAAACTAGAACCTCGAGTGGTCTCAATTCGTTGAGTAGTGAGTACGGAAAGGTCGCTTTAATTGTTGCTCCGCAAATAATATTCCGTTTATTTGTAAACAAACTTGATTAATATAATTTAAACAACAACACAGTCCATGTCACAGATACTGTTAATGAATTTATCGAATTAGCAAGGTATGGAATCACGTTAAAATTCATGTATAGATTTCATCCATATAAAAAAAATACTTTATTTTTGAGAACATGAATATTTTATTGCATTCTCCACTTGGATGAGATTTCCCTTTTTATTTTCGCCAACTCTTATTTTTGTTTTAAACCTCGCCTCAGCAACGCTTCGGCATTAAACGATATGTTTTTTTGTGGATAGATATTGTTTCAATGGACATCACACGGTTTATTCCTTATGCTGAATTTAATTTTAAAACATCGTGCATAAAATATTTTTAAGTTTTACGTACGAGTACTATAGATTGTGTTAAATAAAATCAGAATAAACGAAAGTAGTATCTTTTGTTGATCCTATATTTATGTTTATATATATAAGGAAAAGTTCCTTCTTAACTGACTAAGACAAATTTAAAAGAAAAGAAAATAAGGAAAAGCTACTAATTTGACTAAAAGGTTACAACGATCTTTAAGTATTATTTTTAATTGCTTCATTATTAACTAAAAATTCAATTACCTGCACCCGGATTAATTATGGGTGATACAAGATTGACCGGGTCAACTAGGATTGTAGTTGGAACATATTGGTATGTCTGTTAACTCACCCTTATCGGATATATAGGTGCTTCTTGCTTTATTTAAATATAATATAATATATTTCATACCTATTTTTTTTCCAATTCTTACCTATAACGTAATGTAACAAACAATCCCCATAATATAAGCACAAAAAAAATAGGGCTGATATTTTGAATTTTCTGTAATAATTAGGTACAATAACTTTCACAATGTATAAATAAATAGAGATAGTTTAAAAAAACTTAAAGTTTATCATGCGTTAACCCACGGAAATATTCGTGTTGTATATTATAATCCTTTCTTTTGGTGTATGATGAATGATCAGTATTCTCTCCGGGATATCCTAAATCCTGATAGCTAAAAACATAATATATTATATTTATATGGATAGAATGGTAGTTTAAAAAAGTGAGTGTATGCCTTCGTCTTCCTTCCTTAAAATCAAACACAACTTTAAGATTGTAAATAGTGTTTGCTAAAATATGAGATAGAGATATCTCCATCTACAATAATGTTTTCCCTTTCCTATAATAATATTAGCCTTAAATTAAATAATATGATACTTTTAAACCAACTTTACTGGTAGTTTATGTTTTGTAATTAAAAATAAATAACATTAGGTACATGTAAAATAACTAAGAATAATTATCTTTTTGTTTTAAGTGACGTAAAGATATTTTTTATTTTCATACAAATACATTGTCTCGTCTTTCTCAATACAAATTTGTGTGAATTTTGACATGAAACTCACGGCTCTTCAGAATGAAAATTCCTTCCAAAGAAAGAATCAAATAACAAATGACTTCATTAGTCGTTTGTAGAAAGTACTCATGGACCATGGAAGACATAATTATTAACTGACAGGTTTATTTTACAGTTTCCTTTATAATATAAGAAAATGGAACATTTTATAAATACAATAAGGATAAAAAAAGGTATCATGATTAAGTATATATGTATTTATATAATGACAAAGAAGCTTAAACTATGTTTTTAGGTAACATTGTCAAAATATGTCCCAAATATTCGTGTTGTTTAATATTTGACATGAAATAGAATGTACAGGATCTTGATCGTTCTCGAATGTAATATACACAATGCAGATAAGTATCTACCTGTTCAGCGCAAATTGAAGTCGAGGATTGTGCATCCGAAAGATCTGGCGGACGGTCGCCGCTGTGCGCGGAGGGCGGTGGGTGGAGAGAAGTGTCACGTGGAGCTCGGGGCGCCGGCGCGGCCGGGCCGCCCGGGCTCTGCGAGCGACCCGGCCGCGGCATTCCCCTGCCGGCAGCCGGCCGCCTCGCTATGCGCGTCCTCGCGCTCCCCTTGGTGCCCTACGCGGCCAGTCGCCCGGCGGCCTGCGTCCCGGGCTAGCTGGAGCCTCGCGCCGCGACCGCAGCCGGCGCCCCTGAAGGCTGCACCCCGGCTGCATGCTGAAGGGCGCCGCACGGGAGGCGGGGCGGCAGGTGGCCTCGCGCAGGTGCGGCCCGCGCACGGCCCGGGCCCGCAGTGGCAGCGCGCGGAGGCGCGGGCACGCCGCGGCGCGCGCTCATGGAGCCGCCCTGGGAGATCGAGCTGGAGCTGAGGAGGCACATCGAGACCTGTGCCTGCACGTGCGACCACATGGGCTACGGGAACTACATGGACTACCAGGTGGCGCCCGCTCACGCCTGCCTGTGCCGCGCGATCACGTCTCCTCACGCCCACGTATGTGTTCCACCCCGCATGCTAGCTCGGCTCTCTAGGGGCTCATCCACGCTGATCTGTTTGTAGTGGCCACATGTCATTCATTCTGTGTATACGTGTTGTTGTTTTTTTACTGTCGCAATGTTGTCCTGTGTGCAAGTGATATTAAAAGTCATGAAATACTTCATTTTCGTATAATTTTCTATTCCTTATTTGTGTCTGTGTTATACTGTTTATTTTGAAAACACTCTTTCTTGCACGAAACATTACACTTAGTTCAACATTTTTGTTTTTGTAATATTTCGCTGTCCATTCTTAGTTTTCTTCTTAGTAACAATTAAGAGAATTCCAAAGTCTAAACAAAACACTAAGTTTTAATTTACAAAATGACCTTGACATTTAAAATAATTCTAAACTAGATATTAATTATCAACACCGTAATAATTTCAAGAACATCTTATTTAACTTGATCTATTCTGAAATCTGAATCATCAAAGAGAAATCTGTAACCAAAGCCTATTATGTTCTGTAGAATCGTTAAGAAGATTGTCTTGTTCCTTAGTAGGTGAAGGACTGGAATGAATGAGTCATTTTTCGCGACATTATAATACACATTCATTCGCCCAACAATGAATTCATTTATATTGTTAATGGTGTTTGCTTTACGTTACTAGTTAAAAACTAAAATAAAATAATAAAAAGCCGTGTCCAAACATTATGGCCCTTAAAAATTACACTTACAGAATGCCAAAGCTTTACGGCTTGTACATTATAGAAACAAAAAAATACAAGAAATAGTGTCGCTAAAAAAAAAGAATACCGTTCTCTCTTTGAAAAAAAAAATATTTGAATGAACCATGGCTCAGTTTTTAGGTCAACCACATACCGTTCGTAGTGACAACGCAATACAAATCTTATTGAAATGTATTCACAAGATTATACTTGATGAATATCACAGACGGACATAATGGCAGGAAATGTATATATTTATGCTCGTCATATAAAACCTTTCAATGATAACACTATTACGTTACGCTGAGAGTATGTTTATTCATGAATAATCAAATAAAGGCTGTATATTAAATATTAATTAACATTAATAATATTCCCTTGTGATATATTTTTTAGTAATGGCAACATTAAATTATTTTGAAATAATTAATGACAAGTATTTTCACTAGAAAAATAGGTCAATAGTATCTTATCTCATTGGAGATTTTATCTAATTAATGCCATCATTGAAACTGTATAAAGTAGATATTTGTGAAGTAACTTTTTTTTTTATAATAACAATAAAACAGAGATTTAGTTCTTTGTGATTCGTCAAAGTGCTTTTTCAACCACGGAATGTATTGAAAGCTATCACAATATTTTTTTATCAAAATTAATACGAAGTATATTTTGAATAAAAATCTTTTATCATAAAGTTGGAAATAAAAAAATAAAAATATGAACAGAATTGATGATTTTTTTCGTTATTTTATTTTTTTTGATTCTCATATTGACAAATGACAATTTATTCAGTTATTTGGAAAGACGTCAACATTTAAACGAAGTTAAAACTTCTGAGTAATTAATAAAGTCAAATATTTTTATTTAAAAATAACGTAAACATTTTTTTTTTAGTCACAATTTGAAGAAAACATTTTTTTAATTGACAGTATGAGTCTCGGTGTGGTGTTTTGGACTTGGAAACTGGATATTCAATAATAAATTCTCTCTCCATTTATATATATAAAAGAGGCCGTATATGTCAGATATATAAGGATGTATAATGGTTTCTATCCAAGTAAATAATTGTAGGTATATTAACTTACTCGTCTTATGTTAAACAACGAATAATTGTTTGTACTACATATACTTAAACAATTAACTATAATTTTTTTGTTTATTATTAAAAATAAATTTATTTACAATTCTAACACATACATATTACGAATAAATAAGAATTTAAACTTTATTATCATAATGTCTTTAGCAAATATTCACTTATTGATGGCTCCAAGATAGTAACCATTGCCATTTTTTTTATTATAATATGGCCACAATTTAGCTCATTCATCTAATATTATAAATACTATACGTATTACTATAATTAATTTTAAACGACTGTTAATTTCAAAATTATAATTTTATTACAATCTTCTTCCTCTTTAGTGAGCGGCGTTTTCTTATAGATTTCGCCAATGTCGCTTACAAACTTTAACTAATGATAAAACGTTCAAAAATAGTATGTTGTATATTATATTTTACTTAATATATTATATATCAGATATATCGATATAATTTAAACATAACGGTCATTGGCAGTACTTGTATGTATATTTATGAAATAATTTTGAGGTATCGAATAGGTTATTAATATTGAACAAGATTCCGCCCGCAGCTTCGCACAAAGCAAATTTGCGATTCATATTCGCAAACACATAAATCCGATACCAATAGATCGATATGTTGAATTATAATAAATATTTAGAAATAAACACGCGTACAAATATACACATAGATTTTACACCAGAAATTGATCTAAGGTAAGTCTCGTATTAAATTCGTACTCTCAATGTCTTAGATATAGCAAACCTTACTTGATTATAATACCTTCAAACCTATAAGAAAGACTAAAAGTAAGCCTACTAACAGTAATGTAGGTTATTCAATGAGAAACAGAAAACGCCGTGTATTAAGTGTGACGATAAAACTTGTAGTACGCGTAAAGATTATGATCGTAAAGCACTGTGTGGAGTTAAATGCTTAGCAATTAAAGTTACTGTTACTTACATATAAATGGCGTAGCAAAATTATCGATAGATATTCATCATTTACATGTATATTAAAGCAAATATAAATGTCTACCCAATATTTATATTAAAAACAAATGTATTAACTATATGTAGTTAAGTTTAAAAGAACAGTTAAACAATGAAAGTAAAGTTTGAAAATTGAGTGGAAGTTAAATGGAAATATAAATGTAGCTAAATAATAAAATTGGTCTGGTGCGAGACGGAACACGCGCGGTGTGACCCGGTCAAGTGCGTGAACAACCGTCCAGCTTTACACTGGCAACACTAAACAATATTTCGGATATAATATTAATTTAATGTATTTTTTTTAAATAGAAATACATAGTTTTAATTGTAACAAACATTATTTTTATAATATATATTTAAAAAGCAAAGCAAATATAATTAATTTATAAGATTTTTTTGTAATTCAATATCTTGAATCTTTTAAATATATCTTACAAGATAAAGTTGATTGAATAAATGTAAGGTATGTATCATTGTCTCCGAGATAAAAAAAAACTTTCAGGGATAACGATTAAATGAATACGAGTTTCTTCTTTGCAATAGGATGAACAAAGTTATGCAGATAAAAACTTTTACCGATCCAAAGATCAACAATATACTAAGTAATGCATTGTTCCGTTTCATAATATACATTTTTATAATACAATTACATCAACGAAGATATCAATCCATT
This sequence comes from Danaus chrysippus, assembly GCA_916720795.1. NCBI lineage: Eukaryota > Metazoa > Arthropoda > Insecta > Lepidoptera > Nymphalidae > Danaus > Danaus chrysippus. The sequence continues at coordinate 5,971,897 of CAKASE010000046.1, read as the reverse complement.
TGGATATTTTTTGATTTCGTCAACATAGTATCCGCATAAACGAGATCTTGTTCAAGGCCTTTTTAAAAAAAAAAACTCACACACATCTAATTGTCACAACACAAAACGCGAACAGGCTTAATAAAGACGGCATGAGAATAAGCCAACATTTTCTGTTTACTCTGTTTCTTTGTATATTAAACATTATTTTTAATCTCGAGCTCAATAAATATAGGGCAAGAAGCTATTTTTTCGTATTGTATTTCGCGCTATAATTCTCGAACCTTTTGAATTTGAATATCGCGATGTCGTCTTTTGTTAAGCGAATTCAGCAGTTAAATAAATGGCGTATTAATGTCAGAGCAAGCACTTCATCCATAAGCGATATACATATTTGTTGTTTTTTTTTTTTTTTTGGACGGACTTATGAACCTGATGTTTTTATAACACAGTTTTTGTACAATTATCTATTATAGTTTTTATTTGGAAAAGAAATTCTATATAAACGATTAAGTTTGAAATTAAAATCTATTCCCACAACTAGTCTGTCTAAATTAAGAGAAAGCCACCATATTGAATTTAATTTCGTAATGTACTCCATATAACCCAAGCAAAGTCGCGGTTGGTAACTAATCTTCTATAACATTATTTTACGTGATACATTTTCTACTATTTATCATACAAAGCCCCAAGCTCTGTACATCGTTAGATCGTGGAATTGATAATTCCTCGCAGCGGCATAATGTATCAAATATTTAATTCAATGATTCCATTCAAACTGAATCGTTCAAAAACCGATGATGTCTTCATCAATCAACGTTTGGAAATATACACAATTGTATAAGTGGCTGAAAAACATTATTAATAAACTATGTAGCTGTGTCTGTGTCTGTGTGAATGGAAAATTATTTTTTCTTTATTATAAGAAAATTAATGAAATTTTGTAAATAAAGTTTCCTCATTATTACATCCGCCATCAGTTATTTTCTAAAATGATGATCCTCGTCCATATGCCATTCATGCAATTTCATTATGTACCCATGCAATATTATTTATTTATATTGAAATTTTATCTAGGTTTTATAAGTATAATTAATATTTATTAAACGATTTATATACATTTACAAACAAATTGAACGAAACTCCTACAGGTGAGGAAGATGTGGGGGTAAAGGAAACAATTTTTATGAATAGCAATACCAATAAGAAAATAACAGCGCCATAATAAGCTGTTTATCATAAAAATATGGCCGTATTATTAAATTATAACTATCTCTTTATACTATGCTATACTTTTTATCAAAAATTCTATAATACATTATTATAATAATGTTGTAGCGACATATTTTATATGGAATAGACAAATTTTTTATGAATATTTCATATCGACGTATAAGCCGTGGGAAACAGCATCAGATAATACACTGCATTATTCAAATCAAATCATCTGTAATAACATTTGACGGGCACCCTTACGTTTTAAATAAATTATAACGAATTATTTAAACGGCAACGAATTAATATTTTAGGAGAATGTTTTAGGACCACATGGGAAGTGAGGGTCAGGAATCGGGAAAGCAAATCACATTTATTATTCTTTTTACACAGACAGTGGGTTTCGGATGCGATGTTTTAAAAGAATTACACGCTCGGAACTCTATATAAAATTGAATATACCATTATTATAATGTGTGACATTTATTTGTAAAAAATATACGTATAAATTTTCAATATATGTTTGAGTTATTGAGATATCACGTTTACTTTTAATTAATAATTTTAAATTAATTTAATTGTATTGGAAGAAAAAAATCTCATTAATTTAAATGAAAAACATATTTATTTCATTTCCAAACGAAAAAAATGTCTTAATGACGTATCATATGTCACTGTCAAATTGATGTATCTATTTGAAAGAAAATTCTTAATAGATAACAATAATAATTATTGCAATATCTTAAAACTGAAATTTTTGCAAGAAAACATAGATATTAAGTATATGTATGTATATAAAAAGCAAACAAAACTTACAAGCTACAACTTGAATATTATGATTTCGCTTGTCCATGGTTCTTTTAATGTATATAAACAAAACTATAGAGCTTTATACATCATCTATCATCCATCCATTAGGCATAACACGTATAACTAGGGATATGGTCACGAATTCAGACTAGTTACATTACTAGTATACCTCAAAAAAGTTGTTTTATATGAGGTTGAATAATAGTATTAATAATTATTTTTAATCTGTGATGAATATTTGTAACATTATAATTTACTTCACATATAAAAATAAAACGAATGCTCACATCAATGGAAATTTTGTTACGTCTAAATATATAATGTAACATCACTTAATATGTATATCACGAAAACAAGTAGCCGTCTAATTTTAAAAATGACCCAGTTTAATATTCGGTCACCTAAAAAGTTTTACCTTTAAAATGTTACAGGCTGCATGGTTGGCCGGGTAGAAAGAGTTAGGTAACCAGTGCCTTCATTGTGCTTAGAGATATCCCGCTGGGCGAAATGTTTATAAATTACAACCCTGAGGAAATCTAAAGAACCTCCATATATATCTGACGCAATCCAATCCTTCAAGGGTCGATCGAGACTAATTAAATATGTAAAATGTATATATACAGGTAGAACACTGTTTTGTTTGCTTTTTTTAATAATCATTTCCACAAATAAAAATGCTCTCACGTGAATGTTATTAAAAATTTCATAAATCGAAATCTGCAACAACGTTCAGAGATTCAATATAATTTTTGTAATTGGCAATAACAGCGACGTAGCAGAACAACAGATCGTTTTGATTACGCACATTCATGGTACGGAGTAACGGTTGAGAGAGCATCCAGGTCCGTACAGAGTAGCGGTGCGGACGGATGGCTAGTTGTAAGGTAACAATGGGGGCGCAAATTTCACGCAACATTATGTGATCCGTGGCCCGTGGTCCGGGGCAGCTAGCTAGCGACCCGGCGGCCGGCGTCTGCTTGCAACGCAACGAATCGATGCAGCTCCACCCTCGCCTACCCGCCAAATGTTTTCGCAACTTTCCTTCACGCTTCCCGCAACACGCCGCTAACTTTTTACAAGCCGTAAATTATGATTATCCTTACGCTCAAGGTGACATGTATTGTAATTTTGGTGCGCTATAACTCATGTTGGCCATTATGATTATTTAAAAGTCGTCTTTTTATACAATATGTTTTATGTAACATAAAATTATAATATATGATTTAAAATTCAAATTTTAAACCTAAAAAAGATATATTCTATTGGTTTGTTCTATAATTTACACATACGTATGTATTATAGAACAATCGTAAATTCTTTATTGGTTGTGCTGATTTTTCCATATTTTTTTGGATGTGATAAAGTTTGCGAACCTTTTTGGTACCTTATAAATTTAGTTAAGGTTGGATACTGGATTCCGAAATGAGGACGGAAGATCCCAACAACATTCTCATCATGCTACTTCATATTTCTTTGATTTCAATATATTTTTATACCCAATTCATTGTTGGACAGCCAGCGGCAATATAAGCGGTGCTAGGTGAACTTAGTTTGTTATTCTCACCTCGACAGAACATAAACATACTTTTCGGTAACTAAAACCATAACAAATGTCTTACGGTTAAGCAAGAACTAACTTATTTATTGTAACATTACGTCAGTAACACAATCCGTTAAGTCCGAACAAATTATTGTTAGCAATTAGAACGGCACGAAAGCTTCCTGATCAAAGGAAAATGCCGCTGCTAGGCTTCTGTTTATAGATACATTTATTACAAGGCTCATTCGGCCGAATACATCCCCACGTTTACCGTTTACGGGACAACACGATATAAACATTAGTAATGAACCAAGTGCGTGGTTTTGGAAAAATAGAAATGGTACATTTGGACCAGACATAAAATTAATATAAGTGCTTAATTTCTATTCGGTTAAAACTTACTTATGATTTCTAATAATTAAATTATAATAAAAAACAATTTCTTTGTATTAAATAAAAGAATTGTATATATTACATGTACTTACAATTTAATAATTCAAACGAATGTAATGATTGGTTGAATACGTTTTCGCCGGATGCAATTGAAATATTGAATGTATAGTACACAATCTGCATTGTAATCGAAAGATTTAACTATTCAATTTTATTTGTAAATGCGTTGTTTAAAAACGGTTCATTCTTATGCAGATATTTTACGATTTATTTTAAAGCAGTCATATTTGTTTTTATATGCGGTTAATCTGTAACAAATATTGGAGGTACAATGATAATATTTATTTAGAAGTGAAGTTAAATGTGTGCGGGGAGGCTATCGCTCTGTGTAAATGGGTCACAGGCTATTCAGGTCTCAGCCTCTGCCCATATAATGTGCCCCTTGCATAATTGAACACGCGGAAAATTATTGTCATGTCTGGATGCATGCTCCAGAATTCCTAACTTTCAAATGGAATACATTTATCATTGGTTTTAGGATGACCGCTCGCATCAGTGAACCGAAATATTATATGTGAATTATAACAAATTATAAACAGAATTAAGTAGTCACATAATAATTGTATATTTATTCAGCCATTATTAATAATTAAAATGATTTTATCTGTTCTCTGGTTCGTTATAAAAGAACAGTATTCGATATAACTAAGAAGTTTTATAGCGTTTTTTATGCTGTGCACTTAATAATAACTATCACAATAAACTGCTTAATAGTTCATTTGTCAACAACAAAAATTAATACATCGCAATCCAATCTATATAGTAAAAAATAGTTTTATAATATATCGTTTTAAACAAAATAAGAGACCGTGTAATCATTTTCATACCACTAAACGATAATTTCATATACAATTTAATATGTTTATCGATATTTGAAATCCCTGTTGTCACTGAGACGTCTAAATTAGGAAGTTTCTTAGTAACCGAAACCCCAACAATAATTCACAGTGACTCTATTCCTTCCTTCTTCAATACTACGTCTACGTCTGGTACATGAATCTGTAACTGTGTCACCTACTTTTGTCGCAAAGTAATTGGAATCTGATGAATTAAATCTTGTTGTCTTTTACGCGGCTCTTGAAATTAATACGTAATCCTTTAACGTTTATAACTTTGTTACAATGTACAAACGAAGCATTATTTAATATTATGTATAAATTAGTTACATATTGAGAAAATTCGCTTCGGTCTCATGTTATTCGATAACATTACTCTCGTATTATTGATATCCTTTGGGAAGTCGTTTTATACTGCATGAAAGGTATTTTCTTTTCCGTATTTCAACTTTTTACATAATATTTAGGGCGTAAAAATGTAACAAACACGGCTCTCTCGCACAAAAACATTCGTTCTTATAATGGTGAGGAAATAGTGATACGTTCTTTTTAAAACCAATAATTGAAGTACGTAGTAAAATACTCATTCTTTATTAATGATGTTAAAAAAGATAAATGATATGGAATAAAACCGCACATAAAACATAATTAAATATCCCAACCGAATATCTACCACAATATTTTACTGAACGGCAATTAAGCAGTGAATAAACAACAGCTTACTGCATTATTATGTTACCTTTATTAATAAAAATATTTAATACTCTCCAACAATAGCTCGAGTTTTATAAAACTTCGGTCGTATAAAATTTTATGAAATCGACGGTGGAAAATAAAAATCTATTCGATAAATAGAAATTGGAATATTCGAATAGAAAAAGAGAATTATTTAAACATACCATTTTTTTCTTCCGGGCCATTAAGTGGGTTACATAATGGTTTGAATATAACCTATTAAGAGCAGAGATGGTGCTGATTTGGGCTAGTTCCCGCAGCTTAATGTCCGCTGGCGTATTTTGTTTTAAATTGGATTATTGAAGCGATCCTATTTCCTTGAAGCGACGAAAGCTTTCGGCCCTCTCTAGCACTCTTTAGGGAGGCAACTCAAGCTATCGACATATTTAGCTTGGAGTACTTAAAACCTGTATATTTTTGAAGAATGAATATCTTCATCTCTTCTAGACACAATGAAGATCCATAAAACAAATAAAGAATCTGTTATTTCGTCGACCTGTCATCAAGATAACGTTAAAGTAATCCAAACTTTGGATAAAATTAAAAATAACTGCGTGTTGTATATCAAAAAGCATAGCTTCGTTTTAAAGATAAAGCAGAAAAAATAAATATGTCTGGTCAAGTCTTCTTAAAAGACGACTGGGCTTTACTTAGAACTTAGTTAAAGTTGTAACGTTAGATCTCTTTGTAGTTTATTGTTTAATCACTGAGATAAGACGGAATTAAAGTAAAATATTTTTAAAAATTCAAATGGTGTACATTCGTATAGACAATTATCTTAAACAATTCCTTGATTCCTAATATTTAAATGTGATTTTTTTAAATAATTCTCATTCTATACTATACTATACTAAAGTAAACTTATTTACTTACGAACCCAAAGCCTGTCGCATTTATTTGTATATATATTTGTACACTATTATATAATAAAAGTTTATTATTTTATTTTAATATACATACATATACAATAAATTACTTTCAATGGTTTTGGTTTTGGTTTTCGATATCAGTCTTTTAGTTAAACATTTTCTTTTGTTTACTCTGTATAAAGTAATAGCATAATTATATTAAGAAACGAAACACTACTTGACACCAATTTAAAAGTTTACCTATTAAAAACTCTAATTACCAAAATTCGAATTCCCCGATGTCGAAATTATTCCTCTGTAATTTTTCTTTCTAAGTCCTAGTTTTATAACGATTAGATGCATGCTATGTACAAATATCCTCTTACTTCTTACTTCTACAAGTATACTATTTAACGTAAAGTACTAAATAAGTATAACTTATAAAATAAACGTCATTAGTTTTTCTTAAATAAGTTACTACATTAAAATAACTGAATTAATAAATCAAATTTCAATAATAACATTGTTCAAGCATCAGGTTTAAAAGAGAATATTTCTCCATTTTGTTTTTATATTTTATTTTTTATTTTATGCTATGGCAACATTCGCAATACAATCGTGGAATACTTTGCCAATATCATCTAGATTGTATTAAACTTAATTATTTATCGATATATTATTCACATATAATATTTTAGTTAAAAATGGAGACAGAAATAATTATTACACGAGCAGGATCTGTATCTGCGACTTCCGGTATCTAGTTACGTTTCCTTAGCATTGTTCTATAGTATTGCAATATGTTACGATTAATTTATCGTATAAATTTCATTAAGAAATTTCGTATTAAAATCCTATTGAATCACGACGAATAAAGAATCTATTAGCACACATTCGTATACATATACATATACTACTAGAATATACATAGGTATCATATCTCTTTGAAAAAACGAAAAATAACTGGTCATTAAATAACTCTTCATAAAGATTATTTTATTAAAAATTAAAATATTTTCTTGCAGACGATACAAATCTTTCACAAATATTTTCTCAATCTCCTAAATAGAAGCCCAGTAATATTACAAATTCAAAAGTTTCGAAGTTTCTTTAACATGTTTAAGAGGCTTGAGATTTAAATAAGAAATTTGGCATTGGTTTTATGAAATTGACTTAAGTTTATACACAAATCTAATGATTCACTTAAGTTAAAGTAAAACTCTTATATTTTGACCTCCGCTATTCAAAACAATATTTCCTAATATGTTAACTAAACCTAAGTCTAATGATATAGATTAAGGGTACACATAAATGACATCGTTTTCACTCGATGTTTTTCCATTTTGCAGGCGGCTGTACCAGAGGGCATGACATTTCCTGGTTCGTTGCCAGATGTGGCGGAAAGATGCGGTCGCTGGGCGCCAGATTCATTATCAGCATCCGCATCTGGGAGCTCTGACGAAAAGCCAACGCCGCGTCGACCGCGGTGGCGTATTGCACTCGCTGCTCTCGTTGTATTGGCCGCCCTCGGCGCTGCACTAGCCCTCCCCCTCGCCCTGGGAGGCGGCGGTCGTGCTACCCCTGAACAGCGATTAACAACTATACGGAGAATGTTACGCGATTCTCCACTAATAGACGGTCATAATGATCTAGCGTGGAATGTTAGAAAATTTCTTCATAATAAAATAGGTGACTTTAATTTGAGTGCTGGCTTGGAGGGCTTGGAGCCGTGGGCCCGATCGCGCTGGTCGCACACGGATATACCGCGGCTACGACTCGGTCAGATTGGGGCACAGTTTTGGTCAGCATACGTTCCATGTGGTGCGCGGGACAAAGACGCTGTGCAGTTGGCCATCGAACAAATGGATGTCATCAAACGGATAGTTGATATGAACGCAGCTCATCTTGCTTTGGTCACGGGTGCGTCGGACCTCTTAGACGCGCATCGGGACGGTCGGATTGCTTCTTTGATCGGAGTTGAAGGCGGCCATGCACTCGGTGATTCCCTAGCGGTGCTTCGCGCGTTTTATAACCTAGGTGCTCGATATCTTACTGTTACTCATACATGTGATACGCGATGGGCGCGTGCCGCTGGCACCTCTGGTGGGCTCACTGAGTTCGGACGCGCCGTTGTTCGAGAAATGAATCGTCTCGGTATGATAGTTGATCTGTCGCATGCAGGTGAAGAGACGGCCCGCGACGCTCTCGAAACTTCACAGGCACCCGTAGTGTTCTCTCATTCTGGAGCAGCAGCAATATGTAATTCTTCTAGAAATGTGCCAGATGATCTGCTTCGAATGATCGCTGCGAATGGTGGTGTAGTTATGATTAATTTCTATGCTAAACTTGTAACATGCAGCGAGCGAGCGACCATCGAAGATGTTATTGCACACATAAACCATGTGCGAAGGGTAGCCGGTGTGGAGCACGTAGGTCTGGGAGCTGGTTATGATGGTATAGACGCACCACCCGTGGGTTTAGAGGATGTCTCGCGCTATCCTCACCTGTTAGCCGAGTTACTTCGCGATCCCGATTGGAGTGAAGAAGACGTCCGTAAGCTGGCTGGTATGAACGTCGTCCGCGTACTGCAGCACGTGGAGCGCGTGCGTGATCAATGGAAGCGTGCCGCCGTTTTTCCTGGCGAAGAAACACCTGGTGCGCGTCGCAGCGAGTGCGTGTACGGAACCGCGTGACGCAGGCTGCGAGCCGCGCGCCGCCGCGGCCCTCCTCGTACTGCTCAATATTGACACTTGTTGATCGTAGTTATACATGTATATTAGTGTCCAAATGTGATTTAGAGATTAAAATAATCTTTACCTGACCTCGATGCACAAATTGTTTAGCTAAGAAGCCGCGCGTGCTGGGTGCTTCGTCTCGACGCCGACCCGCGGCCCGACCGCTGAACTCTTCTCCATCCACGCACACGACTTCGTTGACGAAAACCCAACGCGATTCGCGATTTATATGATGTGAGTCAAGATTTAATAAAAGGATATAAAATAAATAATGTGTTTATAGAAAAATAAATATTCTTTATTTATAAATGATGTTCTTTTATTTTCTAAACCTTTATTGATTTTTTGCAAAAGAAAATATACTTACAATTTCTTTGTTACCTTGTATTTATTAAACTTATTACCTAGAAATAACTTCCTTTTACATTAAAAAATATTTTGATATTGAAATTAATTTTTATTATTGAAGTGAAACTTCTTATGAGAGTTCCAACAAGTTTGCATTAAACATTTCAACTCCTTAGGGGGATAAAAAGAGATAGAGAGAAGAATAATGTGGCGCTCGAAAGCATACGAGCAATCAATTGTGTCTCGTAAGTAATTTTAACAAAGTTTGTCTTAAAGTTATACTAAAAATTCTTTAAAAATCAATTTCTATCCCTTCATTTTTTCCTACCAAGATTACAAAGTTTCACTTCTTTCACGCGGAGAAACTCCACGAACAATTAATTAATTTTTTTACGAATTATATTCTAAGGAATTAAATTTCAGTTTCTGGACGAGTATGTAATGTGCAGACATTAATTCACCAAAAAAATATAAAAAGTATATAAAGCATATTAAATGATCTCCACAGTCAATGGAATAGTAAAAATGAAACGTTAATATAGGTACATAAAAATAAATTCTTAAAGAATAAAAATTCTCTTAATAAGTTATATTGTAAATAATAATGAAATTATTAGTAGGTTTAGAAGTACTAGGTAGGTATTGAAATAATAAGTAAAATTACATGTCTTGCAACCACTTTCGAGTTTGTATTTTATTTTATTTCAACATATCTTACGACTATTGTTGAAGTATGAAATTATATAACTTAAATCAAAACTCAAAAGTGTTTTAGTTTATAACTCCCAAGGAATAAAGATGTTATAACAGAGTCGCTACAACACGTCAAAATCGAAGTTCTTTAGACTGAACACAAATTTGAGTCATCAACACTATTAGACAGGTTTTTGAACCTACAATCATCAAACAATGTACGTACATTGCTATAAATGTTTATAGACTCTAAATTTAAAGCACTTACTTCTAGTCATGATAGATTCAAGCAGTAGCAGAAAATTCGAGATCGAAAGCAGATTATCTCAAGATATTGTCCCTTGGTATGTTTCATGATCAGAACATGTAGTGGAGATGTATCATATCAACTAGCATATAATGAAACTGGTCAAGCTGAGGAAAAAGATTAAACTTAGTCTAAGCTATTCTATGCTAACTACTTAACACTACAAAAAAATTCTCATAAACTATTTCAGATTAGAACCAACGTATAAATGCAATCAAACTTAACATTATAAAGCCGATATGAGGCAAGAGTGTGGTTTTAATATGTTACTACGAAGTGTGTGTTACCTACTCCTTGAGGATTACATTATAGTATTTATAGCCATGATATAGGGCGCTTATAGAATCACGCGATTAATCAATTGCCAATAATGAATACATTTAAGTACTTAAATCTTTAAGCAAGACTGCAACGATATCTATCCACTTAAAAGCAATAAGCTAATTCGATGTCAGTGTAACTTAAATCAAGGCGATATGTTTGCGCTATTAATTAATACATCCTAAGATATGTTGGGAGACTCAATAGAATAAATTTCTTTCTAATCAAAAAAATACTAAATTTCTTTATGAATGCTAGGATTTTTAGTTTTAAAGGAATAGACGTCAACAAACTAAATGCATTTATAAGTGTATTCGTTGTGAGAGACAGTGGTATGGTTGTAACTGTCTAATGTCCCTCAACGAGAGATTCTTTTCACAGCCTCTATTATCTTAAAAATGTAAACATTTGCAGAAGTAGGTAAGTTACATAAGGGCTGAAACATGGACAATGATCGTAGGGCGGGTCCATATAATTAAAGTTACTCAATGAAGTATAGAGCGTGTGAGGCTTAGAGGTTTATAGCAGTCAGAATTTTGAATAAACTGCTTTGCCATACAACTAAAGTCACTGTACTTTGAATACGACGCTTTCCAAGACGATGGAAATACATTTTGAGACAGGTGGCGGTTAGCTGCTAAATGCGGTTTGCCTCGGATTTTGACGGTTGGTGTACTTTTGTGGAGACGTATGTCTAGCTGAGAATCGTTATGCCCTGACTTGATTTAATTAATTGAACTTTTTTAATTGCTCCAATAGGTTTCAATTTAAATGTTTTGTTTATTGTGTATGTTATATATTGTAATAATAACTAGTATTTTTTAACAGTCAAAAAGATATTTTAAGTTGAAATAAATTATGAAGTTAAATTATACAAGGCGCTCTTTGTTTCTTAGCCAGTTGAGGTGCCCTGAGCTTACGGACTGGTGCTATTCAGTAACTAGTAAAAGAATCTAAAAATAAAAAAAAAAATGAAGCTTCCGACTCTTTGTAACACAAAAACAATGTTAATTATTGTGAAAAAGATTGTTGTATTACATATGCTTCTAAAGTCCATTATGTTATGCTATATCAATTTGATCAACTTTAGATACGTCTTAACAATTATTCAAAATTTTTCAAACATATACTTCATAATTATAGCTTCTTATTAATTCTGCTTTCAGATTAATTTATAAACGAAATCCCATATAAACTATTCAAATTAGACATTTGTAATAATTTAAAATATTTCAGGGAAATTATAACAATTTTTCATAAAAAATGTCGATGTAGTTGTGGTCGTTATATGAAAGCGCATTTAAAATACAGCGAAGATTTTAATATTTCTCTTACATCATTTTTTATCGTTATTTGCTTAGTTACTAGTTTTACCTACAAATATAAAGCATTGAGTAAAACATATTTCATATATGCAATGGAATAATGCATTTTAATATGCTCAAGGAAAATAATAAATTTCCATCAAATTTTCCATACTCATTGTATGTTTTTAACTGTCTAATTTTTACACGTCTTATGCGGACCTCATACAATTTTTTTTGTGTAATAAAAACACAATGTTGTGATTATTAATACAGAAGTACAAAAAATAATGAGATATATCTTTAAAATATTAAAATGAATATATCTATCAGATAATGTTTAAAATAGTTGCCATGCCATGATAAAAGTGTCAAAGTCAATTTAAATAAAATTGTCAATGTCTGAAGTCACATATTTACATGAAATTGATCTATGAATTCTTAACAAGCACAATATAAAGCACGAATATAATCGTCAACACTACAGCATAGAGTAAACTCTAGAAGTTCAGCTAAGTTTTTTATTAATTAGGTAATCAGTGCCACAGAAACCTTGACCAAAAGAAACAAAATTTAATCGAAAAATTTCTGTAATTTGATTTACCCTCTATTTGAAATATGTTTGTTATGAGCCTTAGCTTCTGTTAACCTGGATTTTATGGTATTTGGTAAGTTTTGATCACATTTTTTAATAAAGGATTTTATTCAACTAGAGAATGCTCGAAACCGTATTCATGTATCCTCTATTGCATGCAGGCTCTTATTGAAAAGAAGATGGATTCTAGACAAGGTTGGTTAAAAAAGTAGAAAATGTTTATAAATAATATTCATGAGCAGTAAACAAGATACAAATATGATATCACATTATATTGTTTTGAAAAAAAAAAGCTGCTTCAATTACTGTATTTACTTAATATTATATACTAGCATCTACTTCTTGAGCTAGAAGCCATGATTTAAAACCTAGCCTCAGTTCCCTTGAATGTCTAGTTTTAAAGATTCAAGCCACCTAAAATGAATGACACACCCGTTTGCCTAACAATACCTTTCACCATATTATTAATTATACACAAATATACCTTTATCATAATACACCACAAAAATATTAAATGAGTACATTAATCTTTCAGATACATTTAATGAATCTGTATCATCGCTATTAGAACGTAAAGTACGAGGTTGGTTGACTGGTGTGATAGACGACATGAGGCGTAGTAGTCCAGTTCAACAATGGCTAGATTCCTGCCCTCCGGAAACTGATGATGTAAAATCCAAAAGTGACTTAAATGACGAAATCTGTGACATAGAAACAGACACACAGTCAAAGTCTGAAGAAAATAAAGGGAATGAGACTATATCAGAGAAAACGGTTATAGAAAACCCCGAGGTTTCAAATGATGACAATAATTTGGATGTCCCTGGTCAAAGAGAATTATGGAAGAGGAAATCATTGGAGAGTGGCTTAATGACGAGCGCTCCTCAGTCGCCACAAGCTAGAAATAATAAAAATAAACTTCAGAGGGACCATTCAGTTCAATCAGAGGGATATGTACCAAGATTTAAGAATCCATTACTGAGAGATCACTCTTTACAGGTACTATCTATGGAAATTCATTACTTTCTCATTTTTTTTTTAATCTATAAAAGCTTTAATTAATTGATAAATACCTAACAAATGTATGCTATCCATTTCCATTAGGATTTAATTTTAGTAATTTGTATTGTGTTTAGTTGTTCATTTCTAGGCTTAAAAGCCAATATTGTAGTTCTTTTCAAATCTATTTGATTAAAATTTTGACAGATAATAAAAATGTATATTATTAATCTATTTATAAATAGGTTTAGTATATTTTTTTGCAGAAAATTATATGTCATTTAATTAATACTCAACCTACATTTAATTTACAGTCAGATGGCAGTGGTTCCAGTGGAAGTTCAGTTCTAAATGTTTTAGGAGCCAGGAAGGTAGATGCTGAATCCGTTTTACTGGCACTTGGTTTCGGCCCTAGTGAAAAACAACAGAAATTGCAAAGAATACCCGACAGATTCCTAGTGCCTTCCAAGGTATGTTAAATCATAGCATCAATTGATAATTTTTCATTCTTAAACTTAAGAAGAAAGAATAACTTATTGTTATATTTAATCATAATCTTGAGGCCAAGCTTTTTTAAACCAAATTGTTTTCCTTATCATTTATATAATGATAGACAATTATTTAAACTTGTTATAATTGATATACTCTAAACTTGTCATAATTAAATTAAACTTAAATTAAGTTTTAAATATTTTATTTTTCAGTTAAAAGGTATCAGTACAGAGCAATTTATTAAGGACGAACAACATTCAATGAGAATGCATGACTGTGGAGTTTTTGGTTACAGAGGGCTGACAGGTAAGATGTTGAAAGATATATGTATCTTATATATAATATTCTTACTAACATATATAAATATATATGTACTAGATATATAAAAGACTATCTACTGCTTAAAAGCTTACTTAAAACAGATGTGGTTGGAGATTTTACTATAATAATACCATATTTTATCTCAATATTCAAATTGTTCAGGAAATTAATTAATATAATGACCTTCCTCAAATAAACCTTGAAATAAAATTATTTTGTTTTTATCCTTCATCATTATGGCTTACAAACAAGGAAATTATTTTTTGTACTGTGTTTTTTTACAAGTTTTAAAATATTGTTAGAGTAAAGTAATATTATTAAAATAAATAATAGTATTGCATTTCTATCATCTTGTTTTGAGTATCCTCTAAGAGACTTAAAAGTTACATCAAAAAATCTTAATTATATGAAAAAGTATTACAAATCTATGTACTTTCATTTCTGAACATCAAGAATTATGTACTTTAAAATACTGTATATATATTAATCTTCATATAATTTTGCATATAAAATGACATTCAATTTAATAAAATAACAAAAACAATTTTCTTCATCTATTGGTATGGAATTTCTATTTATGTTGCTTAGGTTTATGGCAGAAATACATTATACTGGTGTTTGTTTCGACATAACTGATTAATTATCACTAACCCACTAATAAGTTTGTAACCAATAAATACGAACAATGTACTTCTGCCTTAATTAGTTTTTCCTGAACATACAATTAACTAATCTAGGTTTATATATGTATATACTAATAAGGTGGTGTCATAATTCATATAATAACAAACTAACAGAACACTGTACGCCCGTTTGCCGCTTCATGAAACCATTGCCGTCAAATTGTAACAGATATCAAGTGCCGGAGATTGCCGTACAGTAAGTATAATACTTACATTGTGCTGTGTTGCCATTATATAAAACATTTAATTTATTTAATTGCTTTTAAAATTTACAATTTTTTTCAAATTATTATATATGTTTATATGGAATGTTTGGTTTACTAATTAATGTAATTAATACTGTATTATTTATTCGACAAAACTTTCATCCATTTTCGTCCACTTTTCATATGTATGTAATATATATTAATATCTCAATTTATTTACGTTTTATTAATATTTATCATGTGTGTGAAGAGAAGAAGTAAAATAGTTGACTCACCTTTTACCTTAATATTAAACAACAACTCTTCAAAAAAAGTTATAACATGTTTCGTAATGAGATTTAAAGCAAATAATGTTTGTCACTTCATAGGAAGTTATATATTATCCTCTATATATTTTTGGTCATCAAATAATTGCAGGGAATCCTCATGTTCCACCGTCGACAATCGTAGCTAAGATAATGGACTGTATACTCCAAGGCGAGGTCTGCCGCGATCAAGCCCTCACTAAGACACGACACTCAATAGCCGACATACGTGCCACTGGAAATGTTCAAGCTCAGTTAAAATCTCGATTACGTTCCACATAAATATCACATACTAGCTGCGCCCCGCGGTGTTACCCGTTGACTTCCGATATGTAAAGTAGCCTATGTGTTATTCCTGGACGTCAGCTTCCTGTATACAATATTTTATCAAAATTGGTTCAGCCGTTTGAGCGTGAAGTAGTAACAAACATACACACACTCACAAACTTTCGCAATTATAATATTGGTAGGATGTCTATTATTTGACACAACCTGAAGTGTAGACCAAGCTTTACATATACATATATTCACATAGTGGCTCTTTATATTTTCTCAGTGACGTAACGAAATGACGATTATAGGACTAGTGTATACATTTTTTATACAATCTATGGCAGTGTACTTTCTACGATAGTCTGTCTTTTAGTCTATTGTGAAGAAATATTAGTATAGATTCTTATAGATGACAAAAATTTAAAAAGATTTATTTTTTGCTCAACACTAACTCCAAACTGGACCATGATGTGTGCAATATCTTGTCTATATTAATCATAGGCGGTAGAAAAATTCCTTCTATTAACAATATTAGTACTTATATAATATGTTATAAATTTTTATCAACAATTCTTAGTTAGGATTAAAATAAAAGCCATTTTAATATAATTAAAATTCTATAATATTTTATACATATATATAACTATATGTATTGATACTTATCTGACTAGATGGAATACTGTTTCATATTCTAAGCCCTTCTAACTTTTCAAACGTTTTTGACCAAACAATTTTTCTACTTATACTAGTAAATTTACTACTTAACTAATTTTATACATATTCCACTGTACAAAAGATTTTACTTAAACAATTTTATCTCTAATGTATTTAAGAATTAATTGTATTACAATTTATTAAATATATCTCAAATTATATTATACTATTATAGAAAAAACTTAAAAAAATTAAATCTCAAATATTATCTTCTATGTATGTATTAAAATATTAATAGGTTTATTATTACTGTTATTATGTATGATTTTTTTTATTATTCTATTAAAATCTCGAATACATATACTTTCCATTTCCAATCTACTTAAATAGACTGAAAATTTTACTTGTACTTAAAAGAACTTTTAAAATCAAAATGAATTTATACATAAATACTGCCTTTACGATGATAATTTAAATATTTAACAAGTTATTTTAAAACTGACGAAAATATAGTTATTTAAATAAGATTTTACATGCTCAAAATGCCTGTCAAAAAATATTGAAAAAAATTCATACTTAAACCTGTCCATATATGTATTACTTTTTTATATTGCAAATAAAAATAGTGTAATGAGAGGTCCGTGTAATTTGATACTTTTTCTAAATTAATCGATTCTAAATAAGTCTTACTTTAATCGATTGTATCAAATTAAAGAAAACTTTTTTTTTTATTAAACATTTTTACTACTGGCAATATAAAAAAATAATATATTTAATTGCAAGTCATAATGTGTTGTAAATTTTAGATTTAATTATACCTGTTTCTTTTACTTAATGGCATAATAATGTTTTTTTAAGATTTTATATTTATAACATGTACTTATTTAAACTATGTGGACTTTTTTATTAAATGCTTTACTTAACTTGGTTGTAAATAACTAAAAAAAAGTATAATTTGTATTTTTAGCAATGGTAACATTAGATTTTGGCTGTGTTTAGAAAAAGTCGTAACAAATAGGGAATAATTATTGTTTTTAATAAATTTAACTAATGTAGGTAAGACTTTATAATTCATACATTTTTAATTATTTAATATTACCAGTAAAACTATTTTATTGTTTGTTTTTCTATGCTAGTGTTCATCTTATTAATAATTTTCAATCCATTCTAAAACATTTTATTTTAAAATGACATCTCCTCTTGTGCCTTATAAAGTAATGACATATCCAAAGTAAACTATGAATATAAAAACATATTTTGTTTTGTATAATATTTATTTTGTTACCAATGGATTAAAATTTTATGACATATATTGTTATCAGTTTATTGCTCATGATGATATAGAAATGTACTTTAAAATGTTTAATAATTAATTAATATATATGTTTTTTTTATTAATCTGTGAGATGTGAAAATTAAAATATTAATAATTCATGAACATGCTGTTTTATTTCATCACAAGAAATACAATAGTTTCAATATTAAACAATAATATCAAAATACGCTTATTCTAGTGTACAACTGATAGAAACTGTGTATACTTATAGAAACTTTTAAATGTTCAAATTACCTTTAGATTCTTATACCTATATATACCTGCTATATACCTTCTATATACCTGCTTACAAATAATATTATTTCAATTCTCTATAACCACAATATATACGGCAAATACGTGTAGTGCACCATTAAATGAAAATTTCCTTTTTATTCAAATAGTCAAGGCTAATCCATGGCTCTATTTTTGCACTTGATTATAAACAAGTTTTTAGCTTCGTTTCATTGAGACGCCCAAGTTATTCCTTTGGGTTTTTTGTATTTTTTAATGCTACATTATAAAAATAAAAAAATTCATCCAAATATTAAAAAGAAAAATTAAGTGTGAACAACCCTTATGACTTAGGGGTATGAAAAATAGATGTTCGCCGATTCTCCGAGCTACTCAGTATGCTCACAAAATTTCATCAAAATCAATCCAGCCGTTTCGGAGGAGCTCCCTGTCTAACACCGCGACACGAGGATTTTATATATATGGTTTAAATTATATACCTGGATCGTTAGTCCTCGTTTTAACTAGACTATTAATATAAACTTTATTTTGATTGATTGACAATATAAGAAACAAACCTTATAATAACTTGCTGCATATTGAAAATTATATGTACCCAACTCGTATGCTATAGGTATTCCGGTTAAATGTCATTTTTTTTTTACTTGTATAAAAAAATATAAAATACAAAATATTGTTTCATTTATCTATTCATATAACAAGAATATTTTATAATAAACTTTGTTTTAATATTAATAATTTTTCACTCAATTATATAATTCAAGCTAACGGCGTTAAACAAATCAAGAACAGGCTTTTCCTTTAAAAGCTTTAGTGATTATCCACAGATAGATTTTTGTCTTTGTGTAGGTATGTAATTACATTGTAATAATATCGTATTCCAACCAATCAATCTAAAATTATGACTTTTAATCCAACCAATCAAACAGCCCTCTAGTTCACAAAACAGCCAATTTCTGTTTATTTGATTGGTTCTTTAATTATTTCTTTTGTTATTATTGTTCTCTACTGACAAAAAGTATAGAGGGGAACAAAATAAAATATAAACATAAATGAAACAAAACACGATTGTCACGCTACTGTTGACTTCTATCAGACAATATTATTAGGGTTAGAGTAACTACATTTATTTTGTTTAAGTAGTCATCTGAAGTAGAAAAACAATCTTGGGGAAAAAATGGAAACGAAATTATATTATTATATTTAATAATTTAAAAGACGTAAGTATTAAGAAACGTTCACCATAATTAGTAGATACGGTAAAAAATATTAAAAATAAATATGTCTTCGTTTTCGTTACATTTTGATTGTTAATAGTCTTTACTTTTGATTGTAAAAAAAACATACACTATATAGCTAATAAAGAGACAAAGTATCCTATAGTAAAACTGGTTGAACTCTAAAACATTTTATAAAATTTAATCTTGAGAACAGGGTTGGACAAAGTTTATAATTGCGACTCTCTCGAGTCCGCTGGCAAACGCAAGAATTTTAACTTTTCCTTAAGATAAGAGTAACTTAGTATCGAATAGCACACAGTACAGAAGAAAGAACGTGTAAATCCCAAAGGTGACGTTTTGAGAGCCACTTAAGCTTATTACAAACTTCAGAGGTGTGCTCACATTTGGCTTACACTTACATTTGCGCAAGCAAAATATGAATCATAGGACCGTATCCAGAAGACGATGAAATTATTGTTAGGAGTTTGAAAGTAGGTGCTAATTATATTATTATTTACACATGGAAGCGAACTTCCTTCACAAACTCATTAGGTAGGTATGACAATCACATAAACAGAATAACTCAATACATGGTTAAAAAATATTCTTCTATTTTATTTTAGTGTACAACGAAATATTTTACAATTCTGTTCTGTAATATTTGGAAGTATAGGATCAAAGGAAGTTTTAAGCAAATTGTTTCGGATTCTATTCGTCATAACAAAACCAAAAGGCAGTTTTGGAGTGTGGACATTCAAGGATTGAAGCACTATTTAATTTATACAATAATATACCGAAAAATCTCTAAAAAACAAAGTGGTATTCGTAACACACAGCTTTTATAATAGGATTCTTTAGACTACATTCCTTGGACATTTGTGTGTTGACAATACAAAAGATTAACAGTCCATCGGCCTTTTCTTGTGATACGGCGTTTCAACAATTTCATCCTTGGAAATCCTGTCAACACCGGTCGTGTTTTTGTTTTGGATCATATTTTTGTTTTGATCTTTTTCTTGTGGTTTATTTATTAATTTGTAGTCTAGTAATAAATTTTAATAGAGACTTCCAAGCGGAAGCTTATTTCAAAGAATTCGAAACAATATTCTGAAACTCTTTTCATTTGTTTTCGGTTTGCTGTCCACAAACAAAAAAACTTTATTGAGGTACTTTCTTGAGATTAGAAAAATCTATGATTTTTCAAACAGGTTACTGTCAATAAATAAACAAAAAAATTTTTCAATTTTACTTTAAATATTTAAGTTTACTTGAATTTTTATCGAATCTATATATTTTCATTGAATAATTATAAAGATATTTCATATTTTAAATGTTCCTACGATAACCGAATATTTTTTAACTCAAATCAAAACTACACAATTTCTCTTTTATCTGTAGAATCTAAAATTTAATACACGAACTACAAATTCATGTTCATCAAAATACTTTTTATCTTTTACAAAAAGTATAAAGAACGTTGACATAATGAAAAAGAACGCTTATGTTTAACGCGCTTCACACTGAGTTGAGAGGTCAAGGTGATCACACTGTAGAAAAATTACTCTATGGTGAAACTTATGCATGTATACTTGAAACAAAAAAACATCTATCTACATACTACAATTAATTAACCCGTGTTATAACTACTGCAATAGCTATACATTTTTTTATATTAAGCTATGGATTCCTTCAAGAAGGTATTTACACTTAGTTATCAATATTCATAGGTAGAAATCGACAGATGAAATTACACGCGCGATCATTTATTACTTTTTATTTTTGAAATGACACTGACTGACTTTCGTACAAAATGTTGTAAACGGAAATATCGGGTGCTTCACCGAACTAATTCTAAAAACATATATTAATTACGTAGATAGAATATTATATATACTGAATATGGGAGCGAATACCGTTTTTTTACGTAATTAGTAGAGGTAGGTAGATATAAAATGAGTCTAAGGGACAGGTTAAAAACTTTCTCGATCGAGCCGTTGCAGGGGTCGGACCTCTTCCAAATAAAAGATTCGTCAAACCGTCGACGAGATTAGCTTCAAGAACCTGAGACCCTGACGATTATCAAAGGCATTTGTGACATCAGTATTCCTAACGGCACTCTTTTTAAAAACTATGAAGTGTTTTTAGATTTTAATATCTACGACATATAGGTACCTATGTATTTATGAGAGGTATCTTTAATATTCAGGCAGCACGTATAAAATATAAAATTAAAATAAATTAATCATTTATATTTATAGATATTCACAACAAAAGAAAACTACTTTTAATTATTTACGCATAGGTAACTTTATTCCTTTTTCGTTTATCATAACCATCTTGATTTCTTAAAATATTTGTCATCTAAATGTGTGCATAAAGCAAATTACAATTAATACATAAAAATGAATACGCGAACTTCGAGTTTATCGTCGCTGTCTGATCTATTTCGTCCAAACAATCCAAGACGACTCAGGTCTAGAGACTTAAGTTCTACGAGACTACATATCCTCAAGAAAGAGATACAAACGGACACCCATCTTATTACTCTCAGTAATTTAATTCTGATTAACTATATAATAACATATATTATATATATTCGGTATTAATTAACAACCGTATTAAACTTTTAGAAGAGTTATACTCTTTGCTGGGCACTGATCCTGTCAATGGACTTACGAGTGATAAAGCAAGGGAATTATTAGAATACTACGGACCGAACATGCTCACGCCATCCGCTCATTTGAAATGGCCTTTGTTATTATTTAAGTCTATGTGCACAGGTTTGAGTGATTTTTAATTAATATTTTTTTGTAACACTTTAAAATACTAATTATAAGTTCAATTATAATAATCACTTCAATATAATCTTAAGAAAGTACTAATGATGCTTCAAACAGAAAATAAAAACAATAAGATGTATGATAAGTTTTAAGAATGACAAGAAGCATTAGGTAAACTTATACAGTATGTATACTTATGCGAAAAGGATTTATGATATGGATTGTTAAATGAAAAATCCAAAAGACGATATTTAGTAACCTTTTGTGTCTGTTCTCATTAACTAATAGTCATGTCATACATTCAAATATTTGGATATAATACATAATTGTTAATTTTAACGTATAATTTAACCTAAAAGAATGGTATTGCAACTACAGTCTACAGTCTCATATTTCTTCCATTTCAACTTATCTATTTATTGATTAACACTAAAAAACTTATATTAAACTTATTTAAACTAAAACTGTTTACAGGTTTTTCTGTTTTAATTTGGCTCGGCGCCGTGTTATGTTTGGGAGCTTACGTGATAGAAATAACTGCTAAACCAAATCCGAGTCATGACAACCTTTACTTGGGATGTGTTCTTATCGGCGTTGATGTAATATGTGGTCTCTTTAGTTTTTTCCAAAACTATAAAAGTTCTAAGGTTAGCTTTCTCTTAAGGTACTTATTTCTAATAATTGGCTTTTTAAAACGGTTCTATTTAATAAATCTTAAGTAAAGGAACGTTCTACCTACAAACATTTTAATTTATAGGTTTACTATCGCTGTAAGTTCTTTATATGTAATGATATTTTATATTCAATTAACTTTTAGATAATAAAAACATTCAACAATTTAATTCCTATGTACGCAAACTGCGTCCGTGATGGAGTTTTAACACGTAATGTTCAAGTACGGGATCTGGTGAAAGGAGACATCGTTGAGGTTGAAATAGGTGACGTGCTACCGGCAGATATAAGGATAATTGAAAGTAAAGGATTTAAAGTTAGTTTATAAAGTTATTATAATACTAGAAGACCAGGCGAACTTCGTATCGCCCTATAATCAAGAAATATCTATTACGTTTTTTTATTTATATTTTTGGAGTTTATCTGTATGCAATAAATCTCCGTGTTTTGAAGTGCGACAGAATGATTGACATATTAGTTAGTTGTCAAATCTAATGTCAAAAAAAACATTTGTATGGGAAATAGAAAAGGGCTGTTTCTATGGTTTCCCCAGTAATGAATCAATTTTTTTCAGCTTTTATACCTTCCCTGAACCTCCACGAACATTTCAAGACTAAGATAAGATAAATCCGTTCAGCTGTTCTCGAGTTTTAGCGAGACTAAGGAACAGCAATCCATTTTTATATATATAGAAGATACTTTAAATAATTACTCCTCTTGTTTAGATATATATATTGAAAGTAGCCATAAAATTAATACCTATAAATAAAGGAAATTTTATAAGTAGATATAATTTAAAAACACCAAATACTTATTAACCGTCAAAGAACGTTAACACTGTGAAGAGGCACTGAGACAATAATCATAAGCCAAAAATGCCTTAGGTACATCATTTTGGAAAAAAAGTAGATCGATATTAACCAAAAAATAGATATAAGTACCACGGAAAGAAACTTAGCTTTCAAATGAAAAAAAAAGCGCATTGAAATTGGTCTATCCGTTTAAGACATAGACTTCAAAGCTATTACATCATTCTTTTTGCGTCTAGGTTAAAAAAGTCATATTTTTATGAACACGAAGAAACAAAAAACGGGGTATTTTTCATACTAATAGTTATGTATTTATCTGTGTTTAAATTCTTAACTGTGATTTCCAAAACATTTGTCTAGGTTGATAACTCATCTCTGACTGGAGAGAGTGTAGCATTACCTCGTAGTAACACGGAAGGGACTGAAAATATACTGGAGTCGCCGAACATTGCTTTTTTTTCTGCACTCTGTGTTGAGGGTTGGGCTAGAGGTCAGTTAAAGAATAAAGTTACGTTTGATTATGTTAAATGTAAGTACAAAAAAAATTCCAATACATACAGCCAGAAGGTTTACGGTTGCTTACAAACATTATTCGGATTACTATGCGTATTCAATTATTTTTTAAAACTACATTCTGTGTGTATTATTCACATCTCGTTTGCCTGTTGTTGCAAAGTAACCGAAACGTCTGGAATATATAGTTTTAAAAAAAAAAATATTGCGCGAAGTAATCCGAATAATATTAGTTTCATTTAAATTAATACTCGCGAAAGACTTAAATCTCATTATGCTTACAAATATTTGAACATTTTTAGGTGTAGTTGTCTGCTGTGGTGATTTAACAGCTCTAGGTCGTGTTGCTGGTCTAGCGGCTAGACTTCAACCCGCTCCGTCACCTCTCTCAAGGGAAATACGTCGTTTCATGCGCTGTATGTCGGCGTGGGCATTAAGTTTAGGTATAATCGTCGCAGCCGCCAGCCTGAGTCTAGGATATCCGTTCATTCAAACAACGATATTCGTCATTGGCATAATAGTCGCTAACATTCCAGAAGGTTCGACTCATTAAATACTGTTCTTAGATCTATCAAAATATGAATCTTTTAAATACTAGTAGCGCCATCTCTGCTGTTAAATGTGTAACAATTGTTATAAACCTACATCCACCTAGAATAATAAATCAGTCTGTTCGTGATATTCATTTGTTTCATTAGAAATACTTACCAATCTTTATTCATTTATTTGTTTATTTATTTATGCGTGTTTACAGGATTGCAGCCAACAGTCACAGCTTCTTTAACGTTGACAGCTAAGCGTATGGTATCGAAACAATGTCTGGTTAAAAATCTAGAAACAATTGAAGCTTTGGGTGCCTGTACAATAATATGCTCTGACAAAACAGGGACATTGACTGAGAATAAAATGTGCGTCCGAAACATTTGGGTGTGGAACAAAAAGTATTCTGTTCTCGATAAGGATTTTAAATGTTAGGATAATACCTTATATACAATTATTATATGTATTGTGTAATCTAAGCTTATTAATTATTATTTCAGCAACAACGCAAAACGATGCAGGTACGATTTAAAATGGCTTTTAATGTTGTTAATGATTTAAATTATTTATTTAGATAGATATTTTCAGCTTGCATCGCGTTTAAAATATGCGCGTCAGTGTGTAGCAACGCTGTAATTTCTACAAAGAGTGATGTAAGGGGCGACGCATCTGAGAAGGCGATTTTGAGCTTTTTAAACGAATACGACGACCCAATGTCTATACGGAAACGATTTCCAAAAGTAGCCGAAATTCCTTTCAATTCAATCAATAAATATCAGGTTAATTACTACTTGAAAATGATATTATTACATAATAAATTACGAAATTCCTGATTGTATCACATCGCCCTACAGATGAGTATCCATTTTGATACGCAAAGTTCAAAATACTATTTGGCTATGAAGGGTGCTCCGGAACGAATATTATCTCGCTGCGATACTGTAATTTTTCACAACCAAGACATTAAAATGACAAACGATATGAAAGACGTTGCCAATAAAGCCATCGAAAATTTGGCGAACACCGGTTAGATAAAAACTAAACATTTCCTTGTGTTTTATGATTAAAAGACATAAAACAATTTATGATTTTTTTAAAAATACAGGTCAAAGAGTTCTAGCGTTTGCCGATTTGATTTTGGACGCTAAAGAATATCCTAAAAATTATAAGTTCGATACAGAAGACATTAATTTTCCTCAAACAAATCTTCGTTTCCTCGGACTTGTTGGCTTGAAAGATCCGCCAAGGAAAGAGGTAATGAACCTATTTTTTCGATGTATCAGGACAGTATATGAATTCACCAGCTCCTATAATTTTTCAAATCCTTTTTAAGAAGAACAAGAAAACTATATCACTTGTCTAAGGATCCATTTTATAGTCTCTTAAACTAACCGTTTTTTGATGCCTATCATCCTATAGTAAATTTTAAGCTTATCGGTAAATAAGTTTCAAAATAACTGAATTTTACTTAAGAATGGTAGTTACTTTTTACTATTAATTAGGGTAATTAAGGTAAATAACAATTGTCTTTCCTTTATATAAGGTACTCTTCGCTATCCGGCGCGTACGTGCAGCTGGTGTGAGAGTTTTAATGATAACCGGTGACCATCCTGCCACAGCGAGGGCGGTGGCAGCGGAGGTTGGTATCGCTACCACCTCTGCGTGCCGTGTGGTCACCGGCGACGATCTCAGGAATATGACGCATGATTTACTGTCGTTGACACTCGAAAAACATTACGAGATTGGTAAAAAACAAAGCAAAATTAAACACCTAAGAAAATCTAAAATTGCGCATGTATTTTGGAAAGTTTTAGTATTAAAACATATTTCTATTCCAAGCCTAAACCATGCTATTTAACTATTTACCAATTTCATAAAAACAAATATATTAAATTGTTCCATTTGAATGACAATTCAAGAAATTATGATGAGGATCTTTTGCAGTTGGAATGAAGAAAAACTTAACGTTTTCGAACTTTAATTATTTTTACTGCCCAAAAAACAAAATAATGTTAATCGAATAAAAAGTAAATTAAATCCTAACAGTTAAAATCTTTAGTCTTTGCAAGGACATCTCCCACGCAAAAGCTGCAAATAGTTGAAGCTTGCCAGGAGAAAGGGAACGTTGTAGCAGTTACAGGAGACGGGGTAAATGACGCACCGGCGTTGAGACGAGCAGATATCGGAATATCCATGGGAATAACGGGATCTCAAGTATTAAAACTTTCTTTTTATTACTTTGCGACTTAGATCTATGAAATCTTTTAATATAGGACACCGCCTTTTTTGAACTACATATATTAATAATGATGAGACCTCACTTATCAATTGCTTAACGATGTAAAAGATACGATATGGTATCTTTAAATTCTAGAGATCTATGAAATTCTTTATTACAGGGCAAAACCTTTATTAAACTACGAATATTAATAGGAAGACAAAATATTCCTGATCCCTATTCTTGTTGTACGTATTTCTGACTGGTTTCTTCTTTAAGGTATCCAAGCAAACTGCAGATATTATATTAATGGATGATAACTTTGCGACTATTGTTACTGGCATAGAAGAAGGTCGAAAAATATTCGATAACCTAAAGAAATCCGTCTGCTACATCCTGATATCGAACGTACCAGAAATACTACCAGTTTTTATGTTCATTCTTTTCTCCATACCGTTGCCACTCGGTACGTAAAAAATTAGAGTTAAAAATTTGTAAGAAGATATAAATTACAATGTGACTTAAAATATTTGTCATGATCAACAAATGTCCATTTACCAATTAATTCTTATAAAACTGAATGTTATAAATTATCTTTGAACTAATTTATGAAGCGTACAAATTTTAGATATTTTTCAAGCTATGTTTTTTATATAAGTGATAAATAATAATAATCAAAGCACTATAATATATACGTAATTTATTCAATTTTAGGAGTAATGACCATCCTTTGTATTGATCTGGGCACGGATATGTGGCCAGCCGTATCTTTATCCCACGAGTTAGCTGAACAGGATGTGATGGCGCGTCCTCCGCGAACATCAGACCCACTTGTGTCAACCTGCATGTTAAACTTGGTGTATGGTCATCTCGGCTTGATAGAATTCGCCGCGGGAATTTTCGCTTACTTCGTTGTTATGGCTGAACACGGATTCTATCCTAAAGAACTATTTGGTTAGTGTAACCAATGAAGGGAACTTAATACAGAACGCAAAACCTTTAATAACCATTTTTTTAGCTTCTTAATAGTTAATAGCAATTTAGTTCGCATAACAATTGAAGAATAGATTAAGCTAAAAGGTATGCTAGAAAAAGAATGGTGTCGCCCTCATATAATCAGGACATAAGTACTAATTTATATAATTATTACTAGTTTTGAAATGTATAGGTATTCGTGAAGCTTGGGACAACGAGGCAGTAAGTGACGTGACAGACTCCCTCGGCCAGGAGTGGACTTTTAACGAACGAAAAGAACTCGAACGCATCTGTCAAGCTGCTTACTTCGTAGCGGTTGTCATTACACAAGTGACAAATTGTATAATTTGCAAAACTAGATACAATTCATTCTTTCAAGTTGGTACGTATGTAATTATACTAGTTTTTGCCCGCGACTTCTTCTACGTTAGTTTCAGAATTAGAAATGTTTAGCTGACCTAGAAAACTCTATTCCGCCTATAAAAATCTAGATAAACTTTTTTTCTTTTCCAATCGGATTAAAAGTATCCTTTTTCCTTTACCTTGTCCTAAGCTATCTTGCCATAAATTTTTAGTCAAACCCTTACAGCCGTTCTTGAGTTATAAAAAGTGTAACTAACACGACGTTCTTTTGTACTTAAAGATTTAATAATGAAAATGTCGTTGAAGACCAAAAATTTTCAATCTTTTGATGACTATTAAAATAATTTGTCAAAATTATTATTGCATGTTCAATAGGTATGAAAAATGGAGTTCTCAATATGGGTTTAATATTCGAATTATTCATAGCAGCGCTTGTGTGTTATGTTCCCGGAGTAAATACATTTTTCAGGACCTACCCTCTCCGACTGAGATGGTAATAATATTAATATTAACTTTAATACAATTGAATTTTCTTCATCTTAATTAATTTTTATTTTTTATTATTGCAGGTGGTTCTTAGCTCTACCATTTTCAGCTTTTATGTTCGTTTTTGACGAATTCAGAAAATATTGTATTCGAAGGCATAAGTTTAACGGTTGGTTCAATAAACTCACTTATTATTAAAATAGTTTTGAACGATGATAAGCATCGAGTTTGATTTGTATCATTATAATTAGTTACTGTTTTTGACACAAATAAAAATAATATTCATGAAATAATGTTCTTTTTTAATGGTCACTACTTTATCCACGTGGTGTATCTTTACTATTACTACTCATCGCTGGATAATAGTTAATAATTAATTATTACAAATATTATAGCTACATAAGTATTTTGTATATATTAATTGAATTACTTTGCAATATTGATTTATATGGGAGAACGAGTTGAGTGGTTTTTTGTTCTACCTAAAATCAGCAAATCGGCATATGTTTTCGTAATCTCAACAGTTCCTGTGAACGCTTCATATTTTTATTGAATTTTAAATTTCCATAAAATTCTGTTTAAGACAGCTCTAAACATTAAATGAAATTGTGTAAACATAAACTTTTATATTTATCTTAGACTGAATGACTGTATTACGAGATGTGTACATATCCTCCCTACATTTATCGGTGTCCGGAACTGATTTAGATAAAAGTTATAAAGTAATATTTTAACTATTTTTAACTTACCTGAATGAAATACAGAAAACAAAAAAATGCAATCGAGAAAACAGTTTTCTCTATTTTTAAAGTTAATTACTTATATGGTAGGTATATAATATTTTATTTACAAAACTTTTACTGGAACAAAAAAAATGAAAACCTTAGCACCTTAGCAATTATTACTCTCACTAGCTGCTAGCATATCTTGCCTGTAACAAAATCACCAATTACATATATTAGTTCTGAAGAGTCCGATACAAACTAATCAAGCTAGTTAAATTCCATTTTAATGACCCAATTTGTAAAATGAAATAAAATACATCAAATAAACTAAAAAAAAATATTAAAAGGAATAATATTTTTTTGGTATTTTAATTTTTTTTTGTTGGATATCTTATTTTTTGTTCAATTTAATATTATTATTTGTTAAATACCCAAACGCAGGCTTAAGTGCGGTAGTCTAAAGTAAGTATGTAGCTTGTTTTGAGAGAATATATACTAAAATATTTAATTATGACCCATGTTTGACTTGTGTATTTTATTATTAAGAGCGAGGGCATTCTTATTAAACTATGGCTTCATTCACACTGGCATTGTGGAATATTTTTCCAATGTCAACGTTTTTATTCATCGAACGAATTATAATTTTGAATAATGTGTGATGTATTTTTTTTTTGTAAATATTTTTATAGCTCTGTGTGTTTTAAGAACACCACAGAGTTTGCCTACAGGCTATTCTTTATCAATAGACTCTGGTTACATTTTTACCATCTCTTAGAACAACAAATAATACATAAATAATAATCATAGCATCTTAATAAGTATATAGCAAACGGTAAAGGGGAGTAACTAAAATAATAAAATTAATAAATTTACACGTAAAATCAGATAAAACCAAACTTTACAAATATTGAAAAATTTAAGTCAGGGTTTTAAGGGTATTATAGTTTCTACAAAATTGGCAACTTTAAAACTGAAATGTCAGGTAAATGTCCATGAATGTCATAATACACAGGATAAACATCATTTTATTTTGTATACTCAATAAATACTAATAATTATCAAGGCTATATAAGAGAATATTGATTAAACATCTGCGTCAGGATCTGTAACAACTTAAGTATTAAAGCAATGATAAGAACGTGAATAAATATGGATAAACTTACACTAATCTCTGGGACACTGTTTATGACTGCAGATGTCTTTGCAATAGTAAGCCTTGCTATGCCAGACTGGATTATCACTGATGTTGGAGGTAATTGCCTATATTCTTATGACGACATTCGATTTTAGCTATCTCAACTTTTTTTCCTTCCTTTCTCGTCCTAACGCTAAACAATTATTCATTTACTGGTTTATCAACTCATGTGTTACTTCGAAAATATTTAACAAGTATCAATATTCAAATAAAAATTAATGTTATTCCCAGAGTCCTTAATTATGAAACTATTCAAATTTAGTAAAATCATGAAGCTGAAATAAAATTCTAACTAAATGCTTCAAAATTCCAGGTGATACTCGTCTCGGATTAATGTGGTCATGTATAACTCTGTACAACCGTCCTCAAGTGTGTTTCACACCAGATCTGCAGCCTGAGTGGTTGTTAGCTCTCATCTGTATATTCATTGGATGTATTTGCATAACAACTACAGTAATACTTTTGGCATCAAGTCATTTCGATCGCAATGTAATTCCTTATGCCCGTTGGGTTGGATTTGCAGCTAGTAAGTATTGTAAATACAGTTAAAGCTCCTTATTCGCGGGGTATATGTTCCGTAAATATACCGCGAATACAGAAACCGTGAATACGGAATGGTAATTTATATGGGATTATAGGGGATACGTTCCTAGGTGGCAAAAATAAAAACAACAAATTTATATAAAAAAAATATAACTGAAGTATTTGAACATTTTAATTAATTATCTAAAAGCTTAGGCAATGGTTTGAAGAATTTTGTAATTTTTTCTTGCTTGACAGTTTTTAAAAGCTCCTTCAATTCAGACTGATACACAGCAGTCGCATTAGCAATTTGCCTCTTAAAAATAAGACTTCGTTCCATAAACGGATCAATGTTCATAAAGAAATCGCAAAGTAATTAGGTAAAGTTGTAATAAGATATATTACTTTTTAATTAGTCAATTTGACAAGGATATTGTGCTGGATACCTATTTGGAAAAATTTTATTATTATGTATGTACTTATTAGATCCGCGAATAAAGAAATTTTTAGTCGCGAATATAGGAATTGGTAGCATTTTTTTAATCCGCGAATAGTGAAAACGCGAATAAAGGAAGCGCGAATAAGGAGCTTTTACTGTACTATATTATTGTGACATTAGAATAGAAAAAGGTAGATTGAAATAAACAATGTGTTATTGAATGAATTGTTTAGAATGTGATTTCTGAAAAATATATTATGTATCAATAAAACTGATGTTAAATATCTATAGAAAAAATTTCAAAACAATCTTGATATAATATAAATAGTTATAGAACTTAAGGACTTGAATTGATTTGGTTTTAGGAATTAATACAGTATTTGAAAGGAATTTGATTAATTATACATTGCATTTATACACATATTATGACCTGTGTTTTTATTGACATAAACATTTTTATAATTATAATTTTTTTATAATCATTCAAAAGAATAGATATATACATCCATATGGTGTATATGTATAAAACAAAGTAATCAATATTGCATAAAGTCAATTTAACATATATTTTTTGATTACATAATTAATATTACATAAAACATCTAGAAATATCAATAAATTTAGCCTCTTAGTTTTTAACACATGTGAAAGTGTGATAATCAAAACAGGATTCTTTAAATATATGAAACAACTTTATTCTATATTTGAATGTTTTTTTCAGTGGTTGTCTTCTGCCTGGCTGCCGTGATATTTCCAATGGGTTTCCATGTTGATGAGATAGGAGGTCAGCCCTACCAGTTACCCAACAGCCACCAAGTTGGAATATCATATATATTGTTTGTTCTCTCATTATGGATAACAGTTATATCTGAACTATTTGCTGGGAAAGTATGTCTTCCACATTTTTAAGTAAAGTTGAATCTCAATTTTAATGTAAAGTTTAATGACTATTCTAATTTTTTTCCTTTGTTAGTATCTTTATTTTTTTTATATAAAACTTATGTATTGGAAAAGTATTATTTACACATTTAAATCAAATGAGAATGTACATTCCATGTGTATGTATATAATTCGATTTAACTAGTTTTAAGTTAATTTCCATTGTAAAGAAAAAAATTAATATAAAATGGTTGTTATGTAATAAATTCAGTTATATGGTAATTTTCTCTTTTTTTCGATGTCTCCAAATCCTTCATAGTAGGTAATTTGTGAATTTCTAGTTAACTTTCACTTAGAACAATATCATACGAATTTTTTCTAACAATCAATTAAATTTTTGCTATTAACAAAAGATTGTAATTAAGCAAGTTACACGGCGGAGTTTGAAATTGGTGTTTATAATAGGTGATGTTTTCAATTTCAATTCAAATCTTTATATGTAAAAGAAAATTGTGTTAGTAACACTATTTATATAACTCAACTGTAGAGGTTTAGCTAAAAATTAGTGGACAGATAGCTTAGAACCAGGAGACGGACAGAGGATATTTAAATCCGTTTGATAGAAAAAAATCTTAATCAATTCTCATATCTAGTTATTTATGGCCTCTAGGGCGGAAAAGTTCGCCCGGTCAGCTATATATACATATTACTTATGCCGGAAATAACGCCGACGAAGAAGAGGTCCAACACTGGTTTTTAATAATCGTTTCTCAAATTCAATTTTTTAAAACAATGGATATACTTTAAAATTATGCAATTGAAACATTCATTTATTTTATATCCCCTGTCTCATGGTTTTCAAAAAAAAACATCTTAGATGTTACATAATTATGTATACAGTATACCCTATATATCATTAATATTGATTAAATTTATTTTTTAATTGCAGCCATAAGACACGTTCATAACACAATATTTATTAAACCCTCTCAGTTACACCCATTTTGTTTTAGAAATCTAGTCAGGTGTAAAAAAAAAAAAACACGTTTAAAAATCATATTTTTTATTATTATTAAAATCGTAATTGTTCAAATCATTATTATTATTATTACGGTACTTATAAATAGTTCATATTTACACAACAATCAACAATAATTATTAAAAAGTCCACTTATTTAAAAGATACCACTATTTATTGAAGTGTCTTATCACTTATAGCGTCCTTGTGTCGTTTTCACTCACATATAGATGCCCTGCGCTTGAAGTTTTTCATGTAATATCTCAACTAGGAGCTTATTACTTGCCGGTAGCCTCGAACAACATGATGAAGTGCTTGTGCCGTCTCCTGCGCCTAATAAAATTAGCATAAACAAGGACATAGGCCACATGAGCAAAAACTCGAACTGTTTTTTTGTGCTTTAATAAAGAGCACAAAAGGAACATATATTTTTAATACATAAAGCTTTTTAATCGCTCCATAGTAGTAGCGCAGTAACATGCTACGTTATATGTTTTGACCAACGACATGTTGACTCGCTTTGCAATCAATTCGAGTTTCATCTGCGTCAGTGTAAGTTAGAGAAAACTGTTTGAGGAATTCATAAGTTTTTGTACTGGATTCAAATGCCAACTCCTTAGTGATGAAGTCCACGGGAACACTTTGTCTGTAGCTGAACATACAAAGAAAATATTAGTACAACAAAACCAACCAGTGAGGATTGGCCATGTAGAACATATTAAAATAAAACCGTTTTTGATGCCTTCCCTTGTCAAAAAAATTATCTTTATCCGTTCCACCAAACATTGATTAGTCAAAACAATTTAAAAGATCTGGTTCTTAGGATATTTTGTAAATTAAATGCTTATTTAATCTAATAAGCACTTTTTGCACTAACATTTAATCAGAATTGCCAAAAAAAAGTTATAACTTTCTTTCCTCCATTTCAAGTCCATTGTTATAATTTTCCTTAACAACAGACAAGAGTCCAAGAACTTCCAAAATTTAATAAAATATAAATGTAGAAAAAAAATTTAAAATATTGGTTAATATCTCTCTTATCATCCATTCACCTGCTTTAATGCGAAACAAATACACAACATACTTGTGTCTCATTTAACTTAAAATACACCAACAAATATAAGAAAAAAATTTAAGTGAGATTTGTTACTGGTGAAAATTAAAAAGCATATTGTTTAAAATGAAAAAGCTGATTTAGAATTAGGAATTAAATGAGATTTTGCATGTAGTTAAGTTAATGAGCGACCATTAATCCAAATTAATGAAGCATTTCAATACTTAGAATGGCTTTTGTATGATTATGATGCAGGAAATGTTTTGTCAATGTATATAGCCCTTAAGAAGGGTTTTAATTGAAATAATAAGTGTAACATACGACTTAATGATGAATTTGAGATAGTTTTTCCGTTCCCTTTCCACGATCCAATCAATGAGATATCCGGACATCATTGGGGCCGATTTGTATAGAACAAAGAATTTGTGTAAATTTCCTGTTGCCCATGCACATCTCGTTTTTAGAGCATGTTTTATACATTCATCTTCTCTGTCCTCTTTTGAAAGAAATTGGAATATTGTTGTCAGATCTGAAAATAATAAAACAAATAACTTAATCTATAGATAATGAGGCTAGTAGGAGTGAATACATTCATTTGTCTGTCATCCTCTAAAAATAGTACAGGGTTAAAGCTTATAAGGGTTCATACAACAGGTGATAAATAAAATTAATTATCATGTCATCCATGCTCTTTTTTGAAGTAGTTATTACAACTAGCCTTTTGATAGAAGGAATGTTTTAACTATACATGTAATGCCTAATCTCATATTAATTAAAATTATGGATAATCTTGAAATACCTGCAGTTATGAGGAACATAGATGGCACTAGGAATGTACTAACTTTATAGATAAAACTCATGTATCACCCTGTATTGAAGGTTTTTTAAGGCAATGCTGACTAATTGCTATTACATGAAATACTAAGTCTGCTATACACTTTACAATATCAAATTTACTAGATATTTAGATATACTTACCCAAGGTATTATTAGTGAATATATAATAAAGAATCCTATAAGCTTTAAATTCTGCTTCATTAGATCTAAAGTCCGGCAGCTCTGAATAAAGCATTTTAAGTTGTGTTTGACACTGGTTAAATTCCTCATGATCACCTTTTTCCAAGGCAATTCTTGCATGAGTTTCATATACCTCAACTGTAAATCCATCTCTGACACCTTGGACCTGAAAACCAGATAATTTTGACATTTGATTTATTTATTTACTCTATTTAAAAGGTATTAAGCTTTATATTTACCGTTAAATCCTGTCTTATTGATTTCAACTGATCACATGCATATCTATAGTCTTGTTTTATAATCCACCTATCCTTGACATTTCTTAGAGAGTTTCTTAATACAGCGACAGGCCGCACCTCACAGGCTTCCGGTGCTTTAGTTAACCTTAAGAAGGATTTCTCAATATCTGTACATGTGCCCACAATATGCATATTATTGAGTTCATAATCTCCTTCGGTGTCATTAATTATTGGTCTTTTGGGGCAAGGCTCCACCCTTTTACCGTGTGTTTGTATTGCACTAGCTATGGTGGGAACACATGCATGGCCGAACCTTTGAGCTCTTTTTTGCAACTTTTCAGCATTACCCTGTACCTCTTCAACTGTAAACTGATTAATTTGCTTCTTTTTAGCATTTTTCTGATACTTATTTGGTTTCTTCTGGTCCAGTGACAGTCTGTCTTTAACTTTTTGACGGTTTTTGTTTTTACCAATTTTCCTCTCTTCGATATCATCACTGGATGCTGATGAAGTACTGTAATTAAAAAGAAAATTATTATAAGAAAATAATTTTATTACATTATAGAAAATATAAAGAAATATAAATTACCTGTATCTCTTTCTAGGTGGACTCCTAGACTTTGAGCGACTTTTAGAATGCAATTTATGTCTTCTCTGTGGTGAACTTTTGTGTGCATTGTAACCTTTTGGACCAGGTGCAGGTTTGTTTTTATTTAATTCTGAAACAGCCTCACACTTTTGATACAAAGATAACGTACCACGAACTGGTTTTACTGACAAATTATTTCTTTCACTATGCACACTAGGGATGGGTTCCTCGTCCCAATTTCTTGTCCAAATCTCGTCTTTATTAGCAGCTGCTGTAATACGCCCTTTTAGACAAATATCTATTTGATCCCGATCAAATGCAGTTTTACACTTTTCATAGCACCTTTTAATGTACCTCTCTAAACTCTCAGGCCATGTTCCTGCAGATGTTTGTATTGATGATGACTTTAAAAAATTTGAAGAATTATCATGTGAAACAACATTTTCGAAGTCTTTTAGTTTG
The DNA here is from genome assembly GCA_916720795.1 of Danaus chrysippus. NCBI lineage: Eukaryota > Metazoa > Arthropoda > Insecta > Lepidoptera > Nymphalidae > Danaus > Danaus chrysippus. The sequence goes on along the minus strand of CAKASE010000046.1, from coordinate 5,934,960 downwards.
GACGTGTCGTCTTTGGGCTCTTCCAGCGGTTCGGGAATGTCTTCTGTAGCTAGGGGAGGAGGCAGGGGAACATCGAGTGGGGGAGGAGGAGGTTTAGGAACATCTGGCGGAGGACACGGAGGCAGCGGCGGCGGATGATCAGGCAAAGGCGGTAAAACACCACCTGTCTCATCGTTAGCTTTATTTCCCTTCTTACGCTTTTTCTTGGCGTTACCGTTAAATAAAAGTGGATTTTCGTTGGGGGGAAGGGGAGCAGATTTTCGATTACCGTTAAGGTTAAACCTAATTGGTGACTGGTTGTTAAACGGACGACTTGTATCGTGGGGGGACATTCCTAATAAAGAAGGAGGCGGTTTGGAAAACTGAGAATGATTATACTCAGTTTTCGCATCCTTGTTTTGTTGAAAATGTTGACCATCGTTATGAAATCCTCCATTGCCCATTTGATTGAAATATTGATGATTGTAAAACTGCGGAAACATGCCGCCATGATACCCATTGTATTGATGATATAAACCGTACATCCATGGATTGTGATTTGGTGGCATGCCACTCATGGTTTGCAACGGGGGCTCTTTTGAACTATTGTTATCAGCCATGATGATAATATTCGTACTTATTTCTACTGCATTAATTAATTCAAAAAACGTAGACTCCGAAAATAATACCTTAAAACAAAATGGCGACCCACTGCACTGCACAATATCTTGCCACACCTATATACTATTTACCTGGACATTCTTAACACTGAAGAAGTCTCAATTTAAATATACCAATACACATCGACAATTGACTTATTTCTTAAACATAAAATCTTGATAAGACACTTAAGGAAACTTTCTTAACTCCGAAGTGAACGGTGAACTGGTTCAATAGACAACTTCGAATATCAATAAAACTTTAAACAGTAGTCTATGACCAATGTTGCCAAATTATAAAAAGCCCTAAAAAATATTGCCAACCTTATTAATTTCGAGTTGCCGCATTGACTCAGATATATGTAGCTTAGTGGTGTAAAGAATAAATTTTGCAAACTTTTATCTAATTGACAACTAACTTTTTTAATGACACTTGTGGCATTTCTACTCTTTTAATAATAATTTTTCAAAAAGATCTATCTAGATATTTAAGATCAATGAAATAAAACGTATCTTTATATTAATGAAAATACAAATTTATCACAAGGTACTAACTTCAATAGTTACAAATACTTATATATTGTTACCTCTGTATTCCAATATAATTTTTATAACATATTTATAAACAAACTTCAATTTTAGTAAATTAACTGTTAAAATATGATCCTTTTTTATTATAATAATGTTGAATAAAAAATTAAATATTCATATCAAATTAATAACTCAATTATAAATATTCAATTAATTTTATGAGCTTGACTCAATACCTTTTAAAATGATTGTTCAAATATCATATAAAAATCATTAATCGAAAAGAAATTATTGTAAATATTAATTTATATTATATATTCAATATCTCATACTCAAAACAATTTACTTTATTTTAACAAGTAAACTCATTATTATTTAGTGCTCAATTTGTTTTGAACATAGAACTTTGAATCTTACAAAAATAGTTTTTAATTATATTATTATTATGTTAACTATTAAAGAACATGAATTACATATACTAATCACATTTTTTGTATGATACTCTTTGTTTTGAAAAGACTTGTATCTAATGCAGTGGCAAATATTAAAATTATATGTTTGACGTAAGGTCTTCCCTAAATTAAAGAATTAAACTTGAAAACTGTATAATATTGTTAAGATCAGTCAACTGATACTAAATAATACAAAGTGTAAGACAAATAGTGAAACAGTTACTTACTATATACTTTGAAATTGCTAACCGGAGTTTATATTTATATATATAGAAAAAAATTAAAAGCGAATAATATAGGAACTTATATTTAAAGTTAGCAGTGAATTAATTCTTTTTTAAACAATATAATAATTGTTAATCGTACTGATAAGTGTATAAGTGTACATATACTCTGTAAGTAATGTGAAAGGTACATTTTTACTTACAATGGATTTATTGAAAACACCTTCAACACAATCTTTATTGGAATCAGATTTAGAATCAGTTGAGAGTCTTCAGTATGTGGATTTCGAAGAGGTAATAAAAGTTATGATTGATTTTAGAGATTATGTATTGATAAGTGTTGACACTATGAACATAGTTGTTCAGAGTACAGTTTCAGTCTTGATTTTTAATGTTCAGCATTCCTTCTACATAGTTAGTCTTACAAAATGGCTGAACCCAGTATTTATAGTTTTCAAATATAAGTTGATACTTAAATATTACCATTACACAATTACAATTACAGTGTTTCAGTATCATAATTATAATTAGACGTAAAAATAATTCTAAGGATTATAGTATATTTTAATTAGTTTCGCACCAATGCCGCCACTTGTAACATAATATAATGTTTTGAATTTTAGTATCTTCTATAATTTTAGAAACTGAAAAGTATTTAAACAGAAAAACATAAACATGCCATCTGTATTCTAAAACTTTTTATATTTAGCATTTCAATATAGTCTTGCCACTAATTTTCATTGTTGTAGCTTGATGAAGTTGAATATGCCTTGCCGACAAGTGAAGCTCCGAGCCTGGCTGAAATTTTATCATCACAAGAATTGGAAATCAATAAAGGACCATTAAAAAATGTTGAGGAACCTACATGTTCTGCTCTACACGTTGATTTCTTACAAGCTATTTCACAGCAGCTATTTCAAGCTGAAGTAAGTATGATTTACTTTTCCTCTCATATTATTATTAAATCATATTATATTTAAGAATGATAATTATAAACGTCATTTTAGAAATTATTAACATTGTAAACAATTTATTCCGAGAGACTATTTTGTAAGCTTTTATGATATCAATAACAAATAAAAAAAATGTTTTTATCTTTATACTACTCATGTATTATACAGGGTGACTGGTGAATTACTATCGATACTTGAGGACGTGATATTTGACAATCATATATGACAAAATAAAAATTAATATAACATAAATATTAATAAACTTCTAAGTAAAGTTAACCAAAAGTTATGAAATTAATTACGCATCGTTTGAACACCCTACAGATTAGGTATACACACACACACACACACGCGTGCGGCGGCGTGGTGTTGTATCAGCACGCCGCCGCACGCGTCCACACTTGGAACGTGTCCACACTTTATTTATTTATACGGAAATTTGGTCAAAAATTAAGTACGTATTTTTTTCACATAATTCGAATGAGAATCATGTACCGAGTATTCTCCTTAAATATTGATAGTAATTCACCAGTCACCCTGTATAAGAGGATATTTTATTTAATAAACTTTTTATCGTCTAAAATTGATATAATATATGCATATCCAGACTTTTAAAGTATTTATGTTAAATATGTAATAGTGATTGAAATAATGATTTAGAAATTAACTACATTTATTGAAAAAAATATACATGATTTTTGAAACTAACTTCTTCTTATTATAATTTATGTCAATTTCTTGTGACTTTGGTATTTCAATGAAGTTATATATGATAACTATTTGTAACCAAATAAAAATTGTTTAAGTAAAAAGTGATAACTTATCAGTTTTGCATGTTGGAAATTAACTAAATCCACCCACATGTTAGAATTAATATATACTTTTATATCTTTATTGTAAAAAATATAAAGTGAACACATAAAATCCAAAATTATTACATCAAATAATATAAAAAACATTTTTTTTATTGCTGCCAAAAAACACATGTACAATTGTGTCATCATAAAATGGTTTAAAGTTAAACCTATTTTTGCATGAAGTCTCCTTTCCTGAAGAAGTTATTGTTCTAAAAAAATATTACTTTATCCATCAGGAAAGATCATCAGCAGGTGCAGCTACTACATTAAGTATAGGAACAAATGGAAGACTGACTGTAGGAACGGCTCATGGACATCTACTTTCGTTTCATGATCAAACATTGAGATGGGTCTGTGATGCTAACGGAGACAATGGTGCTGTAACTTGCTTATCATACAACCATGATAGCACTCGATTATTAGCGGGTTTCGCCCGAGGACTTGTTTATCAGTACGAGAGTGTACGCGGTGTTATTTTGAGACGGGTCACTTTGGGAGGGAATATATGGGGCGCGTTGAGAGTAACTTGGGCTGGTACTTCGGGATTAGCACTCGATACAGGTGGATCTGTGTGGCTCATTAAATTCTCAAGGCCACTTGGAGTTCGCTCCGCTCGAGTCTCGTGTCTATTTTCGGGCGCTCGAGGTGAAGTTGTGGCTATGAAGGCTAGAGATGCTCGTATTTTAGCGTTGGCAACTCTCTCTAGAGTTATTATTGTAGCGGGCGGCCGAGCAGCTGGTGTGAAATTAGACGGACCACCAGACGTTCTTCCTGTGTTAGAATGGTATGAGATAGATAACAGGCTGCTGGTATGCGCTAGAGCGAACATCATGCAATGGCTCAGCGTTGTTATAAATGGACCTTCAATTAGCCTACAGTCGGTCCAACGTGTTGAATTAAAGTCTACACCAATTTGGCTCGGCTGGTTGGCTGGAAGTCTAGCGATATTCGATTCGGATGAAAATCTCCGTTTATGGGGTGATGACTATGATAAACCACTGGATTTGTCACAAATAGAACCAGTATATGCTTCGGCATTTTTCAAGGTGAACTTTATGTAGACATATATTATTATTACATTATAAGATATGTACCAATGGTTAGTTTAAACTTAAAATAATAAATTATAGGGCCATTGGACGGATGGTAACGTATCGAGAGCAATGTGCAAGGCTGGCGAGAGTGCGCTTGGAGGTGCTTGTATATCGGAAGGCACGTTAGCACTGTTGGGGCGTCGCGGCGTTGTAAGAGTGAAGCCTCGTGACCTTCTTGCCAGGTCCCAGGCATTCCTATCTTCGGGGCGATATTCTCAAGCATTACGACTACTCTGTTCAGCCCAGGGCCCCGAAGCTAAGAAGCTAGCGAACGAGTTTATTTGCAATTTAGCTGATAGGCCACATATAGTGAATAGCAAAAATGTTGCAGTTCAAGTTGTCAAGTTATGCCTTAAATTTGACATGAGGTGAGTCTATATGATGTCCAAAATGACGTAATAAAAACGCCTTTGTGTGTTCTATTACGATATTTAAATATTATTTCAGTTTCTTTGTTCTTAATGCGGATGTTTGTACTTTTTCAGTTATGAATTATGGAATGTGTTATGGGAGAACTGTTCAAGTGAAGACGCGTTTGTGGAGGCATTAAGCGACGCGGTAGTACGAGGAGAACTTGTAAATTTCGCTCCATCGCCTGATTTTACACAGGTACGAAGTCTGATACAAATACAAATATATATATACCTTTTTTTAAGACGAAATATTTTGATTAAAATATAACTTAATAAAAATAAGATTTGTGTTGAAATATCGTATTAAAATTTGTTACTACTAACGCCATCTATGCAAAAGTATGTACACTGTGTATCTGATATACATATTGTCAAAGTTAAATTTGAATAAATAGTCTGTTGCGAATACTTGACGTGTCTTTACAGGTTATGGGCCCAGCACGCTTCCACTGCGCCACTCTGCTTTTTTAAAATTATAATTCTTCAAAAACTATGTCCCAAAAAACATTTGACGAGATATTGCCTATGTTTAATATATATTATTTCCAGTCACTAATCGAGCGCCTGGCTGACCTTGAACCGGAGTTGGTAGAGCGTGTTGTATCGTGTGTTCCACTCACCTCCCTGGACCCTCACCGAGCCAGTGTGTTCACGAGGGAGAGGGGACTGTGGCGGGGGGCGGGGGCCGTCGCCGCAGCACTCGGTATTCCCTACTTACATTTATATACTAATATAGTGCGTTTGATTTAAGCTGAGCTTTGTATTTGAGTGAGTGTACACGTATAGTCTAGGTGTAGTGTAAAATTTTTGAATGCAACGTTCTTTTCTAGTTTTGGACCGGTTTGTTCTGCTTTTACTCCGCCCCGCACCTTCCTCACTTCACCTTTTGTCCTGGTAGCAATATCAAATGTTGAAAACGCAATGTCAAGTCAATAAGAATTAGTATAGTTTTTCAAAATTCTTATTAATCAATGTTTTTTTCCCCTAATATTCATAATATTTTCATCTGGACTTTTACAAGTTTTTCTTATTTTATAGCACTTATGTTATGTATCTATTTAAAATATAATAGAATTGAATTCTAAAAGTTTTTTTTGTCTAACTCTACTTTTACTTTCATTCACACAAATGCAAAGCTCAGCTTAAGTCTAACGGACTATACCTACCTACTGCCACTACCTTCTAATATCTACTAATATACATATACTACCTACTTTTGTAGTACTTAAGCTTCCTTTGTTTGATGTAATCTTAGTTTTAATTATAACTCATGTTCATGTTTGAGACTGCTTTGACTGAATAATATTTTTTCAAGCCAAGAATCGAAGCCAATGTATGTTAATAAAAATGCTGTCATTTAAATACGTAATAGTAGGGTTGCGGATGCGTTGCCAACCTTGTTTTTTTAGGAATAGGGAGAGGTGGTAATAAGGAAATGGTAGGAAAGGGTGGGAAATAGGGAAATAGGCAACTGGCTTTCTCACTCATCGGACAAAACGCAGCCACTAAAGGCTACTTCAGGCCGATCTTCTGTCAGAGGGTGGTACTTCCCCGGTCGAGCTGCAATAACTTACCACAGCTAGGCTCTACCACCAATTTATATATGACGTGATTTCTTCCACAGACGGTTGCAGCGGTGCTATGAGAGAGTTGGTTGGCTACGTGGATCTGTGTTGTAGGGGCAGCGCAGGTTGCGGATGTGCGGGGGGCGCGCTCCTATTGACGGCCGCGGACGCGCTGGCGGGGAGGGGAGCGGGGGGCAGGCCGCTACCACCACACGCGCGACCATCGGCCAGGCATGACGCGTTACAGGCACTGTTGGCTGAAGATGTGAGTATTAGAAAGAAGCTTTAGATCAAGATAATATACTAAATGAATATTAATGTAAATCTTTTAGTATTATAAAGTCGGGGCACCCAGTAATACGGGTTTGCACCTAGTACAGGGGCCCTTGCAACTTGATTGTTATGTAATCCTTGAGTCAATAAAGTTTTTTTTTTTAAACTACTTATTCCAGTGAAATTTGTTGATTTTCTGTGAGTTCATAATGACTTTAATGTATTAAAAAAATCCGGGCAGCAACCTGACTGCAATAAATTTCTAAATTAAAGACAGTTCATAGCCTGTGGTGTTAATAACAGCGATGTTTTAACGCAAGGATAATATATACAATGATCGTTTAATACAGTCGGAGGGTCGGTCTCCACTGCGGGCGTTGGTGTTGCACGACGCGAGTGCGAGCGTTCGTCTGTTGGAGCAGTGTGCGAGGGAACCACCCTTCGCCGGACCACTCGCCAAACAGAACAGACTGAGAGTAGCGCGGGCGTTACTCACGTACATCGATCAATTGCAGGTAGGACTAATAGTTTGACTATAAAAAAAAACTTTATTTTATTTAACAAGTTTGTACTTAAATATAAAGTTATTGGAGTCTCCTTTTAAGCATATGAAAAGCCTGTACCAGGAAACTCCCCTTTTCCAAATCACAAATTAGGTAAAAGTATACAAGACTATTGACCTCGCAATAGCATGTAACTGTATGCAATCATAAAATATGTGACATTTTTATAACCATATAGAATAAATTGTATAATCTTACTTGGAAATTCAAAAAATAATAATTACAAATTTAGATTAGAATTTTAAACCCCATAAACATTATTTATTATATGCGTCCTAACAGTAGCTGTCAATTTAAAAAAAACTGTCAAAAAATATTAAAAATGTGACCAGACACTGTCACTGACAAATATTACAAGTACGGTGTCTTGGATTTTCAAAACGTTTTGTTTTTAATATTTGAAAAAAAAATATGTAAAAACACAATAAATTATTGCAAACGATAGTATGTAGCACATGATTCAAGTAAAAATGAACTTAAACAAGGATTTAATATAGGAATTATTTGAAATACAAAAAAAGACATTAGAATTATCCAAAAGATCTGAGTCCCAAAAGTCTGAGGCAATGCTCAAAATTCCATTGATTCAATAGTCAGAGTTTGCACTGTCAAAACAACTAAACATTACCATGTTATTTGTAATATATTATAAAAAACATCATAATTATAACAAGCTAATTAAAAAATTATTGTGTTAAAAAGTAAATAAATGCTAAGGTGACTCATTCAAATGACAATAGCTGAAGTATTCAGCAGTAGTCACCAGCAATTAAAATAATAACTAACCCAATTTATTTGCGAAAGAGAAATTAGGTTTATATGTAATTCAAAACTATTATTTAAATTAGAAATATTTTGGAATACAAATGTAATATGTTACGGTATATTATCTGTTATAATATGGAATCTTTATTATAAAAAGAAACTAACAGACATTAAATACCACGGAAGATTTCTGTTTTATCGAGTATTTACTATTTAATAATTAACATATACAGGGTGACTGGTGAATTACTATCGATATTTGAGGACGTGATATTTGACGATCATATACGACAAAATAAAAATTAATATAACATAAATATTAATAAACTTCTAAGTAAAGTTAACCAAAAGTTATGTAATTAATTACGCATCGTATGAACACCCTACAGATTAGGTATACACACACGTATCGTATCGTCACATTCTGATAGGTTGCCTATCAGAATGTGACGATAGTATTTTAAGTTTTTGGTTTTGGTTTTTTCTGGAAAGTTTCTTAAGCATTTAGGCCAGTGCAGAAGCCTCTAAAATAAATGAAAAGCGAAAATAAATTATAGTAGAATGAAACTCATTAGAAAAGGAGGGGAATATAATAAAAATTAAAGTATATAAGAAAAAATATAAGTTTCTTACTTGCTGTACCATTTTATGATAAAATAATCATGTCCCTTTTAATGAAATGACACTCGATGTCGTCTGAAAAATGCTCTTTTAATTTATTTTTAATAGTTTTAGCAGCTTAATGTAAATTTTCTGTAAATTACCTAAAAAGGGGACTATCTGGAGATCTTCCAGAGTACACAACTATTAGACATGATTATTTTATCCAAAAATGGTACTGCAAGTAGAAACGCATATTTTTTTCTTAACCATCAGAAAATAGAGATTTCAACGAACAGAAAACACACCACATTTTTGAAAAAAGCTGATATATTGACGGGTGATTATTTTTCGATATTTATTCAAAATAAGCTGAAAAAATAAAAATTTCTAATCAAATAAATTACAGTGTATTTGGGACATCAAAAGGTAAGTTTTCACCAAATTTCGTGACAAAATATTGTTTTTTGTAAGAGATAAAAATAAAAAACCAAAAACTTGGTTTTTCGAATTTTTCACATAAAATTTGAGGTTATGTGAAAAAAATGTTAGTACAAAAGTTTTAGATCTTTTTATTACCTACAACTTTGCCATATAACTTTTTTGCATTAGACTTTTAGTTTTGTCGGAAATTGAGAAAACCCATTTTTTACCCTTAAATACAATTTCCGACCCGACCTCAGATCGCCCGTGAATTATTTTTCTTTTAATTTTTATAATATTCCCCTTCTTTTCTAACGGGTTTCATTCTACTATACCTAATTTAATTGTTTTAAAAGCTATCGCCACTGGTCTAATTATAAATACGGAGATTATTTACTAAATATTAAATACTTCTATTAATTTGGATACAACCTCTTACATATTATGTATGTACAGTGTAAACTCCATGTAATGTCACTCGATTTAACGACAAACTCTCTAAAGCGTCGAAATCATTTGACTTTGGTTGGTTTAACTTGTCTACCATACAATGATACACTCTACATAGCATCACACCGACTCTCAATAACGACAACAATTAAGTAATAAAAAGTAACTTTTAAGTTGCTAAAATTAGTAAAAACTGCGCAGCTGTGTACGTTCTTTTGTAGCTTTGTTATCCTAGCCTAGACTGTCGGAATCATGCATACCGAATTTTCTAAGAAATTCGTTCTTCACCAAGATGCCTCAATATCGCAAGATAAGAATAAAAGAAGTAAAAAATACAACAACATTACTGGTGCAGCAAAAGACGTCAAACAAAAATAACAGACTATACGCAATAGCCTTCGAATAACATTCTTTTTTATGTACATAAGTACCAACACTAGTCTGAAATAAACTTTGTCTTTTTCTAATTTTGATTTTTCTTCTCTCTATAACGCTATAAAATGCATGGTCCCTTCGGTGTCGTTATATAGAGTTTACACTGTATATACATTACAAAAATAAGGATTAACAATTTGGCAAGTTTATATTGAGTAAAAAAACGTTTAAATTTTACAGTCACTGTTAATATTCTATAGCCAGGGTTCTCAAAAAAAACACATTTTTTTATTAAAAACTCATGCTTATGAGTTGATTAAAATCGAAAAATTATTTTTGTTCGCATTATCTGACTCAGTAAATACAAGTGAAAAGTAACTAAAGTAATAATGCACGAATCGTATTAAAATTTCTAAGTTCCTCGGTTTTTATTTTTGACAACCCTATTTTTGTAGAAATCAATGAATTTATCATTTGTTAACATAATAGACAGCAGTTTTATTAAACAAACCGGCTGTTAATTTTTATTACATACAAAATTACAATTAAATAAAAAGTAATGCTTTGAATTGGATCTACAAGTGTCTTACGTGTATTTTTTTATTTTGGTTTCATAGAATTGTGATTTTTATTGTTTATAATTAATATAATAACAAATTGGTAGTACTTGAATGTATATCATCATTTTATATTTTAGGTATCAGACAGCATAGAAATACTAGAGTTTATATGTGGACAACTACAAACCGGCGCGTTGCCGCTCGACCAGGAGTTGATAAAAAGAGTTCAAGAAGTCATATCGAACATAGATGACGAACGAGCTGACGTCGCTTGGCTGGGAGTGTTAACACGGATACGAACACAGAGAGACCAAATGGTCATGCAATATAAAGATGCCGTGCCTCGGCCGCGAGTGTTGTGGCGGATTAATGCGATGCTCGACCGGCATAGCGAGGTCCTCAACGAGTTCTTCAACATCAGAGATCCGTCCAGTCGCGATATAAACGAACTCTTTGAATACTTGCGATCTCGAATCGAAACTGACGCCGAGGCTAGAGAACATATAAGGGACCACCTTCCAGCTTTGATCCAACTGCGACCAAGATCGGCGGCGGCGCTCCTCAACGAACAACAAACTAACACGATAGGACCTATTTACGATACATTAAGTACCGAATGTAGAATAGAATTCGGCGAATGTCTCTTAGACATGGGGCGGCTGAAGGGGGACATCGCCGCGTCACATCTTCGTACTCTGTGTATAGAGAAGCCAAATGAAGTTAAAGAGTTTCTTAAAAAGAATTCGGGAATAATCAGACCCGAGGACGCTTTAAGAATAATTAAAGAACACGGACCAAAAGACGCGGAGCCGATCTGTCTGGAGGCGAGCGGTGATCACATGGGCGCCTTGGAGGCATTGCTGCAATCAGTGACCGCAGCTGAGGACGAGGTGACCAAAGCCAGTCTGATGGAGGAGGCGGGCGCGCTGTGTGTCCGGGTGGGACCAGCCGTCCCGCAGGCCGTGGCCTCCGACATGTGGTCGCGGCTCCTGCGGCACACGGACACGATCCCCACGACGCTACTGTTCGAAGCCGTCGCCTACCTACCCCTCGAAGAACTCGCTACCAAGACTTGCACTTCGATAACAATGGCCCGGACCATACTAGCGAGTGGTGGTAGCGGCCGCGATGCCTGGGAATGTACGTCTCGACTAGTCCAGCGCGAGGCGCACGAGGCGCTCGCACGGGAGTTGAACTCAGCTCGTCGCGGGCTGGCGGTGCGTGGGCGGTGCAGGCATTGCGACCGACCGCTTGAAGCGGGCCCGGCCGTGCGGACCGCTCACTGCGCAAGGGCTTTCCACGTGGACTGTGAACCGGAGAGCACGTGTCCATGTGGGGTAAGAGTGTCGAGGGACGCGGCTCCCATACCATCAGCCCCCTGCCCGCCTTCCCCTGCTCGCTCCACACAGGACTACGCCTTATCCCTAGTCGCCCCCCCGAGACCTGACCTCGAAGGCGTCGTCTGAACCACACATGACGACCCTCATCACACGTGCTCGCCCTAACACCCGGTGATTACTACACGCTTTAAAATGAGACATTTATTGTGATGTTGCCATTGAAATAAAACGACGTGTACGAAATCAAATATTTATTTTCGAATGTACAGACGACAACAGATTATCTATGGATACTGTACTGCAACTGTTCTCAGGATATGCCTTCAAAGATTCGATTAGAATATATTATGTTATATTATAATATATATATTTTTTACTTATCATCTATGATCATATAATATAATTGAATTATTGATGAATGCCTTTCGATTGTGAATTTTTTGGAAATCCTACGTCTTACATCATTAAAGCTACTCGCTAATATATTTATTTCTATTTAAATACAATTTTGCTTAAAGGAAATACTCTTCTTAATGTACACCCACCATGTAAAAATATGTAAGATTTATAAAACATCTTGAAGACCTAATTCTTAGTCAGAAGAATTATCATTAGAGAAAGTCTAGACGAAAAAAAAAATCAATGCCTAGTGTGTCTCTAACATTTTAAATAGATCATTTTGATTACTTTAGGTTTTAGTAAAACTGTTGATTGAAAACATATTTATATCACTTGATACATGAACTGTAATTTCTGAATACTTTTTTACATCTTTAATGATGTTATACATAAACATTGCACAGTATATAACATAGATCAAACACACAAACATGAAGTCCGAAAATGTGATAAATAAAAAATATCTTTCTTATAACTAACAGTGTTAACAAATAAAATTGTTTTACAAATATTGAAAATAATAGAAAAAAGCATCTGTTACATTATGTAACATGTAATGGTACAATCAACGTACATGACACATTACTCTGCATTGTCATATCGGACACTGAAACAGAAACATGGATACCATTAGTCAAACATTTTAGTAGGCTTTCTTAATAAAAACAGGTTTATTAAATAGGCTAACACAAAATTTACTGGTTTCAAAGTGAATATGGTAATATATATAAATATAGATATATTTATAAAAAAAAAACTGTTATCAGGTCATTAAACTTTCCATTTATTTATTTTTGTATGACTTATCCTAACAAAAGTACATATAGAATTAAAATATTGTTCAAATGTGTAGTTACTACGACATTGAATTGCTTTTTAAACAATAATAATTAATCAGTGTGATATCAAAGTACTGTTTCTTAACACCATACAAACTTTCACAAACAAAATAATCAATTCTAATAGAAATGAAGTGTTTATCATATAAAATTTTGAGCTTTGAACTATCATTTATATTTAAGACATATAAATGTTATATTACGGTTACTTATTCAGTGAGATTGTTAATGCCAAAAGAACATAATTGGGGTAATAGTTTTCATTTAATCAACAAAAATACAATTTTGTTAGCCTAATTTTATTTAGTTTTATATAAGACATGAATTGGGTGTATCACATACATAGAGTAGTATAACAGAAAAAACTAAAAATATTGATACTATATCAAAATCACTCAGCACAAGAGTAGTATAATTAGTGAACTTCATTTTTGTCTTAAATGTAACATAACTATGTACTGGACACACAGATTATACAAGCTAATCATTATTATATTTTTTGCTTTGAAATAATATATAAATAGAATTACCGTTGGCGTTGTCCTCTTCTCTTGCTGAGTCGTCGCCCAGACGTTGGATCTTGAAGAGTGAAACGGTTTGTGGTCTCTGGAGCCACTCTTAAATTCCTACTCTCAGTTGTTTTAGCACTTTCCACCTTAAATTATGATTAATTTTTATTACCATTCAGAAATGCATAACTATGCATAATTATATAATATAGTACCTTCTCCATAAATCTCTTTATCAATTCGGGGCAATTCAAATTTGCTTCGGGTTCCCAAGAGTCAAATTTGCTTGACCATCCCTTCCAATGAATCAAAAATTCCCTGCTGCCATTCTTCTTGTGATGTACTTCAAGAATGCGCTCTACCTGCATAATTAATATTATTATGTGAAAGATGATACTTCAAGTATAAATATCATGTTTCTCATACCTCATACTCAGCTTCTTCGTCAGCATTCTCAGAGTCCCAACTTGTTTTAGTTTTCTTTGGTGGCGATTTACTCTCTTTCTTAGCACCTTTCCTTTTGCTAGCTTTTTTTGTTGGGCTGCTCTTTGAATTTTCCTTCTATAAAAAGTGCCACAATGTTAATAACTGTTTACATTAATGTTTACTATCAAAACAATAATGATATAAGTAATTAATTAATGGCTACCATATTAAAAAAAAAAATGCATTTTTATGAATGATATTTTTATCTCGTGCATTTAATATCCATATTTTGTTTAAATGACAATTTATTGGAAATGAACAACATTCATAATTTTGTTACTTTGTTTTGACAAACATTAACCAATCTTCTAAATCTGTTAACAACTTATGTATGTACAAATATCAATGGTAAATTGCGACTGGAATATAAACTTTACTTACCCCATCATTATATTTACTGATTAAATCTGGGCAAGACAGAGTATCAGATGGTTCCCAAGTATCACTATCGGCTGAATACCCCTTCCAACGTATTAGGTAGTGCAATTTCCCTCTTATTTTTTTAGAATCCATAATTTTTTCCACCTAAACAATAATTCATATAATAATATTATATCCACGTCTTATTCGGGAGATTACTTTATAGGTATTATACAAAATTTAAACAAACCTCATATTCTTCTTCTTCAGCGTCTTTTTTATTTACTTTTTCAGATTTTTTCTTTTTCGTCTGCTTTGACTTATTCGTCAGGCTCTTTCTAGGCGTTCCCTTAACAGAAGACGTATCCTTTTCATCTTCACTTTGGTTTTTGTCTTTACCATTTTCATTGTCTTCATTATTATCTTGTTTATTGCCTTGCTCCGATTCTTGACTCTCCTCGTTCCCGACGGATGCAGATCCATTGGTCGATGAAACAACATCGTCATCTGTACGATTTTTGGATATTTTCCTCATTTTCAACGCCGAAAAGTAAACAGTTCTGAATAAGCGCAAGAAGAATAACTTGTTGAAATTTTATCACGATAATTACATTAAATGTACGCCAAAAATGTTAAGGAGGGAAAACGCTAAAGTTAAAAGTAGTACGCCGTTCGTCGCTTGCTTCCCCATAAACAACATAGATTATGTTCTAAATACCTACTTGTAGTTACAAATTGTCTATTATCAAATCAATTTTAATTCATATTAATGATTTTTTTTATTTACAAGATTTTATTAATATCTATTAAATGCTATTTAAAAGCTACGTTTGCGCTGATTATATATTTTAAAATAAATCATTGTCGGGTGAATTAAAAGACAAAATATGTGTTTGCCTTCCCAAGAATTATATTAAAAGAAAATTATATATGTAAATCTCTTTGTTTTCTTTAGGTCGGAATCTACAGAAAAAAAAATCCTTGAAAAAAAGTTTGTTTAATGATTTTCAATAAAAGTATATTTTAAATGAAACTAAGTGTTAAAATAATTGTTTACAAATATTTAGCTAAATGGGATTTGAATGGTTGGCTTTTCAAAACAGTGTTTTAATGTCAACAGAAAAGCCACTTACTTACCTACTATTTTATACAGCCTCGATTAATGTAAAATTCAGTGAAATGTAGCATTTAACTGATTCTTTCGGAATATGACTGGATTTAGAAGTCGCATTTTAAATAGCAACTCAATATTTAAACATTTGCCTGACAATTGAACTTCAAAATTAGACGAGATATTCATCTCTACATTTTAATACCCACCTGTGTTCTACATTGTTTTTTAATTATGCAAAATAATAGGTACATCTTGAAAACTCAAAATGAATCTAAATTGAATTGCTTATGAAAACCGACAGATTACTACTAGAAATTACTTAAAACAACGAAAACTTAAATAATCATATTACAATTTAAAAAGCCAAGAATCTATAGGTATATAAATAGTATGTGAATAATATTAGTACATCAGTAGGAGTTTTCGTAAAAAAAAATAATTATGAAATGCCTTTAACGGGGATGATTAAAAAATTTAGAACTAAATGGTGCGGAATATGCAGCGTCAAGTCCATACTATCCATACCGATAAGCTAGAAGAAACCAGACTTGGTTATTCGGACACGTAAAGAGAAGACCTCCAGATTATGTGGGCAATATTAGAATCAATCTAAACATCCCAGTGTTCAGACCTAGTGGACGATCGAAAACAAGGAGGACAGATTTGATAAAAAAGACAGGATTTCCTGCAAAGAATCCGAAGCGTCTGATAGAGCTAAGTGGAAGAACAAGAAAAAGAAGGCAGATCCCACCACAAGATAGGAATAATAAATTCCCAGGCGAGAAAGAGGGAGAGAGACACGTTTGAAATATTCGTAAATGTGACTTGTGCAATTTGCATAGTTTGATACTGTTTGCAAATACAAAATATTCTTAACATTTGTGGAAACAGTTTTTAATTGACGAACAGCTTTACCAGAAATGAAATCACCTTCAATATATGGTAGAGAATGAGATAATTTAGTGATTAGTCTGTGTCAAAACTTTAATGACATTACCCACCTATGAATATAGACTACAGTGAAACTGACAAATGACATTATTGTGATAAGTCTTGAGTCTTCTATCTGGACCAAATATAATTTAATGACAGAAATAATAAAAACATGACTAGCAGAGCAAATTTTAATAAAAGTAGTCGGATGAACTTTAAATTTCAAAATGAGGCTTCAGAGTCCAAAGGTAACAAACCAACGAGAGAAGCATCTTCAGTTCTTGAAATTATAACATTAATGATTGTGCATATCTGTAAGAAGCTACTTTTCTATGACACCAATTTAAAAATAGCCATTTATTTAGGAGCTCTCTTTCTATTATCTCTTATAGCAGATGTTCTCACCTTTCCAAAATCTTATTTCTCTAGGAGCGATAATATATTTAATCAGTATTTTGTAAAAATCGGATGGTTTTGGACTTTGTTTTTAACAATTCCTTATGTTTTTTTGACATCTTACACCACGTGTTGCGGCAAAAGAAAACTTATAGGCACTCATTTAGTGAGACTTTTTATAGCAACATTGTTTTGGTATTTCTGGACAACTCTCTTTAATGTAATTGAAGTGAAATATGGTCGATGCAATTCAAGAAACATCACTGACAAGGTTACATGTTTAAAAAATGGTCACTTCTGGAATGGATTTGATATATCAGGACATTGTTTCATATTGATATACTCAAGTTTGATATTAATAGAAGAAGCAAAAGCAATCAATGGATGGGAGAGAATAAAAGATTTCATTAGAGATGAGACATATTCGAGGAGTTTGAACGACAAATCTGCACGGGTTAATCCCTTAAAGAATATTAATAAGGAAGACTTGGAGGTACTTAAAACATCATATGAGAAGTTTACTCCGTATGTACGAGCATTTCTCATAGCCATAGCTGGTCTACAGCTACTGTGGGATGTGATGTTAGTATCCACAATATTGTATTATCACATTATGGTTGAGAAGTTTATAAGTGGAGTAATTGCTATTCTAACATGGTTTGTCACATATAGAGTTTGGTATACATTGCCATATTTATTACCAAATCCGCCGGGACAGGGATTGTTTAAATATAATATGGAGAAAAGCACACCATTAAATGTACCTTTAAGAAAGAAATCATCAATCAATAATGGTAAACATTTTATGGGTATGCCTATAAACCCAAACCAGGAATCCGGAGAACCTGCCGAGGAGACAAAGTAATCTATTTTAATTTATTTATTGGTGTTATTGTTTATATATTACATATATGTACCATGGGTTTAGTTATTGTCTTAAAGTATTTATGTAACATACCTAGTGCCTTTAAATTTAGTTTTCATATTTTGTATTGAAGGGGTGGGTCGGGGTATACTTTGAAAGTAGATAGAATTAAATTATTGTGTTATATTTTTGTTTTATTATTTTGATCATTACAAACTAAGCCAATATTGGTAAAGACCAAGTTTATTAAGTAATAAATTTATAAATGAAACACACTATAATTGCAACTTTTGTATATTTTTGTAAATAACATTATTTAAATAAATTAAGTATAACTTTAGACTAAAAATAATACTGATAATGGGATAATACTGGATATAAATATATTTTTAATATTTATTCAACTCGATAATTGTATAATAATTGTAATAAATTTCCTTATGTTTCAAAAATACTGTTTTGGAATGATTTTATTTCACTTAGCCTCAGAACAATGTGATGTGTAATTTTTTTTTTAAATTCATAAACAAGTTGTCATTATTTATAGAAAATAATTTCACTTGTTACCAAAAATGTATTTGAAGAAATCAATTTTGGTGTAAATTGTAAAGTGTATAAGATATATCAAAATGTTAATATTCCTTATGAGGCTCTAACTATAAAGTCTTTAATATTATGAACAATTTTAAAGGAAGACTGTAAAAGTATGAATTTGATATTATTTTCTACATTTTAATACTTACTAGTTTTCCATAGATTTCTTTGTTACCATATTAGTTTTTTAAAAAGATATGCCAATGTAATCACAAGAGAAATGGACACAATTCCCGCTGAAGCAACATATATAGGCGGTTGTGATGTTATAATCATTTTAACATGGACCGGTAGACCAGGAATGGTCTTTTGGAATGAATCTCGTTGTTTGACACGAGCAAAGTAATTCTCGATGTAGGGGCGTTTACCGAATGCCCAAAAGCGCTCATCTAGCCCCAACTCCCATAAACGTTGTAAAAGCACAGCCAAATTAATATCAGCAACACTAAATTTATCACAACAAAGCCAACTATCTGTAAAAAAAAAGTATTTATAGCAAAAATTATACAATATGTTGCATTATTTTCGAATCAATTATCAACTACATACCATCATTTTGTTTTTTCAATTGCTCCTCAACTTGTTGGAGTACATCGTCAACTATATTAATGATTTTAAGATATTCTTCTTCATTAGTAAGTATTTCTTGTTTTCGATCCTGTATCTCTGCTTTGTATAGAAGGACACTCTTGGCTTTTGGATTTTCTTCAGCCAATCTTCTCAGATTTTTGGAATTACTTAAATCGCCACCTACGAAAATAGTTAATGAGACCTTGGAAGTGAAACATTAACATAATAAACAACTAAGACACAATTACTTTTAAGCACTTCTCGAACTGGCAAAATGAATGGTAATTTCGGCCGTCCGGCAAGATGTGGATGGAAGAATGATCCCACAGTAATCACACCAGCAGGCAAGGCTTCAATAAGTTCCCGAAACTTAACAATGTTCATCATAACTTTCGGATCTTGAGAAACCTCCAATAATGGTGGACTCTCTAAAAATATTAAGACCTTTATGTAGTTTTTAATATGCACATTTAATAATTTAATTTTTTTATTAATTGTCTTCATTATCATGAATAACAACTAATGAAAACTTAAAATACATAAAGATAACTCAACCTTGATCCAGGTACATCTCCAAGTAATCTAAAATTCTGGTAGAATCCGGAATAATGGATTTGTTTACTTTAAGAACTGGGATTTCTCCCCGAGGATTGAGTTCCAGAAACCATGGAGAATACTGTTCACCTTTAGTTATATCTATAACTATTGGTTCGAAGTCTATATTTTTTTCGTATAGTGCCATCAAAACCTGTAACGATTAAATTACCATTAGTTTAGTAAAGAAAATACAATTTAAATACATTTTTATTTCTCATAATTATAACATAGTTTACCTTTTGAGAGTAAAAGCTGTAATAATTGCAATATAAAAATATATTTGTTTTGTATCCATTACTTAAAGATGTGTTATTTAACTTCGGTGCTTGCAATTTATCCAAATATTTTTGCACATAATGCATTTTATATAATTAAAGTATTGCTATATAACTCTTTAGCTATTTGTCTATTTGCTTACACTATAATTAATCTGCTACAACTATGAAACTAAATCTATATGCAAGTACACAAACGAAGACTTGCAAACTACAAAGTTAAATTTTTCCGTTTTCGTAACTTTTCTTTATTCAAAATAAATATTACCAACATTTTAAAAATAAAATCAGGTGATAGCGAATAATGTTTGTTTCATTACACGCAAGAAAACTTAATACTTTTCTCTATATTCTAAATTTATATAAAATAATTTAATTCATAATATCGAAGTACTATTAAAATATTAAACGAGAAAATCAATGGGCCCCTTCAAACTATCAAAATAAATAATTACCTCTTTATCCTTGTTAAAGTTCATACCTACTATAAAACATATATAAGGTAACATCAAAAATAACTTAAACGAGTCTTTTCCTCATTTGTTTATTTCATTATTTAACATTTAATGCACCATAAAATTCTCGAGCTTAATATAAGGTCCTATATTATTTCTATTAATTTTGTTTTAATTTAATAAAATTTTGAAAGATTATACAAGGATCCCAAACTGTAGTTATCTGTTATACAGATATTCATTATATTGATAGTATTGCTTGTTGCTGTGCCTGGCACTCTGGCCTAACAAATTTTGATGGTTGTTACTTATTCATTGTTGATTCTGTATACTTTTTACTAACAAATTGTTCTTGTAGAATAATTTTGTTCAAAAGTTTTTGAGTTTTACATTAGTATTATTTAATGAAATGCTGTTCTTAATTCATAACTAAGAAGTAACATTGTAAACTATATTGAAAATGGAGGTGTCCAATAACACCGACGCTGTTAATCTTGGCGTTGGTGAGGTTGAAGCTGAAATCGGTGAGGAATTAAAACAGTTAGAGGAAGGAAAAGATTACGACACTCGAAGTGAAGTATCGAGTTCGTCCTCGAGTGACTCGAGCACTCCAAGCATAAGTTCTGTTAGTACAGAAAAGTCGAAACGCACCTCTAATCGTAAACGCACCAAGTCTGTGAGCCACTCTCCTGTCCAAACAAAACGACGATGTGTAACATCCACAACAAATAAAATAAAGACATATGATTACATGACTAAACTTAATTATTTGTTTAGAGATACACGATTCTTTCTTATAAAATCGAATAATTCTGAAAACATTACATTGTCGAAAGCAAAGGGTGTGTGGTCTACATTACCACAGAATGAAGCAAATTTAAACCAAGCGTATAGAGAATCAAGAAATGTTTTGTTAATATTTTCAGTAAAAGAAAGTGGTAAATTTGCTGGTTTTGCAAGACTGGCAAGCGAGTCTCGTAGAGATGTACCATCGATTTCATGGGTTTTACCACCTGGACTTTCAGCAAAAGTACTAGATGGTGTTTTTAAAGTTGACTGGATTTGTAGAAAAGAACTCTCTTTTAGTAGTACTCTTCATCTTTACAATCCCTGGAATGAAGGGAAACCTGTAAAAATTGGTAGAGACGGGCAAGAAATAGAGCCCAAGGTCGCTGAGGAACTCTGTAGGTTATTTCCTGAAGACGATGGCATAGAAATGACACCAATATTAAGAAAATCTAAAGAGGCTTCTAAAAAGGCATATCTTAAAAGTGGTGGCAGCTACAGAACATATAGAGCACCATTATCTGCTAGAGGATCGGGCTATAGAAACCGTATGGGTTCATCGGGTAGAAACAGAAGAAAACTTTTTACTTCACCCAGAAATAGATTAGGCTCTGCCGGCTTTAAGAGAAGATCCCCTTCACCTTATATGAGGGATCGTTTACCGTCATGGTTCGCTCGTAGCAGGGAGAGTTACAACAGTGGAGGATCGGCAGCAGCAGAGGCCTATGTCGCTGAATACATGCGTTCCATGCACCATCAACTGCCTCCATTGCCATATGTTCCACCGCCTGGGTTCAGCGGTGCTCTTGCAACATATGACGGATTACCACCACCCCCACCCCCACCACGCTACTATGACCTACCAGACTACCCTCGATCTGTACTGGTTTATGATAAAAGGTCATACGAGCGCTCGGTAGATGAATTCCTATGGAGAACAACAGACCGCACTACTGGACGCAGCCGGGAACGAGATTCTCATAGATCTTATAGAGATCGAAGATAAAAAGTAATTTAACCACCGATGTATTAATTATTTTATGATTGCTAATAAAAAAATTGTGTTTGAACTTTGAACTTTATTGAATCGTTAATCTGGTTAAGTGTTGTGATAAACTTTTTATATGGAACATTTATGTTACTTCAGGACAATTGTTTAAATAATAGTTGTATGGAGTTACAAGAAGACATTTTCGAATATTTATAAGAGTGTGTTAGGAAAAAGTGATAGAAGGTCAAAAGTTGTGCTGCCACAATCATTGAAGATTCCGACACATAACAAATTGGTTGACAAAACAAGTTAATTTAAATAATATGAAATGAATAGTAGCAGTAAGATATTTATAGTGTAGTATTTAACTTTATGAGATCATTTGTTGTTTTATATTATCTTCAACAGGGCTGTGATAATCTGTGATATTTTATTATATGAAATATTTTTAATATATTTATAATATGAAAAAATATTTATTACAAAAAAAAAAAATATTCATCTTGTAGATTCCTTTATATGCATTTCTTTATTTCTTGCAACATATTTTGTAACTACACTGAACATTTATATTATATAAAACACGCTTAAAACTAACACTGAAACAAAATAATACATAACCAATATATTTAACATTTTAATTGGGCACTGATTGCCATAAATCATCAGTGTAATTTAACTTTTAACTTGATTTTATTAACTGTGTGTATATTCAGTTATGATTAATGAATCTAAATGTTCTTTTCTAGATGTTTCATGTTTTTTATAATTACAAGTGTATAAAACTCCTGTTTGTAAAAAGATCTCAGATTTCAATATTTTTACAGGAACGTCAATTTATCTTTTTCATTTCCATGTTCGATAATTAAATATTGCTGAGCTTTGAGAGTTTCAAGGCTGGGTTTGGTAATCACGTCACGTGACTTGTGACGTCACGCAACTTGTTCCATTTCTACCGGAAAGTGAAAAAGGCTCGAAAAGTCAATACCTTTTCAACCGGCCTGAATTTTAGAGAGTGGTTAATGGAAGCCTCATTTAATTTTTCAGATGCTTTAGCGTTCTGGCTATAAAAATAAATTTCGTGGAACTCAAATTAGGTAATAAATTCGAAGGACATAAATAGCGAAAACATGGTTTGCATCATAAAATTTTTAGTTACGTTAATTTAGCGCCACTGCAAAATTTACTACTAATGTCACCCAAGTGTGCAAATACAAGTATTAACCGTTTGTTAAAAATGTTTTAAAAAGTTGCATTATTTTAGTATAGAGTTTTAATTTGACAAAACGTAAAATTCATTTCTTTAGTTTAACTTTAAGGCCTTTATTAGTGTAAGGCACGTCTTAATGATAAATGAAAATGATCTCTAACATATATATTACTTGCAATATTTTAAAACTTTTTGCTCTATAAAATATCTATTCTGCCACAACTGCTTCGTGACGAAATTCTTTTTATCAGTCATGTTGTATAAATACTATTAATTTTCACCGTCGATCTCTAAATGTTATATATTAATGCTGGGTATTATGCTGAGATTATACCTTTTTTAAATTAAAAACACTACTTAAAAATTCCTCTTGAAGAAACTATCGCAATATATTTCAATTCTTGTTATTTTTTAAGTCTTAATCAAAGTAATTAATCGATATTTTATAAACAACACAACGTTACCAACAATGAACATGGTTGTTAATGGTTTATTTATTCCACAACTTGTTAAAAGATATAAGATACCTTAGGATCTCAAAGTTTTGTTTAAACGTATGTGATAATCAATGCAATTTTGATAGCAAATTTGATATATTGGCCATTAGCTTTCCGCCCGCAGCTTCGCCCGCGTGGATTTCGATAATATCGCGTTTCCAAGAGAGCCTTCAAAAGTCTGGGATAAAACTATTCTATGTTCTTTCTCAAGGTCAACTCCGTGTCTGTACCAAATTTCATTAAAATTATTTCAGTGGTTTAGGCGTGAAAGCGTAACAGACAGAGTTACTTTCGCATTTATAATATTAGTAGGGATTTAAGTCAGGAACGTATTTTATTAATACACAAGATCCTTTTTGGTAAGGTCAAGATAATCCTTAAAAACGTTTGCCTAATACTGGTCGCTTTATCCAAATTGTCTTTTTTTAACAAAATTCATTGTGCTGTATGCTATATAGATTTAAAACCTCATTACAAAATAACGTTTATCATGTCTATGACGCTATATGCGGACGTAAAATGTAAAAGGTAGGTACTAACAATTGCCTGCATAAACACAGTATTACAAATATTATTTTAATTCATTTTCTACATATTTTGGATAACATTTTTAACAGACAGAATTATGTACAAAATTATAGGCTTGTTTTACACTAGTTCTTCAATTTTAATTGCTGACTATAGCTACGGTACCAAAAAGTATTAAAGACTAGATGGAAAATTATGAACACTTTTCAAAGACAATTCTATTAATATTTATACAGATAATTTGTCGGACATATAAGATGTATAACATATAGATAGTTGTTATAATTTAAGTCCCCTTTATTTCATTATTAACACAATAAAGATTATGCAATTTCCCCGGGGCTCTGTTCTCGGCAGCTTCCCTGGGGATACCTAAGAATTAAGATATACTGAGTGTTATTAGCTCGTTATGTGCCTGTTGTCCTTCCCTGACTTCGTTACGCAGGGAGTATATTGTTGACTGAACTGAGGGATATTAACTTTAATACGCCATGCTTCAGGTGAGATAACGATAAAAATAACATCATAATAGTTTTACGTAAGTATTTATGACAAAAAAACTACTATTGAGATATTCGAATAAAGTTGATACTGTCAAAAAAACTTAACTGTAAATGTATTTTGAAATGTTTATAAAACCACCTGGCAGATTTGTTTAAAGCCGCAGTTGGATTAACTTTGATGTTTCAGCCTTCAGAAAACAAAATTACTAATTTATCCTTCGCATTGAATACCTATAGTTTAAGATTTTTAAGCATAAATCTTTGCATCAGTAATTTGAAGGGAGGCGATTATTGAGGTGATATAGGAATGAACTGGAAGGAGGAAAATTAATTAAAAGTTTTTTTTTTACGAATTTATCGCTCTATGAAATTAATACAAGCATTCGCTGTTGTTTAATCTGTGTCGACTAATAAATTTAATAATGTAAACTTAAAAGCACATTACTATCAACTAATATAGGACAGTTTTTAATAGAAATACATAATATAATCTGTAAGACATTTTAGAATGTTTAAAATTACTTTCAGACAACCTAAAACGTGTTATATTATACTAAAGAAAATTTAAAGAGGTCAAAGTATAAGAGTAATCATGCTATATAAAGTAATATAAAGAATGGAAAACAAATCGCCTTCTAAAGGCCATATGCCGATGAGAGCACACC
Source organism: Danaus chrysippus (assembly GCA_916720795.1). NCBI lineage: Eukaryota > Metazoa > Arthropoda > Insecta > Lepidoptera > Nymphalidae > Danaus > Danaus chrysippus. The sequence goes on along the minus strand of CAKASE010000046.1, from coordinate 5,909,312 downwards.
ACATTGCGGTACATTTGCTTCGTTTGACATATTGATAGCAAGCAATATTTCTAACGGACCGTGTGTCCTCAAAGCATATTATTGTTGAACGGGTAAAGACTCTCTTGTCACAAGGCAATGTGATTGGTCAGATAAGTAATGATGTGGATATAACGATTGGAAGATAAAGATGTCAAGTACTATTCTACGGAGTTTAGTTTCAGTGGTGGTAGTTTATAAAAACCTTTTTGGTGTTACATATTAAATTTTTATTTTTAATTGGAAAATACAAATACATGAAACGAACAAATGATTAAATTCTAATATAATAGTAATTTGTATCGGTATTCTTACAATAATGTTATATATTTTGTTAACCAAATTGGGCCATACAAAAATGTCATAAACACAATATTAACTGCACCGCAGCTACGATTACAGCCTTATTTTTTAATTTTCAGTGACACAAGATATCTTTGTAGGCTTATAAAATGTAATTACTAAATTGAAATAAAGTTTTATCATGTTTGTTTTAAATACGTTACGCACACATACCCCCTGACAATACGCTGTAATAGAATTCCCTCAAAATGAACAAAAACCGCATGACACCTTATAGTTTAAAATGAAATAATAGAACCTTGATTTTTATAATAATAGTTCACTTCTTGTACCCGCTTACATCGAATAGTTTGTACAGTAATAATTATAAGTCTTAATTGTTATTTAATCACTAGTTGATTAAAATTTGTTAAACCTGTCTTTGGTTTCTTATTCGATCCTCCAGCTATAGTTAACGTAATTAGCGCGGTCGGTAGGATTTCCGACGTTAGTTAGATTTAGGATTTTCTAAAATCGACGACCGTCTAACTAACGAAGCTTTCAAGCCTTATCGGAAGTCCAGAACATTAGGTATATGGAGTAGGGATTGCTGACGGAGCTCGACCTAGGAAGACTACGACTTAAATTAAGTAAGTAGGTACACCAGAATCGCTCTTGTGTTACTTCTTTTCCTAGTAATAAAATGCTCTATTCCTTTAAAATTGCATCGAGCAAATTTAAGGTATATAGTAGTTATAAGTAAATGAGATATGTTTCTTTTGCATTAAAAAAAGTATGATTATATTTAATAAAAACTACTCGTATTATATCTACTCGTGTCGTATTGGCTATTCCTTTAAACTATCCTATCAATTAATTCTTCTAAGTAACCACAAAAGCATTCGGTGTAATAGAGGCAGAAAGCCCGAAGTTTTAAAAATAAAATCTATGACCAATCTGATTAATAAAAAGAATTTGGTCATAAAAAAATAAGAATCTGGGATTCATGAAAACTTCGGCAACGTTTTATTTTTTGGAAAAGGTTGCCGATCTGCGGATGGAGGTGTTACGTACGTGCTACATATTAAAAATAAAATGAACATCGCCGGGGAAGCATCGTTGTATTGAAAAAATATCATAGAACGAGTGACGCCGCTGACTCCGCGGAACGAACACCAAACCGTGTGAACCAAATGATTCTTGATACCATATTATGAGATTGCCATCCTAACATCGGGGCAATCATGTAGTCTATAGGTATAGATAACAAGTTTTTATATGTAATTCTGATTATTATATACATATAAGAAAGTTTCGTTCTTTTACTGGAACCTCAAGTTGCCACCCTACATAATTCATAATTTAATATTTATTGTTAATTTATAATCGATAACTTGTCAATATTCTTGGAATTTTTAACGTAGTCACAAAATAAATGATTAAAACACATGGTTATTTAAGAAAATATGGTTATAGAATATATACTATCGGAGACGTAATTTTCGTAAACAGTGTTTTGTGAGAATTGTACATAATTTTTGAATAATATATATCTTCTGCAGAAATATACACTACGCATCGAATGCAAAACTTTCTTATGCATGAATATGAGAAAAGACATATCCATACAATCGAAAACTGCCAGCTGAGACACAAATGTTTTAGTTTACATTTCCGTTGAGTTTTAAAACTGAAGTATAAGAATTATTATCTGTGTACCTAGTTATATTTCGATGAAATCATTAAAAGTTTTTTTTGTTTAGTTGATATATGTATCAACTATTTATAATAGTACAGTCTTATTGCAAAGATGTCGTTGAAGTTTTAATTGTTTTACAAAAATAAAATTCCACGGAAAGGAAATAAAAATGTATAGAGCTTTATTATTTACTCAATTCTTTTATAAGAAACTCCGCCTGAGAAACACTAAATAGAACATTTTTTTATCTGTGGTTGTAAATTGTAATAATATTAACATTATTCATGAAAATATTCATTAACAGGCACATTATCTTAATACTTTCAGAGTTTCATAATAATCAGTGCTTTCTTACTACAATTTAGAATAAAAGATGTCTTTCTCTCTTGAAAATTTCTCTCAAATTAGGAATGGAACTGTTAGGCTGAAATAAATATTAAATAAGGACTGAGGTCTGGAACTCTTTGGAACAGAAATAAAATAAATTTTTATTCAAGCCTTGGGATGCTCGCGAAAAGACGAAATTGTATATGGAAGTATCCTTCGAGGAAAATAAGGCAAGAAAAAATACTTTAACAAAGAAAAAATCTTACAACTGTAAAATTGTATCAAATTCACAATATTATTAGTAAGTTTTGCTTACGGCTACGGCTCTTTCTTATGACCTCCATTGACGATACTTATACGTATGAGGACATGTCCAGTCATTTATTTAAACTATTTATACATGTAAAAACGTTGATTTTGTCATTTACTATGACTTATGAATGAAAAAGTGGCATCTCTGAACGTGTGTGAGGTTTGAAGATCCCCACTTGTCTCAAGCGGTAAGGGTGTAGAATGTAGATTTGTGCTCAAAAACCACAGGTGTTTTTATTCAAGAGAAAACTCTTATGACCATTTAGACCGTCTGCTTGTTTTTATACGGTTTTTAGTTTATACAAAAAATCATATACAAGCTAAAAATAATATACTGTCTAAGATTTCATTGCATAATAGAATTTAACGGGTTCCACTATCTCTATTCTTTTGAAAGAAATGCAACACACAGCTGACCGTTTGCCAAATGAAATCTGTTGGTCTTCTTATCTTTTTGTTATATTGTCGGAAATTGATCGCCATTGTTTTTTTGTAAATAAAATATCATAACTCTGGTGTTTATAAACTTTTTTTTGTATTGGATATATAGATAATATCTGTGGTATATTTAGTGGTATATTTTGCTTCCTGAATTGGTGCGATCAGTTTAGGTAATTAGTTTCCTTTATTAATTTGGATGCACTTTTTTGAAAAATATATTTTTACAAATAAAAACATTATATATAAATATCAGAGGCCTCAAGTAATTATATTCTAAAAAAGAAGGGTTAAGCGAAACTCATTAAAACTCATTTCAGTTTCTGGACGTTCATTAAAATCTCACTTCAACTGCTGAGCTCAAAAAGGAATTAATTAAAATAACTTATATGCTGACTTATTAAACTATGAGAGACTTCTACCAATACTAAATATATCGTGAGTTTAAAAGTAGAAAAGTTCATTAAAGATATTAACTATATGCATACATTTCGATGTATTTAAAAATGAAAGTTATGATTATATAGTCCAAAATATTGTATTTTAATAATGTTGGAGACATTTGAGCGTTTAGTACTTAATATTTCTAAATTATTTTAGGTATCGAGAGATAAGCACGATACGAATGTTTCATTGAGCATATGATAGCACCTTTTTAATGAGAAATTTTTAAATAATTCAAGTAGATTTTTTGTTAAATTAGTACAAAAAAATTACTCATATACTTATGAAATGAATATTGTAAAAAATCGCATAGCTTTTTGAATTAAAGTAAATATTTTTATGCCCAAGCACGAGAGGCAGTGACTCCAAACTTCTTCACACTGAATTTGAATATAGAAAGATGTTTCCGATCAATAAAAATATCTAAAGAATTCATATTGTCGTGATATAAAATCATAATGTAGTAGATATTGTTAATCAACTTCAACTATTCATTTAGCTGAACACTGATTGAATTTTTTTAATAACATGTTTTTTAATCCGTCTCGAGCTACAGGCGATTAATTAAATAAATAAATCCTAAAAGATAATCCTAAATCATTAACGCTTTTCGATTATTATTCTAGACTAATTGTTATTCAAGTCTATTGTGTCGGAACAGGTAATAGAGCTTTCCCAACTGTTAACAAAATAACGTCTTTAATCGTCGCTCCTGGGTGTCACCGTCGAGGCGTTTGTGCCCAGTTTATGAAAGCTTTTGTAGACGCTTAGTGTTATTATGTAATAAGAGGCGTGGAGATTGTAAGTCAGCGGCGCAAGCGTGTCGGTCTGCGCGGCCTGAACGAAGGCTCGTCAGTCGGCCCTCGGCGACCGGAGGTGCTTCGCGCTTTGCGCCGCGCCCCTCTCCGCCGGAGCGTGGCCCGGGGCGTGGCGCTTACGTAAACACGCGTGCCACTGCGGCGGCCGCTCCACTGTCCGTCCTAGAACGACCCCATGGCCCGCCGCGATATATGTGGATAGAGAACAGCGAGGTGCCGCGCCACCCGCGCCGCCGCCACTATCGCTTACCGCGCTTATAGGTGAGTCTGTGAAGCCAATCAATTACACCACTACTCACTAGCGATAAATTGATTGACAAACTTTCCTATTAACTCATACGATATTTCTTAATTAGCTCAGAACTGTAGTAGATTAATAACTATTGATATTATTGATAACATATGAATTTATAGACGTTGAGAGAGAATTTCGGAAGTTTGACGAAAAAGGTAGAACGTTTGAATAAGTTGTCTTAAACGTTAATATAATAGTAACTATATTTTATTGGCATATGATTCAGTGATCATAATATTTAATGGTATAAAACGACTGACAGTAAGCGACCTCTTCGGTGGCTGTTATAGGAGCGACTAACGTTTACTCTTCTAGAATCTAGACTTTATTGAACCTAGCGCAGACTTCAATATCGACGGTGGCACATAAATATTTTTAATTTACAAACAAGTAGCCACTACAAATATTGACAAGAAACTTATTAGCACTTTCAATAGTGTGATAATTTTAATATTATAACATACGTAATAGGTTAAATGAATTGCTTTCTCTCGTTTTAATATAAATATAGGTGTATAATTGGATTTTCCACTTTTTTATTTCGTGCTCTTATAAAATTAATTGAATTCGTCTATACTGAAGTACCTATGTCATTGAACAGTTCGAATCCTTTCGATCCACATTCACCCTATTTCAGGCTGAAGGAAATTATAGAGGCTTACGCCTACTTTCACTTTGATATTGAAATTGAATGACTGGATAATTAAATTTCTGATAACTAAATATTTTAATAAATGATTGTTTGTATTAAACTTTGGAATATGAATCAAATAAAATATCTTGCTAACGTGTCTCTATACAACAATTTAGCTGTAGAACAAACATGAAAATGTTGAATAACTTTGTATTTAAACTTTCTACAAATAGAAGGTGTTTAACACAAATCTAAAACTTCATTAATATATTTAATGTATGTGGTCCGTTTTACCTTTTGTTCTAACAAACTTCAAATAATGAAATATCGTTTTAACTGTTGTTTCATGTTTATTGTCTTTTATCAACAACCCGAAAACAATATTGACTTCTAACTTTATTTGAAGAAACTAACTTACAATTAAAGCGGACGACTTTGAAACGCTTTTAAAATCACTTTGAGTGAAATGAAATGTTTTATTTGTTTACATATGTTACACAATTGTAAGCTTTTTTGTTTATCCTTTTGCTATTTCTAATTCTTACTTATTTTTCTTTTTACTCTTCAAATACTTAGATCTCAAGAACGGCGGCTCTTTCGTTGGGTGGGTAAATACCTACATATTTAGTTTGTCAGTCTGGGACATAAAACAAAATTCAGCGAGCAAACTAACTTAAAAAGCAAATGGTCTTATAAAACCATTATTACGTTTTTTCCAGAAACCTAATAAAATTAGAAAATATATTTACTTTTTTATAACCTTTTTATGATGTCTTTTATTCTTTTTTGTTCTATCAGCGTTCACAAAGTATTCCTCGAGTTATACTTAAGAGGGTATGCTATACTTCCTCAATACTAGACTCTCGAATGGCTATTTAAAATTCAATAAAGTCCCAGTCATCTAGAAACGTCTTTGAAGTCGAGATTCTTTACTGGAGAGTTATCCTCTTATCAGCTCTTAGAATTTTATTTGATTTCTACTTTTACGAGTTGGAGTTAAACACATTTTTCTGATCTGTCTTCTGCGAACTTTTACGTTAGTCTGTAAATGGAGCTCAAAAAACTCATAATAGTGTTTATAAATAAACTTTTATTTTATTTCTTCAGTTGTTTGTCGTGTTATGGATACTTCTACTTTTAAAGGTGTTTTTGTACCTACTGTAAATAGGTACACGATTATTTATCTCTTCGTGTTTTTTGCTATATAAATAAAAAGTATGTTTTGTCATTATAACCGAATCATTCTTTTAGATTTGCTTTTATTCTGAGGCATACAGTGCTATCCTTATAAAATATATATACACAAGTATCTATATAAGAATATATTTTTGGAGATTTGGAGTATCACTAATTAACAAAAAGTGTGATGAGATAAACAAATATTATCTTCGTTAAGATTTAAAACATAACTTGCAAAACAATAAGCCGAATTTATTTTGCTCCTTAACAATATATTCTGTAAAAACTGATAATCATATCAAGTGCACACATGTAGAAACTTACTTTGAATACTTGATCAAAATACATTATTCAACATTTACTTATATACATATATTGTTAAAGCATCAAAGTGGAGATGCATGCGCGTACCGCGCTAATGGCGCTGGCTGCGCTGGGGGCGCTGGCGTGGAGCGAGGCTGAGCGTGGCGCTGGCATCAAGGTCGGCGGCGGAGTGACGGGTGCTGGGCGCGAGGCAGCCAGGGGGGGCGGGGTACGGATTGGCGGCGACGGGCTGCGGCGACCCCGCACCTCCCCCGCCCCGCAGGCCCCTCGCGCACCCTCCGTCATCACCGCAGCCCTCGTCGTGCCTCATAAGGCCTTCGGTGCACGCGATTATACCAGAGCTGAGAAGGCCGCTCTGTCCAAACTGCCGCGCAAACTTAAACTATTTTCACAAGTGCGCCTAAACGTTACGCTTTCGATGCAAGGCCTTACGCCTAGTCCCATGTGTAAGTGACTGATTAGTTCTAAGCTTTCGATCTGATGTAGTGGTGAAATAGTAATAGTTTTGTATGTAGTAGCAACTCGCAGTTGACTTCGCATGAAAGTCGTTTAGTAATATAGTTATGTCTCCCAACAAAACTCTAATCTATATACCCAGACCCTGTACGTGTGAATGTCTTTAAAACCCAAATAGTGCACTTTTCTCTCTTTATTACATTTCCCCTCCTTCTTCTTCTAATACCAACTGTAGACGATGAACGTTAGGCGAAATAAAAAAATCAAAATTTTAAACACTAATTTTAAATATAACGTATAAAATGTATATCTAAACGAATGAATGGCATGTTCTTAGGAAAAATAATTAATTAGCCAATTTAATACAACAAGTAGATCTAAATAAAAGTGTAATAAAATGTATTAAATGCTTTCAGCTATCTTGGACTCGCTATGTAAGGAATTTTTAGCAGTTAACGTATCTGCTATACTTTATCTTATGAATCATGAACAATACGGGCGATCTACTGCCTCTGCACAATATTTTCTACAACTCGCCGGATATCTTGGCATACCGGTAAAGCTTCATAACGACTGCGCTTTCCTTTTCTATACCTATATTTGCTTTTTGACGGTATTATTTAGTTATTACTATTTTCCAAAGACTGATTGGTTCTCCAGGTCATTGCATGGAATGCTGACAATAGCGGTCTTGAAAAGCATGCGTCACACGCGTCACTGCGGTTGCAATTAGCGCCTACTATCGAACACCAGACGGCCGCTATGCTCTCTATACTAGAGAGATACAAATGGCATCAGTTTAGTGTCGTCACATCAGCTATTGCTGGTCACGACGACTTCATACAAGCCGTGCGGGAGAGAGTCTCGGCTCTTCAAGTACGATTCATTTTCATAAATATAAAACTTAAACCAACTGTCAGAGTCAACACCTAAATTATATTAATTAGATTTAAAACAAATTAACATAAATATCAAACTAAAATCTTGTATTAAATGATGTACCAGTATAGTTCAATCATTCAAGTATTTGATTTAATGAATCTTGTTACAGGACCGCTTTAAATTTACGATCCTCAATGCTGTGGTTGTGAAAAAACCGGCAGATTTAAACGAGCTGGTGACGAGTGAGGCGCGCGTGATGTTGTTGTACGCGACAAGAGAGGAGGCGGCTGACATACTGTCTTCAGCTGGCGATCTTCACCTCACTGGAGAGAATTTCGTTTGGATTGTCACCCAAAGTGTGCTGGGCTCTATGCAACAGCCAAACAAATTTCCTGTTGGCATGCTAGGTAACCTACTAATTTCTTTCATACCTATTTTTTCATTGGTATATTAAATATTTTTCATCTTTAAATCAGGTGTACACTTCGACACATCGAGTTCGTCAATTATATCTGAGATCGCAACCGCTGTTAAAGTTTTCGCCTACGGAGTGGAGTCCTATGTGTCTGAACCAGAAAACATTAGATATCCTCTGGGAACTAGGTTATCTTGTAGCGGAGTAGGCACGGGTGAAGCTCGATGGTCTACTGGTGAAAGATTTTATCGGCATCTTCGTAATGTCAGCGTGGAAGGAGAGTCGGGTAGACCGAGTATAGAATTTACTCCAGATGGCGAACTTCGGGCTGCCGAGTTAAAAATAATGAATTTAAGACCAACACTCGGTGAACAGGTATTCCCCGACAGAGATTTCTTCAAAAACTTTATCATAGAATTTCACAATGTTAATATAATTGCAGCTTGTTTGGGAAGAAATTGGAACTTGGAATTCATATCCCAAGGAACGGTTGGTAATTAAGGATATAGTTTGGCCAGGTGGGTTACACACACCACCGCAGGGTGTACCAGAAAAATTCCATATGCGTATAACGTTTCTAGAAGAACCGCCTTACATTAATCTGGCACCACCGGACCCTGTCAGTGGGAGATGCTCTTTAGATCGTGGAGTCATATGTAGGGTCGCACCTGAGATTGAAGTAGCAGGGTAAGGAAACATAAAAATTAAATTCTATAAGTGGTCCTATCACAAGTAAATGTCACATTTATCATTCAATTACAGACTGGAAGCAGGGACCGCACACAGAAACAGTTCGTTGTATCAATGTTGTAGTGGATTTTGCATAGATTTGCTTCAACAATTAGCGGAACATCTGGGATTCACTTACGAACTCGTTCGAGTAGAGGATGGCCGTTGGGGTACCTTACACCATGGAAAATGGAACGGCTTGATTGCGGAACTTGTAAACAAAAAAACTGATATGGTAAGATACCAAACTAACATTAAAACTACATTACTGAGAACCAAACATATGAACTTACAAATAAATATGTATGTAGTATATAGTTAAAAAAACGTTCACAATTTAAAACATTGTTTTGCAGGTTTTAACATCATTAATAATCAATTCAGATCGAGAAGCTGTTGTAGATTTTAGTGTGCCATTCATGGAAACTGGTGTGGCCATAGTGGTTGCTAAGCGAACTGGTATTATTTCACCGACAGCATTCCTCGAACCATTCGACACAGCTTCTTGGATGCTGGTCGGAGCGGTTGCCATTCAAGCCGCCACATTTTCTATATTTTTTTTCGAATGGTTATCACCTAGCGGTTTCGATTGCTCAACGGGAACTAATTCCAAACGAATTCCTCAGAACAGATTCTCGCTGTGTCGAACTTACTGGATCGTATGGGCGGTGTTGTTTCAGGTACATCAACAAGTCCACTACACAAATAACTAAAGAAGAAAATAAACAATGCTAATAAATTTTATGAAACATTCGCAGGCATCAGTCCACGTGGACTCGCCTAGAGGATTCACAGCTCGGTTTATGACGAATATGTGGGCGATGTTCGCGGTAGTGTTCCTCGCTATATACACGGCCAATTTAGCCGCGTTCATGATCACACGAGAAGAATTCCATGAGCTGAGCGGGCTGGACGACCCTCGCATCGCCCGCCCTCTAACACAACGACCCGCACTCAAGTTCGGGACAGTACCCTGGTCCCACACTGACGCTACGCTCGCGAAATACTTTCCCGAGCCCCACGCTTATATGGCCTCGTAAGATTCTTATATGGTTAATTAAATAAAAAGGAAAGAAACAGATTTATTGTATTCTTTTTCTTTAGATACAACAGAAGTACTGTGAGTGCTGGTGTGACGAGCGTCTTGACGGGGGATCTCGATGCGTTTATCTATGATGGCACAGTGTTGGACTACCTCGTCTCTCAAGTAAGTTATATTCAAAGCAGATGAGAGCGAAATAACTTATAATCTTCTAAAGTAGATGAATTGTGGTGAAAGTCACTTAATAGCATTTATATTTTTGTAGGATGAGGACTGCCGATTATTAACCGTAGGCTCGTGGTACGCGATGTCGGGTTATGGGTTGGCATTTACCAGAAATTCTAAATATCTGAGCATGTTTAATAAAAGATTACTCGATCTACGCTCCAACGGGGACCTAGAGCGGTTACGAAGGTAGATTAACTTTCTCTATCACGCTTATTTGCCTGTTTATTATATTCTTGTTTTGTATTTATGACGAATAGAATTATAGACATTTTTATGATTTTTATTATAATCTTAACAGATACTGGATGACGGGAACGTGTAAGCCAAACAAGCAAGAGCATAAATCATCTGATCCGTTGGCGTTGGAGCAGTTCCTGTCCGCGTTCTTGCTGCTGATGGCGGGCATCCTGCTTGCAGCACTACTGCTGCTGCTGGAGCACGTGTACTTCAGATACATGAGGGAGCACCTGGCTGCGTCTAGCGCCAGCGCGTGTTGTGCCCTCGTGTCATTATCAATGGGTAATTACGAGTATATTATTATGATACAAACTGTTTTTATAGCTTCATCGCTAGTTATGAATATGAGATTTCATCTATTTAAATATGCTGTATTTTTTTTAATAATATTCAGATACATATTATGTAAACTTATTCACATATTTTAAGTTAATTTAGGTACCTACTTTAAAATTAACTTATTTACAATATTAAATATGTGTTTTAAATTTTTATTAAAAAAAGAAATATATGTTTTAATATATGAAGCAAAATTATATTTTGTTCAGTTATGGAATTTGCAGAGATTAATAAGTGTATATGTTTTATCAGGACAATCATTAACCTTCCACGGGGCAGTAGTTGAAGCGGCAGCACGGGGCTTCGGTCCCGGTAAGCGCGGGCACTGCCGTTCCGCCGTCTGCGCTGCACAGGTTAGATCATAGTTTCTCGATCTTAATACTTAGATTCCTTTCTTTTACTTTTCTTTTATACAATATATTGAAATTGTATATGCTACGTTTTAAAACAATAGATACGCCAGTAGAGTCTTTTTACAAAAATCTAAAATATTATGGATGATTAGCATTCCTGTTCTATATTTAAAATGGAGACGAGCAGTGATGATGTATAAAGAGGTTTTAAAGCTTGTTCTATATCGTTGTTTTGGCTCGTTAGGTGTGGCGAGCTCGTCACGAGCGTGACGCGGCGGTGGCTCGTGCTCGTCAGCTGGCGGCGGCGTTGGCGGCTCACGGGCTGCAGCCTCCACCGCGCCGCCTTGCCTCGGCCGCCGCGTTGCTCGCCGCCGGGCGAGCTCATGACGCGACTCGGCCGCGGACACTACACGCTCCCGCCGATTTGCTGCCCGACCTCGAGCGACCGCTCTCCTGCGGCGATCTGCGCGCAAGGTCTCGTCATACACATTCATGAACGAACGAATGAATGAATGAATTTCTTGTGAAACGAATTCGCATTCGTTATTTGAAACTTGTTAATTCATGTTGCATGTTGATAATAAATGATTGATCGTTAATTTGTACGTTTCTAGAGAGCGGACGCGTGTAGAAATGGAAACAGTGCTGTGAGGCGCATTTTGCGCCACCCTTTTTCAATTCCTGAAGGCTGTTCTTACACCAAGTTATACAAGACGAAGTTAGGTATATCTAATGTTAAAATGTGGACGGATAAAACAAAAGTTGTAATTATTAAATAAAATATTCCAATTATTAAAACAGAGAGATGGACGTAGATAGCGAAGTTGTTGTGGGAAGCGCGCGCGGGGCGGGCTGGGCGCCGGGCGCGCCTCCTCGTGTTGTCTACTACAATAAAATATATTTTTTGGACAATACTGTGTAGTTTATTGACAAACCCCTGACTGAAGAAACATTTTCGGTTCCTTGTTTACACAATCATTACTTTTAAACGATGCCATACTTATATTCTTTTAAAAATTATTGTTCAAAACAAGTAAAACATAAGCATGACACATGTTCCACTGCGTACAAAATAAATTTTCTTATGAATCTACTAGCAGAAATGGATAAATCCAGGTGGGTATTATTTAAATCAAACTCAAATACTGTGCTAATTTATTATTAAAAATAGTTTAGATACAAAATAGTTTTAAATTAAAGAATTCTATTCAAAATGCAACAAACGCATTTCATAGTTAGGTTAAGGAAATCATTTTTCATGATCAGTTTATAAAGGCTCATAAAAATACCACCAAATGATAATAATGAAAACAAATTATAAATAAAAGAATTATATGGACTTAATAATGAAAAATAAGTCACATTAAGTAAAACGTCTAGCAAAATTATTTTTTTGATCCAATTCCGAAATATTTATTTAAAGTATATAGGTATGTATATCAAAATAAAAGTCAGTGATGGCCTAGTGGTTAAAGGGCTCCCCTCTCGTTGCCGAGGGCGCGGGATCGATCCTGGCAAGTACCAATGTGATTTTTCCGAATCATATGTACTTTCTAAGAGTATTTAGACATCACTAGGGCCCGGATTAATATGTAAATACATATTTTTAATTTAATCGATTTCCAGTCTAGAATGTGTTTTTTACATTGATTGTCATACATATTTAGACTGTGAAAAACCAACTTTTATTTTCAATAATTTTTCCATATTTCAAAGTTAAGTCCATATTTTACAAGAAAATGTCACAATCATCCATATATTCACAAAAATACATAAAATTTACGTTCCCGCCACTAATGTTTTGGATAAAAATAAAGGATTTAATACGCTAAAAAAAATTAACAAAATTCTATGCGAAAGTTTCGAGGGCTGTAGACATGGCTTACACAATTATAAAATTAAGCATGTTTAAGTATGCACCCATCCAACATGTGACTTGAGATGTGACCAATCAGCAGATGTAATGCTATATGTCGACCAAATGGTCAGTATTCATTTTGATAATTTAAAGAAGCACGTCATTATGTATTGCAACCAATTTGATAAGGCTAGTGTGATGAAAGTTGAATAAAAGTGTTATTTTTTGTTGAAATAAATATTTCTCTACTTTTTTTCATCGTTTTTTAAGTGTAACTTAACGATGTACACGAGAGACCGTTTTCTTATAGTAAAACAATGTTTAATTATGAAAGTATTTAATTTTATACTCCATATTTTTTCCATATTTTTGATTTTTTCGTCCATATTTTGTGTACATATTTTAGATTTTTTAATACATATTTATCCGGGCCCTAGACATCACTGATTAAAACAGGGTTCCCAAAGAGGGTTGATGTCAGGCAGGCGGCCGGTCGTAAAAAATTAGCCAAAACTATTCACAACATGTAAGGCAGACCCTGGCTAGAGCTGGGAAATTGCCAGGTAGAAGAAGAGGTATGTATATCAAATTAAATATCAAATATAAGCATTTTGACAAATATAAATGTTTTAAAAATAACAACAAGGAATTTAGGCATTTTGTTTTTTTTTCCCATTACAATTTTATTTGTTTGAAATATCTGTAGTTCAGATATCTGTTTAATTGGATAACCTGTTTTTCGGTTTATAAAATTCTTTTCTCAATTTCTTGACCTGCTTTCAATATTTGTATGGTTTTTATACATTGTTAATATTAATTTGTATTAAAGTATCTAAGTGAAGTATCTACGTCACTACGCTCAAATTTATTTCAACATCATAAATTTGACACACTAAAAAATTTTTTTTTATGTTGTTTTCTCAGTTTATTAACATGATTTATTTGCTTCAGTAAACTGTTTTCTGTTTAAAAATCTATACTTAATTGGATCGACATATGCATACTTTTTATGATTCAGTTTTTCAGTTAAGTATAAATTATAAACTTCTTGTTTAACTGAAGTTATTAATTAATTTTTAATAAAATCCTACAAAAGTCATTAATGGTGGAGTTCAAATAAATCTCTCAAAAGGGCTGTCTTAAGTTTTTTTTTATTATTACATGCACAAAGACGAAACTTTAAAACAAATATTCAGCATAACTCCTAGGTCTATAGGTCTTCTTCATTATCCTTGGATTCTCTTTATAATTAAAAACATGGTAATTCGGTCAAATTAGACGAAAAAATAAGTGTGGTTTTAAAAATTCACCCCAAGCTGAACGTTAGTAGAATTATTATTAATAAAATGATGAATAAAATATTAATTCGATACGGGAACCGATACATTAAAAAAATTGTCTGCGTTAAAAATTAGATAAAACAGCTTCTTCACGATGTTCAGCTTTTGCTATAGATTCATCGTAAAATAAATTGAAACAAATTAGAAGACCAGATTATTAAGTATAAAAATGTCTTAAAATATTTCTTTTTGTTTACTTCAATCTATAAAAATTAAAAAAGTATAGACATACGTTGCCAAAACAAGCCGTGAAGTATTGTACTTTCAGATGTTTTTAATTAAGTTTTAGTGGTAAATGTATTTGCTGGGAGGCTGTATAATTTAAAGAAGTTTCTTTTTAATTTAATTTACAAGGATAGTTTACCAACTTTTAACCTCAGACTAGATGATAAACAAGCCACAGATGAACATGGTGAAAAAGTACCAACGAAAAGCCGAAAAAGTACCTACTACAGCCAAATGGACACTGGCGTATAAAACGAGACTCTAGCTTTTTTGTACTTTTTGTACTAAAGCTTTTTTGAATTGAAGAATAAACTCCTTAAAAACCCTGTTTATGCCATCGCTCTTGGTCCTATTTCCCAAAATTTGTTTTATCGAAGATCTTCAGTCGCATGATCTGATGTGATTATTTAAAATCATAAGCATTTATGTTTACTGTGAATCAATAACATACGTCAATATGACAAGTGATTTTGTTCACAATTTGACAACTTTAAATTTGCAAATCAGCCGGTTGACATAAATGATGTTCCACAATAATTTATATTAAAATACGAGTGAATTAAGAGTTGACGTTATAAACATATTTGTAAAATGTCCAGAGATATTATTGTTCTTACTCCAAACGGAAGAAGAATGAAGGTTCACTGTACGGCAGACACAAATATCTTACAGGTACAAAACTTTAATAAAGATTTTGTTGTACATACGATTTTCATATTTTATTTTAATATCTAATAATAAATCAGGTTTTAGAAGATGTTTGTGCAAAACACGGATTTGAAGCGACTGAGTATGACCTAAAACACCATAACCATATCCTGGATTTAACAACAACCATTCGGTTTTGCAACTTGCCCAACAAGGCTTTACTTGAAATGGTCGAAGCTGAAAGGAAAAGACTGGAATCAAATGTTACAGTTGGATTAATGTTAAATGATGGTAATTACCTAGTATTAATTTAAATTCTACAGTTTGTCTACTTTGGTAACTTTCATTTATTAAAATTGTAAAACTCCCTTAGGTGAAAGAATAATGGGAGATTTTTCGCCCAACACGTCTCTTTATGACTTAATAACATCATTAGCACCAAATGAACTACCTTCATTTAAAAATCCAACAATTTTATATATGAGACAGGAAGTAATAGGGCTACCTGCTTTAAAACAAAAGACTTTAAGGCAGCTTGGACTACTTACAGGCAGAGCAATACTTCGATTATTAGACAAAACTGGGGAAGCTACGTTAGTATTTCATTATCATAAAATATGCTTTATATTTCATAGGAAATGTATTGTTACAGACTAATTTAAAGATTGTTTTTATTATAGACAAGCAAATGTATCCTCAGTTTATAGACGGATTCCTGAGAAAGAAGAATTGATGAGCGATGAAAAAAAATTACAAGAAAATAAAGTTAATGATAAAGATGCAGGTCCGTCAGGTGTACAAATAGATAAAGATACTCAAAAAACATTTGATCCCATTAAATTGATTCAAAAAGAAAAAGAAACAAAGGCAGTTCTTCCGGCCCAATCACTTGAAAGCTCCAATGATGAAAACATGGACACAAGTGAACCACAACATTGTGGAAAAGCTATAAAAGAAGAAAAACCAGAACCTACCAAGCCAGTTATAACTCAAGAAAACCTTGAGAGACGTCTTAGGATTGAAGAAGAAGTTACTTTTGTATGTCATACCACAACAAATCTCATAGTTTTTTATATCTTAGTTAAATTTTGAATTGAGAAAAACCTACTTTCAGGTAGGATCTCAAAAAGCTATAGCATTTATGCAGCCAGATGTCAAGGAAGATGAAATATCAGACTTACCGGATGACTTTTATGAGTTATCAATTGAAGAAGTGCGAAAGATGTATCATGAATTACAACAACGTCGTATCGAACTAGAAAATACTCCAATGCTTACTACAACAAAACGAGATGAAATCGCACAACAGGTGAATAGACAAGACCAAATTTTTCAGCATCTCATGTGTTTGCCGTGCGGGTGCCGGGTTCGTTCCGTCGCAGGGAGACCCAGATTTAGGTTTTGGGGGCATTAAACGCTCATCTTTACCGTCCAAGCCCCTCTCTATCTAACCAAATATGAAATTAATGATTGACAGAGCACAGAATTCATACTAAGTTGTTATACCAGAGTGCATTAGAATCTTCTTTATAATTAGAAATGAAAATCTTATAAAAGGCATTCTTCAAATCCAAAGTCCTAATACATTATAATATATTTAACTGAATGTATGTAAAACACAATTTTTTATAAATATAATATTATAAAACAGCAATACATTAATGTTTCAAATGCTACTTGAATTATAGTTTTAACTATCCCAGTAGTTATTTTTTAGTTCAAACGTCACTTTACTGGAAAAGAAATATGTACTCATATAATTGTATCCATAAAATTTATGAATGATACATTTGCATGACTAAGATTAATCTTACTTTATAATAATATCACTTTGTTTTCAGACATCACTTCAAAAGCTTAATACATATAAAAATGTTGTCGTGAGAATTCAATTTCCTGACAATATTATTCTTCAAGGTGTGTTTACACCAACAAACACAGTGCAAGATGTTCAAAACTTTGTTAGAGAGCACCTACATCACTCTGACAAGCCATTTCATATATGTTAGTATTAAAATCAAATAGCTTTTTAGGTTTTCTTTCAAGAAAAAGTTATGTAAACACATTTATCTATATATTTACAGTTACAACTCCATTAAAAGAAATGTTGGATCCTAAAATGACATTACTTGAAGCTAAATTTGTGCCTTGTGTTCATATGCACTTTAAATGGATGGAAGGGGGTGCTGTGGAACCATACTTGAAAGAAGAAATATACTTAAAAAAGACTACAAGTGATGCAGCAAGTATATTGGCATCAAAATATCGGTATGTACGCTAAAAGTTGCTCACATATCTTTGAAGGAAAATTAATATAAATTAATCAACATTATAATAACTCTGTTTTTACTATGAAAAAATATCTATATTTTTCAGTGCACCTAACAGAAGGAAGTTAGAGGAATCATCAAACAATCCTCAAAACGGAAACCAACCTTCATCATCAAAACAAAGCAAGATGCCAAAGTGGTTCAAGAAATAGTCGAAAACTAATTATATGCTCTTTGATATGATGTAATATATTAGAGTTTCATAATTAAGGTTAAACAAACACATTAAAATTATTTAAAGAAATATTTTATTTGTAAAACCTATCCATTACAAAAATATATATTTACAAATTCATAACAGCTACTTAACCTAGTTAAAGAATCATGTAAAAAATAATTAACTTTAAATCACTATAGTTGTATGAAAGAAGGCAAGACACCTAACTTACATCTGGTGGGCTTTATAATCTCACAAGTACTTTCGTTGTTTACAACGTCGTCATAATACCTATGATCGCTATCACTTTTTTCCTTTATATCTATTTTCTCTTCACTTGATTTATTTACATTTTTCCTATAAACTATTTTATTTTGTATATCTTTTAGCTTCATTCCTTTAGGCTGTAGATTTTTTGGACCGGCCTTTAGTTTACTTTTCCTGGGAGTCTTTGATTCTTGAATCTTCACATGTCTGAATGGACAATTATCTCCCTTCTCACAGTAACCTTTGATGAAATCTTGACATATCTTAGTTTTTTCATTAAGTTTAACATGTAAATAGGGGCAATTTTGTTTGGTGCATATACCTCTCAAATAAAAATAGCAAGTAGGCATCTTTTTCGTTGATAACTCATGAGATAGAGTGCAATTTTTGTCGTGACAGATACCTTTAATGAATTTTCGACAAAGCGCAACATGTTTCTTATCGTGTAAAAATTCGCATTTACCATAATCTTTTCTTAAACATTTACCATATTTAGTAAACAATCTGCAGGGTATATTATTGACTTTAAATTTCGCCTTCGTCACGGTTATCTTTGAATTATTTAAATATACATTCTTCTTGACTTTCATAGGAGTTGTTTTAACATTATCCACTATTGAAACTGAAACCCTTGATTTCACAAACTTATAACGATTTTTATTATCCAGAACAAATGAGGAACATATTTTTGCTCCCTTTCCTTGTATCTTAGTACTTACATTTAATGAAGGCAGTTGTTTTATTTTATTGTTCATTAACACCTGAGAACTTACTTTCAGGTAACTACTAATTGGTACAGTTTTGTATTTGCTTACTTTGATTTTTGTAACCTTTTGAGGGACGTTAGTTGTTAAATTCAATTTCTGACAATATGAATTTACAACTTTGGCAGTCATAGAAACACTTGTAGAAGCGTGAGGTAAGTTATTGTAAGTATTATGTAGTGTATTGTCTTTATAACTATTGCTTGTTATTGCTATACTCTTTGATACTGGTTTTGACTTCCTTACTAGGCTGTAACGAGATTTTGTCAATGGAGCTTCTAAAGAATTAGTTAAAGTTTCTGTAATATTAAGATTTTTTTTAGCAAAAGGTTTTTCTGAATTTTGCGACAAACTTATACTATAGAATGAGTTTTTAATTTTCAAGTTATCATTGACAAATGATTGTTTTTGTTCTATATTACTTACGCTATAGGTGTTAGGTGCAAAATTTTGTACATAATTATGTGAAATATTTGTTCGGATGTTGTCATATGAATTGGTGGGAGCTATAAAATTTGGATTCACATATATTTTTCTATTGTTAACATCGTCTTGTTTTTGATGTATTTGATTTTGTGATGTTTCTTGAGAAAAATGTCTATTCACATAAGCTGTTTTGTATTGCAATGGAGCTGTAGATATTTGTGGATTTCCTTTAAAATTTGGGTTAATATAGACTTTACTTTTAAACTCCATTATTATTCTTTAGAAAGTACTGAAAATATTTATTTCCCGTCTTGAAAATTACTTTTTCAATAGCAACCGCTTCCAATAAAGTATCTTCTTCACTTATTAATAATTTATTTAAATCTTCTATAATGCTAAGTATTTCATTCTTCTTATTACCATTTACACTCAAAATGCTCATATGAAATGATGGATCCTAAAATAGCATACTATAATTAAAAAACGAACTTATAAATAAAAATATTATAACATATTATATTAATAATTAGTTAGTAGCATACCTGATAGAATTTTGGTAGTTTATAATCTTCTAAAATACCATCTATTTTGTCAGTTATATTTGCCAAAATCTTGCTGCTATAAATGTCTGCTTTTAATGCAATAAATGTTCTAGTTTTTTCCTCATTACAATAAACTTCAACACTATCAAAATATAATTCAAAGCTGAAATAATAACAAAAATTATGCAAACTCACCATAAAAAACAAAAAAATTTATATGGATTATATGTAAATACCTTTCAATATCACCAACAACTTCTTGGAGAGCAGCTGATAGAGGTCTTATCATATGGTATTGTATTGTAAAAGTTTTAGAAAGACTCAAATGGATACCCTCACATGTATTACATGAAATGTTTAGCGATGACACAAGTTTTGATAAGTTATTTATAGTTTTATACAAGTGATCCTGTTCTGGATCTGCAAATATAAAATAAAATTAAGAAACATATAGGACATACAGTGGCAGATTGATTTCCATGCTTCGTAACTTAGACAAAGAATACTGACATTCAATGTAAACAAAGCTTGCCCAATTTCCTCTTACATGGGGAAAAGATCTAAGTCTTCCTCCATGCAGACTTGGGTCGTCAATGTGTTCTTCAGTAGACACCACAGGGACTTCACTTAAATTTGGTGTTGGTAATTTGATCCTTTAATCATTAAAGCATTAGTTTATATTTTCATAAAGCCATATATGATATTACAATGAAATATTTATAGATTAAATGAATGATATATAAGACTTGTTGAAGATAAAACTTTTTAAATTAATCCAATAAAGCTAAATCTCACTTCTGTATTTTACAGTTGTCGTTTTCATCTGATTGTGAATCCTCGTCGTCGCCGTACTGACTTATAAAGGACAAACCTGACATTGGGTGTGAAATTACTATAAAAAGAAAGGTTTTTTAATCGTTTTACCTTTAATCAAAATAAAACAATATCCTTTGAACAAGCATATGAGATTATTTCGTTAATATTGTTGGAAAGTTATAGAATATGACATATGTAATGATTTGATTTGACATAAGCTTTGGTAATGACAGTGGATATATATATTTTTTAATCATTAAAATGAGAGTCGCAAATAATAAGTTCTGATTAAATATTGTCAACCGTAAATTGGCTATTGAATAAGTTAATCTAGTAGTTAGTATTAAATAAAAATATATTAATTAATTGATTTAAAAACATCCTAGCAAGAAACGACTCATAGAATTTAAAGAATGTAATGCCACTGTTTTCATTTTTATAAAATATAATCCAACTAGTTAGTTACCAGTTCTAACTATTAGGATTTTATAATTTTAAAATAAATATAGTTTGAATTTATTAATTAGGTATGGCCTTTCGGTGATAATAATTGTATTCTTTTTAACATAAAGTTGTTAAGTTGTAAGTTCTCTCAATCGAATCCAATATCGAAAAGAATTTTTCTACAAGCTCTTGAATTTAATTTATTTTATACATTTATTTATAGAGGATTCTGATTGTACATTATTATTATGATAACTGTTAAATATTTGAAAGCCATTTCGGCATTTTAATTATTGCGATGCGATCAATATTGCTACAAGTAAATAAAAAAATACACATATTTATTTAATTTTATTAAATAAGGATATTAGTTTTAGTAGGCATTTATCGAACCTGAACATTTTATAAAATTGTACGTTTCGTTCCTCTATTTCTTTTAAGTACAATAATTTACGTGCAAGTTTTATAACGTCATTTAATTACGAATAGTGAACATTGGACCTGTGATTGCAACTGTACTCAAAGAAACCTAAAATGTTTAGCCCAAGATTAGTTGCTTCACAGAATGTGCTTCCAAAATTATTTCCCCATGCTGTTAGAGCCAATAGCTTCCACAGTAACCGATTGAAGGGAAAAGTAGCCATAGTTACCGCATCTACAGAGGGGTGAATTTATATGTTCTTCATTTGTTTAATTTTGTTTATGTATACAAATAGAATGTCGCAGTGCAACAAAACAATAATATATATCTATTTAATTGCAGGATTGGATATGCTATCGCCAAGCGCTTGGGCGATGAAGGTGCCTCAGTAATTATAAGCAGTAGAAAGGAAGATAACGTTAAGAAGGCAACAGACAGCTTACGAAAAGATGGAATAAATGTAGAAGGACTTGTATGTCATGTTGGTAATGCAGATCACAGAAAAAAATTATTTGAATTCGTGAGTAACTAAATAATCCATTATAGTAAATTTTCAAATATACCCTTTGTTGTTGTCTAGTTTAAATTATGAATACTTCTCTAACTATATAATTAGGAAAAAGTTCTAAGTTGTTTGTATTTTCATTAACATTTTAAGAATAATGTGTAATGTAAAAGTTAAAAAATAACTTAGTGTATCAAATCACAGGCCAGCAGTAAATTTGGTGGGATTGATATTCTCGTTTCAAATGCTGCTGTTAACCCAGCTGTGTCACCAATATTGGAGGTAAATATGTTTTAGTAATAAGTTGTATCATTACAGGAAACTAATATTTAAATGTTTAGTCTTTAAATAGCCAGATAAAATAAATGTATACCTGGCCTTGACAATACCAAATATTATTTTGAAAATGGTTCCAAAAATTTAGTTTGATTAAAATTATTTTGAAAAATTATAGTATCATTTTTATCATAGTCTTTCTTATAATTTTCAATTAATTTAATTTAAGACAGATGAGAAAGTTTGGGACAAAATATTTGATGTGAACCTTAAATGTTCATGGTTATTGGCAAAAGAAGCCTTTCCGGAACTACAGAAGCGTGGAGGTGGAAATATTGTGTTCATTTCTTCAATCGCCGGATATCAAGCTATGGAAGTTCGTACCAAAATATTTAGGTTTTTGCTTTCATTAACTTAACTGACATTAAATTTTTCAAAAGCCCTAATAATATTTAAATGTTAATATTATATTTAATAAACTATATTATCAAAATATTGCATTGAAAATGTTATAAAACCTTTATTGTTGATTAAAAAACTTTTAATGTATTTTTATATATTTAACTATAATATTTCACTCTTCCATCATTAAGGTAAAAGTATTTATATATTTTTTCATTTTTATTTTCAGCCCTTAGGACCATACAGTATAAGTAAAACTGCAATCATTGGCTTGGCTAAGGCAATAGCCGGTGAAGTTGTCCATGAAAATATAAGAGTAAACTGTGTAGCACCTGGAATTGTTGACACAAAATTTGCATCTGCGGTATATACTTTTTTATTTAAAATACTATTTGATTATTGAGCACCAATATTCAAAGCCTTTGAAAGTATTCCACTTATTTTTTTATTGAAAAATACAACTTAGTTGGAATTCTTTGGGAATCACGTGACCAATGTGACGTCACATTACACACGAAACTTTAATATACATATGAAAAAGAACTATTTAGTTGAATGTGGTCATTGAAGCACCAAAATTAAATGAAAATCGGATAAAAGAAATCAAAAAGAAATAAGGGTCCATAATGTTAAAATGACTGGCCATAAGTCACACTTATTTTGTCAAAGAAAATTTTGCTAAAATTATTATATAGTTCTCTATATGTGTTAATGAGGAACAATTTATGTTTAATATACTATTTGTGAAAAAAATAACAAAAGGTATTATCGGTCCTGACGTATCTGCAAAACTAGATATTTACCATTCACTAGCCACAATTTATAAAGCATATTTATTTTCTATACATCTCCTTTCGTGATTAAAAATATTTTCCTTACGCATATTTTTGTAACTAGTTGTTGTAGTAGATTGTCTAGTTTTTGAATTTCGAACATTTTAGAAAACCCATTTAGAACACATTGCGATTTACTTATTTCAATTGTTCTATAACGATCTGTGTTGTGTTCGTCATCTCTACTTCAAACATCTGAGAAATTAACTTGTCTCTATATATAATTCACATTATTTTTTACAGATAACATCCAATGAAATAGGTAAAGAGAAGAGTTTATCTATAGTACCCATGAAAAGGTTCGGTCAACCCTCTGAGATAGCTGCAGCAGTAGCTTTTCTTGTATCAGATGACTCCAGTTATATGACTGGAGAGACATTAGTTGTCGCTGGTGGGACATACGCTCATCTATAAATTCAACATTCCGTTAAATATATATTGTTTTATAGTTTTATAATTTGATCAAGAGTAATATATTGGTGTTTGTATATTTTGAATAAAAGGTTTTTATCATGTTTTACATAAATATAACTTTATTTATCACCTACATGAATTATTAAGTAAGAACAATTCTTATCTTTAAAAAGTTATTGTATACAATAAAACATTATCACTTATTCATCATCATCATCAGAGTCTAGAACATCACTTTTTTTGATTCCAATAGTCCTTAAAACTACACTTGAAGGTCCACACAAGCCTTCCTCTTTAATACTTTGTACCAAATTTTTTGCAACACTTTTATCATCTTTTAGATTTTCTCCATCTGACGTTTTTAATTTTGCAGCCAGTTCTAAATCTTGATTCAAATGTTCCATATCTGAATATTCATCATCACTCATATCTTGTTCATCACAATTTCCTTCATCGTTGTTTGAGACAATGTTGAGCATTTTTTCAAGGCATGTAACAAATTCTTTGCTATCAAAGTCTATTTCATCATCATCACTGTCTTCATCATCATTTATTTGTTCTATCCCTTCATAATCCGATGTCTTTTTAAGGAAGCTCGATAACTCCGATGTTATAAGATGTGGAGTAACGTTATCATTTTTTACATGACTTTTCTTTCCATATTGGTAGTTTAACAGATTATTCAATTCATCAGGGTGAATAGTAAGCCATGAAGCATCATCATCTTTTAAAACACCTGAGTCGCTTTCATTTCTAAGGAACGTCTTCATACTTTCAAAGTCACTTCTAGATTTTATGTTTTCAATAGTATGGCATGCATTAGAAGTTATAGGACTTTCCATATTCAAGAAATAGCTGTTAGCTTTTTCTAGTAATTGTTTATATTGTACTGAACCTTCTAAGCTGTCTTTAAAGAATCCATTTTTAGTAAGGCTTTCTAAAAATCTTTGATATTCCATAGTAGAAAAAGGTTCTTTCGAAGACTGTTTCAATATGATATTATAACCGGACGCTATTTTTAAACCCATTTGACCTTTTTTGTCACTTTCCAATACTTTGTATTTAATTGTACTAAGTAATGGAGAATGCAAGAGCATAGCATATAAATATTTAGTGAATTTCACTTTAACATTTACACAGTTGTCAAATTTAATGTCTTTACACTGCCTCGCTTCTAGGGCATCTAAGTTACAATATGTATGGACTATAGGTGATATTAAAGTTGGTTCCAAACTTATTACAGCAGCTATATCTAAAGGTAATTTTAAAATAGCATTATGACAATTATTATGAATCTTTTGAGGGTAACCTTCCACTTTTCTTATCATAGCATTCTGTATTTCTTCAGAAGCCTTAGTGATGTTTGGGTTTTGGGCAACTAAATTGATAGCATCAGCTATATCGAGGCTTGAATTAGTTGCGGCTAGATCAGGAGGTATAATATGGATCTGTTTATTGTGAAGAAATACCTGAAATTATGTTTATTCAATTAGGAAGTTTTCAAATAAAATATTTCTCTTAAAATTTGGTAACAAATAGTAGAATTTTACACTTACTCTATTTTCAGTTGTATCTGGATTGGCCCAAGCGGGCAAATAATCAGCGGCTTCAATAAGTATGAAATCACCATCATTATCTTCAAGTTGGACAACCAGATTCTGGTATATTTCTGTTATTTGTAATACTATATATACAATGAACCATTCATCTTCTAGGTTGTCGCCAAAACATGTTGTACTTGATAGATGAGGAATATCTTTAAAAAAAATAATTAAGTCATTAAAAGTATAATATATAACACATCATGATATTTATGACTTTCGCGAGTATTCTTTTAAATGAAACTAATATTTTCGGATAAAATTAATATCAATCTACATACTGCAGATGACGCAGAAAAATAAAATCTCGTTAAAGGAATAAAAACGCGATACTACATCCGAAAATACTAGTTTTATTTATAATTAAACGTCTTTGACTAACAAGATGATAATTACCACTTTTATTGTTATCTAAAATGGGAAAATTAACGGAAAATTTGTCTCTATGCCATATATATTCTTTTGATATCTGGTTTATTGTATTGTTTATATTATCACAAAGTTGATCCCACTGATCGCTAGAAAGATTGTCACTACAGAAAAACGAACACTGAATTGTGTCTTCATATTTAAGGTTCAAAAAGTTCCTGGACATTTCGTTTTTAAGTTTCAGGAAGGATATATTTCAATGAAATATTCTTTTAAATATAATAACAACAGTCTGTGGCTCTAACTTCACATATACCATTAACTATAGTCCTTAATATATTTATACTCAGTATAGAATTAATTAATTAAAAACCCTCGTTTTTTTAAGTTTTGACAGTCCGCGCATATTGACATTTCACAATTACTGCTTATAGTATATATTTTTTAATATGATGTCTTGCTTCGCAGTGGAATCGGGGAGTATTATATCAATGTCAACGTTTTTATTTGTTGGAGGAGTTGGTAAAGAAAACACTAAGCAGTTTGTCGAATGGAATAAAGGCGTTTATTTAGTAATTTATTTCTTATTGCCTTTTAAACAAGTCTCTTGCTATATTTTTACCAGCACCTAGAACAATAAAAAGTATATAAATAATATCCAATGACTTAGTTAAAATATAGTAAATTGTTTAGGCAACTACACAAATTTTTAGTTATTAGATTAAAAAAAAATTACACAGAAACCAGACAAAAGGACAACAAACCAAACTTTAAAAAATACTCAACGCTAATTGGCTGGATATTATTATTAGGGAGAACATAATATAAGAGATAATTTGTTTTGGACAAAAAATAAGATATGAGAAATTTACAATCAAGCGGTATTTACAAAAGGAGTTATCCAACATTCTAATTTTAATCAAGTAAATTAAAATGCTACCGTGGAAAATCCTTAATCGACTTATTATAGGTGAAATAAAGCTGTCGGCTTCTTTGCAAAGGAAGAACCAAAGTCTATGAGGAATATTTGGTTGAATGAATACATAACGACGAAATTTAATAATCATTGATGAAGACCATTCAGAATACCAAGGTTTATTGAAATGTATTTTGGCTAAAACATCCAGATCTTGTGGACAAATCATAGTTGGTTTTGCTTAGTTTATGAGGTTTATGTCCTATTAAATGGAAAATATACATCGCACAAAAAGTGCGAAATCATTTTTATTATATAATATATTATTGTTGCATTGGGTAGGGCCACTCAAATTATAATCGATTTTTTAATTATTCTAAAAATAAAGAAATAGCATCAGATTGTAACTTTTCTAGATAATGATTTAAAATTTATGATTTTTTTGAAGTTGTTCATGTATTTCAAAAATTATTTAAAAATATATTCCGCGTATATTTCATTTTAAGCTTTTTATCTTAAATAAATCATTTCTCTCCGATTTTATTCATAGATAGGACAGTACGCTTTCTTGTAGTACAGTTAACTAATGTTGCACGTTATATTGTAATTTGTAAAAATAACGCAATCTACTTAGTAGTCATTCAATATCTTGGTTAATTAAAGAATGGCTACATCGCTTGTCAAAATCAAAGTCTCAAAAGCAACATGACAGATTAGTCGTTTATTAAATGCTGTTAAATTTTATTTCAAATATAGTGTACTTACTTGAAAGTAGTGCATGAAGTTATATAAATAAAACATTATAAATATTGTTTTTTAACATGGAATAGTAAAAAAAAATATTTTCTTACGATATTTTTAATAATATCATAATATGTATAAATAGTGATGGCGAGTTTTCGGAGGATATTTTACAAATATGCTAAATACTTAGCGATAATTGTTTTGACAACGTTTTTTGCTCAACTCTTCATATCAATATTCTTTTTTCCTTCAATTCACGACAATCTTCTTAAAAGAAATGGTTATACATCCGTTGCAAGGAACGAAGGCGGAGATGCTTCAGCGAGAAAGCTTGGTTCTAATATTAGCGACGATGAAGATTTCGGTTCGAAAACTCTATCACACAACAAACCAATACCGCAATTGAGACTCGAAGAGTTAGACTTTAAGCCCATCTGTGATATTAAAAGTCGGGAAGCGATATCAGCTATTCATCGAGCTAAGACACAAAAATGTAAACAGGAAATAGTTAATAAGACTTGTCTTATACAGAATGGCAGCTTCTATCCTAAAAAATTACCAAATTATTGCAGTTCTAAGACTATGAAATATGGACGTCACTTAGGTTGTTTTGTAGATGAAAAGAAATTAAGGCTGTTGTCAGGATTTTATGGAAGTTATGCTAATATTAATTCTCCGACATTTTGCCTAGATATCTGTGTTCAGGCTGGTTTTCTTTATGGTGGAGTGCAATATGGGTAAGCTTTTTAATTCCTTTACTATTATTGTCATGAAAATCTTCTCATACTACTTAGCCCAAAAAAATTGAGAGAATGTTATTGTAACTACTACTTGATGCTGAAACACCTATTGCATGGTATGCCTCATTATAAAGTATATTTATTTTTGTTTTCTAGATATAATCTTAGTTTACTTTCTCTATATCGAATATTATGATATGATGGAAAATGTCCTAATTGTTATAGTTCGGAGTGTTTCTGTGGTGATACCACTCCCACTGCATCATCACTGACTACAGATGGTTCCTGTGACATGAAGTGTCCCGGAGATCGTTCAAAGATCTGTGGGGGTTATCTGACAATGAATGTTTATGAGACAGGCTTAGATAGTAAGTTGTTTACATACTCAATAGTATAGGGGTTTTAGGGCTTATCAATACTACTAATTTTGTTTTTATTTCACAGAGTTTGTTGCACAGATTCCAAAAACTCCTGAGAACAAAGAAACATCAGTCAGAGTTGTATTTCTCTTGACCTTAAATGGGAGAGCACTTAGACAAGTACATAGATTAATTAATTCTTTGTATAGAGAAAATCACTATTTTTATATACATGTTGATAAGGTAAAAAATACTTTATGAAGTTGAATAGTATATATAAATAATTGTTTTTTTTTGTTTAGTAATAAGGTTTGTTTTGTTACAGAGACAAGACTATTTACATCGTAAGTTATCTGTATTAGAGAAGCAATTTTCAAATATAAAATTAGCTACAAAACAATATTCTACAATATGGGGTGGAGCATCTCTTCTTACAATGTTATTGACATCCATGAAAGATATTTTGAAGAATGGATGGGAATGGGACTATGTTATAAATTTAAGCGAAAGTGATTTCCCCATAAAGTCTTTAGAGGAACTTGAGAAGTTTCTCTCTGATAACAAAGGTTATAATTTTGTTAAATCTCATGGACGTGAAGTCCAGAGATTTATTAAAAAACAGGGCCTCGACAAAACCTTCATAGAATGTGAGACACACATGTGGAGGGTGGGTGAGAGAAAATTACCGAAAGGTATTGTTATAGATGGAGGTAGCGACTGGATAGCATTGTCTCCAGAGCTCGTGTCTTATGTTGTTGGCGAGCGTGACGAGCTTTTATCAGGCTTGGATGTTATATTTGAACACACATTACTTCCAGCTGAATCTTATTTTCACACTGTATTGAGGAATTCCCGCTTCTGCAATACATATGTGGATAATAATTTGCATGTAACAAATTGGAAAAGAAAACTGGGTTGCAAATGCCAGTACAAGCATGTTGTTGATTGGTGTGGTTGTTCACCTAATGACTTTAAAACTGAAGACTGGCCGAGGATTCAGAACACACAGAGTAGACAGTTGTTTTTTGCTAGAAAATTTGAACCTATAATCAACCAAGAAATCATTACGAGGGTTGAGCAATATATAGGATTTAAAGACCATTATTT
Organism: Danaus chrysippus; assembly: GCA_916720795.1. Classification (NCBI taxonomy): domain Eukaryota; kingdom Metazoa; phylum Arthropoda; class Insecta; order Lepidoptera; family Nymphalidae; genus Danaus; species Danaus chrysippus. Next base: position 5,879,357 of record CAKASE010000046.1, on the reverse strand, counting down.
AATCCCTAATTTAGAGGCTTACTGGCAAAATTTATATGATATAGAAGATTTAACTGCTAACACTGATGACACTTTACTTTCACATGGAGGGAGCATAATTCGCCACAATTCAAAGATATTAGCTCAAGAAAACTGCAATATTGAAATTAAAGAAATAATTGAAATTAATTTGTATAAATATGCAGATGTTTACAAAGGTAACCTTATACTGCACAAAGCAATAATCAATAATGATTTGGAAGTGTTTCTGGAGACTTGGTACAAACCAAAGAAATTTCTCGATTTAGGCACTGAGAATCTTGATATGGAATATATAAAAATATTTAAAGTTAGCTCAGATTATGATCAGAAGGAAATGATTTTTCGGAATTTAGGAAATATTTTGGGTCCTTGGTCAGAACCAGTATTACTTTATCAGTTTTCTGCGTATGTGGATAAAAATATGGGAAACTTGACTCTAGTGTGGTTGGATCCCGCTGGCGTAATTGCAGATATAAATATAATATCCAGAGATGAAAATAACTTAACCAGTTTTATCAAACCTCACATTAAAGCACCATTATTGCCTGGTGTCTGGAGAGTTGGCTTATTTGATAATACGAGTACCATTGCTGTTACGAAGTTTCTTATAACTCCTCTGGAATATTTCTCTGGTAAAGAAATAACCCAACAAGAAGTTAGTTTAATACATGGGGGGTCACAAAATTCTTATAAATATTTTGATAATTTTATTTTAAAGGGTAACACATTTATACCTAGTCGTGAAAATAGGTTGTTATTAATGGAAATATCAAAATTAAACACGAGAAGAGTTAATAAAGATTTGATAGAGTGGATTGACAGTCTACACACAGAGTTTTATAACATCTTGGGTTCTTGTGTATTTTTAACAGAAAATAAATCGTTTGAAAAGATATCTTGTGGGAATTATAAATTTCAGCAATGCATTCTTTCTGATTGGAGTTCTAAGTCACCGGATCCCAAAGGTGTGATAGGAAAATTGGATAAAAATACTGGCCGTTTAAGAAGGATATGACGAAGGCTTTAGCCCAGGCCTCTTGTTATAAAATAAAAATAATCCAAAGACAAATGCTCAAAATGTGTCTATCCTTTCCTTAATGTATTATATTGCACCAGTTTTATTTTAATTATTTGAAAAGAGACTGTTGAAAAATGAAAGAGTATCGCGAACAATACGGACAATTTATAATTTGACGTAATATGTATGAACATGTTTTTATTATAAGAAATACATTGGCAATTGTATAAATATATAAATAAGTATACACAAAATATTCTAAGTACATTTTTTTATCATTTAATTATTTTTTTTTTGTGAATCAGTGACAAAATTAGCTAAGTATTTGTAAATATTATAAAAAGGTTTTTTAACCTAGACTGCCGTGAAATGTAGGTAGTATTTATTTTTAAGATAATGTTATACAAATCCTGTTAAAATAAAATAAATACAAACTTTTGTTGACTCTATTATATTTTTTTTTTTGGTATTTTCTCAATCAGAGGTAAGGAAATCTCAAGTTCCAATAATCTATCAAAAGATAAGATTATCATCTGTCTATGTTTGTAAATTTTATGAACACTAAATTTTTATCACAGAATTTTATCATTTTTAACACTCACAGTACTATAAATATGAAATCTGTCATTCTATTTATTTTATAATACCTTTTATTAGTAATTTAATATTTCTGTAGTAATCCATCACCATCAATTGATTTATAAAATCGATTCTGTGATATCAATAAAATAGAGCTTACGGTTACATGGGAAACCAACATCGCCAAAGACTATGGCATCAAGGTCAAGTATTACGAATTTACTAGGTTCGTTGTAAATTTGTACGCAATAGTTATGGGAGAGATGTATAACAGCTAAATCTCTATAACCTACTAAAAGAGTTGAGCCTGTGCAGACCTAACATCAATTCTTTCTTGGACGGTACTTCGAAAATAGCCCTTATAGGACTCTTCAAATTTGGTTAGGTACGACGAGAGGCTTGTACGGTGGAGGAGAGCATTTAACGCATGGGTCGCTAGTCCCAGGCACTGTTGAAGCACCCCTCTCTGCAACGCGATGGGCCCGTCCCCCGCAAGATGAATCCATGGAATGCTGACAAGTTTAGTCTCCTTTTACCCCTTCAATAGTGGTATTAATAAATAAATATAACTCTGCTAAAATTAAGTAATTACATCTACATCATAAAATACGTAATTTGAAACTTTGCCACTGAATGGTTAAGATGTTATATTTGAGTTCCTATTAATTAAGATAATTATACAGTTCGACTAAAATAATTTAGATTATTAAACAGTCAATACGTATCAAATTCAAGTATTAAGTACTTTAAAGTTGTTATCGTTGTTTTTTGAATTCATGATTATTAATTTGATGTTAATTATGTTAATTGCAGCGTTATACTTTATCATAACATGTTTTATTCTATGAGCCAGAGCTCGAGTGATCATTAAGTAGATACTGATGGTAATGAGCGATAAAAATTCGTAGTCTACCCAGTTTTACACGCAACCAAATTTAATTATTTACTTTTTAGTTTCTTCACATATTATGCACGCCTTTACACGAATGAAGGCCATAATATAAATAACCAACCTTAATTTCTTCACAAGAATTTATATTTAGAAAACTATTTTGTATTTTTTAATACGGTTTAAAATTGATCCCATATTTCAAATTATAACCATAGAAGCTCTATATGTATAGGATTATTTTACAGCCCAGTTTTCAAGTTTGTTCTTTATGTCTACAATGAATGTAACTGATTATAAGTTGTATGATCGTGGTTTTTAAACCACTTCGAAGTAAAACCTAAATATTATGATATAGAAACTTTTCTTCATATATTCTGCTGTAAAAATATTACCTGAAGAATATAAGTTATTTTGATATTACACTAACTTAATTTATTTGAACCGATGTGAAATAAACTGGAAAAGCTTTTGTATTGAAGAGAGTACATATGTGTTACAATTTATAAATATATATTTTTAAGATAATGTCGCCTTCAAAGAATAATAAAAAAAATGTAATAGTCATTTTATTTTATTTTTTTTTGGTCAGAAGTTCTTATTTATTTTTTAACTTAAACTGATGTAGGTACATGCGACTTCCAGTTAGATAAGATTTCATTATATGTAAGAAATTGAAAAGATATCTTGACGCTGAAAATTTTTCATGACCTTTCCTATCTACAAGCTTAGAGACTGGTTTTTGAAAAGAATAAAAATTGTTTATAGACCACAATTAATATTCTTCCTTATAGATTTCGCCAATGTCGTGTAAAAATAATTTTTGATATAAATTATATTGACAGTTGATAAAAAAATAAAATAAAAAAAAACCGTATTTATCAATTTACATGAGATGTTTAAAAAACATATCTGACTAGCCGAGATTATGTTGCTCAGTTTAACAAGTGTTTGAACAAAAATGTTAGGTTATTTAAATAGTTTTTAAATTCCATAAAAATGTAGGTTCGTGGATTAATTTTATGATGTGTTAATTTGGACCCGAGAAATTATTTAACATTTAATATATTTTAAAAAAGTTTATTTTAATATTAAATAACTTCTCTAATTTCTCTTTAGTTAATTGTAGAGATAAAAGGTAATAATAATTATAAATAAAAATAAAATTTCCATTTTTAATAAGTGAACTTAAAATAATAAAGATACAATATTTTGAATGGAGTTTTAACACAAATCAGCTGTCTAATATTTAATGTCACTTAATGGCGGGAAAAACTGCAGTTGTATCTTTAGTTTGTTTTGAAATATTATTTATTATATATTTTTTATAACTTATGTGTATTGTGGTTTGTAAGGGAAAATGGATGTAATAGAGTCGATAAAAAAGGATAAAGCCTATTTAAAAAGTAAATTAATTGTAAAAAACTGGGAGAAGCAGTTCAAACATGAGCATAACCGAACTCCTTCTAAGTTTGATATAAAAGAAGCTCCAGCAAACATTAAATATGCGTATAAGAAGTATTTTCAGTTGAAGAGTGCAGCATTAGAAAATTCACTCTCAATTTGTGATTTTGACGATGAATTGATTTTACCTCTTGAGCCCCAAAAACTGGAAAGTCCTTCGGAAACGACGGATTCCGAGGATCCTCTTATACCATCTTTGCCGAGTGTTCAAGAACTTCAAAGAATACTTAACCCTAAAACGGAGGATGTTAGTAAAAGTCCATTCACAGAAAATTTATCTAAGAAATTATTTTTAAATCGAAAATTCTCTATAAGAAACCCAAGGAAATCTATTAGTAATAAAAGTATAGTTGATGAATCTATTAATATTACTAAAGAAGTTGTAAATGAAAAAAAGACTGAAGATCTAAAAAATACTCAGGATTCCCAAAATAGTATTAATAATGCCACAGAATTGAGAAATATAGATTCTATTGAAATCAGCACAAATACAACATCTAAGGAATTTGAAAGCCCATTATTAAATTCTGCTTTGATACCTTCAGAAAATTCAAAAAATTTATCAAGGAAAATTCCTGTGAGACAAATCGACAAAGGTTGGTGTGATCGTATTACAGGTTTGTCAGAAACTGAACCTGTTTTAACATCACATTCAATAGATGTTAATAAACCAGAAAAATTTGGATTGACCAATTTAAGTTTGTCAAATATAGCAGATAAACAATATGACTATGTGGAAAATAGTGAATCGGACGATGATATCGCTATCAGTAAGCTTAAACCAGCTCTTAAAAAACAAAAATTAGACCCCTCAACTAAAGCAATTGCAAATAACAAACAACAGGATGATACGGACATAGATAATGAAGAAGTTGAAATTATTAAACAAAAGAAAAACCAGAAAAATACCACAAAAAGGTCCAAAAAGGACAAAATAACTAACAAACCTGAACAAGGCAAAGAACTTCCTCCAGATATCAATGAATATGTGGCATTCAGTCTAAATGAGAAAGTAAACCCCAGACATGCTAATGTATCAGATATTTTAAAAACTATAACTCCTAAAACAGAAAAGTCTCCTCCCAAGATCTCAAACGGAATTGATAAGTTAGAATTAAAAGTACAGAATGGAACACTAAATGACAATTTTGTGAAAATCAATATAGAGAAAAAAGTGTTTGTTAGAGGGAAGAAGAGTATTAACTATTCCAAATATAAGAAACAGCTTTGGAAAGATAAGAAGGCACTTCATGCTGGCATGGAGTTTCCTGAATCAGGAAAAGTGACCTGTTTTAAATGCAATCAAACCGGCCATATGGCAAGATATTGTACTGCCCATAGAGGGAGTTCCTTATTACCTTTAGAAGACTGTGATGAAAGTAGTATGCCCACATTAGAAGACATGCAAAAAATTGTTAGTAGTCAGGAGAATCAAAAAACAGAACAAATTGAGGAGCAATTAAGTAATTTTGTATATGAAGCAAGTCAGGTGCCAGAACATTTCTTACAGCTCCTAGCTGAAACACCTGAAAACTCAGACAAGGTGAAACCAATATACACTGAATGTAATGAAAATTTAAACGAGATTTATGAAGTACTTAAAATGTTTGGACACTCCGGTTTTCGTTCTGGTCAGGAATGTGCTATTAAACGCATACTCTGTGGTCTTTCAACATTATTAATATTATCCACAGGGGGTGGAAAATCCCTGGTTTACCAACTTCCAGCATATATTTATAGCAAATATTACAAATGTATCACTTTAGTTATATCCCCACTAGTTTCACTGATGGAAGATCAGGTATTAAATATGCCAGAATTTCTTAAAGCTGGTTGTTTGCACACCAATCAAAGTCCTACTCAGAGAAAGAAGATTATGGAATTGATAAAAAAAGGTGAAATTAACATACTTCTGATATCACCAGAAGCACTTATTGCAGGAGACACCTCAAGTGGTTTTGCAGGTTTATTCAAGTCCCTACCACAAATTGCATTTGCATGTATCGATGAAGCTCATTGTGTATCTCAATGGAGCCATAACTTTAGGCCCAGTTACTTAATGATTTGTAGGGTGTTAAGGGAAAAATTAAATGTGAAATGTATCTTAGGACTAACAGCTACAGCAAGTCAAGCAACAATTAAAAGTGTAATAAATCATATTAATGTTCCCGATGGTCTTAATGGTGTTTTAACGAATCCCGCACTGCCTGATAATCTCTACCTATCCATATCTTTTGAAAAGGATAAAGACAAAGCACTCGTATCTTTATTAGCTTCTGAAGAAATCAATTCATTTAGTTCTATAATTGTTTACTGTATAAGAAGAAATGAATGTGAAAGAATAGCTGCTGTGATAAGATCATGTCTTTTCCAGCCTGGTAAGATTAATATGGAAAAAGAAAACAAAAAACGTAAGAGAATGTCCTATATCGCGGAAGCATATCATGCTGGCATGTCTGCTGCTCAAAGGAAGAAAATACAAAAACATTTCATGGATGGCACCTTAAAAATCATAGTTGCGACAGTGGCATTTGGTATGGGTATAAACAAATCAGATATTCGTTGTATTATACATTACAATATGCCTCCGAGTTTTGAGTCTTACGTTCAAGAGGTTGGCAGAGCTGGGAGAGATGGCAAACCAGCATTTTGTCATGTTTTCATGAATAACAAAAATGACGATAAAGACGAACTATTGAAACATATTTACGCTAATTCAATTGATAGACCTGTTATAAGACGACTTTTGCAGAAAATATTTATACCATGTAAATGCATTTCTCCAGAAAAAACTGAAAATTCAAAAGTAACCAATGTAACGAGGTGTCAGGGTCACGAAGTAGGTATACCGATTGATGAAACTGTAGAAGAATTAGACTTACCTTCAGAAAACATATCAACACTTTTATGTTATGTGGAACTTCATCATAAACATTATATAAAGGTTCTGCATAATGCTTACACAAAGTGCAAGATTTCTTCATATGGTGGGCCCATAAAAATTTTAGAAGCCGCAAAAACCTGTCCACCCCTCGCTATGGCATATCTAATAGAAAGTAAGAAGGCTGCTAGTGTAACAAAATTAAATGTCCTAGAATTTAATGTCATAGAGGTAGCAGCGGCTATTGGGTGGGAAAGTGGTATGACTAAGTATCAGCTGAAAAATCTCGAATGGATAGTAAAAGACGGAGTATCGAAAAGGTCTCATCTTAAAGTTGAATTCCATACTTTAGGCTTCAGATTAAAATCTCCTGGTGACCTATCAGCCACAGAACTAGATGAACTTCTAGATGATTTGCATCAGAGTGTACATGTACAGGAAAAAAATATGTTGTTTCAATTAGAAGAGATACATCAGGCTTTTAACAAACTTTGCAATAAGTCATGCGGTCAAATAACATTCTCCGAAGAAAATTTGGCGCCAAAATCTAATGAACTGAAATTGATAATAAATGATTACTTCACAAGGGAAAATAACATGCCAGAAAATAAACAATTAGAAGAGAGACCATTAGATGTTGGGAGAATCACATCAGACGTCAGAGCTCTAATAGCAACATACAAGGACTGTAATTTCACTGGCCGTAGTATTGCTAGAATTTTTCAAGGTATAACTTCACCTAATTATCCAGCTCTGGTATGGGGAAGGTGTAAGTTCTGGAGATCACATCTTCATGAGGATTTCAATGGGATTATAAGGATTGCTACACAACAAATTATCAATATGAAAATTTAGACAAACAATTTTGACTTTCAAATTATTTATGAAACATTACGTTACACCTGTATGACATTATTTAGAATACAATAATTTAATACTGAATTGTTGAAATTCATACAATAAAAATTGGTGATTTAAAACAAACTTATATTAATAATAACATTTTAATAATAATTTAATAAAAACAACATTTGTGAAGCTTTTTACATACATATAATCTATTTTATAATGTTAGTATGAATTGGACAATTATTTAATTTGACAGTGTTGTAAAAAAAAAATGAGATTAAATGAGTTGAAAATTGTTGAATACTATTATTTTCATGACCTGATACAAGTGGTTGAGTGACTGGCAATTCTATTTTTTATATAAACAAGTTTTAACGAGTGCTATTATAATCAAATTATTTTCAAGTGTTAAATGAAGTTTTTCCTATACTTTAAGTTAATAAGTTACACAATCGTTAGTAATCATTTGTAATCTAGATTAAAATACCGCATACTATTTATCACAACGTAATAATAGTTTATTAAGTTATAAAAACCATATTACATCTATTACACAACATGTTAGGAGATATATGATAGTAAGTATTTATCTTACATTTAACTTTTAAGTAATAAACGCATAAAACATTTCATTATTATTAACATTATGAAAAAAAATTAAATAAGTTGAAAATTAACATAATTCTGCACAAAATAGAATCGCTGCATAGAAGCGAGACAAAACAAATAACATATGTATTAAAATTAAAACATACAACTCAACAATATTCACGTTTTTATCCATTAGGTTAGTGTTACACTGATAGCGAAACGAAACTATTGTACTGCGCGATGTTTCGCTTCAATATATCGGCACAAAGACCCAGGACCCTTTCGAATCTGAAAGAATAATTTGAAATTAAACATACAATAACTCAACAATTAAATAAATTACTCGTAATTAAGAATAGCTTTTCAAAGAATAATTACTATTTTATATGTAATACCAGTTTAATATTAAAACAGTTCAATTGATGTAAAGTAATAATGATAAAAAATAATCATTTTCTATCATGATCACACATTAAAGAGTCTAGTTATAATATTTAAGGAACATCCAATGGAACTAATTAGACAACAAATTATTGGATGCATTAAAATAAATATTTTCACTTATTAAATTTAATCACATATAACAACTTAATGTTTTTAATGTATATTATATTTCTGTGTAAAGTAATATCTTGCTGAGGAACGCAAATTAAGAGGAAGACAGTACGATTGAATGGACCTTTACCTAGTAAGGCTGGCAACGCACTCTAGAGCCTTCAGGCTCCACGAATATGAGCACTTAGGATCAGATGGCGCACGTTTGTCCCTATTATATGTATAAAAAATATATATGTACCTGGCTCGGTCTAATTTGACACATTTGAGAGGTCCGTCCGCCCTCACAGTTGCGGCTCGAGGTCGGTCCAGTAACAAAGCTATCTCTCCGAAGTAATCCGACGGGCCCAGCCTCCCCACCTCGACCGGATCACCCGAACCTCCTCTCTGCTGCAACACCACGGCCGTCCCTAAAATATATACATATGATTTTATAGGACCAGAACTATATGCATATCCAAAATATGTAATATAAAATTATACATTGTAATATGACTGTTATATGAAGAAAATTCAATGATGATTAAAAAAAAAGTTATTTAAGTAAATATTTTATACCTTCGACAATAATATAGAAGTCATTGCCAGGCTCGCCTTGTCTCACTATAGTCTCCCCGTCATTAAATGATACTGGTTCCAGTGCATCAGCTACAGTCAAACGCTCCCATTTTTCGAGGCTTTCTATAATCACAAAAACAAATATAATTTTTAAGAAAACTGACCTGTAATAACGACAAAATCTATTTTGTGGATCAAGCATTACGACTATAGCCATTGTTGTTGAAGTGGAGGAGATTTCCTCTATTCATGTCTTTATAATTATTCTATGATACAAGCAATGAATTATTATTAATATTATGCCAACTATTAGGTAATTATGAATTTACACAAGCAACATATTACTCCCTAAAGCAAAATCACCCTTCTACAGAGTAGTCTTAAAAATAAATATATTATATAATCATCACCTAATATGGAAACTCTTGATAGAAACTCGTCATACATTCTTCTCTTCCTGATTGTGGATCCCATTAGGATCCGTCTGTATGAATCTCTATCCAGACCCCACAGCTTCAACGGTGTACGAGCACGAACTGTAGCTGCTCGAGGAGTTCCATATATGAGTGCCAGTTCACCAAAACTACCACCCTCCCCGATAGTGGTCACTGGTTCACCATTCACTAAGACCTGTAATTTGATCATTTTATGATATACTAGCTTTCCGACCGCAGCTTCGCCCGCGTGGAGTTCGGTTATATCGCGTTTCCAAGAGAACCTTTCAAGTCTGGAATAAAAACTATCCTATGTTTTTCTCAAGGTCAACTCCATCTCTGTACCAAATTTCATTAAAATCAGTTCTGTGGTTTAGGCGTGAAAGCTTAACAGACAGACAGAGTTTCTTTCGCACATATAATATTAGTAGGGATTTAGTCAATGAAGGTAATTCATATTAAGAGTTGAACATCTGTATATTAATATAATAAAAGAATAATTGAATTTAACATTGAATATTATGATTCCAGTATTAAAACTAGTAATTAATTTCATCAAACTTTAAATCTAATATATAAAATTCTCGTGTCACAGTTTTCGTGCCCATACTCCTCCGAAACAACCTGACCGATTTTGATGAAATTTTTTGTGCTCATTCGGTAGCTATGAGAATCGGCCAACATCTATTTTTCATCCCCCTAAATGTTAGGGGTAGTCCACCCCTAAATTTTTTTATTTTATTTTTTAGACAAAATTTTTAATTACTATTTTTTTATGATACAACGTACAAAAATACATACAATCCTAAATTTTCACCCTTCTACGATCAACCCTTATTTTTTAATAGCTATTTTAGTAATTTAATCATTTTTCATCTCCGGTCGATAACTGATCAATCGTCATTTAATAAGTTATCCCCGCCAGATATCTACAGGTGTCACTGCTGACCCAGTAAACAGCACGGAGTAGGGATGAGAACGAAGCCGGTCTTCTGTTTCTCTCACACAATTAGACTTCTCTCACTCCCTACACAGTTGTCGGCCATCGTTATTGTTTGTGCATCAAGTGTAGTAGTAACGTTGACAATTATTATTTTGCTAGCTCAGTGTAACTCTCATATTAACTATTAATCATTCCTAATCACTTCAAAACACGGAGATTTATGGCTTTAATAGGTAAACTCCAAAAATATAAATAAAAAAACGTAACAGATATTTCTTGATTATAGGGCGAAACGAAGTTCGCCGGGTCTTCTAGTAATTTATAAATTAATCTTAATAACATAAAAGTTAACCTAAAATCTTTTTAGGCTTCAAATTAAGTTAGAAATAATTTAATCTACCTCAACTTCTCCGGAATCTATAATGTAGAAGTTGTCACCCTCGTCGCCTTGTCTGATAACAGTTTCACCCTGTAGACATTGTACAGGGAACATGGCATCAAACATATCAGCTCGTTCAGACTCATCTAAGTGAGTAAATAGAACATTTGATGCAATCGCTCTCGACAATGCACCCATCGTTTTATAGTCCTTTGGCACAACCTAGAACATTTTTATTGTTGAATTTAATAGATATGAAAGTATAAAAGTTAGAACTAACATAATTGATCTATTGCCAATAAATGCTTGTTATTCAAATGTAGTAAAGTTCACTATATTTGTTACATGTATTTAAACAGTAAATCTTTTTAATATGATGAAGTATTAAAGAAAATATCACCTTTTTGACATAGCTAGTGGCATCTTCTTCGGTGACTGGTTCGGCACTGATACCTCCTCGTCGTCTTGGCAATTGACCGCCGGGTACCGGCAATGGTGATAACTCTCCATCTGCCTCACCTTCAGATGAAGCCGCTGCTGCTGCTGCCGCTTTAACCTGATCCTATAACATTATTGTACATATTATTTCCTTGACTTGTACAATAAACAGGCTATAGAGACATATGTAATATTTCCAAATATTTTGCTTTGTGTTTACTTGACTACATCTCTTAAATGCCACTGTTACTTTTATTTTGTGTTTAATAAACTTGTTAAATTGGTAAAAACTAGTTTGCCATTTGAGTATTGTAACAATTTTATATTTAAAATCTGAAACGGTAGATTTATACAGTGAGTAAAACATCTGATTTTATAGTTCTCAACACAGTTAAGTGCTAGTAAAACAACTGTCTTATAGATAAGTCACATATTTATCTAGTCCTTGAAAATTATTTCCCGCTCTTATTAGCTCTATTGTTAGATACTTATGATTTTTCTATTGCAAAATACAAAAAGTCCTATATAGTGTTGGTGTTTTATAATAAAATAATAATTATATATCCTGATATAATGGTAGAAAATAAAAAATGTATGTAGATGATGTTACATAATTACATTGTATAACAATTTCCTCCATAATTATGTTCTGGAAGATAACATTTGTTAGTAAATCTAAACATATGAGTTAAGTGATTTTCACTATTTGTTGTTGGGTTAACATTAAACAGTACTAATATTATTAAAACACATTTGTTATGTAGAATGCTATTTCTTACCATCTTTTATATTCTAATATCACAATCACAGAAATAGATAGAGAAAAATTGGAAGAATTTAAGTACACTAGATAAATTAAAAGATGTAGCTGCAGAATTTAAAGAATGTCATGATCCAATTTTCAACTGAAACTGTAAACTTACGCAGATATTAAATATAGTTTTGAGATAATATTTATAGCCTAAATAAAGACCACTTCTCAGAGGATTTTAAGTGTGCTATTTCGAGTCAGCTGTCAACTCGAGTATAAGTATCAAATGAATTGAATTCTTTCCTCCAAAACACTATGTACGAGTTGGAAAAACAACGAATTCTAAGGTAAGGTTATATATCAGGAGAAGGAAGTATTCACGTTAATATTACAAATAATAAGTGTTCTTGATGATTTTGCTTGAAAACAAAACTTACTCTCTCTAATTTTTGAAAATATTGTCGCAAAAAAGTTACAGGATTTTCAGGTTTATGTAAACAAAGTTGAACTATACAATCTTTAAACAATAATTGTATGTTATGGCTCTGGAAATAGCTTGCACATTGATGTAAACATTGTTCTTCCTCCATTGAGTCCATTTTCAATATCGAATTGAGACTTCTATTTGTCCATAATATACAGATTCAACATATATGACCAAAATACGTCAGTGTCAATATTTTTCTAAAAGAACTTGTCCATAAACGAACGATATATAGAGCGACATTAATCCGTTTTCCAATGAAGAAATTAAAATAATCCCCGCAGATAAATATATTAAATTTATTTCATATTCGTTTATTTTTTTTTATCTCAAGTAAATTACAAAAAAATCATGTATTTTATCACCAAACAATTTTAAACTTATTTTTTTAAGTTCCTACATTTAAAGTAACAGTTTCATTTATAAATAAAATAAAAAATCGGAGAATTGATTACTATAAAATACCTTATCCAATATTTATTTATGTAATTTTATAAATGTAATTTTATTTATCCCTAATTAAACATGATATTTAACTAGAAGATAATTTTAATTTACATTATTATAAAAGAATCAGCTATGAAACAAAATATTTTTTTAATTTATAATTTGGTTTTAATTTATCTTGAATATGCAAATAATAAACATTCATGAATATAAATTTATGTTTTATGGAATAATGATTTTTAAATAAAAATATAGCCTTTATTTAATTTAACTTACTTTCTTTCTTTCAAATATCTTTTGTATGTGTTTTTTTTTTAAATATTAAAATACTTCGTAAATGCATATGGTGCATTTTTTTTCATCTGTGAAATGGGTTCGTTTTGCAGTGACAAAGATGGAAGCCGCCAGTGTGGAAGCCGGTGGGAAAAATCATTTACACGATGTTTTATCAGAAACCGAACTTGCTACCATATCAAATCCCGTGGTTCATAAAATAAATTCATATATTGACAAAAAATTTGAAGAATATTTGACTTCCAAAGCCTTACATGAAACCAGTAAAACGCAAATAGGTAAGTCGCCGGCCAGTTCCTGTATTTTCAACATACTTATATTTCTCGATAATATTCGTTGCTTATACTTATAATACTTAAGTTTGTTTTTATTATAATAGGTTATTCTTAAGGCACAATGTAAGTTACACTTTGTTGTAGTGTGCAACTGTCATACACAGAGCAAAAATATAATAATATTTCAAAGTAATGTCACCAATACTTGTTAATACCCTTTACAGCTTATGGTCTTGGTTACGTTATTTTATTTACAGCACAAAATAAGGCATTTATTTTTTAAACAATTACTAATATTTTTTTTGTTTATTTTCTAACAGTTTATGAAAATACATAAGACTTAACCCTTTTCTTTTACCTCTCATATATATGACTTGAAAGACAATAATTAAAGTTAATGTGACTAGCTCAAGTAAAATAATATATTTTCAAGATACAATTCATTTTGAAATTTCTATTTATTCTTTTTTTGAATTGTTTTCTGATCTAAAATAATGAAAAGACATTGGTTTATATGCAGTTCCATATGAGCATATATAAATAATCCTAACGGGTACATATTTTGTATTAATAGTGATTATTTTGGTACTTAAAAGTGTTGGTTGGGATGTATTATTATCTACATGTCCACCTCGTAAATAACTAATCATATCTTAAAGAAGTGTTAGAGTAGTTACTGTAATATGCACTGATCGTTCAAAAGATATAATGTGTATAACATGATTAAACCTAGATTCATGTTGTATGTAGTAAACCTAGTTGTAGGAAAATTATCTAAAGAGCCGTCTGCACTCAATTTGATTGTGTGCATGATCTTTTGGCAGGTCTATACATGTTTCTGTTAGATCACTATTTCCCATTCCCTCTGTGTACAACAAAATCTGTATTTTTTTTGTTTGTGCTCTATATTATGAAAGTCGGTCAAGCTTGAGCTTATTTTACACAAAACTGCTTCACCTTACATCTTAGCAACAGAATGTATTCAGTTACAGAAAAAATGGCAAATATATTTAATTTACAAAAATGGATGTGAATTTTAAAGAACCGTTGCAAAACAAGCATATTAAGAGTTTTAAAGCAACAAAGAAAATAAACAAATTCAAAGAATATAAATATTTTGAGATCAATAAGGATAGTAATTTAGTTTAAACTACTTGTAAATATCATTAATTAATTACTTCCATATACAAAAGTAATGCTATGAACAAAAATTTACTGTTCGGAATTTTAGTGAAATTTCTATTATTTTATATTGATAATCTTATATCCTGAAAAGAAGTGGGTAATAGAACAAAAAGGGGCAAAGGCCATTGCTATATATTCAAGCCATATTTTTGAAGACACTTCATTAGAGGTTTTTTATTTTTAAATAAATGATGCATTTTAAATTCTTCTTGGATAATTTAAAAGGGCATATAATTTTTTCTACTTAAATTTAAGTCATACAAGTTATAATAATTGGTTACTGAAGAATAAATATGAATTAATTATGAATATAAAAGTCAAATTAATTTGCCAAGTTAGCTATTTAAGGGAATTTGTAGAGAAAAGAATAGATAAATACCTCTATCACTTGAAATCATATGACGAATATTAGGGATTAAAAATTTAAATGTGTTTGTACATAAATAAAATTATATAAATTTCAGGTTATCTGCTGAGTTTTGTTAAAGGAAAAGAAAATAGATTACAGCTGCTTTTAATTGTTAGGTTATCATTCACTACTGCCATTTGTCAGATAAGTTGTGAAATGTAACTGTTATATTTTTTAGGGTGCTGCATTCAATGGAATAAGAAAAATCAATTTAGTATTTAACAGTTTATCAATTTAACAATTAAGATTTGGTTATCTAAATAGTAGGTATTCTAATGAGAGTTATTTTATGTTAGTGAAATTAATCCTATAAAAATAAATTACTTAAATGTTAGTAATATTTTTGGATTACTACACTTAATATTATTGTTTTTAAAACTACATACTCAAGATGTTTCGATTACTTTATAGCAACTGTGATTTGGTCTGCCCGTGATAACGGTTGCTGAAATAATAGATATACATATAACAATACATAAGTCACAGAAATAATAATAATAGGGTAAAACGCTAGTCGTGTTGATTCTTTATATAGAACCTAAAATCTGTTAGAAGCTTGTCTAAATATTATTTTAGGAAAACTCCTAGTTATTATTATGATCATGGATGTGTAATCTATTACATCTATATAATTTTTGTCAAGTATTTTTGCCTTTTTAATATCATGATGTATATTCATATGAATATTTAAGTTTCTATAACAAAAAGGACATAATAGAATTTATCAATACATTTCAGATGAAAAAATTGCAGCTTCTGAAGCTACAATCCTTGAATTAACAACTAAGTATGAAGATGCTGCTAAGAAATTATTGGTTGCCGAGGAAACCATAACAGAGCTTGAGAAGAATGTCAGTTCTCTCAATGCTGAACTGGAAAAGACTCGGGAAAGAGTTTATCGATTAGAGAATGAGTCGATATCGCTTAAAAGCGCAAGAGATGCAGCAGTGGATGAAAGGAATGACCTAACAAGGATTCTACAACGGCGAGATGCCGAAATAGAGAGGCTGACAGCAAATGAAGCTTCCCTATCTCAACAACTTCGCGCTGCCATTGATTCTAAATGCGAGGCCTTAGCCCTGAATGATGAAATCCAGAGCAAGGAACTTTCACTGCAATATCGTGAAAAACGTCTCGACCAGGAAAGGGTTTTGCTTAATTCCCAGATAGCCTCCTTAACAGATGAAGTGAATCGACTTACCACAGAACTACAAACAGTAAGATTAAATAATACAAGCCGGCTGGTGAGCTTAGAAACTCAATTATCTGAGAAAGTTGAAGAGTTAAATGCAGCAAATGAAACAATAGAACAATTAAACGAAATAAAGAAAAACCTAAATAGCCGTGCTGAAAATCTAACCCAACGCTTAATGGAACAAAGAGAAATAGAGAACAAAATGTCAGAAAACTATAAAAAAGAATTAGATGCTAAAACAAAACTTGCTGATTTGTTCAAAACTATGCATGACGATGCAGAGTCAAAGACTTCTGAATTAACAGAAGGTATCACTGAGTTGCAGAAATTACTGAATGAAGCCACTGAAAAATATGGTGAATTAGAAACTAAATATAAACAAGCTGAACTAGATCATGAAGAACTTATGGAGAAGAAAAACGAAATAATATCATCCTTGAAGAATGAGTTGGAACATGCTAATGATTTATTGAAAGCTGCTGCCGCACAGAATTTGGATATGGCCCTGAGTGATTTGGCTCCATCTGCCGCTACTGCAAGCAAACTTTTGAAGTCCGGCATGTCGTTGACTCAGATATATTCACAGCTTGTGAAACTTACTGAGGAATTAGCTCAAGAAAAAGAAGAAAACCGCCGACTTAATATAACTATTAATAAGATCGTACAAGAGCTAGAAGAGAAAGTACCACTACTACAAAAACAAAAGGCGGAATATGTTGAGGTAATGGAAAGTAACACTGCTTTAACACAACAAATTGATTCCCTGGTTATAGAATGTAATAGACTCAGGGATGACTATAATGAATCCTCTAAAATTGCAAATCATTATACCCGTGAAAATAATAGACTCAAAGGGGAACTTGCTGATTTAGGAAGACAAGTCTGCTTTTTGCTAAAGGAGATTGAGCACAGCAGAGGTAGTCTTCTTAATGGTGATCACGACGCTTCACACGCCGCAAATACAAGTAATACTTCCGATGTCAACTCTTCACGAATAATTTCAAAAACATTAGTGACTTTCAGTGACATACAAGAATTGCAAGCTAATAACCAAAAGCTTTTAAGAATGATTCGTGAACTAACAGATAAACAAGAGGAACTAGAACGACAGAAAGAACAATTTGAAAGTGGTGAAATGGAAAATAAGATCGAAGCATTGAAACAAAGAGTTACAGAGTTAACGGAAGCTCAAGATAGACAAACAAAGATGGTCAACGGTCTGATTAGGCAACGTGACATGTTCAAAAAATTATACCACGATCATATGAAAGGTAAACGACATGAGTTATCATCAGCTTTGGATACGTCAGATTTAGACAAATCTGATCGAGAGTCGTTCTTAATGGACACAACCCCTGATAAATCACCAAAACCACCAAATGTAGATCCTTCAGTATTTGAAACGAAGTTTAAAGAAACTGAAAAACAATTAGAACTCCTAAAAGAAGAATACAAAACATACAAGGAAGAGAAAGTGACAAATGAAAGAATGTTATTTGAACAGATTGATAACATGAGACAAGAAATAGCCAAACTTACTGCTGCCAATAGTAAGTGTTCTTCGACATCAGAATATAATAATGAAAGACTGAAAATTCTGCAAACAAACATTAATACGTATAAAAAACAAATTTCTTCATTGGAGGAAAAAAATAAAGCTTACAATACTACCATAGCCAAACACGAGGTTTCCTTACAACATTTAAGAGATGAAATATTAAATGCGCAGGGGAAGCTAGCAGCTGCAGAGATTCAATGCGAAAACTTGAAATTAGAAAACAAGCTATTGAAAGATTCGGAATTAAGATTACAAACAGAAAGGGAAATCCAAAATCGAGAAAGACAGGGGCAATCATTGCTTTTAAAGAACTTGGAATTGATCAAAGCAAGCTTAGAAAGGGTAGAGGTAGAAAATCGTTCTAAAGTTGAAACAAGACTTGACGAAGCCACTCGTGAATGTGCAGCTTTACGAAGACGTCTTCAAGAAGAACAAGATAGATTTAGAGAATTAGCAGCTCATCTTGAACGTCAAACAGAAACTGCTAAGTCACGCATGAACGAAGAAAAAGAGGCAGCTGATTTAATGAGAAAAGAAATCCAGCAACTAAGAGAAGATTTAATCAACAAAGAAAAAGCCAATGAAGATTTAGCTAAAAAACTAAAAGCTGCCCTATCACCAAGCACTGATGGGTCGCTGGATGTCATCAAGAAAATAAAAGAATTAGAAATTAAATTACATGATAAAGAAAATGAAATTAAATCTTTATTAGATCAACTTAGCACAGCCAAGGAACATATAAAACAATATTGTGACATATCGGAGAGTGCTGAAAAAGAATTGAAAAATCTTAATGAAGAATATCAGAAATACAAGACAGAAACAGAAACTAAACTCGCAGAAAATGCTAAGAGGTTGCAGCAGTTAGAGGATAAATGTTCTGAATTGGAAACAGAACTCTCTCTTCAAGGAAATGGGGAATATTCTAACATGAATATCAATTTGAAAAATGAGCTTGAAGCAACTAAAGAAGAGTTGAAGAATGTCATGACTAACTTTGAGAGTTGTCGAAGTGACCTCGATGTCGCTCGCTCAGAGATTGCTAAATTATCTGAGGTTGTACAAAATGCAGAAGAAAAATACACTCATGAAATGATCTTACATTCAACAGACATCCAAACATTGTCTCGTGTTAAAGAAGATTTATCCAGAGCGCAAAATCAAATTAATGAATTAGTTGCTATTAAAAATAGCGCCATTGAAAAGGTGGAAAGTGAAAAGCAGGCTTGGATGGAGAGAGAAAAAATAATAACTGCAGAAAATGAACAGTTGTCTCAACGTTTGAAGGATCTCAACGATCAAAACGCCCTTTTGCACGATCAAATCCAAGCATTAGGTACACAGCTATCCGTTTCTCACGCTTCTAAATCACGTTCAGAAAGTATGAACGAATCCGCTAATGATTCATCAATGAATATTTCCATCGGAGAAGAGGATGTAAAGTCTTCAGAACAATTATTCCAAATAGTTAAATTCTTAAGAAAAGAAAAGGATATAGCAATGGCTAAATTTGATATTTTACAAGCTGAAACAATGAGGCTAAAATCTCAGCTAGAAATAACTGAGAAACAACTAGACGAAAGTAAACTATTATTAGCTTCCGAAAGAGAAAAGTCAGAAGTTAATATGGTAACAGTGTCGAAACAATCGGATATATTGAGAAAAGTTGAAACACTTAATGCGTTGACCGATAGTAATAGAATTTTAAGAGAGGAACGAGATACATTAACCATCCGTGTTGATGAACTAACCACTATGGTGAAATCTTTAGAAGACCAACTTAGTCCGCTTCAGGAGAAAATAAGTGATTTAACATCAAAGAATGATACGCTGCAAACTGAAAACACATCATTTAAGGCGGATTGTGCAAGATGGAGGACAAGAGTCAATGCTCTCGTAGAACGTGCTAATAAGAATAGTCCAGAAGACTGGAAACGGCTACAGAATGAACGGGAAACGTTGGCTAAAATGTTGACGAATGAAAAGGAAGCTAATAAAAAACTAAATGAAGAATTGGCTTCAATTAAGATAGAAAAATCCAAGTTGGAAGAACAATATTCATTGCTTTCCAGACAGCATAATAATATTGTGGAGGAAAATAAGAAGCTCAATGAGGAGCTGCAAGTACTTAAAGACGATATGGCTCGTCTTACAGAGGAATTAGGAAGAGTCAAGGCAGAAAATAATACAACCACTGAGACTAACAACAAACTAACAGAAGAGCTATCCAATAAAGAAGCTTCTCTTAATGACATCAAGAATAAGGAAATGCAAATCCGAAAAATTGCCAAAAAATATAAGGGACAGTATGAGGAATTGGTGAAGACGGTGGAAGAAGAGAAAAAGAAAAATGAAGGTGATGCAGCCGCGGCTGGCGCGTCTTTAGTGGAGAGTACGAAAAAAGTAGAAGAACAATTAAGCGAAATTCAAGCACAACTAGAATCTGAGAAGTCAAATAATGAGAAACTGAAACAAGAAATTGAAACGCTTAAAACTGCGAATATGGACAAAGAAGAAAAAGCCAAGCAGGTTCTAAAACAGGCAAAGAGTAAAATTGTTCAATTAACTGAACTTAAAAACAGTCTAAGCAGGGAGCTAGACGAATCACGGACTAAAATTGGTACCATCGAACAAAGTACACGCGATGAGCAAGATGCGAGGCTAGAACTGATAAAATCTCAATACGAGGGACGTTTATCTCGACTAGAAAAAGAGGCGCAAGCTGAGAAAAGCAGGGAGATTGAAGCATTGATGCAAAAAGTGAATATGTTACAAAGACAACTAGCCAATCAATCTTCAACAGGAAAACAACAGGCCACTACTGAAAAAACAACTTCTGATCCTCCGACAGCAAACATAAAACCAATGGCAGGTGAGATATATCAAATTACAATACATAAACAAAAAAGTCTTTAAAAAGCTCTGGGTACTAACCTATAGAACTTTTAAATGCCTTATTTTAAGCCTACTTACCTATAACTATCCTGTATCTATCTAATCTAGGTGTGGCACAACAAAGTGTATCAGCAAGTCGTCGTGGTGGGGAGACTCCACTAGCATCTATTCGTCCTATGGCCCAAGTCGGCCCAACGGCGCCTCACGATGCTCACAGTACCGAATACATGCCTGCATCATCCTCGCGTCCATTGCCGAGAGCTTCTTTAGCATCTGCCGCCTCCGCTGGTACTACACCGCCAGAATCCACTCAGGTAACTTATTTTGGCATGGGAAAAACAGTTGGTTGCGTTAGTTGTAGTAAATTTACCATAATTGTGATTTCTTTAGAAAAGCAAATTCAAATGCAAAATTGATAAGTATGATGCATACATTTGGATTTAAATTATAGACATAGATTTTTCTCTGACTTCGATTTCGTTCAAATTATCATTGTAGACTAAAAACATTATTTCTATAAATTTTTATATGTTCAATTGTAACACATACAATGGACTTGGTTACTAAATTTATATAACAAAATGAATATTCTTCTGTTTTATTTTCACAATTCCAAGCTTGTATAAATAATCGCTATTAAGTACTTTAAGATGGTAATCATTTTTATATTTAACGTTTCCAGGACATGGATACGAGTGATGTAGGTATGGGAAGTGCCGTTTCTAGTGACAATACAGCACAATCTTCATCACATTCCACAGCGCCGCAGCAGGTTCGTTCATGATCCATACATAATTCAAGATACTTATACTTTAATCAACTAATCAAATATTTTATCAGGCTGTAGCGCTCGTGATGCCTCGTATAGAACAACCAAGCGGTGTTAATTCCGGTGCCGTGGTCACTCCGGCCGCTAGCTCAGCTGCGCCCGGCGCCACAAGCGCTCCACAATCAACTGCCGCTGCACCTAACACTGGTAGGTGCTGCAAATATACTACGACTTAAAAATAATGTTTTTGGGTGCTCAGTGCTGCTTTGCCATAACATTTGTGTATTTTAGTTACAAATTGCTGCATATAACAATTTAGTACATATATTGTTTCGTATAATAAGATTTCTTACCTCTGTAGGTACAGTAAGTGCGGGTTCCACGTCCACGGGAACGAGCGGTCAGTCCGGTGTCAGTACATCGCACGCTACTCCACTAGTCAGCACTTCTCATACAGCGCCAGGAGTCAGTACGTCCCACACAGCGCCTGGAGTCACTACCACCCACGCTGCCCCTGGTGTTAGCACTTCCCACGCTGCCCCCGGAGTTAGTACTTCCCACGCTGCTCCTGGCGTCAGCACTTCTCATGCTGCCCCCGGCGTCAGCACCTCCCACCCGCCTCCCGGAGTAAGCACGTCCCACGCGCCACCAGATGCTCGCCCACAGAAAAGAAGACTTCAACAGCGACCGGTCACCGCTAAACGGACGAGGGTTCAGGTTAATCTCTTTTATCAATCAATTCAATGAGATATTACCTAATAAAATAGCAAAAACGAAAAAATCGATCTATAATTTTCTTGACTTCCAGGGCTTTGAGCGATCTGTAGAAGTGGAGTATCAAGTACCAACGTCATCTCGCTGCGACCAAGATGACGAAGGCGTGATAGTAGTTGACTCTGAGGAAGACGATGAAAGATGCACGGGAACTATGTACAGGGTAAGAGTTAATTAATTTCAAGCCAAAATTTAATATGCAACTTCAATATGCCAAAATTTAATAAAAACATTTAGAACAAACATAGCGAGACTTATATTAAACTATGCTGTTACTCTAATAGGAAGGAGAGGAAGACGAAGAAGACATGGAGGAAGAGCAGGAAGTAGAGGGGGGAGAGGAGGAGGAGGACGTGGAGGGGGAAGAAGAAAGTACTGCGAGACAGGTTAGAATATAAAACTTGTATTATAAATGGAAAAGGTTTATAGATGTAGATGTTGATGTATGTTTCCACTAAGTACAGTAATACCCCGCTTTACGCGAGGGAAATTCGCGTATATCGAGGTTTATGATTTAACCCAGTCAAAATTTAATACACAAATATAAAAAACATTTTAATCAATCACTTTAATTCTAAGAACACTATACAATACATAGGTACTCCTATTTTTTACGAAAAAATACATGTATTGTCTTTTGGGTAGCGTTTTGCTTACGTTCTTGTAAAATACGTTCATAACACCAAACACTGTTTTTAATCGTTTGACACACGTTCAAGACACGGTCATCATTATTGTCTATACAATGTCCCAACCTGAATAAATTTTTGAAAATCGCGTTATAGTGAAACCGCTCACAATGGGGTCGCGTTAAGCGGGGTATTACTGTACCAGGAAATATTAAAATCTAAATATGTTTTCACTAATGTAATGCATTACTTGTAATGGATAATCATTTTCAATATTTTTGTGCCTCGCCTTTTACAAATTGACATGAAATTTTGTTTGAAGTTTATCCCCATTCATGTCTTTACATGTACAACATATATATGTCGGATCTAACACTTGTTTGTAAATTATAGCTTTTTATGCGTATTCCCTAAAAATAGACTCCTTAACCCATGTAGTACTAAGAATCACTATGTATGTTCTAATAGTACTTGTAACTTGCAATTAAGACTTTAATACATTTATTTTAAATCCTTCATAATATTCCTATATACATCATCTAATTGTTTTAAATCCTTCATAATATGCCTTATATCATAATATCTTGTTATTTTGTTGTATACAGGAGTCTCCATTGCAGTCCCCTGAAGCGGGCGCGGCGGATGCGGATGAAGCGGGCGAACGCTCGGAAGCGGCCGCGCCTGTCGCCGAACCCGACAGCGAACCCGCACCCATACAACAGATAGAAGCCATCAGCAGTGGCACTGAACGTAAGACTTTACTAGTTTTGATATAATTGATCATTTAAATTATATTAAAAAAAATAGTTACTTAAGATTTTCTTTTCTTGTATTTTCTTTACACATACATACATTAAAACTAAATATGAAACTTATTAAGGGAAATTCCAAAACTTGTGACATCTAATTCTAAAGAAAACAATGATTTAAATAAATCAGATAAACATATTATGAAGCTACCAAAATTGTTCAATTGTTCCTGTAATTAATTTGATATCGGTCATAGATCGATATTATCCGATCTTTAATTTTGGATAGGGATTATTATTCGGATGGTTAAACTACTGTTATAATATTTTTTTGTTTTTTATTTATATTTTACAGCCAGCGGAGCTCTATCACTCGGTGGGAACGGTGCCGACGATGGAGATGACAGTATCGTACCATCAACACCTACACTATATGTTCCCAGGCGAAATGACGGGTGAGCTAGATGTGATTTAATTATTTAATATATGAATTAAATCAGTGGTGACCTAGTGGTTAAAGGGCCCGCCTCTCGTTCTATCGACGGCGCGGGTTCGATCCTGGCAAGTACCAATGTGATTTACCCGAAACATATGTACTTTAGAGTATTTAGACACCACTGACATACAGTGAAGGAAAACATCGTGATACCTGGAATTATAATTTCACAATTTTAAGTTTGAAATCACCAACCCGTCTTGAGCAAGCATGGTGGTTAATGGTAAACCTTCTCCATGTTAGAAATAGGCCTTTGCACAGCAGTGGGCTCTGATAGGCGCATGATGATGATATGTATTTCCATATACACACATATACATAATTTGTTTTTTATATGATTGTTTAAGTAAGTAAGTTATTGTCAGGTTCGGTGAAGCGGTAGTTTCGCCGGTGGGCGGTCCGGAGGGCGCAGGCGCTCGGTTCACGTTCGCGGAGGCCGGCGGAGCCGCGTCACACCACGACACACACGCGGACCTCGCCGCTGCATTACCCCCGCCACACGCGTCACACCACACTCGTAAGTGTATGGAATCACACACACACACATACACACACGTATTCTGTTACCTACACGCAACACACATATCGTCGGGAATAGTGCAAATCCGCGTAACTACCATTGAATATACCGTGCATTGAAAGCAGATTATCAGAAGCAAGTTTAAGCTGAAATATTTTCTAAATTAACGACTTAAGGTATTTTTTTTACGATTAGTAATAAATTGAACACTAAATAATTTGATTTTGTAATACAGCAATACCCCGCTTAACGCGACCCCGTTGTGCGCGGTTTCACTATAACGCGATTTTCAAAAATTTATTCAGGTTGGGACATTGCAGAGTATAGACAATAATGATGACCGTGTCTTGAACGTGTGTCAAACGATTAAAAACAGTGTTTGGTGTTATGAACATATTTTACAAGAACGTAAACAAAACGCTACACAAAAGACAATACATGTATTTTTTCGTAAAAAATAGGAGTACCTATGTATTGTATAGTGTTCTTAGAATTAAAGTGATTGATTAAAATGATTTTTATATTTGTGTATTAAATTTTGACTGTGTTTAATCATAAAGCTCGATATATATACGCGAATTTCAGTTAACGATTTTCTTCGGAACGTATCCCTCGCGTAAAGCGGGGTATTACTGTACAAGTTTTGTTACGTACGGCCAACACGTACACACATACACACTTTGAGTGTCCACATACACATACCCTCAACATTAGTACAAATGTTACATACATATAGCGTTGCCAGGTCACCAAACCTAATTGCCGGACAGACCAGCCAGTTTGGCCGGACGTTTGGTTAAAAAAGCCGGACACCCTATATTGTCAAGGATTTTGTGTTAGTATTAATAGGTACGACAATTTTTTTTAATGTAAAATCAAGCGTTTTTGATTATTATCATAAATCTTGTTAATTTCTAGTCAAATAATAAATAAAATCGAGTGCCAAAACAGTCTTAGATAGGTACTTTATTATTAATCAGTCAAATAGTCATCAGTCAAAATTAAATTCTAGATACTGAAACATTTATCAACGTATTTAAATTTTTCTTAAATAATAAGAAAGGCACAAATTATACTTTTGACAAAACAAAATCTTTTTAAGTTAAAATATAAAACAAAAAAAACCTTTTTTCTTTGAGTTACACAATGAAAATAATAATTATTATTGGTTTGTCGATACCTGCTTTAAGAGCTCAGTTTCTTTCAAAATGTAGTTGTAAAAATCCTCACATGGCAAATGTTTTAAACTAAAATTCTACAACCAACATTTTGGCAACAGTATCAACATGTTATCTGTTGCGTTCGTTCGTCCATTGCTGACCTATCAAGGAAAATACTCTTTCAACGTTTGCGTTATGTCCTGGAATAGCAAAGTAATACTGACAAATATTAGGAATACTGAATGCAATCTCGTCTTATCATCGATTTAAATAGGCTACCCATTTCTTATGTGCTAATATCTTCTTGAAATCAACGTTCTCTTTGTTAGTATTCAGAAAACTTTTTAGATTTTGTAGTTCGCTTACGCTCGGCCACGCTCGGCGGCGCGGCGGCAGTGCTTGCTTGTTTGCGAAATGTAAAAAGCCTAACAAAAGACGGAGACCGTTTATTTTGGCCGGACATGCAATCAAAAAGCCTAACTGTGTCCGGCTTTATCCGGACGCCTGGCAACGCTACATACATACATCTATCTATAATAACTATTCTATCTATAATATCTATCTAAAATAACTAATATGTTGTAGGTGCGGAGGGGGACCGCGAGTGGGAGGAGTCTCGCGGTGAGGAAGAAGCCGCAGCCGTTAGTTCACAGGGAAGTGAACCGTCTTCACCGCACCAGGTTGGTTATTGATGGAATATCGAATATTTTATATACATATTTATTGACTAAATAAAGAATCAAAAAATAAATTTAATTTGTTGGCAATTTTTCAAGTTCCCGTTTCTTGGCTATAAGTGAACTTATGAGTTTTTACTGTTAAAAAAAAAACAATTGAAACTTACTCATTGTTATATTATCAGTTAAGATTTGACCATTTATAATGTAATAGGCTTGAATTCTAAGTTATCTTTTGAATACTAGGTGCTATGTTTATCTATGTTAATTTGTATCAACATATTATTCTTTTAAATTCGGATAAGATTACTTCTATCTTCGTCCCTTACTGTATTAATTGATTCTTTTTACGAAGGAGATTTCTTTGTACCAGTCAATAGTGCATATCTAAAATTTTGAGTGATAGAAGTTGAACAAGATTTCTCATATATAATGTATTTCAGCAAGTAGCAGAGGAAGGTCGGGAGGCGGAAGCTAGTGCAGCCCCTCGTCGAGCTGGTCCGCCGCCACCATCACCCTCACCATCACCATCACCAGCCGGACACCATCGATGGATGAGAGCCGCCGGTAACAAAAACTATAAAACATACAGTTCAAGTAATATTGGCTGCTTTGGTCACCACATTTTGGTTTTACCTGTATTTATGAACTATTAAATTTCATATTAAAAAAGTGCTACACAAGTAAATGTAATAAGTTTTCAAAAACTTGTAGTTGTTTAGATAAAAACTCCAAGTCAAAGATATTCCAGAGAAATCTGTACAATCGGTTGGCATTGATAATATGATAAATAGGCTATAAAGTATAACAAGCTACTATATGTTGGAATTTTGAGTTCCCTAACACTTAATAATTAGTTACAAATAAAATTGATATCAATTATAAGTAAGACATGTCATAATCTTCCGGCACTTTATTGAGTCGTCTATTTAAGTAAATAACACATATTCCCTTACAAGTGTTCAATTCTGACTTAATTTACTTAAGCTTATCCTTCATTGCATGCTCTCATCATTAGTTAGTTTATGTCTTGATAGGATTTGAAAAAACTTCACTAAAGCAACTATTTAAAAGTGGATAGAACTTATTCTAAAGGATAACAATTTGTGTTCCACTAGTCTATCTAGTTAAGCCCATCTAAACTTACACTTCTGTAATTTTAACTACATATTTGATATGTAATACCTTTTTTGTTTTATTTGGTATATCAATTAAATTTACCTAAATAGGTAAATACAAGATACATAACTGAACAAGCAGAGCTCAAAACATAGTTGTACATTTAAAAAAATATATTTAATGAAGATGTGACATTTCTCACAAGCAATAAGGATAGATGCTTAAAGTAAAAATATGTAAAGTACTTCAGTACTTACCAGTTCTTTCTTTAGAATATTTCAAGAAACTTTCAATAGTTTCAATATTTATGTATGTTATATTGATGAAATGGCTATGAACTATAACATACAGAGAAGTGGCATTTATATTATATCATATTTTGTTATATCATACCTTACTTATACTTTATTAATTATATTTATACTCTTTTGCTCCTTAATTTCGTTTACCATTTATTTTTAATTTTTTTTATTTATTTTTCAAAAAAAATAACATGTTGGCTTAATTCTTATTGTTTTGTACAAGTTATATTGTAAGTCAATATTACAAAACAAAATGGTACAAAACAAATATGTGTTATAAAAGAAAAAAAAATCTTACTAATATGCATGTTATATTTTTATCACAACTCTAAACTAAGGATTCAAATGTAAATAGTATGAATTTCATACATTACAGTCTTACACAATCTTGTTTGAATGTCTTATCACATTTAGTGTTTTATATGCAACATTAATTGCTTTGCTCTGGTTCTTTAATATATGTAACCAGGTCACATTTTACAATTATGATAGATGTATTAACATTATAATATCGATATTTTAATATGTATAACCTATAATATTTCAAGCAGAATTTAATTTATGAATTTTCAAACTGAAATCGTACAATATTCTGACAATGTCAGTGTTCAATTGTATTATAATTTTGAATACTGTGTGGATATTCATAACTTAAAGTAAAATAAACTGAGGAAAAATAGTGCATGGAGTCCCTCCGCGCGGAAGAAGTAAAATTTCGTGATGTTGGAAACAAAACAGGAAGGAGTAGAAATTGATTTTTAAGGAATTTTTAGTGTTTCTTTAATATTAATTTTTATAACATTACAAGGCATAATTACCCGCATGCGTTCGTGCGCCATGCATTCCTTTCCGCTTTATTTCTTTTTACATCCCCCCCCCCCCCCCCCCCCCCCCCCCCCCCCCCCCCCCCCCCCCCCCCCCTTCTCAATTGCATTATATGGTTGACGCAAAATAAAACATATAATGTATAAATTAGGTTTTTTTATTTAAGTTTGTACGTGAAACGAATTGTCCTTATATTATATGGTGACATATAATATATGTTTGTATTGATATTATGTTATATTGTTCAACAGACAGCGAGAGCGGCGCCCGAGGTCGCGGTTCCCGCCCGCGCGGTCGTCCGGCAAGGAGATCGCACAACTACATGCGTTTCTAAATAAATAACAATTATATAAAAATACTACATACATAATTATACTAGTTTTTTACTACGACTTGCATCGCCATCCTGTACATTGTTAGTTTCAAACCTTTGTCCCAATGATTTGCTCAAATCAAAAACATTACCAAAAAATACGGCTTACGATGCAAACGCGTACTAAGAACATACAATATTGAAAACTATCTGATAATTTAATATCTCAGTTGTCAAAATACTATTATAAAACTTTTCAAATGATTTTCGACTAGGTACTTTCATCTATATTAGTATTATAATATTGATAGCGCTTATATTATTAAGTATGTGTGGGAATGGTTGTGGAATTGTGCACTGTGTAACTAATTGTGCATGAATATACATAGCAATGTAAATGAACACATCTCTGACTGCGGTGTTATACAATAGTAGTTACTTTAGAATTAAGATGTTCTTGTCCAAACATGTAACTTAATGATTATCTATCCCTAACTTCTATTACTTTGATACTGTTTCATCTTTTGAACAAAATCTATGATAAATATATAGGATACTATGAAACAGGTTTCACATAAATATTTCCTAATAATAATAAGTCTAAAGTAACCCTGTATGGTTCTATAATATTAATATAATTTAACTTTATGTATTAACTTCCAGTTAGTATGTAAGTCGAACATTTCCATTTAATGATATCTATACAATATATTGTCTTGAATACATAATTTTGACGTACCTTATTATATATTAAGCATGTTTTCTGTTTGATTTCAAATGACATACAGTTTTTATAACAAAAAATGTGTATTTGCATTTAAAGTTAACTGTCCTGTAACTTTACTCAGAAAATAAGCTTTTATTCAATGATTGTAGAATTTTGAAAAATATGAATAAAGATTACGTACAAGAAAATTTTGTTAAGTTTTTTGTGTTTGCTAGCCTACTTTCCTGAATAACTTCGAAAAATACTAAATAATGGTTTTTGTACACCTACACACAAATTATAACAGAATTTATATATTCATTTACACTGGTTCACAGTGGAGAATTAATTTTTTTAATTGACTTAAAGGTTTCAAATCTGGTATGGTCTTTATTTCTCGTTTCCAAGAATTTTGACCCCAAATGTTGCCACATTGAAATAATAAAACTGGTCATATTATCTCAAAATGTAATTAAGAATTATTTGTCACTATTTAAAAATCGAATTCATTTATGTTTCAAAAATGACAATTTTTATAATTATAGTTATGAAACGTGGTTTCTATTCCCTTATACATTGATGGACACCTGAAAATTATAAAGCTATCTATTATGAAATTAATAATGTATAGCTTTTAATTCTCTTATTAAATATTCTCGCTACAATTATGTAACGTTGACACAAATATCCATAAATTCCTTATATAAAAGTAATTATGATAGTATTTATGCTTTCATTCAATAGGTATTTGCCCCAAGAATGTAAAAATGGTTATTTTTTTTTAATACATCATTAATACATATAATGGTTATCAGGACAATTTTATATTTATAATCACTATAGAAGCGAAGACTCAGTGAGCAGTCAAAACTGTGAGAAAAACAACAGTTTATATATTCAACCCACTGATTATGGCTTCAAAATGTAAAAATATTTATTATAAAAAAAATCAAATGACGTCACATTTGTTACCTATATCGATTATTTCCAATTCGCATGCGTTGTGCTCTAGCAAACAACTAACTATTTTATTACTAAAAAGATACTATAAAACCTACAATTCAGCTCGCGTTACTGTAAAATTTACTAAAGACATCACTCAGAAAACTAAAATTTCATGCTTCACCGCAGGCAACAATGGTTATTTATAATAGGCCATATTTCCTGTACAATAGCTAGGTAGAACGCAGGTATTAAGTAAAACATACGACTATCATCACAAACACGACTTCAATTGTATCTAGTACAATGTTCTTTATTATAATTTACATGAATATCTACGTCACAACTATTCTCCTTAAAATGATTTTGAAATAAACATATACTTTTTACCACTTTTATACATCTCATTGAGGAAATGTAAGAAAATAATAGCAACAAGTATAATTTAACCATTTTGAAGGTTGAAATTCTATGGTTATATTTCGTTCATTGACATATACCTACTTGGCAACAAGTCTGATAAATAAATGTATTTAAGATTACACAGGTGTTTCAGTAAATAAAAAGTATATCGGTGACAAGAACATTGTTTTTTGACATATTTTTTCAAATACGTAAATATCTTTTTTACGTCTAAATTTTAGATAAGACAAGCACAAAGGAAAATGAAAGACACTGATGTTTTTTGAAGATTTATTGTTGAATGTTACACTCTTAACCAAACAAAATTGAAACAATGGAATTCTTTCGCCCCAGTATGTAGTATTTCTCGAGTCCTATACTAACATTGCATTTACAAAGTCGTGAGATGAATTAGCAAAATAAAATAAAAATATCACCTTTTTAAACATAATACATCAATATTGCTAAGCCTTACAACTAAAATAACCATATGGATAAACATATTTTACATATGGTTGTGTAATAGTGAATTAATAGTAAGAAATAGAAAATTAAAATTAATATCCGTAAACATTTTCATCGGAAAAGGCAATGTATAGGAAGAAATCTTCGTCGTGGTGTTCCTGGTATAGCGAACCCATTGTAGCGGACGTTGGTGGTATTACGTTGTTGACGAAGAAAAACAGCGCATCCTCCGGGCGCAAGTGAATCCGTTTTCGGATTAAAAAGTAAAATTGGCCGACAGTCAAGTCCGATGGCACCAAGTATTTCTTTTTATCAAGGTTACCGAGCCTGGCTTTAGGCGCTTTCTCTACAACCACTGGGACTCTATCCGGATATTTCCTGCGTATTTTTTCTCCTTCAGTCTTTCTTTTCTCGAAAGAGTGTTCTTCTTTATATTGAAATTTCATTTTAATATCTTTTGCTCACTATAATTTGAAAAACGATGTAGCCAAATGGAGCCTGAGACTTGTTTTTTGTTTTTGCGTTGTTGTTTTAATGATATGACGCAATCAGCTGATATGACAAGTAAAATAACAGCCTTGTAATAAGTAATGAGACAGATAATGAAATATATCAAAAAGTTTTCATTGATATAGATAATAAACATAGCTTTGGTTTTTATTTTAAAACAAAAACCAAATAACCTATTGTCAAAATATTGTCTTGATTCGTGATAGTCTTGTGTATGAATATTAATAATAAAATCCACTTAAAAATATTTCTATATTTATATTTATATAAGTATGTGAAAACTATTTAAAAAAATGAAGTAAAAGTATAACATCTATATTTATTAATATTCACTTTAGTTTTTAATCAGTTACTACTTATTTTATCTGTTTTAATAGATAACATAATTTCTAATGGCAATACTATTAACGAGAATCGGCTTGCTTCTACGCTTGGTGTAAGTTATAACAAATATCAAGTTGAAACTTGAAGCGTTCTTTCGTTTATTTTTGTATCTGCCAATTGGTCGCAGTGTACTGATTTTATCTCACAAGCTAGACAGAAACTAATTAAAATGCGCAAAAGGAAATCGTTAAAAAAGGCAGATGAAGAATCCGACGCCTCCGAAGGTGGTGCAGAGCCCGAAGAATTTCAAGATTCAGGTGAAGATTGGACCCCTGATGCCGATTCGGTACGAGTTTAGTCATGAAGTTTGATGTTAAATTTACTTTTTATTTAATCTTACACATATTAAGTTGTTTGTGTTATTACATTTCGTAGGAAATAATGATGGCGCGTGGTTAAGTGGATAAAATAAGCGTATTAGTTCCTATAGGTTAGGTTGTGATAATTTGTGTCATATTTACTTTATTCATTATTATAATTAAATAATACCTGACGGTATTTCATTTTCTTTTGATATCGTTTTCAATCCACCATCACTTAAAAATTCTCTTACGGCTTTTTACAGAATGAGCAACCAGTTCGCGGTGGCAGAAAACGAACATCAAAAGCTGCCATTAACAATTCCAAAAAGAAACGTAAAAACTCATCATCAGAAGAAAGTGAGGGTGAAGGTGAAGAGGATGATGAGGCTGAGGATGAAGAAGGGGAACTAGAAGACGAAGAGGGCTCGGATGATGAGAAAAACGGCTCCGATGGAAATAAATCTGACTCAAGTCAATCTAAAGATATACCAAAGCACTTCCATGTAAGTCTTATTGGTTTTTTCTTGTATGACATTTAGATTTCTACCCATTTCACCTTCAACAAATATGTTAGAATTTATTAATTAATTTTCTATTAGCATAATATTTATTTGTATGTAACTTATAAAGTGAATTCCACTTAGATAATCAAACCACATTCATGAAATACTTATATCCAATTTTAAGTTATTGTATGTATATTTTTTTATATTTTGTTTCTTACAGTCTGGTAACTTTGTTTTACTGAAATCCGATGTTAAATGGGACGGTGATACAGTGATATCTAAACTGGATGAACTCAACCTTTGGAAAATTGATGGAAAGGCATTATTGCAGAAATTCATTCCGATGGAATCTAACGGAAAGATTCTACACAAATGCACATGTGTGGTAAGATTATATCGATATAATATAAATATTATTGTAAATTTAAATATAAATTATGAATTTTTTTTCCAGTATTCTGGTTGGAATGTCGATAACAGAGATAACTACTATCCTATCACAGAAATATTGAACAGAAATCCCCAGACTGACTCTAAAGAAATATGTGTAGCGCTAGATCTCAACGATCTCATCATGGTGAGAGACAAGTGACTTGTCTAGTTTTTTACTTAATTCAATTAGATAAGACAAAACGTATGTATCAAATGTGAATCTTTCTTTGGCACTTCATTCCAGTTTACTTTGTGTAATTCAATTTTTAAATGGGGTAATAAATTGTTCAATAAAATTTTACTGTTTTTGTGTTTCAATCATATTATCCTAATTGAATTCTGTTTATTTTTTTATTCAAGACTGATATGGTTAATACGAGTCATATATATATTTTTTAAATTTTGCTCCTCATTTGTTTATTGAAAAAGTATTCGGTCAGTGGAGACTAAAGTTTGGTCAAAAATGGCATAACTTGAGAAATTATAGTGTAAATGGTATTGCAGTATGTGATTGTAATAACAAAATTATTTGTGACTGCCAATTTATGTGTGTATAAGATGCTACATACAAAGTGCAATGCAATTTTTATTTATATTAATTGCATTTAATTGTCTTACATTTCTATTTTAAACTTATAAAGTTAAAGATTTTAAATAATTTGTAATAATTCATTTGTGTACTTTTAAAAGGTATCCTTTCAATTGTGTGTTTTTATCCATAGGGTTATAAATTTTGTGTGACCTAAAAAGGTTATAGAAAAACAGATTATTATTTAAAAAAATCAGAGATTTTTTAATTAATATATAATAATTATGATTACATATGTACATTGATATTATAAATAAAAACGAAATAGTCCTTCATGTGTGAAAAACATTGTTTTGATTTTGATAAATGGTGACAAGTTTATACAGAAAGTATTGGCATGAATGCTCATATAAATACTTTTTCCAAACGAATATTTAAAAAAAGTACATATTCTTTCTAATAAAACTTTTCCTTTTTGAAGGTAAAAGTTTTTTTAGTTGCGTTTGCTAGCTGTCAACTAGGAAGCAAACTCGCATAAAAGTCCTACGTTTTTATGTATTAAAAATGTATATTGAAGTTTTAGTAAAAATTTTCAATGTTATCTTTGTCACAGCACAGTTTCCATGAAAATAGAATAAAAAAACAGGATTCAGTTATAATTTCCACTATTTACTTCACGTAGACTTGTTTGATGGTTGTATGAGAAATAATAGTGGAAAAAAAAATTCTTTTTAAAGTAATGTAAGATTCTACCCATATTTTCGGTTATAAAGTGAATTTATTGTTGAAATATTTAAATTAAAAAGACAAGATACTTAAAAACTTATTTCTTCATAACTTTATTCGTCTGTTGAGAATAGAAATCCTAATTCCTACATCTAAATATAATGTCTGGACGACGATCAGTTTTTTAGGGATTTTTTCCTCATAATCGCTTGCAAAAGCTATTCCAAAATTTTAAATTTTTCTTAGCTAAACGTTACGTTTCTTCTCGACCTTATTCATACTAGTATAAAACGCTTATGAATTGTAATATTTAAAATGCTTTCAAACCTGTTCTTTTTAGAAGATTCTGCTTATAAACGACAAATGCTAAAGTATAAATATTGAACTTTTTTTTTATGTCAAAGGTGGCAAACGAGCAGACGTCCTACTTGGTGTAAGGTAGTACCGTCGCCCATGGACATGCGTTGCCAAACTTGTTTTTTTTTAGGAATATGGAGGGGTGTTAATAAGGAAATGGTAGGAAAGGATGGGAAATAGGAAAAGGGCAACCGGCTCTCTCACTCATCGGACGAAACGCAGCTATTAAAGGCTTCTTCACGCCGATCTTCTGTGAGAGGGTGGTACTTCCCCGGTCGAGCCAGCCCATGTTCGAGCTGTAGTAACTTACCACAGCTAGGCTCTACCACCTAACAAAAAAACTAAGCTATAAAATGAAACCTTACGTCATACAAAAATCGAAAAAATTTACTTGCCCGAATTAGTTCCTATTGTAACTTATTGTAAAAACATAATAACAGTTACAGTTAGCTAACATCATTGTAAAAAAAGGTAACAGTTACGAAATCTAGTAGGTATTTGTGAAAAATTTATGCATGGTTCTTATAGGTGTCTTATGCTAACATTCGGCTGTGGTTTTCTAAAAACTTAATAGCATTTGATATTTTTCATTGAAAAAAATTTCGTAAGATAGTCTCTCTAGTTACAACATCAATATAATAAGAATGACCACTGAAAAAATTTAATAAAACTCATTTAAAATATATTTAATGAACATTGTAACTTCAAAAATAGGATTTCAACTGGAAATCGATCCAATAAGATTTCTGACGGTCAAGAAATCATTTTGAATAACACGTATTTATTATATTAGCTTTTTGAGATAAAAATTTTGACCATTCGGATAGATGATCTCTAGCTAGCTCGTACCTACACCTTAAACCTTTTATATATACCTAGCTAAAGTTTTAATTGGAGTTTCCATTCTTTGAGGATGATTCGTACTATCGTGAGCATGACAAGTCGTCTTATAAGAATGCTTTTGAATAAAGTAAGTATGAATTGTAATGCTAATAGCATATAAAGTTATTTTTAGTGTATAAAGCAAATATTAATGAATAGGAAACTATAATTGATTATAATAACACGTTAAAAATAAATAAAAAAATATTACTAAATCATTAGAATTATAAGAATTGTAACCCTATATTTTTAAAGATCGTGAAATGCTTTAATTTTTACGTAGAAACTAGAAAGTTGTCAATGAATATGCATATCTGTCAACGAATAAAAAGTTCCTGCGTTTTTTTGTTGAGAACATTTATTATTACAAAAATAATAAGTTCAATTAGTGATATACAAAACTTTAAGCTATTGCGGATACATGCAGAGCCTTTACATTGTTATTTATAAATGTATAGTTTACAGATTTTCTGTTATTAGTATAAAATACGAAAGTAATATTTTTAATTCGATGTTACGAAAATCTTTTATTTCAGAAATTTGTGATTAATTGTATAATTTGTGAATAATGAATATTCGTAAAATTTTGTATTATAACTTTTTTTTAAATTAATAGATCTTGGTGGAGCAATTGAGAAGTTAATTTTGAAAATAACTTTCTTCCGACATATAATTTTAAATAATTTATTTGCAGTATTTAAAATATACTAATCTCTCGTGATTCAAATGACTTTTCTATGCTATGGTAAGTATTCAACTTTCAAGCGACTTTTAGACTTTAGTTACGGTGCCAACTTACAATGACAGTGACAGTTATTTGGAACTTTGTTTTGTCAAGCGATTACCTATAAAAGTAAATAAACCAAAAATGTTTGGTAAATAGCGAAAAAAATTAAATTTTTACATTTACACGAAAATATATTTGGATTGCTGCAATATTACTATTTAAGTTATGGAAAAGGAAAATACAGGTAAAAATAGCGAAGCTAAGAAATTAATTGTATCTTTGGATCACCAAGCAAAAATATAGCTTCAATTTTATAAATATTTGTGTTTTAAAGCACGTCATTCTGAGTTTGTAAAAGATTAAAGATCAGCATAAGGATCCTTTTTTTAAATACATAATAGTCGAATTTGCGTTTATTAAATATTATTTTGACTTTATTAATTATAGAACCAGATTGTGCTATTTGCCTACAAAAATTTCATCACCCTACACAGCTACCTTGTGGTCATGTGTTTTGTTTTCTTTGTGTAAAGGTAAGCAGTATTTTATGTGTTATAAACATAATTTTTGACTATAAATAGATAAATGGTTTTAATATATTTTCTCTCAATTATAGGGTATTGCTATACAGAGTAAGAAATGTGCCATGTGTCGAACCCATATCCCAAGGGATTATTTTGATCATCCAATTTTGTTAGAGAAACAGCCAGTGGATGAAATTGATGAAGATTGTGATAATAACAAGTATCAGTGGTATTATGAGGGTAGAAACGGTAATATAACAATTATTTTTTTATTATTTAATATGATCTTGCCAAGAATTAACCATTTTTGTATTATTTTCCTGTATTTTATATTCTATATAGCATGATTTATATATTCTTATATGCAATACTCATATTAATATGATTGAACCAATATAATTTTGTAATTTGAAGGTTGGTGGAAATATGAAGAAAGGAGCAATGCAGATTTAGAAGCCGCTTTCACATCAGGTGTCAGCGAGTGTCTATTGCTACTGGCCGGTACCATTTACTGTGTAGATTTTCAAAACATGGTTCAAATAAGACGCAGTGATCCCACAAAATTGAGAAGAGTGAAACGAGATATACCAACATTTCCATCTAAAGGTATGATATACAACCTCCTTTTAACAAGAAATCATTCCTTTGTTATTTTTTTTTAATTTTCAGGTATTGCTGGCATAAAAAAAATTGATCCACAACAAGATACTGAACAAACTGGACAGGATGTAAGCGATGAAAATACTAACACTGTACAAGAGGGTAACATAACAGATGTAATCAATGTTAGCGAGGAATCATTGGTTGAAGTCGACAACAGCTCTATTGAAAGTTTATCAGATGGAATAAGGTGAGAATGATCATATATTAAGTTCAGTATACTAAGTCTACAGAACATCGATAAATTTCCCTATAAATCTTCACACAGTATACCACTCATAGATATATAGTAGATTATTGATTTAGAAATGGCAATTATTTCATATGTAGTGCAATGATGCAAATAAATGAATACATCAACTTTAAAATTCATTGTAACAACTTAATATGGTATAATTGAAATTAAATGAAAAACTATTAAAAATATAGTTAATAGCATTGTTTAAGAAGGAATATAGTGTTATTTTTATTATATATAGGACAATTTGGTCACTTATTCTAAAGAATAATTTAAATACATTTAAAAATAAATTTAAATGTAAATACATTTAAAGTTATAATATATATCTAACATGTATTTATTTCAGAAACATCACTCTTCAACATGATAATGCCACAGATGAAAGCCCTGTTAGTTCATTAAATGAAAACGATGTTTTATCAACTGAAGACACATGACCCTACAAGGAAATACATTTGAGTTCATTTTCAAATTAGTTGTACTATTATATTATTTATTTTAATTAATAAATGAAGTATTATTTTATCTCACATTTTAGATTTGAATTTGTAAACTTGTTTTTTTAAGATGAAAGTGAATTTTTTTACTATTATCCATCACAATATATTTTTTTAAAGTATTATTACTATTTAGGAATAAATTTTTGCCATACACAATGAAATATTGTAATTGATTTTTTGATAGCTAAATATCATAGTTAATTTATTTGAATTATATGTGAAATTTGCAAATAATAAAAACATTTTACTTGTATTATTTTAGTCTGTTTGAATTTGTTTGAGAATTTATAAGAGGTAAACCACCTGGAATTATATTTTTTTATCCCTAAATATGTTGTTAATAAGAAAGTGATTGAAATGTACTAGATGTAGAGACAATAATTGTGTTTATTTTCATAGTATTTACTTTATAAGCTATGGGGTGAAAGGATTATGAACTATTGTTCAGAAATAGATCTTTTTAATATTATTTTCTTTTATTTCATACCATTCATAAAAGTTATCCTTTACTGGATGAGATCTAAGATTTTCGCGAGTACTCAATTAAATGAAACTAATATTTTCGGATTTACTACTCGATTTTTTTTTTACTATAAAGTACATACTCCCGACGTTTCGGTTACTTTACAGCAACCGTGATCATGGGCAGACGAGATGCTTAACTGGGATTATTGCTAAATAAATCAAAGAAATAACAACTAAAATTGCTGTTTATTATTAGGTTCTAAACTAAATACATTCAATACTATTCACCAGGGTCGTTGTTTGCTTTGACTTGCGTGAGTTAAGATCCAGGTGTTGTACGGTTTTTGCATTTGAGCCATTTGTTTGTGCCTCGGATGTTCCGGGCAGATTATGTATAGCCTCTCCTGTCTCCTCACGAAATAACATGATTTGCAACGTCTTCTAACTTTTCCTTTGACTTTGAAACCACAAACAGGATTAATAGTTGGTGTAAATGTTGGTAGTAACTTTGGTTGGTTTACATTGCTAAATAAGCTAAAATTAGCAGATAACGTTTTCAAACTTCCTTGAGGTATTTGGTTTGCCAGTAATGTTTTTGTAAACGAAATTATTCTCTGCATTTTGTATCTGAAAATGTTATGTATTGTTTAAGGTTAGACAGTTTAACCTCATAAAATTAAATAAAAACATATGATTCTACACAAACTTTTACCCTTAACTACTAAACGTGCTTTATCCAGACTTTGCAGTATAACCATGTAATTTCTTTATTAAAATATATTTTTGTTTTAGTATATTTAAATAAACATTTATTTATGGGAAATGTCAAAAATCCAAAGTTATATCTGAATTGTATTTTATTTTGTCAAATTGACAGCCGTCAAAAAGTGTAATGATAATCTATAATTTTTGTCCATGTGTTGGTTACAAATAATTTAAAGTTAAGAAAAAAATATAAATTTTACTTATAATAAAAAATTTTATTATTATTAATAATTTGAGCAGTTTTTTTAATATCTTTATTATGTAACTACACACACTTGTTCGTTTAAAGAAGCTGTGTTGGATTTGATCCGTTTCAGTTAGTCTACCCTAAAAAACTTTTCTTTGTAATTAACGTTCGTTATAAACTTGACTTTTCGAGATTAATTAGGTAAATCTGATTTTGAAGTACTATTATTTTAGAAAGTTATTTTCTTTTCCTGCCCTGTGTAAAGTGTGAAATATAAATAACAAATAAATCGTAATAAGCCGAGTTTCCTTCAGTATTTATGCTTTTTTTATATGTAATTAAAGAAAGATAATAAAACAATTTAACTAAAACTGAAATCATCCAAATATTTTTTTATAAAATTCTACGGATTAAACCTAATGTAAAAAGATACAAAATCGATATTTATACTTTCAGATATTTATGACAAAAGCTTTTTGCTTAATTTCAACAAAGCCTTATAATTTGTTTTAGACATTAGTTATTTATCATTGTTAGATTATTATTTTTTAGAAACTATTGCGTGAAAATAAACTAGGCAACAAAATTAGGTTTTATATTGAGATTAAGTTGTTTGATAAATTTCGTTGACCTTAGTTTTAGTTCTGAATTATATTGAATGATTCTAGACTTCTTTTTAAAAATACAGTTAAAATTTATTTCTGGTAATAATATAAAACCAAAAATTTTGCTTTCAAGCTCCATTTATATGTTATTTAAAATATAGTAGACATGTTTTCTTTGAATATCTGTTTTTTAAGAAACGTATCAAAAAGACACATATCAAATAGTTGTAAAGTAGCTGTAGATTTGATAGCAGTGTATGATAAAATTATTGAGATTGAATTGATACATATTATATGGAAGACTACTTAAAAAATTTGATTATAACTCTGCATACGAGTACTGTCCCAAAAAACAGCCTTGCAAGTAGACCTCCAAACAAAAGAATTACGAAACTAGGAACATGTAGAAAGTAAAAAAAAATGAATATACTATTACCTTCCTTAAGACGGCACTTTAATAATAGATAATTTTATTGATTTTCCCATGGATATAAACAGAATCTGAGTTTCGTTATAGAAGCTAGATCTTGAACTCTTTCGTACTAAGATGGAGCCACAGCCTGGAATATTTCTATTAATTATTATTATTTTCTTAAATTACTATTTATGATCTGTAAAATAAAAGTATGAAACCTTCATTGTTGTATTTATTGACGTTTAGAAATAACAACAATTATTACTGAAACATTTTATTGCTCTTTTATAGAGAAGTAAAGGTTTGTTATAAGTTTAAAGAAGTCGTTGATTAGTTATCGTTGACAGTGAACTTTTGACCTGTGTTTATAAACGGTTTAATAATGAGTTCAGCAGAAGCGCCCGTACCAGCGTCGAATACGGAAGCCAAATTTGTGTCCAAAATTAACATGTCTAATCCAAACCCTCTTCTTCAAACGAAAGTTACCAAAACTATTGTGACATCTCCTCATATTTATAAACCCGTAGGACCATACAGGTATGAAAAATATTTGCCTAAATATTATTTAACTTAACATTATAGTTGGAGGAGCTATGTGTTTTAAGAGCACTTACGAAAACTTGATAACATTTTAAATATTCAATGAAATTTGGGATATGATACATGTAAGTATTTTGAAATTATTAAAAAATTAAAAATTAAACAATACTTAATGTACTGTGTCTATGTGTATATATACAAAGTGTTGCCCTTGAATATAAAGTGTTCTTTCTTTAGGAAATTATAATATACTTTTATTCAAATACATTTTGTCGTGATTTATACAGGGTGACTGGTGAATTACTATCGATACTTGAGGACGTGATATTTGATGTTCATATATGACAAAATAAAAATTAATATAACATAAATATTAATAAACTTCTAAGTAAAGTTAACCAAAAGTTATGTAATTAATTACGCATCGTGTGAACACCCTACAGATTAGGTATACACACACACACAAATGCGTGCGGCGGCGTGGTGTTGTATCAGCACGCCGCTGCCCGCGTCCACACTTGGAAAACTTGGAACGTGTCCTCACTTTATTTATTTATACGGAAATTCGAATGAGAATCATGTACCGAGTATGCTCCTTAAATATTGATAGTAATTCACCAGTCACCCTGTATATAGTAAAACAATTTGTTTCTTTTAAAAATAAATCGGTGTACTGTTATGAAATTGGTTTTTAAGTAGTTTGTTATTTTTTCTTTCTTCATCTAAACTAATATTATAATCAGGTAATAGGCTCAAAAACTACTGGACCGATTTTAAAAGTTCTTTCACCATTATGATTATTATGATGATTGTACATCTTTCTGAAGTAACATAGGCTATATTTTATTTTGAAAAAAATTAGGGATCCTTGCGAAAACTTCGATAACATAAACCATGGTCGATAAAAATCACTATTGAAATACCTTAAATCGCGTGCGCTGCAATAACTTTTGATGATGGAGCAAAATAATCGTGTAAACTGCAAACCGTACCGTGTATCGTGTAAACTGCAAACTGTATCGTGTAAACTGCAAACTGTATCGTGTAAACTGCGAACTGTTCCATGTATCGTGTAAACTGCAAACTGTATCGTGTAAACTGCAAACTGTATCGTGTATCGAGTAAACTGCAATGTGTATCGTGTAAACTGCGAACTGTACCGTGTATCGTGTAAACTGCAAACTGTTCCATGTATCGTGTAAACTGCAAACTGTATCGTGTAAACTGCAAACTGTATCGTGTATCGTGTAAACTGCAATGTGTATCGTGTAAACTGCGAACTGTACCGTGTATCGTGTAAACTGCAAACTGTACCGTGTATCGTGTAAACTGCAAACTGTTCCATGTATCGTGTAAACTGCAAACTGTATCGTGTAAACTGCAAACTGTATCGTGTATCGTGTAAACTGCAATGTGTATCGTGTAAACTGCGAACTGTACCGTGTATCGTGTAAACTGCAAACTGTTCCATGTATCGTGTAAACTGCAAACTGTATCGTGTAAACTGCAAACTGTATCGTGTATCGTGTAAACTGCAATGTGTATCGTGTAAACTGCGAACTGTACCGTGTATCGTGTAAACTGCAAACTGTTCCATGTATCGTGTAAACTGCAAACTGTATCGTGTAAACTGCAAACTGTATCGTGTATCGTGTAAACTGCAATGTGTATCGTGTAAACTGCGAACTGTACCGTGTATCGTGTAAACTGCAAACTGTACCGTGTATCGTGTAAACTGCAGACTGTACAGTATATACTACTGCAGTAGATATACTTCATACAAAAAGCTTCTAAAGAAGGAAAGCTTGA
This sequence comes from Danaus chrysippus, assembly GCA_916720795.1. Classification (NCBI taxonomy): domain Eukaryota; kingdom Metazoa; phylum Arthropoda; class Insecta; order Lepidoptera; family Nymphalidae; genus Danaus; species Danaus chrysippus. The sequence goes on along the minus strand of CAKASE010000046.1, from coordinate 5,835,351 downwards.
AATATTACATCATCATTAAAAAAAGTGCGCAGATTCATATACACAAAATAAATATTATATTTGAAAAACTGATAGGAATTATTTGTACTTTTTAAAAATCTACTTTATTTTCTAACATTAAAAACTATTTTAATATCCAGAGTCTCAATGTTTAAGTTTTCATAAAATATATATTTTCATTTAAAAAAAGTCTCATCCAAATGACCAATAAAACCAATTGCCATTATGATTTTTCTTTTTTAACTAGAATTTTTTAAATAACCATTTCAAGTCTCTTCTACCTGGCAATTGTCCAGCTTTAGCCAGGGTCTGCCTTACATGTTGTGAACAGTTTTGGCTAAATGTTTTTACAACCAGCCGCCTGCCTGACATCAACCCTCTTTGAGAATAGATAACCATTCCAAGTAAATGTTATAATTATACCTTATAGTAATTGACTAACCTATAATATAATCAAATTAATTTAACGTCTTAAAATGTAAGCAAAAATACAACTGAATCAATATTACCGATTTGTCCTCAATTTTAATTGAACTTATTTATTTTAGAGTCGAACAGGGAAAAGTGTTCAAGTTAAAAAAATACCAATTTAAAAGTAGATCGTGAAAATAATATTAGTTTTAATATTAGTTCACACAATAAAATATTGAAATATTATAATTTTAATTTTATATGATAATATATATTTTATGTAAAATATTGTGAAAATATTGTGAATATTTACAATAGTAAAATCCCTACTAAATTTACAAATGAGAGTTCAGTTACATAATAGGTAATTTTTCAAGTAAGTATATCAGATTGTTTTTATTATATTATTATTATTTCGAGAAATTTATTCGTTTTCATTATACCTGTGTGTGTGCATGGTATGTAATTACTGAAAAGATTTTTCAATGTTCTTTGTTTTTTTTCGAAGACGGAGGCAATAAGGCGAGCGAAGACTTCGAATTAGCCTGTCATTTTTATACTATATTCTGATTAATCATGTGTTTGAAAAATACATTATTACAAAATCTTTCCCATTGGAAAATTTATAAAAAAAATTATAATTTCCTGAAGTTTTTTTAATTTCTTAATCAAGTTTATAAATATGAATATTTCTTTCATCTCTTATTTAACATGTTTCGTTCTTATTATTTTTTATAATAAACTTTCATTGAGTTCTCTCATGTTACCTGTTAAGGTTAAATTAATACGAATCGATAAAATGAACTTATTTTTTTTAAACTCTTTAAAATGTAAATATTATTTTAAATCTAAAAATCTCTCAAGTCGTTGTTTAGTTACACACGAGTATTTTACGCAATACTACAAATCATAATGTTGGATGAACGATGTCCCAAATTATCATTATTTATTATTGTTATACCCTAACGAAGAGTTTATAAACATTACCTATATAATAAAAGCTTTAAGCACTAGCAAAGGGTTCATTTCCTATATAAATGAATATTAAAATGGCTGTATGGAAATAACTATATCTAAATATTTTCGATTTCCAGTCAAGCTATTCTCGCTGGTAACACTCTATATGTGTCCGGATTATTGGGTATGGACAGCCAGGCTCGCCTGGTCTGCGGCGGCGCGGAAGCACAGACCAGGCAGGCCCTGGAGAACTTGAAAAAAGTGTTGGAAGCTGGAGGATCATCACTACTGGCTGTTGTAAAAACTACCGTTCTGTTAGCGAACATGGATGACTTCCAAGTAGTCAACCAAGTTTATGCTGAGTGTAAGTCATTTTTAATATTTTCTATATTCATTCACGTCACTAAATTTGGTGTTCACCACTTACGATTTATTTCAAGTAACCAACTAGTGGAATGATTGTCAAGCACTAGGTATTCAGTAGAAATAAATATATAGGTATGTTGGCGTTTATAAACAATAATCTGTTTTATTATCGTCGAGTTTGATAAAATTATGAATAGTAAGTTTAGATTACAGTACATAAATTTGTTTTATCTGCAAAATGTGTTTTAAAACCTTACATATAATTTGTATATAAATAATCCCTACAGATCTTATTTCTTCGGAAGGCAACAGTTGTAATTATGTATATTATAATAATATTTAAAAAAACTTATAAATGTATATGAGTAGAGGTGATCTAAATAGTGTTTATAAAATATTTATTTTCTCGTTAGTCAACACATTTACATTAATTTAGTAATAACACGATTATTAAAATTATCGCCATTAAGTACCTACATGATGACGCATTATACAATGTTGGTATTGATAAAATTTTGTTGTTTTTTACCATATCTCACTAAATAATTTCATAACTCTTATTATAAATAAAACTAGTCATTTTTAGGTCAAACTTGCATTATTCTGAAGTATTTTTAATGATGTTGATCAGTTAATACCAGAAATTTTCAAGAAGATATCTTTATGTTAAAGATCTAAAGGTACCTACTTAGGAAAGTAGTAATTTCATTTAATAATGAAGATATGGGATATATCTTCTAAATCAATTAACGATAGACCTTTCAAATCGATGAATACTTAAGTATTTCAATGATAAAAGTTGAAATCAGTACATTCATTAGATGGTCTGACACTAAACAGTTACAACTTACAAAAAAAATAATTCCAATACGACTATGATTTTCCTTCATATCCAAAGACATTTTGGCGTTTCCGTAGAACTTTATTTTACTGGACAAATAACTTTAAAATTCACATAATGATTTTAATGTAATTTGAACTTTTTTCTTTTACTTTATAATACTCGTATATATTCTAATGACGAAAATTCTCTGCAATTACTTGGTAGTTTTTTAATTCGTTATGATTTTGTTTAATTTTAGTAAACTTATAGAAGTTCTTTCAACACTACACTACTCTATTTATTATTAAATAGTATAATTGTTACATATTATCAAGATACAAATAAAGAAATATACCTCGGAATGTCCTCTTTCACTAAATCTTTCATGTGTAATTTCCTAAAACATTCGTAGACTACGTTAGCAATATTCGTTTTTGTACACATTAACCTTATTTGAGTTTATTGTAAGCTTAATTATTAATCTGTATAAGTTATTTAATTACTTTTACTGAGTTTTTCTGCGACTTTTTCCTCAGTTTTTGATATAAGTACTAACAAAGATTTCTTAAATGAACTTTATAATTACTTCAGGTATCAAAAATAATAAATTTCTTATATAAGGGTCATTATTCAAATTCATAATATTATTTTTTATTTTATACTTGTTTTTTAATAGGAACATTATTTTTATAGGCTTAATTTAAGCTATTTATATTTCTTATATAATTTATAACTTTTTTTTTTTTTTTTTTTTTTTTTTTTTTTTTTTTCTACGAGGGGAATCTTTTAAAGACTTCCTGCCGCGGGGGAAACGCGACAGGGGCATGTGGGATTTCCACCCACTAAACCACCTCGACGTTCTCTGCGCTGTGCGTAGACTAGTGAGCGGGAACGGCAAGCCATACTTCCGCTCACTACGCACGAGTCCCGAAAGGGACTCCGCCATCGGCAGGGGTATCAGTGGCTGACCACACCACCCCTCCGACTCAAGAGCAGCGTGCCGGGAACGCCAAACACGCCGCTCTTCCTCTAGCCTATGTTACCCGGACGCCGGTTCCCCACCGACGCCCGGAGGCTTCCTCACTGGGGAGGCAGGTCGCGAGCATAAGCCCGCTGCCTTCGACCCAGCCTTCGTCGGCGCAGCGGCGCCGAGGAGGGGTCGTCTTCCCTCACTCGTTCAGCAGCCTCCTTCTGCAAGATGACTCTCTCGCTGAAGTCGGCCACCGCCTGCCATGCCCTCTCGCTGCCGACCATGGCCTGGACCACTGCCGGCAACGAAAGGTCTGCGCCAACCACGCGGATGAGTTGGCTCCGCTCGGATATCCACGCTGGACATTCCATCAAGGTGTGGTCAGCGGTGTCTTCCACGCGACTGCAGTGGTGACACGTCGCTGTCGGCTCTCTCCCGACTATATGGCACAAATACCTCCCGAAGCAACCGTGCCCCGAGAGGATCTGCACCAGCCGGAAGGTCAAGGATCCGTGTCGGCGGTCCACCCACTCCATGAGGAGCGGGCGAATAGCCTCCACGGTTCGCAACCCGGCCACTGGCTCAGAGAGCCTTTGCCTCCACCGATGGAACAAGGACGACCGCGCAGATCGTCGCCAACTATCCACCCGATCCCGGTCCGGACTCGTTCCCCGGGATCGATCTCGCGCGCGCTGGTGGTAAACCTCCGCCAGAACCTGGGCATCCAGTTCCCAGGGAGGCGTCCCAGCCAGCACGCAAGCCGCCTCATGAGAGACAGTGCGGTATGCTCGTACCACCCTCACCGCCATGACGCGCTGCACTCTGTGCAGCGCAGCCACGTTCGGCCTTGTGAGGGCACCGACCCACACTGGAGCTCCGTACAGCGCCATTGAGCGTAACACACCGGTGTATAAACGCCGGCATGCCACACTCGGACCGCCGAGATTGGGGAGAAGCCTCCCGAGAGCATTCGCCGTCCCGAGGAGTTTCGGGACTAACCCGCGAAAGTGCTCCCGGAAGTTCCACCTTCCGTCCAGAGTCAGCCCCAGATATTTCATCCGGGGACTGAGCTCGACGCGGACGCCGCGGATGGTGATGCAGGCGCCCGTCGGAGGTCCTGCTCGAGGGCGGTGGAACAGGAGGGCCTCGGTTTTGTCGAGACCCACCCTCAGCCCGAGCATCTCGATGCGCCGTACTACTAAGGCGGCTCCCGCCTCGGCACGCGCCTTCGCCTCTGCTAGGTCATCGCCTCGAGCTACAACGAGCGTGTCGTCCGCATAGCAGACGACGCTCAGCCCGGTTGGGAGGGCACCGCGGAGCACGAAATCGTACCCAAGGTTCCACAGGAGAGGCCCAAGGACCGACCCCTGCGGAACACCGCAGCGCACCTCGTGACGATGCAACCTACCGTCGCTCCCCACGAACGAGATCTCCCGTCCGCGGAGGTAGCACCCGATTACCCGCCGGATGTAGTGCGGCAGTCTATGGTGTCGGAGGGCCTCTTCGATGACGCCAAAGGGTAGCGAGTTGAACGCATTGGCGATGTCGAGGGACACCGCCAACGCAACTCCGCCCCTAGACACGGCGTCATCTGCGAGACTCCTCAATTTCAGGATGGCGTCTATAGTAGACCGCCCACCCCGAAAACCATACTGGCACTCGGCCAAATCGGGTCCATCCCTGCTGATGTGTCGGACGACACGGGACGCGAGGATCCGCTCGAAGAGCTTCCCCGCATCGTCTAGCAGGACGATGGGACGATATGCAGACGGCGAGTCTGCAGGTCTTCCTCCCTTCTGGAGCAGAACGAGCCTCCCCTCTTTCCAAGAAGATGGAAAGCGGCCCGTCCTCAAACACTCATTGAGGATACCCAAGTACCACTCGGCCAACTCGCCCAGGGCGAGAGCCAGGACGCGTCCTGGAACGCCGTCCGGCCCAGGGGCGGTTTTCTTGGCTCTGAGTGGTGTCAGGAATCCCTCAAGCTCCTCCAGAGTGACGGTCGGTATGGCCTCCGACCGGTCCAGCTCACGTGAGTAGTTTGCTGGCATCGTGTGTGCAACCTCCCTGGGGAACAAGGCGCACACGACGCTTCGCAGAAACTCCGGCTCTAGACTCTCCGTGACCGGGGCGGTCTGGGCCCGGATTTTGTTCCGAGCACCGAGATACGGACGCCCCCACGGGTCATTGTCCAGACGCGCGATTAACTCCTCGCGAGCCGACTTCTTTGACCTGCAAATAGCGTGCCGAAGCTCGCTCTTTGCCTCATTGTAGGCGTCGCGAAGCCGAAGTTCAACGGCCTCGTTGCGAGGATGCCGCCTCCGTTGTCGGGTGTATTGGCGTCTCGCCACCGCGCAAGCTGAACGCAGCTGCGCGATCTCCGACGTCCACCAATACACCTGGTGTCTGGGAGGGCGTTGCGTGACGCGGGGCATCGACGCATCGCAAACCCGCCATAGAGACCGGCGGAACTTGCGCGCCTCCTCATCCACCTCAACGGGCTGCTCGACCCGCATGGTCCAGGACTGGACAACCGACGCCTCCACCGCCAACTGTCTCTCCAACTTGGTCAAAGACCAGCGTGGGAACACCGATGTGTTCCCTCCGGAGCGACGGCGAGGCAGAGAGCCCCCTTGTGGGGAAACCTCGAACCTTATGAAGGAGTGGTCCGAAAGCGTTTCCTCCCCAACCAAGACACGCCAATCACGCACTCGCGTTGCGACCACAGGAGTAGCGAACGTTAAGTCCACTATGGACTCGCCCTGCGGTCGTACGCACGTGGGGGCGTTTCCTCGGTTGAGGAGAGTAAGGCCAAGCGCCGTGGCCCACTCCTCCACCACCTCTCCGCGAGCGTTCGTGGCTCGGGAATGCCACAAGGTGCTGTGGGCATTGAAGTCACCGAGAACAATTACTTGCCTCGGCGACGCACGCCTCACCTCAGCCCCGACCTCGTCGAGAAGTCTTTCGACCTCTGCGACGGGCTTACTCGGGGCGAGATAGACGCCCACAAGCACCAAGTCACCCCATCGAGCAGCAACGTATCCGTCCCCCCTACCGAGAACAGTAGGGGGAGGACATCGCACACTCGACGAGACCACCACCGCCACAGAACAAACCGTATCCGACACCCAATTAGGACGATCGGGAACGAAGTACGGCTCGCAGAGAACTGCCACGTCGATGGACCATTCCGCCAAAGCCTGCAGGCAGAGATCCTGCGGACCTGGGGAATGGTTAAGGTTCGCCTGGAGGAATTTGATGGGCGAGCAGGCCATTACTCGTCCATTGTAATTACCTCCGGGACGGCAGCATTAAGGGTCGGAGCCGAGGATTTCGGGCGCTCCGTACCTTTGCGGCTTTTGGGTGGGTGGCAGTTCCTGCCCCCCACCATATGATTGGCGGCGACGCCAGCATCCGCGCAGATCGGACACCGCGGGTCCGATGTACAAGCCTGGGCCATGTGCCCCTCACGACCGCAACGGAAGCACAAACGGCTGCGGTCGATTGATGAGGGGCATTTGAGGCCGGCATGGCCCACTTGTAAGCACCTGAAGCAGCGCATGGGGCGCTGCTCCAGCGGCAGCACTCGTGCCGAGCTCCAGCCGACTAAAAGCCGACCGGCCTCCACGAGACACTTGGCCACCGCGATCGGGCATCGCACCCATGCGGCCCCCGTTCCAAATGCTCCACGGGAGCGGATCGGGCCCACCCTGACTTGCTCGGCAGAGCAATTGGCCTGGCGGATGATCGCCGCGAGGACGTCCTCCTGGGACACCGAGTCGTCCAGCCCGGAGACTCGCACTTCCGCGCACTTCACGGGCCGGGCGACTTTGACGTCGGGGACCAGCTCCCGGAGTTTCTGCGCTAGGAGGTCTGCCTTGTCCTCACCTGCGCCCTCCGGGAGCTCGAACATCCGGGCCCCGGTTATCGTTTTTTTGCAGACAAGACCCATCGGCAGACCAAGCTCTGCCAGGTCGAGTCCTGCCCGCGCTGTCTTCAGGACGTCCTCGTAAGACTTAGCGGTGTCTTTTGGCAGCGTCAAGACCACCGCCGGCGTCTTTGCCTCCTTCAAAGTCCGCTTTCGTTGGCGTTCTTTCCTCTTCTTCTTCTTCGCTTGCCCTGTTTGGGCCTGCGAGGAAGAATTGGCCTTAGGTGCGGTCCGACCGTTGCTCTGCCCATTCTTGGGGGCGGCAATCGGACCAGCACCAGCACCCGGAGCCTTCTTCTTTTTTACAACCTCCGTCCATTTCTCCGACATGGACGGAGGTGGCGGAGGCAAGAAGCGTGGGGCATTGCCCACCACAGAAGACTTCTTTTTCTTCTCCGTGCCTTTCTTTTTACTGGCCACCTGCTGAACGTGGCGCTCGGGCTCTGCCACAGCTACCAACGCTGACTCTTGGGCCCTGTCGGAAGCTAGGGGCGGCCGCAGACGTGGCTCCGGGAGGAGCCTGTCCTGGATGCCTTGGAGCTTCGCGTCCATCATGTTCCCAAGATCAAGCATGATCTTGGCGCGAAGCTCCTCCAACCCTTTTTCCCTATCTTGTTGACGGGGGGCGACGGCCAACTGGTCCACGTCGGCCCGTAAGCGGGCTTGCCCCTCCCTCAACATTTCTAATTCCTTTTGGAGCAAGGCGTTCTTCTCCTGCTCCTCCTTCAGACGGGCCTGCAGGATGCGTACCTCGTCGTTGGCCCCTCTCTCTAGGAGCGCCTCCTTCGCGTCCTTCAGCAGCTGCGCCGAAGACTTCAGCGCTCGAACGTAGCCACCCTTGAGATTTCCGGATTTCCGGGCGACCTCAAGAATGGCTTCGAGCGCCTTGTCCATCTCGACCTCGAGGGATGAGGCCGGCAGAGACCTGAGGGAAGGTAACGCTACCTCGACCCTCTTCGCCCGCCTCACCACCTCCTCTTCTGCCTCCAAACGGAGCGCCTCGCGCTTCTGGCGATTCAGCGCCGCCTTAGCTTCGGCCAGGCCGACATACATTCCCGTTGTGGGAGGCCGTCCTCTACCTCGCTTGGCCGAGGTAGTGGCCGCTACCTTCGGGCTACGTCCCGATGAGCTGCCGCCCGAAGACAGCCTGAGGGGGCGCTTACGGACGGGAGCGATGGTCTCGTGCTCGGAGCACATCTCCATCGACTCCACGTCTGAATCAGAGCCACCCTGACGCTGGCTTGCCTCGCTCCTGGATACGGAGGACTGTCGCTTGCTAGACCGCGAAGTTGTCCTCGACGTATCCGCCAAACTCCTCTCTAACCTATCGACACCGCCGACAGGAACCTTGTCGCAAAGATTTTCGAGTCCGTTATTCATGCCTAGGTCGTCCGTGCCCACTGCACCTCGTCTGCGAGGGTCCCTTGAAGAGGGACCCTCTCGGCGTTGGTTGCCCCCCCCAGAATACGTGGGGCAGACCGACGAGTCGGTGAGGGATTCCCCAGCCTCTTTGGGGCTGGGACCCTCCTGGGGTAGTTCATTTCCATGATTTACCGACGCCATAAAGTTTGTGGCCCTATAGAGGCAGGGCCGCCCTAGTGCCCTCGGGACGAGCCACCCGCTCGCCATTCATCCCAAGGCCGGGCACCACAAACCGGGGATTAGGGGCCGTATAAGCCTATCCATCCGCACACATACATCACGCACAAGAAATATCTATTAGAAAGACAGAGAAGAAAGACGTTGAAAGACAGAATGTATACCATATAAAAACAACGAGAAGAGTAAACTATATAAAGAAAGAAAAGACAGAGAAAGACTGGTGTTCAGCCGTCTGAGCACCTCACCCCGTGTAAAGGGCGGGGTGGCGCACCCAGACGTTGCCCAGGGGCACCAACGAGGAGGTACCGGTACCGCCCCCATATAATTTATAACTAGTTTAAAGTGAAACCAACTATCAACTGTTACGTGCGGCAGTCACAAAAGCACGCGAGGTCTAACATTATCGGCGTCTGGTATTTCTTAGCTCATTTTCATAATGCAAATTTCAGATTTCACAAAGGACTGCCCCGCTCGGGCCTCGTACCAAGTCGCTCGACTGCCCCTGGGGGCTGCTGTTGAGATAGAGGTTGTGGCTCTCAGCGGCGACCTCGTCATAGCTGAGGCTGGCCCATGTCCTTGCGCACGAATCTAAATTAGGAATTAATATTTTTAAATAAATTGTTTTATAAATATTTTATTGTGTTTTTATTATTTTTTAACTCCTTTAGAGCCCATTTTGTTCTAATTAAAATCAGTGTAGCCTTTATGTGAACTAAAAATATTATTTTTAAATGGTAATGCAACTAAAATAACACGTAAGAATATTTGATACGCATTATCTTTTCTAAATTTTATATTTTATTTATAATTCCATAGAAATCATACCTTGCTTCAAATGTTTATAATTAAACTTTAATTACTTTAAGTGAACGGTTTTAATAAAAATATTTAAACTTTTGTATCCATTTTTATAGGAAGCATAATTTTTGTATTTGAATAAAAATAATTATCTACTTTAAATCATAATATTTTTATTGGGATGAAGGCGTCTAATAAGGCGGACAATTCTTATGCTCAGTAATTATGTTATATTTTAGTCATGTTTAGAAATAAAATCTTTTCTTATCATATTGCAAAACAAATTGACGATACAATGTTGCCAACATATTGACTAAAAACGCACTGCTGCGACGAGGTCTTACGAGGGTTCTTTTTCCAAACGGACTATTATTTTTTCAGGTTTCTGAATACAGATAATACCGTTTATGTTATGTCTATTTACATATATTTGCAATTTAATGAAAGTAAACAAGCTTTTATTTACATAACAAAAAATATATTGCAGGGTCAATTATACTCTGTTAGAAAGTGACTATTATTTTGCCGCTGTATGAGGGAAAGGGTTGAGAACGGAAATGTCTATTTTTATCCACACTACTTTGGAAATGTTAGTTATTCGAGTCATATTAATGGTTATCCTTGTGTTAGGAGAAGAAACGATAATATGAAACATCATTATCATAAAAGCAAGTCTTAATATATGGAGTACTTAATTAAACATAGGAAGTATCCGTTTTAAATAACCATACTTAGCTGCCGATCGCGTGAAATGCAAGCCAATTGCCAATTAATCGTTGAAAATAGGCTCAAATTAGTTAGCCAAGCTATTACAGTTTAGATTTTGCTATCAGAACACCTCATTTTGTAATATTCATAGTTAGTATTTTAAACTTTTATTTATATGTACACATGTTAAGCATCCTTAAAAGTTAAATCAAATTTATCGTTCAAATAAATGAAGATAATTTTAAACATAAAATCACAGACGTAAGCAATGTTAAATTAAGCTACAAATTACAATTTTCACCGATAGCCCTACAGTGTTTTTATTATCACGCAAGGGAGAAATTTAATATATCGAGGCCCTTGCCCTCTATTAGGATATTAATAGGACGCTAATTCAATTTTATTCGCATACATAACTTATTCAGACGATTAGTTAATACGTTATTAACAAAGGAAAAAGGAAAAATATGCATACTAATGAGGCTGTTGAAGTGTTCATGAAATAGAAAAACTCCAAGGTATATTAAGAACAATAATTGCGTCAATGTGAAAGAATGCTTTACACTCGTTTAATTTGAAAAACGCGAAGGGGGTGCGAGGTCACCTCCTCCCTTAATAGCTACGTAGTAACTACGATACAATCTGTTAGAGCGCTCAGTCGAGCTCAGTTATTCCAGTAGACTAGTCAGAAGTTTGTCATACATACTCCGAGTATCTTAACTAGGAACGGATGGCTTTCGTCTAGATTTAACAACATGGGCTGCACCAGCAGCGCACCTATATCAGATATCCAATCTCATACAACAGGTAGGCATTATAATATTTCCGGTAACAATCATCGCGTGTTTGAGCGACAAAACTTTGCTTGCCCCGTGTCTATTTTTAAACACAATAATTTCGCGCAGTTAAGTAGTTTGTAGTTTTAAACGATTAGACTTAATAGATGTACGACGGGCCGTTGTTTTGTTAGCTATGCGATAATACACGCTTCACTGAGGGTTGAACATTTACTTGGAGGTCAATGTTAAAGGAAAAATAGGAATGCGAGACATTTATAATTCTAATGAAGTTATTAATAAATATACGAATATTACCAAATAGTACGAAATTTATTATTTGGTATTCCTTTATACAGATTATAATAAAAATCCTTATTTTAATCTACACATTTTTATCTGTTATATTTTATATTGGATGCCTTATTATATTATAGATTATATTAAAATTGTTATCACCATTTGATATTACTTGTTGAAGTTTTTTCTATAGCACCAGTTATTGGCCCACTGTTATTTGTTTTTGCCAAATAAAATTGCCGAAAATTCTTTCATTTAGTTGGAAGTAAGACAAGATGATAATGAATACTGATAAAGATTTATATTAAAAGAACCTTATATACGTCATATGTTAAAAGAAAATTATTTATGGCAACCCAACAATACATAGAATAAAAATTATTATTTTCTAATTTTATTTATGCTTTGTTCTCTTCTTAAGAGCACTATATTTTTATATAATTAGGTTTTTGAAGAAAATTTTTTACGGTTCTTTTGACGTGATAACGTCTCTAAAATCGTTTTAGTCGGGTGACATGTTCAGAAACTTGTGTCACACTAAAACCTCACGAGCGCGATCGCAGGTATAACGAGAGAGAGACGGACCGATCTCTCGTCTCATCTCGAGCGCTGCCAGTCATTCCGTGAAACTTGTCACGCGGAATCCTCACGAGCGGAGGCAGGCATAGCGTTCGAGTGAGTGGACCGATCTTCCGTCTCTCTCACTCTAGCGGCATACAAACAAATGGAGACTTTCTCGTGCGGTTAAGTTTTCGTTGAATGTTTAACAGTGAAACAAAATGTGAAGTGCAAGTGAAGTGTTACAACAATTGTAACAAAAAATATGTATGTATGCTTAAATGTATAAAAGTATGTTTGTATGAATGTATGTATGATGAAAAATGTATATCATAGTCGAATAAGTAAACTTGTCATTTTACTCCCGAAATTTATCATCAAAAGTGTGAATAAAACGATAGATGTAATTTAAAATTTGAAAAAATTGTTATCTTCATTAATTCCTTACTTCCCAAAAACTTATATCACCAATAAGACGTTATCACGTAAACATCTCGATCGTAAACCTACTTTACAAACAACCAATTTTTTTTAGAAAATGGGAATGCAGAAGTAAATGACAAGAAAGACGAAAAAAATGAAAATTCCAAACAAGAGGATTTAAAAAAAGAAGAGGATGCGGAAATAGTAGAAAATTTAGAAAGTAAAGTAATAAAAATGCTTCCGACATGTGATAATTTAGAACAAAATTTACAATTAGATAGAAGTTCAAATTCAGCACCAGATATCTTCACCACTGAAGACAAGGAAGTGATGACTGGTATGTGTTTGTGAAGTATTTACTGTACATTTGTAAAGTATTTATTTATTTCAAGTATTATGAAGACAAGTTGATAAAAATTATAATAATGAACATCAATACGTAATAAAATTCTTAAAGAACTCCTACATGTTTCACAATCGTCATTGCATTTTTAAATTAATATCAAAATTTAATCCTAAATTAGTTATTTCTCAATTACATTTAGTTAATTACGAGTACATAGTTACATAAATAATGATCGTATAATGAAATACATGTTAACCTTTTCCGCTAATTACATATTAAATTTAAAACCATTTTGAATTTAACTAACATAAATATTAATGTAGTGTAGAAGTTAAAAAAGTCTGACGGCTCGGCATTACAAGAACTTGTATAAATCATACAAAAATATCGCACATTCACACAGAAATACTAATGAATAGTTTGTCCTTTGTTGTTGACGGTACTTTCAAGGGTATAAAATGCTGACTATTTAAATGTTACATTAGGAATTTATGAATATATAATTGTTTTTAATTTCCATAACTCACTACCAGGTTAGAAAAGCTTTTAGTAACTTCAATTAAATGAAAAACATATTTATAGTTTAAATAAAACTAATATTTTCTGATTTAATCCGCCTTTTTTATTATTATACACTAAGTACATACTCTCGACGTTGTGGTTACCTTGCAGTAATCGTGATCACGGACAAACTAGATAAAAATTTTCAAGTGGTTTAAAATAAAAAAATGTAGTCTGAAAATATTAGTTTTATTTAAATTAATACTCGCGTAAGTCTTAGATCTCATTAGGTATGTTTATAGTTATGCTTAAAAGAATGGGATTTAAAATTTACATAACATAATATATCACTGGGCACTTAATTGTTTATTTTTGGCTGTAATTTAAATAAATAAATCAATTAAAATATATTTTTATTACTTATTATGATAGTGATATAAAAAAAGTAGTTACTTAATAAATATCTTGGATCAAAACAGTTATAATCTCACTGGCTAAATAAATGCCTGTCTGTATTGAATACAACATCAAGTACCTTCCATTGGCAAAAATATATACATATATTTAAAAAAATATAAAAGTTGTATCCATACTATAAAAGACGAAGAGTCAAAATAAATGCAACCCCTAGTAAAATGGTTATTTCGAATTAATATCCATCTTAAACGTGTAAAATCAAATAAAAATATAGATACATATAATTCAACAAAACAGGGATTTACAATCATTTTTATTCTTCATATCTATTTTCAACATTTTATCGAATAGAACTCGCCTGAGCCTCGAAAGGCATTCTTTTAGACAGATACAACATATCCGTTACAATGTAAAGGTAAAAAAAGACGCAATACCTCTTTATAATAACTTTTGTCGCATCTAATTAAACAATGATCTTTTAAACTAATTTCATTTATACAGGGTGACTGGTGAATCTTATAAATGATAAACTTTAAAACTTTAACTTACTTCAACGATGTAAATTTTAACTAAGTTTACAAATAGATTCTTAAGATTTAAATTGATAAAATAATTTAAATACCGTTTACCGTTGTTTAAAGAAGTCAGTGGTGGTCTATTGGTTAAAGGCCCGCCTCTCATGCATGAGGGCGCGGGTTCGATCCTGGCAAGTACCAATGTGACTTTTCCGAGTCATATGTACTTTCTAAGAGTATTTAGACATCACTGATTAATGCGTTCCCAAAGAGGATTGATGTCAGGCAAGCGGCCGGTCGCATAAAACAATTAGCGAAAACTATTCAGAACATGTAAGACAGACCCTGGCTAAAGCTGGGAAATTGCCAGATAGAAGAAGAATTTAAATACCGTTATGTCTTGAATAGTATTATTAAATAAAATATTCGGTTAAATCGTTTTTATTTCATTTATAAATTAAACTTCTTAAAGAGCACAAATAATTAATAATTAACTCTCAAACATTAACCGCAGTTTATTCTTTTACGATAAAATAAATAAACCTTCCTTTAATAAGAAGATAAAAAAAGTGATGATAAGAAGTGATAATAAGAAGATAAAAAAAGTGATATAATACTTTATTTTTTTAAATTTATTTTAAGAGATTATTGTATACGAAATTAATTATCTAAAACGCTTAACTTTCCTTATTATTAGACTTGACATTGTTGTATTTCTTCCTTATTAATTACAATGCATATAAATATTTCATAATTATCGCCGTTCCAACTAATACTTTCCTATACTTTGTAAATACCAAATACCTACCTATATTTAGTAAGGGTGTTTCGGACAATATAATAATTATCTTTACTTAAAAATATTATTAATATTTATACTTTATCTAGATAATTTCAGTTGTATATATGATATATTTAGATCGCTTGTTTAAAAATATACAGGGTGACTGGTGAATTACTATCAATATTTACGGAGAATACTCGGTACATGATTCTCATTCGAATTATGTAAAAAAAATAGGCACTTAATTTTTGACAAAATTTCCGTATAAATAAATAAAGTGTTGACACGTTCCAAGTGTTCCAAGTGTGGACGCGCGCGGCGGCGTGCTGATACAACACACGCCGCCGCACGCGTATGTGTGAGTGTGTGTGTATACCTAATTTGTAGGGTGTTTATACGATGCGTAATTAATTACATAACTTTTGGTTAACTTTACTGAGAAGTTTATTAATATTTATGTTATATTATTTTTTATTTTGTCATATATGATCGTCAAATATTACGTCCTCAATTATCGATAGTAATTCACCAGTCACCCTGTATAATTACAAAGATTATTACCAAAAGATTTCACAACTTTTCAACAGTTTTTCATTCATAAATTTTTCACATTACAATACTTTTTAGATTACTAAGGGAGCGTTCAAGTATTACGTAACGCAATTTTGGGGGGGTGGGGGGTTTTCGTAAAACGTTACGATGCGTTACTGGGGCGGGAGGGGGTGTCTCTTACAAAACCTTACGTAGTATTGTTTCTAAAAAAAATATTAATAAAAACCTCCAAACTGGCAACTCTTTTCATATACATTACATTGTTGACCAGATTGTATTAGTCTGGTCGATATTTTTATTTGTTATTCCAAGTTTGCAAACCTCTGAATTGATATTTTACGGGGAATACCTAGATTGCATTGTAAGTCTTTTGATGAAATTGATCACTTGAGTGTTACGTAACGTTTTGAGAAGGGGGGGGGGGGGCTACAGAAAAACGTTACTGTGCGTTACGACGGGGGAAGGGGGGTCAAAAATCTTCGAAAATTGCGTTACGTAATACTTGAACGCTCCCTAAGGGAAAAACGGGAAAAAATTAAGAGTGTGGCAATGTAAATTTATGCTTATATTTCGTTACCTGTGCAATATCGTCAAAAGACTAGGTGCTATTATAAATCTATTATCATTTTTTATTATAATTTTTATTGATAATTTTATTCTTTACGACCTTATTACCAAATACATTAATAACTCAGAACTTTGAGTACTTTTTGACTGCTTACAAATCTAGCTAATAGCATCTTTACACTCAAAATAATAATATGCAAATAAAGCTCGTGAAAAATTCAAATTTAAATAACCTTGTAGTTGCGCTAATAGAGATATTATCTTGATTTGTCTACTGATATTTTAATTGCTTAATTGTGTGGAACGCTCATTCATGTT
Organism: Danaus chrysippus; assembly: GCA_916720795.1. Taxonomy (NCBI): domain Eukaryota; kingdom Metazoa; phylum Arthropoda; class Insecta; order Lepidoptera; family Nymphalidae; genus Danaus; species Danaus chrysippus. Next base: position 5,818,734 of record CAKASE010000046.1, on the reverse strand, counting down.
TAAAAGCCATATATAAAACTTCCACATTTTTATTAAAATGTTAATTCCATGAGATCTAAGACTTTTACAAGTATTCATGTAATTCAAACTAATATTTTCGGATTACTAAATTGTGATTACGGTAGCTGCAAAGTAACCGAAAATGTTGTCTAAAATATTAAAAAACGCGTATTACGTAAATATTAGTTTTATTTAAATATTAATCTAATAGGGAAGTGTAATATTTCAACTATTTTAGATTTAAATAACGTGGAAAATGATGAACCTACGGCAATTGAAGAAACGATACCCACTATTGACAATGAGAAACCGCCGCCAAAATGTTCAACATTTCAAGAAGTGGTTGAACAAGTTGTTTTAGACAGTATTTTAGAAGATATAGCTAAAATGCCCGGTCTTAAAGAAAACGAGGATGACCACGTTGATGATGATCAAAATGTTGAACAAAATGAAATGGTTAAGGAAATTTCAGATGAGATACACCATGCAATAAACGAAGATAAGGAAGAATATAAGTAGGTTATAAAAATTGTAATCCAAATAGTTTTTGAACGAAATTCGATGTTTGTTTTTTTTTAGGGAAGTTGAAGAAGATCCCGAAGAAGCAGCCAGTCCAAGTCAATCGGAATGCAGTCGAGCGACCCGATGGGAAGCCCTGGCGGACATCGCGGCAGAGCTGCCACCGTCACTAGCTGTTGACCCACTGACGGGACAGATATTCTCGCTCACTAAATAAACATTTGTATATAAACTGTAAAAATAATCTCAAAACGGCTTCTTATCTAGATTATAAAAATTATAAAGAAGTTAATTGGTTAACACTTTTGTGTTTTGTGGGCGATTTAGTTTAGTTTGATAAATAAGTAATTAAGTAAAAATTTAAGATGTATATAAATATTTCAGAGTACTCTCAAATCTCAATATAAATTTTCTATAGTAACATAACTATATTTTGAAAGTAATATAAAAGCATGTAATTGTTTTTGTGCTTTTAATAAATATGTAACTTGTATATTTTGGTGCCAGTTATAAAATCTTTCATGGACGCACTAACCTCGACGCCTTTTTTAACATTTAATTGTGTATATAAGTAAGTAATAAATAATTCAAAACAGTGTACTTAGTTTAAAATTGCGAAGTAATCGTGCTTTCCAGTAATAACGTCTTTTATTCAAAAACATTTTGCATAATAACAATTAACGGAGATTAAATAACGAAATACTTTCGTAGCGTCAGTGTAGTGGTGGATACTATAGAATGTATATATAAAATTAACTAAAATAAAGTATACTAAGAATTATTTTATCGTCCCTTTTAATCTCTTAAGGTACTTATCCATAACGTCCGTAGATTAATTATTAATCTTTCAGTTAAGTTTTTTCGGTGATCGTGTCTTCACAGAAAAGGTTTTCAAAGCCTTCTCAGGGGAGGTTTGGACTCGCCGCCAGAATAGAGCTTTCTTAGAGATTTTGACGGATTTTTGGACGGTTGGACTTCTTAGACATTTGGACGTAACGAATTAGGGCATTCAAATGAGTTGTGACATTATAACATTATTGTATATTACAGATTACAGACTTCTCAGAGTTCAGTTACAGTTTAGGCTTAGTCAAGAGACGTTTCAAGAACGTATTAATATCAGCGATGCACTTTCTACTAGCTCAATAATGACTTTACAATATGGATACATTTTCTTATAAGTCACAGAGGTTTCCCTCGTATTGTCCCTTACCATGGTTTTGTGGGTGATGTCGTTAGATTTATAATTCTACCATTGACGTGATAGCATTTTAAGACGTGCATAAATTAACTTACCGAAAGTTGGCTTAAGGATTCTTTAGCATCAGTTTTCCGTTATTAAATTTTATTGAATAATAAGTATTTCATTTATTTTTATACTTTTACAAATCTAAACTCCTTTTTATTTTAAAATAGCTATGTTACGCTGTTTATCTAGCAATTCATTATGTGATAATGCTAGTCCATAAGACAGAATTCTTAAACGTGTTGTTACAAAAGCTGCATACATTTTTTGTTTCACATTCAACTAGATAAGCTGACCTCATGTTACGCCCACGGACAATTAATTGCAGTAAGCTAGTAAGCTCTCATGTAAATTATAAGTGGATTTTTTAAGTTAATTTTAATGAAATAGATGAAGAAAATTATATTCCGAAATTGATGACTATAACGCATTCGATTAATTTAAAATACTTATATTTACATCTATGTATTTCTGGAAATAAACTTTTGGAAAACCACCATTATTGAAAAAAACAGGAATTATGATAATTCACATAGAAATAAAGTCCTGTTTAAAACAATAATTATATTTTTTTATAACACTTTCCTTGTGAGCGTGACTCGTGTTTGTATCTTTCAAGCATTTTATTTATAATTTTTTATGTATTGAGAAAGTTATTCTTATTTAATTACCATCACGTATTCCTTAGGTGATGCGATGATAAAAAATATATAGCGAAAGTAAGAAAACATTGCAAAATTATAAGTTTTTTTAAATACTACATTTCACCAAAAATTACGTCAAACCATTTCCACAATGTGTTAACTAATATGAAACTTAGATGTATGTTAAGAAAAATTGAAGTTTTTAAATTAAGTAAGCTATTTTTATCAAAAACTTTGGTTAATCGTTGTTATAGCATATCTTAATATAATAATATTTTATAAACATAATTTTAAGAATCTATGTTTATTTTTTCTATTAAATAATTATAACCGTGTCGTATGTATTTATTATATTATGACTTAATATTAAACTTCACAGAAGGTGTGACCGAAAATTTAATGCAACTTATACCTTACCAAATATTTCATCCGATGTAGCAATGTTGAAAAATTTCATATCATTAGTTTTCATATTTCAATAAGTATAATTAATATACAGTATTACAAATAAATTCTATATAAATTCTATCTAAAAATGATTATTTATACGGATTTAGTTGTCTTACTTGATAGGAAAATGGCATAAACTATATACATAATTTACTGAACATATACATAGGTACTTATAATACATTTGTGTGTGTATATACTGTATATATTAGAATTTTAGTTTAAGATAAATATTTAAATTCTCTTTATATATATCATTATATTTTACTTTTATTTCTTTCGAAAGGCTTTTAATCTGATGAGGGTGCATCAGTATAACAAACAATATTAGGTACGAAGTTCGTATAATTTAACGTTATTATGCCATCAAGTATCAATGACTGAGTTTATGTTGTTAAATAGTAAATAAAACTCAACAATGTTGAAAGGGTGTACGCGGGAACCGTAGCAAATGCCACCATTGTTATACATATAATCCGGCCCTGAACCTCACATACATAGTTAATAATGTTATTGTTCGATCATTCAACCTTTCTACTTGATTGGATCGATTTCTTTAAGACACTTTATAATGAATAAGGAAAAGTAAGTAAAAAAAATATAATTTCGATACCAGTTTTGCCCCTAACTACGATTGAGTATATTCCACAAAGGATTAAGGAATAAAGAAAAATATAAAAATACCTAATACGTTTTAATTAACATTAAGTAAATACATGTTTAATAAAATACGCTTTTCGTTAAAAAGTTATTTTCTCACGTCCAAGACGTTATTAATAATTAATCTGTGTCACTTGACTTTATACTAAATATGTTTCCCGCAGAACTACAAAGATCATGTACGCTGCGTACGGAGATATATCAGTTTTTCATTAATAAATGTTTGCACATTATACAATTCATACAATGACAAACTGAAAACACTCCGTATAGTGTGACTGTGACAACTTGGACTAAATATGAAGATCACAGATAATCTATAGATCTTGATTTTTATTTACACTATCACTGTTTTACTAAACAGACGCCATTTTTGTTTTGTATGCGCCATGATGAAATATTTCTTTCACTTAAAAACAACCCCTTCAAAGTTGCTCTATTAATTTTTAGTTTACTAATCGTACGTATAACTAATTTAGGAACAAAGAAAGAAACTTCTTAATTGTTTCTATTAACATAAATGATATTCGCCAACAAAATACGATTATATAATAAAGGCACGTAGTGAAGGCATCAAATTCTATAGATAAGGCATCTCCAAAATATTGTAGAGCTTTAGAACTTGGCCTATATAGCATCTTCAGAATTTTTTAACATAAGATGTATAATTATGGAAACTAGATGGGAAAAGTTAACTAGGCCGACGTTATCCTAGATATTTTCGTTCATAGTTCATACTCATTAGAAGCTTAGTCAATTTAGATTTGGGAAATCTTCCGTCACATTTATTGATACTGATTACTGAGTATCAAGTGAATGCTAGTCGCAGATTCCAGAATGTGGTTCCTACTTGAACGAAAAATATACATAAGCACCTACTATGGAAAGATTTAAAAAGTAGAGAATAAATTGTTAGTGTTTTTAGTTAAACTACACAAAGAAAGTGGAGGAAATAGTTCTCTAGAATCGAGTGATAAATATTATTCAACATTACAATACAGATGTTCTATATGCTTGTTTAAACAAATTTATGAAAATAAATAAAAATACGTGATGAAAGTATAAAAATATGAAACGGACCAAATGAACATTCAGATTAGCACTTACTACATAGACCATTATGACGTTTTTTTTTTCTTCAAATATAATTATAAGCTCCACTTCAATGGTATAACGTTTAAATATTAATGATTTAAATACATATTATAAAGACTAATTAATGATGCAAGTTCATTATATTTATTATAAAGAAACTGTAGGTATGTTTCCAACAAGCTTGAAATATATGTTACTTTCATAAATCGTCTCACATATAATATTAATACAAGAAACGGAAAACGCTTTGTATGTAGTTTGACGATGAAAACTTGTGATAACACACTTGCCAGAGATATTACTGCTTCAAATTATATAAATGTACATAGATTATTAAATTATGACTAAATCTATTCATATTGTAAACGAGAAATATATATATTTTACAATATTGTATTTTAAATTTACACAACTAGAAGTATTCATTGTTATTACTAGGAGAGCCCGCGACTTCGTCCGCGTGGAATGGTTATTTTAGGTATCATATTTATTCTCGAACTTTGGCTAACCGCGATCGGGAATCAAGCACTGTAAGTCATTTTTATATCGGTGTTATTTTAAAATTGAAATTCTATTATGATCATTGAAATGATTGAAGCGATTTCAAAGACAATTTTGTTCAGAATTAAATACTCTTAATCAACAACACATTAAGATTACTACAAGAATCATATTATTATGTCTATACAACTCTAACATATAATTGGTAATAATGCATTAATTTCGACCAAATTTGATTACCATAAAAACAGTTCTAGTGAGTTAAACATAAAAGATATGTCTTTCTTACTTCTTATATACCTACTGTGCGAACATTTTTTTAGATCATTTAAAGAGGAATATTCTTTGATATATATTATTTGGTATCTTAAACCGTTTTCGCTGCGCTCGCAACGGAAGCCATGAATAATTTTCCATTTTTTTTTTCACATTTTCCATCGTTTCTTCTATATATAGCTTAAAGCTTTCCTAAGTAAATGATCTATACAATACGAAAGACTACAAATATGAATGAGTAGTTCCTAAGATTAGAGCAATCAAGCAAACAAACAAAGAAACAAATTCCTCAGCTATATAATATTAGTATAGATTTTATAAGTCAGAATATTCTTTAAGTTTCATTAAAACCAAATCACATTAACCCAGATCAAAAAATACAGTTAAAATAATCTCTGTTTATTATAAAACAACATGCAATTTTTTAATCGCAATGTAGTAAATTTCCGGTTCACATTAACAGAAAAAAAAACTATAAAGTTTGCATTTGACTTCCGAACGCAAACACGGTTAAAGCGTTATAATAACAGTGGTATTTACCTTTATTACAGTATTTTATATTTCAGATATATTCTAAAATGTCTAGTTATCGATCTTAGCTATGACATCGTCCTAACTCCCAAATATGATCTGTGATAACTATTTACGTATATGTTCGATATAATTAACACTAAAGCCCAGATGCATATTATCTGATTTTAAATAATATACAGATATTAAAAAAGCTTAATCACAGAAAGAGTTGTCGTAATTGTAATAGTAAAATAACAATGTTAAAAAAATCGCACGTCGAGCTAAATAAATATGTATAAGTATTATAAATTTTACTGTCCCTGACTACAGTGCCTTTTCCGTAGGTATAGGTAACTATACCTACGGAAAATGCTACGTCGGCACTCGGCACCCCGCAGCGAGCAATCACCAAAAATTACAGCGCCCAAATGTGTACGAAAAATTTAATTATAAAAATAATTTTATCGCTTCGACCTACTGTTTCCAGCCTCTTTTTGACCCAATCACCATATTTCAGTCATGCGATTAAAGACCAGACGATTAACGTTCTAGCTTCGGCTTTAATCAATGTTTTAATTCACTAAAATAACAAAGACTTGAGCTCCGCTTACTCAACTCAACTTTTGACTAGAAAACACAATTCAGTATTTGAATTTTCTTACTTATAAATTATAACGTTCTAAACAATTTTTGCACTTTCTAATACGAGTGTAAAATAATTTGATTAAAAATTTGCAGAGGCGTATTCATGTGGATGTTAAACAATTGCATGTTCTGACTTAAAGGTAGTTTTAGACGTTCTAATAAGTTTTTAATACTAATTGTAAAACTAATGTACTTATTATTATTTTAAGTATACAGATAAAAGCAACATTTTCTTTATTTGCATAGATTTTGCTGAAATGAAAATATGTATATAAAACGATCACGCATTTTTTATGTCACATTATAATATCGGAAACTTTTAATAAACTGTTTGGAACTGGAGTAATCGGCCTTTAGCATGCCAAAAAGATGTAGCTTTACTCTGACTCTTTACGTTTACTTATCAAAGAAAAGGAGTTTTATTTATTTTGAGCATTAATTCTATACCATAATAAAGTTGTTATTATTATTTGCAAGATTCTTACTAATTGTTTTATCTCACAGTTGGTTAAATACAATAAAACTCTGAGTTAATATGTAAGTACGTAGGTATATAAAACTGAATTAACATAAGTCAAAAAATCTGAAGTACATCTAGTTTGAGGTCCTATCAATAAACATCTTTCATAACGCATACTGATATCATTAATGGTAATACACATACTAGCTGACCCGGGAAACGTTGTTTTGCCATATAAAAAAATAGGTGTTGGTGATAAAAAAGTAAACATTTTGGGTTTTATGTATTTTTTAATGCTATATTATAAAAACAAAAAAATTCGTCTGAATATAAAAAAATTAAGGGTGAACAACCCTTATTACTACGGGGTATGAAAAATAGATGTTGGCTGATCCGTAAATCTACTCAATGTGCTTACAAAATTTCGTCAAAATCGGTCGAGCCGTTTCGGAAGAGTTCACTGTCTAACACCGCGAATCGAGAATTTTATATATAAGATCTATACATACCTATATGTATATTTACAATCACTCAAAGCTTGTGAAGGGTATATTGTTTTTATGATCATAGAATATAAATGAAGAACTAGGAATAAAATTTATAATCGAAACTATTTTAGATAAGTCAGCGTGTAATCCTGTACATTAAAAAAAGTGAGTTTATGGTCTTCAACTGTATGACGTATGAATTTGCTGATAAGATACGAATTGTTAATAAGTTTCACTTGTAAGAAACGAAGATACAAACACTTATATACATAATTACAGTATGTCTAGCGGGGACGTCATTTTTCTCCTACGACCTATGTTCCCTAGCTCGTACATGGCTCATAAGCATCGGCAATTTATTGAGAATACAGTTTCAAGATTTAATTGACTTGATGAAAGGTAAATCCTGAAAAAATAGTGTTTTAATATTTATCACACCTATATATACCTGATATATCATTTTGATCTGAGCTATTTTTATAAATATGTACTACACCAAACAAAAACACATTTTACGACTTTTTTGAATTAAATTACTTTTTAAGGAGGGAGAGCACAGTTGTGGTAAAGAACAGCTCGAACGTGGGCTGGCTCAACAGGGGAAGTACCACCCTCTCACAGGAGAGCGGCGTTAAGTAATCTTTAATTGCTGCGTTTCTTCCGATGAGTCAGAGATCCGGTTGCCTTCCCTGTTCCCACCTTTTTCTATCTTTCCTTGTTCCCACCCCTCTCTATCCTCAATAATCAAGATTGGCAATGCATCCGCAACATACCTTATGTTGCGAATGACCATGAGCGATTGTGACCGCTACCCATCAAGTAGGCCGTCTGATCACTTGCCACTTTTCTCATAAAAAAAAACTTTAAAAAATAATTGGATGAATAACGCCTTTATTATATTTTATACCTGTACTTTTCTAAATTTATTAACATGTTTTAGTTTTTGGGAATTTATGTTGGCCCTGAGTATATTTAGGCAAGTTACACGATAAAAATATTATGTTTTGAGACAAGACAATTCTTTACTCCACAACATAGCTAGTGGAATGGACGATTCATTTAAATATTGATGTAAAGATATAGAATTAAAACAATGAAGAGCCGTATATCGCACGACCTGACATTTTAAAGACATAACGGCATAAATTTGCAAGTATAATATTGGCATTACGACTAGAACAAGAATCTTTTTTTAAACGCGTGTTTTCCTGAGTTTGTTTTTTTTGTTCTGTGGGCTAAGATTGTTGCAAAAATATCTTGTTTAACTTTTAAAGTCATGAGAAGTTGTATACCTGTGAAATATATTTTATAATAGACAAATGTGTTTTTAAATATGAATAAAATATTGAGCAAATAGTTAGATTAAAATTAAAATAATTAAGTAATTTTACAATTTAATATTCAGTACATGTGTCACAGATTTTGGATTTTCTCCTAATTTCAAAAAATATGCACTGTTGACAGTAAATTTAATTCCTTTTTTATAGAGCTATCTATTTTTCGGATCATTTTTTCGATTTTTTGATATACATATATTCTTAAACTAAGGTTTGTTTTAAGTGTACCTACTAAAATCTGATATTGTTTCCCAAGCACCTACAAACGACAAAGCATCAAAAATAAAACTAGGATTGTAGGATTTACTAGGTATGCGTTGATACTTAATGTTATTGTACATTTTCATCTCGTCTGCCCATGATCACGGTTGCTGCAAAGTAACGAAAAAGTCGGAAGTATGTAGTTAAAATAATAAAAATACGGGTAAATAATCTTAAAATATTAGTTTTATTTAAATTAATACTAGCGAAAGTCTAAGACCTCATTCAGTAACCAAAACTTGTAAGTCTCTACAGAAAATGGAAGTGGAGAAACTTGGTTAGCGAGCAGACAAGCTGTTGACTTCAAGTGCTGCCAATTGAAATAATTTACGCAAATCTAGGTGAATTGTTACCAATGTCGGGTTATAAGGTACATTGGCATTAAGGCCTGTCGGGTAATAAGGCCTAAACATTAGAAATCTTGCTTAAAATATGATTTTGAGCTTAAGGTCACTCACACACATGTATATTACACGTTAGAGGTGCCACTTTGGGATTACTAAATGTTGTCAAGAGTAGCCTCATGTCACGTTTTTACAAATATTGGCTCCAATAAAACGTAAGTATTTCTTATATTATTATACTTCTCTCCCTGCACTTACTGTGTATATTATCGTTAACTTATGCTTGTCCCACATTGCCTTATTCATTAATGTTCTACAATCCAAATTGTATTTATTTCGTTTTCCATAAATACTTAACCTATGGGTAATAAGGCCTACAAAATTTTATAGTAGGAATTATTATACTTATAGACATATATTTTTTAATGTTAGCACTATTTGCAAATTATTTCACTATATCATACATAGTTCACAGTTCAGGATGCCTCCTAAGCGAGAATTGTGGTCAGAACATGAGTTGGTCACGCGCAGTACAGACAGGAACCATGAGTATACAAAATTTGTAGGAGAACAATAAGAATGCAGAAAAAGAGAAATAAAATAATAATTATGTTTGATGATGATGGTGATGATTGATCTCAAGTAACAAATAATGTTGTTTTAGTTGATTAAGTGCATAGTTTAAGAAACAGGCCTTGTTACCCTAAATAAATGACTGATTACCTAATAAAACTTGTTGATTCTATTATCAGTATTTATTTTATAACAATTGTCCCTTAGGGGTTAATACCCTCGTGTACTATAGTATCAAAACAACAAATTCAGTATAATTTCAAAGCCATAAGCGTAATTACATGTTGTTATTGCTCTCAAATTAACAAAAATAAATAAATAAAAATAACAATGAATTGAAATTTACAATCACTAAGTACGTCAGAAGCAATATTTCTATTTAAAATTGAATATTAAAAAAGAAACTTTTAACATTGGTTAGTATGGAGCTTGTAATAGAATGTACATTTCTTGTAGCGTCATGAAAAATCAAGCTTCAAGACCATATTCAACATAGTTGTGACAAAATTTTGATGTATGTTCAGAACAAGATAGGTACCTAAAATGACAAAGGTAGCTGGTTTAAAACTTTAACCTACAAAGTGCAAACCATTGTATATAATAAATAATAATTAATACATAATGCTGGCTCAAGAATATTTTCTAGTGCCCTGTCGCTGACAGATCCGGGGTACACCGACATAGCGGCCGATGGCTTTCGCAGTGGTTTTAGTGAGTAGGGGCCTGCCCAGGCCGAGCCTCACACATCCCTTCCGGCCCCACCAAGGCCGGTTGGACGGCTCGTAAAAAGAGTTTCCACTACGTCATCAAAAAAAAAAAAAAAAGAATATTTTCTAAAGAACAATGGATTCAAAAATAAAAGTAGGTAACCTTAGATAACGCAGTCTATCGTCATTTATTTACAACTTAATGAAAAATTTACGAATCACCAATTATAGATGGCGCTCTGTTTAAATTTATGGTAAGTAAAAATAGTAAAAATAGCCACCAGGCTATTTTTAAAGTAAGCTTTATCAAAGAGAAACAAAGCAAAACGACATTAATTGTTTTTATAGTATTGAATTCTAAAACAATTTTCGTTATGAAAGACGTTTTCCAGACGTAAAAGTATTTGGGAGTATTTAGAATCCCTATCAGGATTTGTAATTTGTTTGCTTTTTGCTCTAATAAAAGCTTACTATAATTTATAAGTCATTATTGTTGACAACGCGGTATTTCTAATAACCAACATGGAAATTTAACATGGTACAACTTTGCTATTGAATAACGAACTTCCTATTTTATACGTTATTCTGTTAAATTTTTAATTAAAAACCGTAATCCTAGAATTAAAATTTAGAAGATGTCTGTACCGATGTCTTACGTGACTGGATTCAACAGTCAACTTAAAATTGATCAAAAACTTGTATATATAGAAGAGACCTAGTTTAAAGTCATTTTAACCTAGTAACACTCGCAATTACTTAGCTGTTAAACGTGTTGAACGATTTTCAAATGAATCCTTTAATCGTTGTGGTGGGCTTAGTATATAGTACATAGATTGAATATATTCAGTTATTCTTAAAACTTTTAGTCAAGAGGCAAATATATTATATACTAATTTGAGATTTCAGTCAAATATCCAAACTTTGCTATGAGTTTAATTGCTATTTTAGTTTTTTGGCAATGAGAGTTTATAAAAAAATTATAGGCTTAAGCAAATGTTTGCACAAAAAACAAATCTTTGGAATAAAACTATATACTCTTCAAGAGCTTATTAAAGTTTAACTTCATTATTTTATATGAAAACAATCGAAAATTATATTTTAAAGACTCAAACAGACAAATCAGGAATAACATATATCAAGAAACATATTTATACTTATATTCACTGTTGCCTTAGTTGTGTGCAGTAATTTTAGTCTCAATATATCTTCTTTTCATGGAAAAAACTAATTTTGACTTAATTATGACCAAAATGACTTTTAATTTTTTAACAAAAACATTTATAAATATTACCACTTCCAATTTATGCTCTAGTTTAAAGAAAGATCAACATATATGTTTAAAGATTCGTTACATGAAATTTTGTGGTCACCAGACTTAATAAATCATATAATTATCCATATACTGTTTTTTTATATGATTGTAATAAAAACATGTTTGTTATACTTTATTCCACATTAAATATTTAATGTTTCAACATGATCTGTGTTAGGTAAGAATGTTTAGAGTTATAAGTGAAATAAAAAATAGTTTTATACATTGTACTTATTTATAACTAAATTAACTTTTCACTTTCATCATCGCTACTCCATTTCCGTTTACAGTTCCACCGAATACAATAACACAGATAGCTGATTCTTGAACACTGTTCCACACAGTTTCTACCCATCCGTCAACCGTTTGCATTAACTTTGTATCATCTTCGGACGCCTCCAATTTCAAGTGTCCCATGACTAAATTATAATTTTTCACAGATTCAGTTAATGTTGTTATAACTTCATCCATACTGTCTACTGTACTCAATTTAACTCGCTTTGGTTTACTTTTCTTCAACTGAGTACTTAAACTTTCCTTGGCTTGAGTCAAAAATGTATGATAGTCGCCTGTTATATTGTCACAGCCGATGATTATCGAGGTTTTCTTCTGTTCTATAATGTGATTAAAAATGGACAAAGCATAATGGGGCTCGGTGACCATTTTATTGACATTTTCTTTGTATTTTTGCCTCTTTGTGTGTACTGCATCACCAAATTCAACACTCTTGCTTAATTTCAGCTGAACAAGTTTTAGAGAGGCAAGGGAATCCTCAACTGAGCAATGACCATCTGTGCCAGTCTGAATTTCCTCTTTGAGATATTCCTTTGCTAATACTTTTAACTTCGGCTTACGATATCTTTCCCCAGTGAAATTGTAAATCAAACTTGTGTCAATAATATATGGGTGCATTAACCTTAAGGCATGTAAATCTGAATTCAAAGACTGTCCGACTAATATTGCATCAGAAGGCAGAAGCTCTTGTATTTCTTTCTGTACATCTTCTAGCCTTTTTGTTACATCTCTCAATAACTCCTCAGTAATACCAGAATACTGAGTTAAATAATCCATTATCTGGTTGTAGGGTTTAACAAAAGATTCATATACAGTTTCATGTTGTTCGTTAACAATTGATACTCGTGTTAACTCTGAACCAGCTTTTGTAAGACACATTTCACAATCTAAACCGAACATTGGTGATTCCGCTGTAACTGGTGAATACTCTTCTTTTGTCATAACATAATCAGCGTACACATTCTGTAATTTACCTTTGAGTGGAACTGGATAATTTTCATCTATCAATTGCCAAGCGGACAGTATAAGCTGTGTCCGTGGAAATTTTTCATCAAGTCGTCTGACATCTACTGAACCTGCTATTTCATCTCTGATAGGAAAAACAGCTTTCATCATCACCATCAAATCCTTTCTCACCTCAAGAGCTAAGTTCATGCTACCATATTTTTGTATTAATGTTTCTTTTTCATTTTCTGACAGCGGTACTAAGGCCATTTCTTTAACTAGGGATCCATTATAAACAGAAGGAGTTAAAACTTCAACGGCACTATCAAATATCTTGTGCGTACTCTTCAGCATATCTTGATAATTTTCCCAGTCCTGGACAGAAATACCTTCAATAATAAGACAGGTGGTTTGGCTGATGTGATTGCATTTGTCTATGGTGTACCAACGCGGTGGCTGGGTAAGATTTAGGTTTCCAAATAACGAATGTAAAAGCAAATGTTGAATATCTGTGAGAACTAATGGCACTCTTTCCTCTGATGACAAACATAATGACGCCGTCTCTCCGGTAGGTTTCAATCGAAATACAGGAATATGCTTTTTCTTCGTTTTGGGCTTGTCTTTAGCAGCTGTAAAAACAAAAGTTTAACAAAATTATTGTATATAAAGACAAGCATTCAGAAAAATTAAGTATGTGATAAAAATTTAATGTTAATGGGAATATGAAGTTTAAAACAAGGTAACTTACAATCAATTCGGCGTTTTTTGCTGACGGGCTCATCGGAAACCCCATTCTCAGTACTCATGTTGTGATAGTATTAGGTTAAAAGTACAAAAATTATAATCGACAGTTAAATCATGCAAAACTCCTGGATGATCAGGCTTTTGATGATTTACATATAACAAATATTATAGTTTTATGTAACAAAATAACATATTTAGATTTTCAATTCTTAAATAGTAGCTTTCATTCATGCTAAAATGTGCACACAATGTTTTTCTCTCCGTCAAAGTGACTTACGTCGTACTACATAAAATAAACTCGAATTGACATTTGAAATGGTGAATATTTTACATTGATAACTTAAAGTTAATTAGATCTTAAAATTTAGAAAACAATAATAAGTTGTAGAATTAAATGAAAAATTTGTTTGATTATGTTTTCAGATTATTCCTTTTTAGTTCGATTATTTTTGTATAATGTAGCTATTAATAAAAAGATGATTTATTTATTATCCTATAATACTCAGAGCTATTTTATGGGAAAGGTTTATAGTATTGTTTGTATTATTTACATACATGTATTAGAAGATATTTAAATTTAGTTAAACATTAACTTCGTGTAATAAAATAGAACAATTGCATCTATATTTCGAACTTTTTAAAAGTAGATATTATTTTTTACTTTTTTTAAACTAATCCATAATTCTTTCAGGAATACTTATAAAAATAAATCTTTCACAATTAGAAAAAAAGGGAAAACGAACATAATATACTTATAATGATAAAGAAACAAATTACGTTGAAATGTATAGAAACCATAATGAATATATAAATTATTATTTTAAAAAGTTGTACTTTCAAACACTTTATTTTATGGTGTTATTTTAAATAAACATATTGTACATAATAATAATAAAGTAAGTAGTATTAAAACCACTATTGATATCTAAAGAAGAAAAAAAACTAACTATAGCCTATTTTCTATATTTTGGAAGTAAAATAAATTTGTAAATATTTTTTTTTTTCAATAATTTCGATGGATACAAAGAAATACTTAATTATGATCATAATCATAATATTGTAAAAGAAGTAAATAATGTATATTTTTTATAATTTACGTGTTTATTAGATTGCTATTTTTAAAAGTATATTTTTTTGCGTTATTGCCAACAGAATAAAATGATAAATTAAAAGAATAACAAGGCCATACTAAAAATAATGACAAAGAGTATTATGTAAACTCTTGTGTTCTCTCTTACACTCATTACAAATGCTATTCTACTAGCGCCAACAATAATATTACGTTCACATTCATATTGTGAATAAACATTCATTTGCTGTGCTACAATTATTATTTCTCGCTGATTCTTTAAATTTATATTTGGAATTTGGATTACCAAAAGACTTTTAACGATGGATTCTTTACGTGAACAAGTTATGATAAACCAATTTGTAGTAGCGGCTGGATGTGCACGGGAACAAGCTAAACAACTCCTACAAGCTGCACATTGGCAATTTGAGGTAAATTTTGTGAAATACATGTAAACAAACAATATTATAATCACGAAATGGCTGCGTGTGTTAATGTATTTTGCAAATAAACAATCAAAACAATAGTAGCAGAGCATATAATGATGTTAATTTATATATTTGTATTGAAATATACTAAATCTTTGGTAGGCTAATTAAGCTATTCATTGCCTTGACCGTATCTACAAGTTATTTTTATTGATAATGAAAATTGTTGATAAATAGCACGAAAACATAGTAAAAATATGACGTTCTGTATCGTAAATGATTTGTTACACACTCATTATATGTTTATACTAGGTATTTTAAAAACTTCCATTAGTTACATAAATGTCAAGTGTTTGTGATTGTATTATTAACCTAATTGTTTTGATATTGAGTTGATTCTTAGTCATGTTAGTCTTATTGAATATGCATGATGGCATTTTTATTGCAAATTTAACTCTTCTTAAGAAACAATATCAAAATTAAACTTGCTATTTATATATGTGATTATTTTTTTAATAATAATATTTGGAATTAATATATGTATATATATATTGGTTGTTCAAAACATGTTAATTCATATTGATGTAATAATTTATTATGGAAATTTTAATTAAAATTAGCATAAAAACCAAACACAATAACAAAACAAGTTATATATATTTTTGTTTGAGATTTATTTTTTATTCCTACATATTTTTATTAATTCTGTTTACAGACAGCCCTATCAATATTTTTCCAAGAGGTTGCGATCCCTTCCGGAGCTAATGGTATCGCTGCTCCGTATCATCAGGTTGGTATTTATAATGTAGTACATAGCAGAAAATAGCTAATATGTACTAATATTATAAATATTTGTGTCATGAAACTAAATGTATGTCATAAGTATTTAAAAAATATATTTATTTCTCACTTCCAGCAACTAATGACGCCGTGCAATACACCAGCGACACCACCAAATTTCCCCGAAGCTTTAGCAGCGTTCTCCAGATTATCGACAGGCAGTCCGAGCCAGGCGGGTGGCAACAGTGGAATGGCTCCTCCTGTCTCACCCCTAGCGACCCACCCACCACAGAATACTTACAACGGAGCGACTAACTCCCAAGCTAACTATGCACCGCTATCCTGTTCAACTGCTGTGGGTATATTCATGATATCTTTATTTCATTACTAGCTGCGCCCCGCGGATATCCGGGTTTTCCGGGATGTAAAGTAGCCTATATGTTATTCCTGGACGTCAGCTTCCTGTATACAAAATTTTATAAAAATCGGTTCAGCCATTTGAGTGTGAAGAAGTAACAAACATACACACACTCACAAACTTTTGCAATTATAATATTAGTAGGATTAATGTTATTAAATTCATTGCGATGTTTTAATTATACTATCTTATTGAATGAGTAACAGAAAGTCAAATTAATTCTTAATAAAAGTCATATTTATTGTTTTGAATGTATTATGATTAAATTACAAAGTCATCATAGGTTTGATGTGTAAAAATTTAGATACATACTTATAAATCAGCTGATTCTTGCAGTTCTTATAAAAATAATTTTATATAAAATATTATATAGATTTCACATACATATACAGTAGGACCCCGATTATCCGGACCTCGCTTATCCGAATTCGCGATTATCCGGACTGCCAATCGCGACGAGTTTATTCTAACATTAACATGTCAGAACTTGCATAACGCCACGCCACTTATAACACTTATACGTACATTATGTACAATTTCTTAATAAACGTTGATTTTCGCTCATATGTATTTGTTGTTTTAAATAAACACCTAACATTACATATGTATGGTACAGACTACATATGTACATATGCAAAAAGCCCGTTTTTCTTCATATATTGGATTATCCGGACTTTCAATTATCCGGATGCCTACCGACAACAATTAGTCCGGATAATCGAGGTCCTACTGTAAATGGATCATGTTGATAATAATGTATGTATTTTGTTTACTTGTGTTTTGTAGTAAGGAAGTAGTAGCGATAAGGTTACAGATAAGTAATGATGCATCATTTGTTTACAGATTTGCAGAGAGCACATGCCCAGATAAGCTGAGGAGTTAGTTTAGGATTGTCTGTAATTTATTTTTCTAATGGTGCGTGATGTGAGCTGTGGACTTGTGAATATTATTTTATACGCCCCACTGCAACTAGTTGTTGGACAATATATGGGGTGCTATAGTCAATCATGTTTAACATAAAAATATTCTCACTGTTCATATAATAGTGGTTTCTAAAACAAAATGCACTATAGAATAATATTATGTTACATTTTTGATACCTATAAAAAAATCTAACACTGTGATTATAAAGTTTGGTATCATTACTATGTAGAGATAATTATTGCTGTATGATAATTATGAAAAAAAAATGTTGTTTTTTTTTTTCTTTTAAAGTTATATACTTTTCTATACACTATTTACTATAAGCTAGTATCATTTAAATCAAAAAGTCACAATTGTATTATATTCAGCAACTTTATACAGCTTCATAAAAGACAATATTATGAAAATAATAGTTAAAAGTGGTTAAGACAAATATGTCATTGTAATTTTTGCATCTTAATTCTTGTAATTAAAAATAAATAAGAAATAATATTTATATTGTAATTATTACGATAACCCTTTTTAACGTTTCAATTTTAGTTATTCACAAAAAAAATGTGTTAATTAATACTTTTGCATAGCTTTAACTTTTGTAAATACTTACGATAATTATTATTAAATTTCCCTCGAACTCAAAGAAACTCTCACGTGCTATCCATATGCATGTTTACAATTAATAATCAAAACTTAATAAAAGTAGTTTGACTATGACAGCCGTTTATAATATTGAAATACAGTAAAGTAACAATAAAATAATTTCCACTTCCATCTAACTCTATTTTTTTTATATCTAAAATAAATTGACAAAAAACATAAATATTTACGTATTAGCCAACTTTTTAAAAAAATCTGATGATTTAAACGTATTAACAGTGCTTCGTGAAGTAATAAAGAAAATATTGATTCATAAGGAAGGATTTATTTCTATATTACTCGTAAGTTTCTGGTTGCAAAATGATGGATTAATAAAACAATCAAAAATTTTCATAATATAATAGTTATAATATATATATAGTTTATTACATAATTTACGATGTTAGTCAATGCTTTTTAAGTCGTAATATCATCCCTTGTTTCTTTTTCTGACAGTAATGTGTTTCTTGATATTTCTGCTAATCTCTTCTGTATAACTGTTGTTGATAATTCGTTGTCTAAAATGCTGAATTCATTTGCCAACTCCTGGTGGCTCTGTACCGGACTCAAGATGTTAGAATGTTTACTCTTTTTGAAGATAAGCTGAAAATAAAATTATAATACTAAATATTATTTCCGCTCTTTCCCAGTACCCTATATATAAATAGAATTTAATATCTAATTTTTAATCACAGATGCCATTCTTATAACTGAATCACTGCGTGATAAAAATGATGATTCATTCTTTTATATCATTCAAGAAATCTGAGGTTTGTTTAAATAAAAACAATGTGGACTAGGATCCAGAATGTAATCTTTTAATAAATTGAGATAGAGATCTATAGGCCCGTTACTAATCTTAATATATTTTTTAAATACATAAATCTATTATTTACATACGATAATTACACTTTTGAATTAATGGATATGAAATTGTTATAAAAAGAATCAATTTTTTAGTTTTCAATAATGCATTTCTGTTTGCACTTGATTTAGCTCTTCAAAATTCCAAAAGCAGTAACAGTTAAGTGTTTTTTATCGTTATAACTTTGGATACAAAGGTCAAGGAAGTCGGAAATACCAATATATAAACAAGAGAGAAAATATATATTACGTATATTCCTTTGTGAAAGGCTGATTTATGTGATATGAAATATCAGTGCAGACGTAAACTAACCGTTATATGAGTAAAATATTTAATATTCTTTCCTACGCACCTTATAAAACTGCGGATTCTCATATATCCAAACCCATAATATAGAGGCAATAACTATCGTCAAACTTAATAGCAGATAATTGGATGAATAAGTGTAAGCGTCATTGAATATTCCACACCAATTGACATTGATTTTTTGCATTTTATAGAATAAATTAAATTTTTAAAAACCTTTCATTCTAGTTATTGTTTTACGTTTTCTACATTTCTATTTTCTATTATTATTTCTGTCACAGAGTAAAAACACAAGGTGCAGAACATTTAGGTACAAAGTGCGCATAGGTCCAACGCTTGAAGTCTAGACTCTAGTCTTTTGTCATCGATAAGTTTTGTAATTATAGATATTCTGCATTCTTTCTAGCTTTATCATATTTTGTTGCTGTAATTCTCTAAATTACAATTTTTTTGCATTAGAAAATATAAAGAAAATACACACTTATTTTTTTTAAATATGACCTAATTTTCTTTTCTCCTTTGGCAAAAAACCTTTTAAATTATTGAAGGAGATGCCTAAAAATCTATGAGACTATAATTAAATTAATAAATCCGTAAAATAAAGTGTACTAACCGAAAATTATTAGGTCATTAACTTTATTGCTTTTAATGGAAATTTTAAGTATTTTAGCAAAGTTTGTTATATTAAGCAAAACATATACCATTTAAAAATATTTATTTCCTTCAATTAACTTATTATATAAATTTTACCTGAACACACATATCTATTTCAATATATTTTGGTATTATATTAAGAAAAATTGCAATTTTTAGGCATTTTAATAACATATAATCTGTAAAACTGCCATAATTACACATTCCAGAAAACTTCAATTACATCACAATAGTGAAAAAGTTATTTAATTAATTATTAATTCTGTTTAAAGATTGAGTGCAAAGATGTTTCACTTAAAATATAAACATTAGAGTAATAACGATGTAGAATTTCATGAATACTTCAATGTTACAACTACTTTGGTCTATGTGGAAACTACTCTATTTAATTGGATCCAGCCTTAGAACTATATCTATTAACAAGGGACCCAGTTCAATGAGGCAATAGAAAATCAGATTCATTGCGTTAAAAACAGTAAAAAACACAATTTAGTTTATAAAACAGTTAGAGCGTATAATGGACCACATAAGTTTTAACTATTAATAATTCAAATGTACATCATTTCAGCCATCGATGACATTTTTTTGGGTATATGAACTAGTGTTTCGAAGTAGCTCGCTAGTTCATCTATTGTAACATCACAGGGAGGATTTAGAGCTTGTTGTGAACACGAGCCCGAACTTCTTTCTGATCCCGATTCCTTCGTCTGCCTCTCTCTCACAGTGTCACACTTCCACCATTTCGTGTTATCATTCTTAATATCTCTAACACTCATTTGACTCTTTTCCGTTGATATGCTTAGCTGGTTACAGTTGTCGACGAGTGTGTGCAGACATATATTGTCCGTGTTGAATTTTTGCAAGCGTATCTGTACAATATCTTCATTAAATAGTTGCAGACACTCATTTCTAATTATGTTATTTTTACTGTGATTTTGTGACAATCGTAGAGTGGGTTCTTTTATTAATTTGTTATTTTTCTTTTTGCAAATGGACAGTTTTTTCCTTTTTTTCACTAGACATGTACAGTTTATATTTTGTGGACATGATTTTAAAGCTGAGTAACGTTTCTGTAGGCTATTTGAGAAAGGATTTTCTTCATTAACATTTTTTATAACTTTGATAGGTTCTATTTCCAATCTTCCCATACCAACTCGGAGTGATATGTCATCAGTAGCCATTGTTCAATATTAATACATCTGTAACAATGGTTTTCAAATGTATATAAGTGAATTCATATAACTCGATCTGAACAGCTGTTTTGACTACAAGCGTAAACATAAGACTAACATTACAACGTAATAACCATTAAAGTTACGTGCGTAAGTTTGAATGAATTATGTTTTCATTGCTTGACAACTGAATACAAGAATACATATTATAGATCAAAACAACAATCACATTTATTTAAGTTAGCAGTAACTGTGTTTATAATAATAAGCAAACACTGTAGCCACCACAGACATTGTACATAAATAGACGTCATTGGTTAAAAACAATATTTGTTTTAACTTGTAATCATACTTACAGATTAAGAAACCATTTAATTGTATACAATGATGCCGCTAGCTTTGGCACAGCTCAATAAACAATTGAAATAATTACCATTCATTAAAATAAACATCAACTCAATAACTGAATCAAGTCATCGTAATATCCATAGACAAGATATTTGTAGATAATAAATATATAAACAAAACATTTCTATTACAGATTATAGCACTACTTATTTGTTTGTGAGTTTGTCTACAGTTTTATATGTATTATCTGTTACTGTCATTTGTTCGGCGTCTGTCAATGTCTGTAATCTATGTAGCAGTGTTGTACTGTAACCCTATTCCAATTGACTGGTTGGTCAAGTGGACTACTGCAGACAGTAGTTAATATTGATTTTCAAGTAAAGTAATAATGGAACCAAATCCAGTTATTATTGCCGCTACTGCAAAACAAACAGCGTCGGTAAGAATAAATTAATAAATAGTGAAATATGTTTTCATGTGAAATAAGTTAAGATAATAATACAAACAATTTTTTTCAGCTTATATTTTTACATGGATTGGGAGACACAGGGTACGTAAACATTTTAATATTATTATAGTTTTTCTGAGTATGTACTGATAAATTGACTGATTTGAATGTAGCCATGGTTGGGCTAGCACAATTGCCGCTATTAGAGGGCCCCATGTTAAGGTGATTTGCCCCACGGCGTCTACGATGCCGGTTACGCTTAACGCGGGCTTCCGGATGCCCTCTTGGTTTGATTTGAGAACATTAGATGCAACAGCTCCAGAAGATGAGGAAGGGATTGTCAGAGCAACAAATCTTGTACATGGATTGATTGCTGATGAACTCAAAGTACGTGTTGTTTAATTCCTTACCTCTTATATTTTTGTAACAACTTATTAATATAATGAAATTGGCAGGGTGGAATTCCAGCAAATAGAATTTTGTTGGGTGGATTCTCTCAAGGCGGTGCATTGGCACTTCATGCGGCCTTAACATATCCGGAGCCCCTTGCGGGTGTTATGTCACTCTCCTGTTGGCTGCCGAGACATGCTCACTTCCCCGATGCTGTGAAATCTCCCAAAGAGCTACCTGTGAGTGTTTCCTGTTGATTAATTTATTTCTAAGCTAAAATTACACTGACTCTACATAAAGTATTAGTCATTGCAATTGGTATTATTTATTTAATAAAAAGATAAATAGTTACATATCATAAGAAAGTAAAACAAGTAAATTAAGAAAATTTTAATAGTTATGTTTTTCAAATATACATTTAAGTCTTTATTTTCTTATATAGGAAACTTTAAAATTACTAATAAAGACATTTTTTTAAGAGATAAGTTAATTCACTGTGACCACAATTTATATAATTTTTTTGGGTTTTTGTGCATAAATAAATTAATTATTTCCGATGAAACATTTTAATTATGAATCCATAATAATAACATTAATCAATTGATATCATTATCAGTACATTGTTGTATATTTGCTTATGTCATTTCTATCTACCATCATATCACCTTTATTTGACATTAAGAATGTACATGATTAAAGTCTATAAGAATTGAGATCCTTGAATATGAAGTACATTTTTTTTTATTAACTTGTGTTTTGAAATATATACATATAAATATATATATTTCAAAATACTTGTATATATACATATATTGTTTTTATAATTAGATTTTTATTTTTTATGTATTCAGAAAACTTCCAT
This sequence comes from Danaus chrysippus, assembly GCA_916720795.1. Lineage (NCBI taxonomy): Eukaryota > Metazoa > Arthropoda > Insecta > Lepidoptera > Nymphalidae > Danaus > Danaus chrysippus. The sequence goes on along the minus strand of CAKASE010000046.1, from coordinate 5,795,423 downwards.
AAAACAATTAATTTAATTTTTTTTATACCCCGTTAGACAGACAAAATCAATTATTCAAATGACAGTACATTTACATGTCTATTTTTAAATTTCCACAAATTTACATAAATATAATTATATAACACAATATGCAAACTATTAAATATTTCAAAAGCTATTGTTGGCTCTTATAATGCATGTAAATGTGATTTTAATAAATTTATTTGCATAACAAAAGGAAGCAAAACTTGATAATTATGCATTAGGCCTGTGTTAATTAATTGAAAGTTAAATTATATATACATATATCTATATAATATTGATAGAATAAGGAATAGTTAAAGATTTACTTTTATATATGATCTCAATTTTAACTTGTTTATGAGTACATATACAGGGTGACTGGTGAATTACTCTCAATATTTAAGGAGAATACTCGGTACATGATTCTCATTCGAATTATGTAAAAAAAATAGGCACTTAATTTTTGACCAAATTTCCGTATAAATAAATAAAGTGTGGACACGTTCCAAGTGTTCCAAGAGTGGACGCGTACGGCGGCGTGCTGATACAACACCACGCCGCCGTACGCGTGTGTGTGTGTGTGTGTGTATACCTAATCTGTAGGGTGTTATAACACGATGCGTAATTAATTACATAACTTTTGGTTAACTTTACTTAGAAGTTTATTAATATTTATGTTATATTAATTTTTATTTTGTCATATATGATCGTCAAATATCACGTCCTCAAGTATCGATAGTAATTCACCAGTCACCCTGTATATAAATATATGTACATATATGCACTGTGTATGTCACACTTTTTTGGTTCTTTGAAATAATATAAAAACACAAACATGTTTCCCTAAGCAGAAATATATTTCCGAAATTAATTTTAAGTATATATTTTGAAAGGAATCTGAATGTATAACATTATTTTAGATAATTACCAAAGTGTTGCTAGTTCCTAAATCGATTTTTTTCTTTACATTGTGTATAATACATATGTATGTATTCACCTACATTTCAGTGATAAACATTCTTTGTAAAAATAGACAAAGGGTCACCCTAATTGGATTCTCTTGAATCTTGATCAAAAATTTGATTGCATTAATGGAAATTGGCCAGTATTCAGTGATTTTCCTATTACATTATAATCTGAACAATTTATATGCATGACCTTTCACCAATTGTTTCTAGGAAATATAAGTGTTTAACTAAATTTTATTGATTTAAATATAACAAGTATATGTATTTTAAACATTGGAAAAAAAAACATTTATAAAGAACAAATAATCAGTTAACTCATGTTAAAACAATCTTTTCAATCATATAGTAGTTAGTTAGAAATATCCTTATATGTGAATAGGTTATGAATATAATTTATTTTGAATTATTCTAGAAAACCGCATTTGGCCATACTAATATCGTATATTATGTCATCTTGATCTTTCATTATCTGTCTCAATTGGAGTAGAACATAAGTTGATATTTCAACCGATATTCCCGCAGGCAAAACCGTGGGTGAAGGCTGTGTTCATTAGGAATATGAAATAAATACATCATAAATACAATAATTTCGTAACAATTTACAAACACTACGTAACTTGTAAGAAGCCTAAAAACTTCTAAGTGTACGTAAACTTATACGAAGGAAACCGTAAAACTGAACACCCCCTATTAACAATTTATTCATCGTTAATTGAAACTTTCCAGATATTCCAAGCGCATGGTGATTGTGATCCCGTCGTGCCGTACAAGTGGGGTCAAATGACCGCTTCGTTTCTGAAGACTTTCATGAAGAACATTGAATTCAACACATATCAGGGCCTCTCGCACAGCTCGTCAGAAGCGGAACTTAAAGACATGAGAGCATTTATAGAGAAAACTTTACCAGCTGGCAAATAAATACATAAATTATCACAAAAACCCCAGTACTTATAGATTTCTATGTTATTTTAAATTGAATATATTATTTCGTAAGGCTACACTTACAAAAGACGTAAAAAAAATTATTAAAAATTTTATATTTTGTTGTCGATCCTACACTAAGTTATTTTTTCAGTAACCAAATATTGTATTTAAGGATAGCTATGGAATAAAGTATACTTTTTAATTCCGTCAGTTTTTTTATTTCTATGATTATTATTATCGTGTTGTGTTCCTTAAGATATGGTATGGAAGTTATTTTCTTTTATAGGAGACAACAAAGTATTTCACTTTAAAATTTAAATGATTGAAGTGGCATTTAAATAGAGAAAGGTGTTATGCAGATATGAGCAAGTGAAAGTAAACATTACGTAATGTAATGTATCTTTAATAATTATTACAGTTCGTTCATTTAATATCCTTATTGATACAAATATTATATTTCTTAATATACTCATTAATAATGTTTTCTTGTTCCATATAATTGGTATCTCTTTATTATTTAGATGCTATAAAATGTTAATCCACTAACAAAAAAAGTTTTTCATATAGGTAATAGAAATTTTTTGTTAAAGTTTATTATTACTATTGGAAAGCTTCATAAAGAATAGCTAAATTATTTGTTCTTCTAGTATAGTTCATTATATTAAAAATGGATTTTTTAAACGAGTAGTTTTCCTTGAAAATACTGATACTAAAATATTTCTTTTTCTATCTGCAAGAAATTATTTTGATCACTTTCGAGTTTTCGTGGATAAAAGTGATATTCGATTCAGAGAAGGTACACAAGTATCGAAGCCAATATTCCTCACTCTTAGGTGATTACTTTTTTATGTGTTTAGTTATGATAGAATTGTCATCATCATAGTGATTGCTCATTTCTGAACCTAAGCCTCCGACAACCTTTACCACGACAAACTCTTTTCTACCTTCTGTAGGAGCCAGTGGCGGCTGGTGGGTTATCGAACTGGTGGTGCACTTTAATAAAATATTAAAATTAGAAAATACAACAAAAAACCAATTTACATAAAATATGTTTATTTTTTAAACATTAAATCAATGCGACTACATTTTTATGAAGCGAAATGTTTAATCACCTTTTTATTATAATCGGGTATTGTTTATAAAATTATTTTTTTCAATACTAAGCATAGAAAGTGCATTTAGCAACTGCAAGGTATTTCGGAGAAAAGTTTTGATTCTTTTCAATTCCAATTCGTCATCCGGCCGCTCGTGCGGCGCTCGAGAACCGACTCATTACTCGGGACATTTCTATGAACTATGTTTTGTTTCACGCGCCAGGCGTATTAATGCGTATCTCATACGAGATGTATTAGCAGTCCTCGTGCACTCGCCGAAGCGCACGATATTAGTTTAGTAAAGCGCTCAAACTTTTTGACCATAATTAGATGATTAGATTAATTTCATACGTTTTTATATGTTTAAAAAATAAATATTAAAATGGTGATTTAAAAATAAAGATGAAGTAATATTTTGTAATTTTTAAATCTTTTGAATTGGTGGTTCAGCGCACGAGTGCACTTAAGGTACAGCCGCCACTGGTAGGAGCATATACTTAAGATGCAGCAAACAGTCTACTATCGCTGCGTTTAATATTACGCTGCCGACATTGAATATTAGGCACCCTCGGCTATCGGAGCTGTTAACCGTGTTTGATGGGGAGACAATATTGTCTTAATTATACTGTGGATGATCAGTACCTATCAAAAATTTATATGTTATCAGTTGCCGATATTGTGTTTTTGTTCCAGTGAAATGGGTACACATTACTACATTTACGTCGTTTCATTACACGTAACAGAACTGTGTTAATTAAAAAAAAAAAACTAATATTTATTTGCATATTTGAGGTTTTTAAATTTTAAGAGTTCTTTTAAAAACAGAAAGAGAAATATTTAAAATTACAAAATTATATATTTTTTTTGGATATAATTAAAAATTAAGAAAATACTATAATTCAGCGGTTTTTTACATAAAAAATACTAAAAGATAGAGTTATGTATATACCAAGTAAAATTAATACATAGGTACATAGGATTAAAATATTAAACGGCTTGACATCTCATTCTAGCTGACCTTGACAACTAACAATTTATTATTGACACATGATATTTTATCTTGGATCTAGAAAGACCGAACGATAGTAATTCGTAATTTTAAATAAAAATGTATTCTATATAATGCGATAATGGTGATTAAATTTAAAATGTTGTGTTTTATTTAATAATCTACGAAAACAAATTCGGCTCTGTTACGACGATCACAATTTAATATTTAAATGCAATATTTAAAATTGTACCTGTGAAACATATTTTCGTGTTTAACATCAATAAAAATGTGGAATTGCAAGAGTTTGTTCCCTGTGTTGATATTTTTATTAACACTTACATCCTTTATCACGTGCGAGGAAAAAGAAAATCACTTAAGCACGGACACGAAGAATTTTATAGGAGATGACGATGTTTCCTATTGGGATGTTAACCAAGGTCCAAGGTTAAAACGCGAAACCTCACAAAACACCACAAGTTCTAATGACACAGTTGTCTCGCATCCGTCAAGCTCTTCTACAGAGAGCTCCCACATAGTTTATGAGGTTGGTCCTTCTAATTCTTCGATATTGGCGGTCGTTCCTGTTAATATATCATCATCACCTGCTCCGAACGCCTCCGATGTGAGTCCTTCTGATGCTGCTCCACTTCCTGGGAAAAGTTCAGCTGAAGATGAACATAACAGTTCAATGGCAATATTCTTTGTACTTTGCATATTGGCCCTGGGAATACTTCTGATTCATTTAATGTTGCAAACTGGTTTCTCTTATTTACCCGAGAGTGTTGTTATAGTGTTCCTTGGAGCGCTTATTGGTATGATTATTAATCTCATGTCAATAAGAAATATTGCCAATTGGAGGAAAGAGGAAGCCTTTTCTCCAACAGCTTTCTTCTTAGTTTTACTACCTCCTATAATCTTTGAATCTGGCTATAATCTCCATAAAGGTAACTTTTTCCAGAATATTGGTTCTATTTTACTCTTTGCTATAGTCGGAACTGCTATATCTGCGTTTGTAATTGGTGCAGGCATTTATTTGTTAGGATTAGCCCAAGTGGTGTATAAACTAAGTTTTGTGGAGTCATTTGCTTTTGGATCTCTTATATCGGCCGTTGATCCTGTGGCTACGGTGGCTATTTTTCATGCTCTCGATGTGGATCCCGTTTTAAACATGTTGGTATTTGGAGAGAGTATTCTTAATGATGCTGTTGCAATTGTTCTTACAACGGCTGTGTTAGATTCAAATGACCCTCTTATGTCTACGACCGAGGCTATTTTATCAGCGATAAACCGTTTCTGGTTAATGTTCTTTGCATCGGCCGGCATAGGTGTTTTATTTGCTCTGATTAGTGCGCTACTTTTAAAACATGTTGATTTGAGAAAGAATCCTTCTTTAGAGTTTGGTATGATGTTGGTATTTACTTATGCACCATATGTCCTTGCTGAAGGAATACATTTGTCTGGTATGTATATATATTAATTATGTAATTAAATAATTTTGGTATATGTATTTATATAAAATGATTTAACAGGTATAATGGCCATCCTATTCTGTGGTATAGTAATGTCACACTATACACATTTCAACCTATCGACGGTTACTCAAGTTACAATGCAACAGACTATGAGAACACTTGCCTTCATCGCTGAGACCTGCGTCTTTGCCTATCTGGGTTTAGCTATATTCAGGTAAATCAAAAGATTTTAATCATGTAGACAGATTTAAAATAGTATTTTTTGTAAAATGTTTTTGAACCATTACTAACACAAAGTATTGCATTTCTTTTTATTAATTTTGATTCGTCACAAAGCTAAGTATTATCTTAAAACTATTTATATATGGAATTTATGGGAAAATTAAACTTTAAAATTCATTATGTTTAATTTAGTCCTAACATTGAAGTAGACTATTTTATGTTCATTCATATTTATTTCCAAACAGTTTTCGCCACCGAGTTGAGCCGGCTTTAGTGGTATGGAGTATAGTTTTATGTTTAATTGGAAGGGCCGCAAACATCTTTCCATTAGCCTTACTATGTAACAAGTTCCGTGAGCATAAAATAACAAAGAAAATGATGTTCATCATGTGGTTCAGTGGTATGTTTATGTTTAAACTTTATTGATGTTTAGATAAGATACTATTGAAGTGTAATTGTATGTATTTTTAATATTATCAGACATTTTCATACAATTAAATAATAAATATCCATTTTCTAGTAAAAATTGATAAATGACAGTTTATTTAAGAAAAAAATATTAAATGTCGTGTTTATTAGCAACGCTTAAGAAAATCCTTGAAAATATTGATTTACTAGCTTTCCGCCCGCAGCTTCGCCCGCGTGGAGTTCGGTTGTATCGCGTTTCCAAGACAACCTTTCAAAAGTCTGGGATAAAAACTATCCTTTGTTCTTTCTCAATGTCAACTCTATCTCTGTAACAAATTTCATTAAAATCAGTTCAGTTGTTTAGGCGTGAAAGCGTAACAGACAGACAGACAAGAGTTACTTTCGCATTTATAATATTAGTAGGGATTATTTAACGATATGCACATATTATGTATATTTCAGGTCTAAGGGGCGCTATTTCCTACGCTCTGTCTCTTCACCTCGACTTTTCCGATGAAACTCGACACGTTATTATAACAACTACTCTCATTATTGTACTTTTCACTACTCTTTTCTTCGGAGGTTCTACTATGCCGTTACTGAAATTTTTGAGAGTACGTAGTATTCTAATAATTTTTTACTTATGAAAAACTAGCTCATTTTCTTAAATAATTGTAAGCTATTTACGATATTGTTATTTGTAACAACAATTTCATAAGTTTTTTTTCATTCAGGCCAATAAGAAAGTGAAACGTTCAAGGCCGTTACGTAAACAGAAGGAAGTGAGTTTATCTAAGACTAAGGAGTGGGGGCAGGCGATCGATTCTGAACACCTCTCGGAAATAACGGAGGAGGAATTGGAGGTAATGATAATATAAAATCATATTATAGTAATAAACATATTGTTATTTCGATTTTATTTATCATTGATTGAAAACTTATCTTTTATCTAGATCTAGTATTGGTTTTTTAATATGATGCACTTATAATGTATTGTTATAATTTTTGTATACAATTTAATGATATATATAATACATATAAAGAAATTAAGGCTAATATTTATTGTACTGTTACATACATACATATGTGAGTTGTGACTACATATACGTCTGTAACTATACTTATAACTTAACGGACTTAACTATAGTTTGAATCTTAAGATTAAATAGCAAAAAGAATGCACTGGAGTCAAATTCAATTTTTTTTAATATAATATTGTAAAAGACTTTATAAAACCGTGAAAATAATTAAGAAAACCGTAAAATCGATATAAATTTCATAACTAGCGTCTTAGCTATTTCTTGAAGGCGTCCTTATTTAAAATTAAATGTTTTTATATAGCAATGGCAGGATTAGAATACGCTTTCTATAGATAATAAGGCGGAGATAATAATACCTACTGTTATTAATTTCAGGTTAATTATTCACATGCAACGAGATTGAAGGGTTTCGTCAGATTAGACCTGAAATATTTGATACCATTCTTCACTAGAAGATTCACACATCAGGTAAATGCAACGATTTATATATTTTACTTTAAAAAAGATCAATTGTCAAATTACTTTTATATACTATGTAACTGTTATTACTAGTGACCTTGTACTGATTTCATGCATGTCGCGTTGCACCTTTTTAATTTTGCACAGTTGAATCTTATCAAATAAGGTATTTTGTAATGCTTTTGCACTGAATATGAGTCATATGTAACTTTTACCACAATGTGTTGCCTACAGCCTATATGTTTTTTTTTTTAATACGAATAAAGGTTTCTTCATAGGTATTAACTTATTAATTCTCAGAGTAAAGAAATCTATAAAGCAATTGTTTCTTTTTTTTATCTTCAATTATCATAATACTAATAACTAAACGTTTAAATTTCATGCTGTGAATGAAGCATAAAAGTTACAAAAAAGCCATCCGCAATTTACTATATTGCGGAATTAAGTCTTAAAAAGATGTTTTTCACTATATGATAATTATTTTCTTTTGTGTACATAATTATTACTAATATTATTTTCAGTGACTATTATTGTTGTAATATCTTGTTCTCACATATATTATTAATTATTTCAGGAATTAAAGGATTGCAAGAGCCAAATGACGGATCTAACTAATCAATGGTACCAGGCCATCAGAATATCCAATGATCACGACACAGATGAAGATGAAACTCTTCAGGCGAGCTCATTATCAAACTCCCACACAAGCCTACAGAGAGGTGTATGAAGTATTACATAGAATTTATTATAATTAAGTATATTTATTATGTTGGGAATGTTACAAATACAAAAATAAACAGCACATATATTTTTACAGTAATATTTTTATAATACACTTCTGATGATATTTCTGTAATTCCTTATATTGATGTAATTCATTATTATAAAGATAATTGTATTATTTTTTATTTCTAATATTCCTAATTTAGGTCTATTTTAAACATTGGATAGGTTTCTATGTGCAATAAAAATGATATGATAGGAAGGCTTGTATTCATGTTATAAAGTAAGAGTTGTTTAAACAACAAAATATCATTTTAATTCATATATTTTTGTGTAATCATTAATGTGTTGCTGAAACAATTTGCTTGTATTGATTAATAAAGTGCAAATAGATGTGAAATAGAAGTGTTATGCACTAAGTTTTTTAACACATTATTGCACCAAGTGATCTTAATTTTAAAATAATTTCCAACAATATTAAAATATAATAAAGTTTATGGAATTAACACGAAAAATTTTACAAGGAAATGGCCTAATGAAGATCTACTTAAAAATAATACTTATGCATAGTGCCAAATTCCACAATCTCAACGAAATTATCCTTACTTTTTAACCTATCAAATGATGTGATTATATATTTTAGTCAAATATTGTGATGGTATTACAAATGTATTATTAGATAAATACGCACACATAGTTGCAGAGCAATTTTTATAGTTTTTATTTTTGGTTGTGTCATATCATATGTACTTAGCTTATTGTACAGTATTATTTTAAGCCTTATTTTGTATATCTAAACGCAAATGTAAGCTGTTAGAGCAAGATATATAGTTTATAAAACTATTTGGATATGTTATGTATTTTCAGGTATTAAAATACTTTCTCATATTATCCAAAAATTGTCACATATGACCGTCCTATAGAAAATATTTATGAGATTACAATTCAACTGTCTTAGAGGCTGTAAATGTGTTAAATAAATGTTTGTAGTACAAGTAACTTAGTTATCAATCTTAAAGTCATTCCTATATGTTATTGTCATATTTTTGTGATAGTCGGTTTTAATTTATTAGTTGCTTTATTGACTTATTATTATGTGACGATTTAAGATCATAAGAATATATTGTTACTTATATTTATTTAATTCTTTATATTATATATATTCAATGTATAACATGTTCTTGTTTTATTTGACCCTATTTCTAAGTTGATTTTTTACTGGACTGCACTGTGTTGAACTTAATATTTATTTAATGTGTAGACAATTTTTTAGTAATATATGGTTTAAAGAAAAAATAAATGTGTAAAGTATTTATTTTGTAATGATTAACAAGTTAGTTTAAAGACTTAGGTAAATGTTTCACAGATCATAAAAATTTTTTTAGAACATGTGGTCTTTCAGAACTCAGAAGTGGAGCTTTGTAATGTGGTAATTAATATAGGAAGGGGAAGATTTTATTTAAGAGAACCAATATTGTAAAAAACTAGTATTAACAATGCTTACAATTAACAATTGATGGTGGGCATATTATATTCAAATGCCTTCCATTAACTCCCTCTGTCTCTTTCTATCCACACTATCAATAAGTGTTACACATTTAATAAAACGTTAATTTCATATCCCACCCATGATAGAGTCAATCTTTGAACATCAACTATATTGGAAGTCACATGAGAAGTTTAAGCTCAAAAATACTGATCTATTGAGATTGTTAAATAAAAGACGACTTGAAGTCGACTTGAGTAATATTTTGTAAACAGCAGTAGGCAATGGGTAATTACCATTTGAATGACTATTCCTGAAGGTTATTATTAAGACCAATGTGCCCAACCCCAATGCTAGTGCACTTGTAATTAAAAAGTCAATAGAAGCAAGTCTAAATGAAATCTTAATGTGTTCTTTTACTTCAAATACATATAAAGACAGCTAAGATTCCCAGTGCCGTAACTAAGGTGGTGCCAGCAGTGCCCAGGCACAGGGCGCAGACCCTGGAGGGGCACAGAAATGACCAGACTAGTATCTAGTTTTATCTCATGCATGGTAGCTATATACTTTGTTACTTTGGTAAACAACAAATAGATAAATTTATTTGTATGCACATTAGTCCATTTTATTTTTGCATAAAAGCCTAGTTACAACACTGAAGATTCCTTACAGTATAAGTCAGTGTTATATAGTTGGAGATACCACAGTACCTCTGAAGTACATATGTAAAAGTCACAAATTGAGGATGATAGATTTATATGTGAGAGAAGAAAGACTTACAGCTTGATTGCAACCTATGAATAGTTTCTTCAACCCAATCCTAGAAGTGTCACTGATCTTAAGGCTATGATTCATTCTTAAAGAATTTCAATCACCTGTTGGGCCGACACTTATAAATTGAAGTAATTATATTACTACAATAGATTAACTTTGGACAGGATTTTAACAATTTTTCTAATCATGGGATGTCAAATGATATGTAGTTTTGCTTTTTTAAAGTTTTATCATGTATTAAAATTAATTACAGAATTAAGGGGTTCAATATAATTGTAAGAACAAAACAATACTTTAAATTTTGAGAGCTTATAAAATGGGTTAGATTAGTAGGTTAGAAATTAATTAATCTTTTAAAGTGTTACATTTATAAATAACCCAAGCTGAGTTTAACAAAATATGCGTTTTAGGACTCTTCACTTTCTAAGTTGATGTGACTGCCAAACTTTCCATACAGGTGCGCCTTTAATTCTGCCATCTGAGACTTTAAATCATCACATTTTGCTTCAAGTTCAGCTATTTCTTCTTGTTTCTTTGTTTTATTATCTTCTAAGGATTGCTGAAAACATAAAGTAGACTATTGAAGATTATAAAAACATATATACTCACAAGTACTTAATATTTTGCTGCTAGTATTTATTCTTTAAGACATTTTGATTAGAGTCCTATTTTGTATATTATGTGGAGCCAATTGTAATAAAAAGAGTTGTTATTGTTTAGTGAATTTCATCAGACCCTAAAGATCATTTTAAGTATATTTTTTCGTACCAATGTGTCTTCTAAGCTTTGGCAGATAAAAACTTCTCCAACAAGATAAGGTATTTTTTCTGAATCATCAGCTAAGCCTAATTCTTCAACAGCTTCCTCTAGGTTTTTCATGTCATTTTGTTTGACTTTTAATTCGTCTTTTAAATCATCTACTTTAGCGTTGAGACGAGCAAATTTATTAATTTTTTGTTGGTCTTCATATGAAATGTGGACATCGGAATCCTGCAATTATTAAACATAAACGATTATAAATTATTATGTGAAATAAAGAGCTATGTATACTATATATCCAATTATATTTTACCCGCTGAAAAGTGCCCTTTCCAGAATTTGCCATGTTATTTTATTCAAAACTTTGTTTTTTTGTTATTCAATGAACGGTTTATTATATTTATTTAAGTTTTTCTCGTCAGGTGAAGATAACCTCAATTCTTGAAACGATTTTGACAATGACACTTGTCAGTGTTTTTGATACTTAATGCACCGATTGCCGAACATTTGACATAAGGACTTAGTTAATACATATAAAATTTTGTTTGAATATGAAATTTTGATTGTTTAAAGTGATCACTCTGATTTAAAAAAAGGATAAAGCTAAATAAATGTTACATTACGAAAAGTAACGGTAATTTAAGTTTAATTTTTTATCTATCATTTTTTTAAGTAATTATTTAAACCATGGCCGCCGCGAATATTCAAAGTGATATTTCTCTCAATATTGCCTAGCTTCGAATAATGATTATCGAGAGTAATATTTATGTCTACATCTAATCAGCCATAGGTAATGTCTCTTTTTTGTTACAAATTCTCATATTCCTTTTGAATGATGAGTATATTTCTTTTTTATATTAACAACATTTGTTGTGATAAAATTGCGTTTAGTGAAAGAGTTCAAATATTTATATATTCAATAATAACGGAATATACACCTTGTAATTAATATTGTAACAAATTTATTGATTTTTCATATTTTTTTGTATATGTACATACTTTTTGTCATTTAATTTTTGAAAGTATAGGAAAGTATTTCCTTATAATAATTTAATTCTTAAAATCAATTAGAATTTACTTATCCACAAATAAATATGTAAAAGTATACCTGCCAAAATGTTGAATATTCTTAATATGTGCAAGCTGCCGATTAAATAAATTTGATCTTATAAGTCTAGATATGTTTTGAGGCAACTTAGTAAAATTTAATTGAATAATTGTAAAGCAATTTAAGGTATAAGTACCTTTGTGATCTTCAATCATATATATAAAATGAATATGATGGTATGACTCAACTTTTAAAACCAATCTCAAATATTTGTTTTTACCAAAACTCCGCGAAACATTCGCTGTGTGATTCAAACCTGTATATTTTAGAAATCCATTTCTTTCATTCAGCAGGTTCAATTAAATTTATGTTTTCGTTTTTTATAGAAACGCTAGCAATTTATGTTTTCCGGTAATGAACTGTATCGATGACCTTAAGTAAAATACAAGCACTGAAAAACCCAACGTACAATAACAGCACCACGATATTTTTATCTCTGGCCTTCAAAGTCGTATATTTTATATTTGTATCACTGTTTGGGTTATCCATTATCAATATGGTAATTTGTAAAAGAACAAACAATACTATCGTAAGGCTAAAATTATTTTATGATATTCCTCCCTTATTTCTTTCAAAATAAAATTACAAATATTTTTTAAAGATTTAAAAATACCGAGAAAGTTTTCATTTTGACAATCCAAAAAATTTGAAACAGGCGAAAAATTTTCATCTTTTATAAAAACCTTGTCAAATCTTCGTCCTGAATAACTTAATTTTAGAGAATTCTTAAAGAAAATTACTTGCGCATTTTTCGTTTAAATTTTTCAATGTCCTTAAAATGTAATTATTAATGTAGTAAATTTATAAACTTTTTTTTTCATCTAGTAAAATATTTTCTTATCCGCGACAGTCACAGTTGGTTGGGCTTAGACTAGACTTTAGGGCATAGTTTGCTACACAAGACCGTTTTAAAATTAAAATATTAAAAATTAGATTTTTGTTAGAGAGCCCAATAACAATGTTTAGTTTGGAATTTGACAGTCTTTCATACCTAATCATACTAGACATGCCAATCATTTAAAGCATATTTAGTGGGCCAGTGCTTGCTTTTTGTTTGAATATGGGCCATTTATTGAATGAATAGGAAAAAAAATAAGTTGATATCCCTTATAAACCTTCGAAGGAAAATGTTTTTTCACAGTTTGCTTATAGTTAAAATTGATGTAGACCTCGCATCAAATATTCCTGTTATTTGTACGATTTGACGCTCTTCAACGTTTCTGGTGGTATTATTAAAGATGGCATTGTATTCCAATGATTTTTAAGTCAAGGGAAGATAAATAAGAAAAGAACTTAGAAAAAATAAAACTACAAGTTTTCCGGTCTAACTGTTGTTTCTTGTTTTGCATTTGTATTAATCTAATCATTTTACATTAACCTCACGTTTGTTATGGCTTTATAGCAATGGCTAAAGTAACATTAATAACATTTTCCGTTGAGAAAAGACGAAAAAAATTGTATTTGGCTTTCAACAGTTTGTATGAATATTTTTCGTTCCCATTATAAAAAGATTCAGATTAAAACTTTATATACTTTTTTTTAGGTAAATTGTTCACAGTCAATTTACTTTCTGAATATATAATGAAATTCTTTCATGAAAATGAGTTATATCTCGAGACCACTTTTGGTCTTTATTTAATTAAAATTTATTTAACGTATTTAATTACACTTCAGATAATAATTTTAATATTTAAAAATTATTTTTGCAATAGTGTGTTGTTTCTAAGCACATTGTTTTATTTGACACCAATTGTTTTCACAGGAGTCGGGTTACCAAGCCGACCTCAGCTACTATTGGAGGCGTTGGAATAGCCTCCGTCGCTCCCCCGTACGTCCTCTGCGGAGTCAGGGTTCATCAGACGCACCCTCCTTTTCCCGCTCAGATGCCTCCTTCGCGGAGATGGCCGTTTCACAGAAGGAGGACACTGCCAGCCAGGACCTATCACTCTCGAGCATCTTCTCCAGGGACAGACGCCTATCTAGGCGAAATGTTGCAGATGGCTATCGTGTCTTGAAGCCCATTACACAAATCACGTCATTTAACAAATCCCATCAAGCCCATTAAACAAATCACGTCATCAAGTTCTATATAACACAGGATTCCCTGTACGGATCTCAGCCCATCTATCTTAGAATAACAGCTGCCACCAGATAACGAACAGGGTCGAATGTGGCAAGATTCATGACTGGTGAGGCGTGGCAGGGCTTAGCCTAGCCTAGCTCAGTCCATCGAGCCTGGTGTAACCCTCCTCTCAAGACTGCTTCCTCGGCCCGGACCAAGACCCCTCAAGAACGTTAAGTAACCCCCCCTCCTTCTTGAGTTACTGCACTTATTACCCGGTGATCGCTGGGGTAGTCATGTGCCGACGCCGAAATAAGTTTCGGTAGCTGATCTAAATCTAGTAATATCAATTATTGCACAGGTGATCATCTGAAAGGAAATATTTTAATTATGCTCCAAAACCGTACTAGAATTCTAGAGAGCCGTTTCACTTAAAATGTAAAGTAAAAAAAATATGTAATAAACACCTATTATTTGCATCCATATATTCAAATATACTTCCACACATTCATATAATTGAAAGTAACATGAAAGCTAAATTTACGTTAGTTACATAAGGTACTGACTGAATGAATAATTTTATGACATTTTATTACTATAAGATGTTAACTTATTTTATGTGGTCGGAATTTTCAAGCAGTATTTCTGGTAAGTAGAATGCTAGTGCAGTAATTTCCCTACAATACAAAATTCGAAGCCAATAATGTGCTAACTGCTATTCAGAGGTTCAAAGTCCTCTCTAACAATGGCATGAAGGCGCTGATATGATTGCTCAACGTTTTAAGTAGTCAAGTGGATGAAATTAATTCTAAGGGTCGTAGATATCTTAGGTACTTTATATTTTTAACGATAAATTTACTTTATATTTAGATTAATTGTTATTGATATGGGTTTCGGTTAAGTCCTTGTTCAAACCCTGGTCAACGTTTATCTCATTGTTTTATAAGATTATAATACTCTTCTATTAAGTCAAACTTATGTAACAGTATGCATAATCCTCATTGCATGGTCATACAACATAAGCGTCTCTCGTTTCTCCCATACAATAACCTACATTAATCTATAAAGTACCAAGTTATATGAATGAAAAACTGTAAAAGTTTCATACGTGTCGAAGGGCGCTAACTCAGGCTAAGCATTGGTATCAATATTTTTAATTTACCGCGAAATGTGTTTATAAGTTTTATTTAATTGATTGAAGTTTACATATTCTGGTTATCAAATAAAAATCCATCATTAACTGTTATCAGTGGCGTGCACACCATAGATGCAAATAAGCACTGCCTTTACCCATACAACAACTAAACCTACATTGTTTAATTCTTATTAATATACTTTTAATGTTTGTTATATTTTGTTTATTTTTTTTATACTTAATGTTACTAATTTGTGATTCATACTTAATCTTAATGATGATACGACCGGCATATAAAGGCAGATTGCTATTACAACTAAAATTTCATTTGTGGATAGACTGTTCGAAAGTCATAAGATACCCTAATCCTAAACTTTACAATACCAATATCTTCCCGCTTTCTTTATAAGACTTTGAAATTTTATTGTGATTGTTTTTTAAAGTTCTGTATAAAGTTTAAAAAGAAAAGAAAATAGCTTACAAATCTGTGTTTTTGTAAGCTATTCAATGTTTTTTTTTAATACTTTAAGTTATTGTATATAAATTATTGTTTTTATTAAGTTATTAGTGAGTTAGGTAGTCGTTTTGTATTCATTTAGAGCGGTATCGAACTTGCAGTTACAGACAAAAGATACAAAAAGTTAGTGTCATAAATTTATCTTAGTGACAAATATAAAAATATATTAAACCAATACAACAGGTATTATCAAAAATATGGTCATATCTCAAGTGTGTATAAGTAGATGTGTAGTAAAAACTATGATTAGTATTATGAGTTTGCTGACAGAATCTTTGACAAAACAAACTAGCTCTGAAAGGAATTACGAAGCACCTTTGTGTAAGTTTAGCGAGCATCCGTCATACACAATCACCACTTCCAGCCCCACCACTGCGCCTGCGCAGGCCGCCGTTCACTTGCGCGCACTCTTGTATTGATCGTCAAACGTTCCGCGCGTATAAAAGAAAAACATTTTTTTTTGTGAATAATATAATTCCGTGATGGAGAAGGAGCATCAGCCAGACTCAATGGCTACTATCACCATGAAACCGGAGTACCCGCCATCTGAAGTGTACAGCGCTTCCGAGCCTCCACCGGTAAGACAGTTATAATTAATATATCGAATTAATTAGAGCTTTTTGTTTTGATATACTCACCGTTTAAGTCAGTGACTTCGCTGACAACCAATGTGAAACAGGGTCGTAAAACTTCATATATTTAAAACAGATAAGATTGAAAGAAAAATTAAATCACCTTTATAAAAAATTGGTAATTTAATGAATTGCTTTTATATGTAAATGATATAGATCATTAAAATTATAAGTACAGAGAAAATATGATGCCATTACAGTATGTCTATATTAAGTTAGATGCTGTAAAACGATGGGAAAGCGCCTTTCTCTTAGAAGCGGTTGTTAGGCCGCTGACGCGTAGCCAACCGTTTGCGAACATGAGTTTTGCCATAGCTGTTAATTTTACTTGCACTATAATTAGAGAAAAGTCTTAAACTTTTCAAATATTACAATCATTTAATGTTGGTTTTACTGTTATTTATATAATATACCGGCTGTGAATTCAATAATTCTGTTCTTATAAGAGTAATTTCATATACAACAACTAAAAACATTTAATTTAATTCAAAATTCGACCTAGTATAATGTATTTTTCATAAAAGCATGACATATTTAAGAACATTCTAGAATTTGAATTCATAATACTGCTGGCAAACGATTCATGTACGTGACAGAGGTTTTAACTTGACCGGTTCTTTTTGTAATGTTATTCAATCAATGATGAATACTAATGGAACCAATAACATATGTATCTCGGCTTTCTTTACCAATGTTTACGATTTTAAAGACATAATATTAGCATTCTTTTATTTCGCGCGCTGATTCATTTGTTTCGTGTAACAGACTATAAAAATATTATTACATTGCCGGGACATATTATAACATTTAAATTTCAGCATTAAAAATGTCGATAAGGAATTAAAAATGTTAAGAAAAATTCCACTTTTATAATCATTCTTTAGTTAACACTTTAAATAATTTTGACAGTTCTTTTATCTGGCTTAAAGAGTGTGGTAAAATATATGGTATATATATAATATAAGATATTTAATCAGTAAAACACAAAACGCACCTGTCTTAAAATATGATACAAATCAAAATAATCACGAGATAGATTTAGATTCTGAGAACCATGATATGTGTCCATAAATATGGGAGAATCATTGTTCTATTGTTCTGAACCATCATTATTATAACTATTATATAATTGCTTTTGATCACGCGATAACACTGAAGTCATCGCTGAATTCTTGTCTTTTTTTCTATTGAAAAATCTAGACTGAGATTTGAATCACAACATATTCTGTAAATGTTTACCCAAGAGACGTACCGCCTCTTAGACTTTGGTTACCAACTTGTTTGTTTTCCTTTTTACGACAATAATAATAATAAACTAAATAAAAATATTTTTTGTTTTAGACAAAGAAACCTCTATGAAAAGCTATTTATAATTTAACTGCTTATTTTTGAATACCTACCACACAATTCAAAAAAAAATTTAACCGAAAATAAAATAATATATTAAATACTGATAGATAAACAAATCATTTAATGTAACTGTTAAAAAATATTATTGTTTTGGATCCCAAATAAAATGTCTCGTCTACTTTTCTGATATTATTCTGTGAATTAATTAAAATCTCTTTATAGATATCTTTTATTAAATCTAAAGTAATGCTCGGAAAAACCCTCTATACAATAAACATGAAGCGGCGTCAAGTGAAATCGTCACCAGTTGTCGCTTGACCAAGTCTTCGTTCAGCCACAATGGGTATTACGTCACATCCTTAAGGCCTCGGCCTCGAATCTCGCGGGTAGCGGGGCGGCAGCGGCGGCGGCACGAAAACGCATACATTTCTCCGTGCCCGTTGCCCGCTAGTTTGGAGAATAGTATGCGTTTCCGTGCCGCCGCCGCTGCCGCCCCGCTACCCGCGAGATTCGAGGCCGAGGCCTTAGTGAGCATACAAAAAAATTGTTTACAATATACATCTTGTAATTGCAATTTAAACGTTGATTTTGCATTGAATTACAACAAAAACTATGAATGATTTGGTTAATATTATACGTATAATTTGGATTAATGACGGAAATTTTTTATAGCAAAATATATTTTGGTAAAAGGTACATTTTAAATAAAACTGATGGTACAATGAATAGTATTGGTAATCACCTTCCTATTTCCTCCTTATAACAATTTATATATAACATATACATTGTTATAAAAAGTATTTAAATATTATACAGGGTGACTGGTGAATTACTATCAATATTTGAGGACGTGATATTTGACGATCATATATGACAAAATAAAAATTAATATAACATAAATATTAATAAACTTCTAAGTAAAGTTAACCAAAAGTTATGTAATTAATTACGCATCGTATGAACACCCTACAGATTAGGTATACACTGACACTCACACATACGCATGTCGTGACGTGGTGTTGTATCAACACGTCGCCGCACGCGTCCACACTTGAACACTTGGAACGTGTCAACACTTTACTTATTTATACGGAAATTTTGTCAAAAATTAAGTGCCTATTTTTTTTACATAATTCGAATGAGAATCATGTACCGAGTATGCTCCTTAAATATTGATAGTAATTCACCAGTCACCCTGTATATTCAAGTCTATTTCAGTATCTCATGTATTTTGTGAAAAATATTATTTTTAATGGAAACATATTAAACCGGTTTTTAATATATGGGTAAATGGCTATGATATATAATAAAAATTATTATCAAAAAAATATTTCGTTATAACCCGTTGATGTCTTTATAACGGTTTCAATATGAGTCAAGTGAATATTAAAAAATATATATATCATAAAATTAAATCAATTTTCATATTTTATGAGAGGTAAAGCAAATTATATATATAGCTAATGTTATATTCGATAATACGGTCTTTATATATGTGAAAGTTGTTGAGAAAAGATGGATGGATGTTAGTCATTAGTCATTACTTTTTATTATTCAGTTTTCCTTTTTATGGTATTAAAGCTTGCATTATTTTGCAATACCATTCGAGTTTACTGACGGATTTTCTATACATATGTATTTCTATGTATATCTAGTTTAAATAAAAGGTACGCGAGAAATTCGTTCTCTCAAATAAGGACGTGAAAGGAGTTGACATCGTTTTCTTTTTATTATTTGTGTTCCGTTAAATCTTTTGTAATATAGTTAGGTTGAACGAAATGATGCTTTGTTTTTTTTTGTTTTGTTTTATTGTTTGTACCATACATTTTAAGTGGAAGGCCAGATGAGGTGTCAAATGACCGCGAAGGTCTCCTAACAATTACATGGCTTTATAAAGAACATAGATCTTATTTCACACCGCATAAGGAGAACAGTGAGCTATTTACAGAGCTAAATTACTTAGGATACCTATTAAAAGGTGTTGCTTATGATTTTGGAGGTCTATGATATTGGTTATTTACAACCAATTAACTATCAAAACTTCATACAACTTATATCATGAAAACAAGATACCTTTCTTTAATAGCATAAAGAAAATTAGCTTATACAAACTTTCGGTTCGTTCATATATAATCATACAGTTAAACACCGTGTGAATTAGGTCTTAGATTCTTCCTTCAAATATTTTTCTTATTCTTGAACACTATAGTGTGAATTCAGACTTATTATAATTGTATAGCTATCTTTAATATGAAGCAATGTAGAAAAATGTACACTTTATTATAAAAATTTAAATAAATTAATTTAAGAAGATAATTTTCATTGAACAGGATCAGAATCAAAATTCTAGGTATTCAAGACTCGGTGTCTTTACCAACGAATGAAGATTTAAGATGAGATTCTAAAACTCTTTTATTGCGTCTCAATAGTAATATATAAAGAAGAAATGTATACACAAATGTTTGACTTGTATACGAATAACTAATAAAAAACTTAGGTACATTATAGGTCTCCCAAGAATGAAATCCCTATTTTTATTGTCGTATGCCACTAATATATTTAAATTAAAAAAGTGTTAAGTATTAATTTATTACAACTGAATTAATGTATGGTCTATAAACTATATAAATTTAGATCAACGACAATATCAGAAACAATTTTATTAGTCGATTTAGTTTTGTATTATAATGGCCTAAATGAGAATTAAAACATTAAAGATGATTAATAGTCAAATACACAAGTCTTATTTTCACATTTTTTTAAATTACGTTCTGAAATATTTGACAAAGAAATTAAGTAAAGGAAGTGACAAATAAATTCAGTACTTAATTAGTATCGAGTATTTTAGTTCTCATGGTAATGGTCGGTAGTTGTAAAAACTTGGTTGTCTTTAGTTTTAAAGTTACCTACTTTGTAATTTAAATATTTGTTTATTATTAACTAAAATCAGAATTTAGTGTTTAACTTCAAATAATATTGAATCAAATAAAATCAATTCGTTATTTTCAATCACAATTATTAATTTTTAATGACTTCAAAATAAATTAAATCGTCCATATTTTCTCTTTATGATGGTAGTAGGAAGTAAAATTTACACCGATTATACAACTAAGTGTTCAGATAATTGAGAAAGTTTATATTTTAATGCTAAATTTAATTTCTGTTCCTTATTCATAACAAGAGTATTGTAACTTCATTGTGGTTTTAGGAGATTAGTTTTTTTACGGAAGTTTTGCAGTGACAGCACAGTTTATGTAATGTTATGCAAGTTAGGTAAGCTCTCTTCAAAAATAGTTTATATTTTCGTAAGTGAAAGTTAAATTGTAAAGCGGTAAGTGATGTTTAATGATTTCACAGATTATCGCGTTGAAAGAAGATGTACTATTATAATTGTCTATCAAAGCATGTCTTAATTTATATTCAGTAACAAAATCAGTTGATGAGTTTAAGTAAGTACAATCAGATGTATAGGTGTTTTAGTTTTCCTCGTAAAGCGTTGTTAAATAGTTGTTTGGATAATAGTGCAGTAATTAATATTAAAATAGAAAATATAGAATGAATAATTTATAGCCACGAGCAGGATTTAAACTTGCAACC
The DNA here is from genome assembly GCA_916720795.1 of Danaus chrysippus. Lineage (NCBI taxonomy): Eukaryota > Metazoa > Arthropoda > Insecta > Lepidoptera > Nymphalidae > Danaus > Danaus chrysippus. The sequence continues at coordinate 5,773,699 of CAKASE010000046.1, read as the reverse complement.
TCCGGGGTATGGCGTTGCAGTTGTTTTACCAATTCATCCAATTTTTTTATAGATTACATTATTCATGATGATTATGTTTCAAGGGATCATTGTACAGTTCTGTCAAATAATACGCAGATAAATATGTATAGGGCTTCGTTTGAAAGACCTGGTCTATATATATTAATATAAAATAGAAATCAGAAAATAAATAGTAAAAGTAATAAATTTTCATTCCACAGTTTCATTTGAAATAGCTATTGATTAATTATTGATTCATTTTAATTATGGAAATCATAGAAATCCGTAAGAAGAACATTTAAACTCATTTATTACAGACGATGGACGTCCAATGAATAATAATTACCTCTTAGTGTCACCTATTTATTTATTCAATTAATATTTCTATTGTTATTTATGATTTATGAATCATTGTGCAGAATACTATTTGAACTTAATCATTATTGTTTCTTTTATTTCAAACTCTTTAATGCCATTTTTTTCCTTCATAAATATTATTAGAACTCTTTTAATAGTTGTTATTAAATTAATTATCTGTGGAATTAAGTCCACTTTGTGCGACATATTTTTAAAGACTAAGTAAGGATTATGACACAGAAACTTATAAATAAAATGTACATATATAAAAATAAGTTAAGACTTATATAAATGGCATGTATTGTTTCTCTCTGTATTATATTTTCAATATAATGAACTTATAGCTAGAATCACATATATATAATTCTTTACAGGAGTAATGCTTGTAAAGGGTAAAAAAGGAATAAGGTATTTGGCTCTGAAAAAGGCAAAGATGTACCTATTAAGAGAACACTACTAATTTGTACCTTTCACTTATTCAAGGATGTTTTAATACAAACACGAGGCTTTATTTCGAAACATTTGACCAGAGGTGTCGTCCGTAGACGCATTTTTTGATACTTTTATAAAATAGATCAACTTTTAAATATCTCTGCCAGTTTTAAAATTTAAAAATAATAACAAATTACGTGACATCATTCTTTTCAACTTATTAAAGTTTGATTTTCATTATAATATGCTTATTATACTAAATTAAATTATAATAAAACTAATAAATATATAATTAATTAGAAAATTTAACAGATTTGATATAATAGGAATACGATAAAAAGTCAAACCACTTCGAGAATAATATTTCCCCCTAGATTAATAAGTATCTTGCAAGGTAAGTTATATGAAAGTCAAAAATTATCTTCTACCTGGCAATTTCCCAGTTTTAGCCGGGGTCCGCCTTACATTTATTTATTTATTTTTGTTGTGAATAGTTTTGGCTAATTGTTCTTACAACCGGCCGCCTGCCTGACATGAACCCTCTTTGGGAATGCATTAATCAGTGATGTCTAAATATTCTTAGAAAGTGCATATGACTCGGAAAAATCACATTGGTACTTACCAGGATCGAACCCTCGACCTCATGCATGAGAGGCGAGCCTTGTAACCACTTAGGCCACCACTCACTAAATGTTATTTTATACTAATCTATTAATTGTTCTGCAGGCTTATCGTCAAAGGATGTCTTCATCGGTCCAAATCGCAAGGATCGCTGCTATAACTGTGATCGCCTCATCGTTTATTTTGGGCTCATTCATTCTGGCTTCAAGCTGGGTAGCAGCTCGATCATCATGCCATCAGCTTGAACAGCTCGATGCTATGCTTGACAAGGAACTAGCTCTGGAAGGAAGGCCTTATGGAAACGATGCGCTGATGCCGGTAAGTCTTATATGAATAAAACTACCCATATGTACGTCATTTATCGATGGTTTTACTTAAAGAAATTTGTTAAGTTAAACGCTTTGCGTGGCGTTCAATTCGCCACTTATGCAATAAGTAAAATTAATTCCCGAGTTGTAAGTATTGAAAATTACCACGGAAGGCTTATTCAACTTCTTACCGCGTGTTGCTAATGAAGAAACAGGCGAAAAGTCGAAGTTTGTTTCACCAAATAACTTTTGACATGCCTTAGAAATTTTATTTGGGAATATATTGCTACATTATCTTCGTATGTTTTTGTTGTTATAATTAATAAACAGAATCGGGTTTAATTCATTTTTAATATGTTAATGATTTAAATAATCTATCTCAAATGATATTTAATTGATCAGTAATTTAGTCGTTTTACGGAAACGTCAACCAAATAAGGATTTTAAATCATATTCTTATCGCAAGTCACCGGTTCATTGTATGTAAGTATTGTATTCCACCAAATTGTATACAACAGTAAATCACATGGTACAATCACTAGCAAATGATTAGTTATTACGTTCGGATTGTAATGTAACACGATATTGTTATGTGCAACCAAGAAAATACTGGAAGCGGTAATGTTATGGCTAAATTACTCTGTGAGGTTAGATCACAAGTAACACGTAGTTACTAAGAAATTTATATGATCTATAAAAAATAATAGGTAAACAGTTTTAACTGAAATTAAAGTATAAATTACATAATTAACACACTTGTATACAAATTCTTCTATACGTTTTTGTTTAAACGATATTTAATATCAGGAAGACAAAAACTATTAACAACAGAAACGGAAATTTGAACGCGTGAAGTAAATTTATATGACATATAGTGTTGAAATTGTTAGACTTGACATCAAAATGTATTGAATAGAAATCAAACACAAATAACATTTTACAAATAAGAATCAGAAATCTGGAATAAATACTTCAAGATGGACGGAGTTTTCACTAACAAAATTGAAAGTTACTTAGTATCGGGTTCCTTTGGCCGTGTAGAAAAAGATTTAACCATAAAATCTCCTAGGACTGCACGTATTTTCTTCCCAGTGGCGCGACTCCGGGACTTATTTCGCTCACGTGAATTCCGTGACTTGCATGATAGAGGGAGTACTTTAAATTCAGTTGCAATTTATCGGTGGATGACGGATTTAGTCCCGGGTCAATAACGTCCATTAATAACCTAATTTATTGTATATCTAGTGTAATACATGTGTTTTGGTAAATTCAATTGTTTATGAACATAAATTGAAATTGTGTTTGAAGATAACAAAAGATAATAATTCATGATTCGTTTCCGCATCGCCGATCGCGATGTAATGTAGGACTGTTTGAATATTTTTAAATATTGTCGTCAAACAATATAATGTGTGGTCGCATACATGTTTACAATACAAAGTTTGTTGAACTTTGGGCTTAACTTAACAGCCTCTTAAGATTCAAAACATGACTTTATTCGTGGGAAAATGTTTTCTCATTGTTATCGCGCGACAATCAATGACGGCCTAAGATCCTATTAACCTAGTGTTTTTATCCCACGTTTAAATAAACACAAAGTTTATTTTTATGCAAGTCTACAAACAGTGACTAACAAAGCAACAGCTTAATTTCCATATAAAAATAAAACGAATATTTAGACATTACACCCTTTTATTTATATATAAATAATATTAAATATATTGTATATATTCTCTCATAAGTACAAGATACCATCGGTTTCGGTACAGGTTACTTTCAAGCACGTTAGGTTACGTGTTAATATTTCCGGTGACGCAATTATGTATGCACGCCTCTGTTGCGTATTGCTCTGTGGTGCTTGTGTTGTGCGGACGGTGCCAAGCCGCGACGCCGCCACACCAGATCACCTTGAATCTTAATGTTACGCAAAGATGAGTACCAACATGGCTTAATGATCCGCAGTACTGTTGGGAAATTAATACTAAAATAGACAGATTTCAAAACAACACTTGCATATTGATGTATTGTGTTAAACTTTGCGAATTAACTGCATAACATCGAAACATCGATTATGTTTTGCCTTTATTGACCTTTGTTTGAAATTTACAATGTCTAAATAGTCGTATAGTTATTTCTATTTTGACTCATCCTAATATGATTTGTTACTGAGTATATTTTTGTTTAGTTTAATTCATAAAGCGCAAAATTATTTACTTCCAGTACGTTTGTAATGCTTACAAACGGTTACTTATATGTAATTAAAATTAATATTCATAGGTTTTACATGCACAAATGTGAATAAATCATATAAAAAAATGAACTGCAATGAAACAATGTTGATATCCTTTTGTTATGTACATGTATAAGGTATATTAGTGCATCTGAAACAGATATTAGACGAGAAAACGTCCATTTTGGATGAACTATTGAGTATTGACTATGTATTTAGAGTGCATTTTTAACGATTACTCAGTAAGCGGATCTGCATCGAAGCGTGGAGGTCAACCCGGACCAGCTCACGGCGCATTTAAAGGACTTAAGCAATATATTTTAGTTAAACTCGGTACCGTATAGTTTGCCGGTAAAATCTAATTTATATCTCCATTGCCGTCAGAAAATACAGATGTCCGGAACAAAGTTTTTAAAATAAACTTAAAGTTTGTCCGCCATAATGTTATTACAGTTTGGTGCTTTTATGATACTCGTATAATGCAAGAAGGAAGCGATTCAACTTTAATCCTGAAATCGGATTTTTGCTTCTAAAAGAACTTTAAAAATTATATTATTTAATGTTTCCTTGTTCCTTTTTCTATATTGGTTTCGAAAAAAACAAATGAAAGCCAATCTTTTTTCGTAATGTCATATAATCTAAGATATGTAATTAAACAATCATAAATAATTTCTAAAATATAAATTAATATTTATATGTGATTTTAAAAGTAACCTGCGATTTATGAGAGTGATTGTACAGTGATGACGAGATGCGTTTTAAATGTTGACATAAAGCAACGACTGAAAGACTGATGTGCCTGATTGTTTAGCGAAAGTTGCGACCCAGGTCAACGACCTCGTGTGGCATAACATAGAGAATCGAGTTTCGAATGTATCATCTTGAAGACGAACACACAGTTGACATTCGCATAGTATTTGTTTAATTAGTATTCATGAATATTTTTAAGAACATATAAATTTAAATTTAGCAAAGTAAAATATACAATATATATTTATATAGATCGTGATTTGATATGACTCACAGATATTTAGGTGTAAATTCTAAATATTTTCTTAGGATAATTCTAAACATAGGGTACTTTTAATCGGGAATCATTATTGGGTAAAAACAATCAACTAGTTTCTGGTTGGAAATAATCAAAATAAAGGAGTAAATTCTTATCTAATCCGGAATATAATTTTAAATTATCATCAAAAGAAAAACTTTTCATATATACGAAATAGAGAAGAAAATATTTGAGTAAAAATAATAATACTAAAAGTGTCAATGATTGTCCGCAGGATACGATTTTAATAGTTTTTGATATCTCAAATCCTTATTCGGATTAATATACATATAAAATGAAAACATTCAAATTTGATTTGATTCATTGCTTTTATTTCGATTGGATATGGCTTAAATGTAATCCCAAGCGATGGTAGGGAGAAATAAAACCGTAAAATAGACCAAATTATAAAATGCAACTAATTTTCCGGTACTTGGTTGAGTAAATTATAAAGTTTAAGGCTTTCTTCACAGACGTATGTTATTTAAAATAAAATTCTACACATAGTACAATTTCTACAAAGTAATGCATAGGTCAATATAGCAGTTGTACATAATATTAATGCCTTCCAAAGAAAATGTAATGAAAAAGTCTCTGCAATACTGGGAAAAAGTAATAAATGTTGCGTGTCGTATGAAGACTTTTTTCTCGGTTTTAATAGATAATGTCTTTATTATATTTAAACTGCTTTCCCTTTGAGCGATTTTCACTTTCTATTAAGTTCAGTTAACGGTAAATTATGCATCCCTAATTGTGAAGTAATTTCGATACGGTTCTTTATTTTGTATATAAATTATTCATAAATCACTATTTACATTAAGCATGAACATGTTTAACCGATTTATAAAAACCAATGTATAATTGAACAAAAGTACTTTATTATATTGAAAAATATATTGTTTTATTGATAAAAATTAAATAAATATTTGAAAATTATATAATAGATTTTTGTATTTTTAAATATACAATATTTTGACATCGTATTTTAAAATTTCAACCATGTTTTAAATTTTTTCTTTTTTAAATAAACTTACTTATACATTACTATAACACAGAATTTTCTCAATATCTATAGCTATTGGATAATAAGCACACATACTAACTTTCACATTCACGTTACTGGGAAAGGATTGAATAATATTACAGACTCGGTAATGTTTAAATTATAGTACCATACTAGTAATAAAAGTGATATAAAACGTAATATTTCCTCATAATATTTCCACTATTCAATACACTATAAATATTTAACACTTCAAATCAGTGAAACCTGTGTGACCGATCGCGTTAACATTACTGTTTAAACAAAACTGTTCTTCCTTTTATTGAAATTAAAAAAAAAACGTAAGGTTCCTAATTTAAATGCGAAATATTTTTTAAGTATTAATGAATATAAACGAAAATTAATTATAATTTAAAGTGTAAACTCAATAAGATTGCATAATAAACATTGCTTTGAAAATTAAATCACAATATTGAAGTTATTTCCGACATCAGCTAAGGAATTGGAATTTCCACTATCTTCCAGAGTTCATCGCGATAAGGAATGCACCATCTTTTTAAGAACGGATGAAAAAAAAGTTAGTATTTAAAATCTATAAATGACTAGTTTCTGCACGCGACTTCGTCCGCGTTAATTTCAGAATTAGTAATATAGCTGACCGGGCGAATTCTATTCTGTCGTACAGGCTGAAAATAACCAGATATTGGAATTTATTAAGTTTTTTCTTTTCGACCGAACAGAATGAAATATCTTATGTCCGTCTCCTGGTTCTCAGCTGCCCCCCCCACCAATTTTCAACTATATCCCTACAGCAGTTCTCGAGTTATGAATAGTGTAACTAACTCAACTTTCTTTTATATACATATATAGATATTTAAATTATTTCATTCTATGGTTATGCTCTAACATTATACATCATAATTGATGTACGGTAGACGGATGCTGTCAATTTTCTACATCCGTCAAGTAATATCTGGTTATGATCATTAATTGCATCGCGTGCCTTCCACCTGATATGCATTGATAAATTTTTATGCGCGTCACTGAAATATACATATACATATATATAAAGAGAGAGTAAGAAAGATAGAGAAAGAAAGAGACAGAGAGAGAATTAATTTTTACATTATGAAGACGACTTTAAATTTTCAGTAACTCAATACTAAAGTTATCTTAAGTTTGTTTTGTGAAAAGGAAATTTGATATTCTTTTCTAAACATGAGTTAAGAGTAAAGTTTGTTTGCATGAGTAATTACAGACAATAATCTATTATTGGGAAGGGTTGAAGAAGACGTAAAAATTTGTGTTAGTCTCTAGTTTAATGTAAAACAACGAATATGATTCCAACTTCCTTGTTATCATGCAATCAGTCAGTTAAAGTTTCGTAAACGAGTAAATGTTGTAGGCGGGACGCAATGCGACAATTGTAAACGTAATCTTTGTTTTCTATTTGCTGCGGTCTCGCTTCGATACACATTAAAAACTAACGCCAATATTAAACTTTCTCATTATTATTATATAAAACTAAAAATATATATATGTTTAATGTGTTGATATTTTAAATGTACATAAAACTGAATTCTTTAAGCAACATCGATATAAAGCGAGGAGCCAGTATGCGAGTACAACGAAGAGTGATTACGTAAAAACCTTATTTCCAGAAACCTCCTTTGACTCGGCAAAAGTACATTTCATATCTATATCGAGAATTTTCCAATACAATATTATTGCGGTTCTTTATAAAATGAAAAGCATATATTCATTTAAATCTACATTCATTAAAATTTATATTTCATTTTAATTGAAGATAATATTTCATATATTAACGAACAAAGGGTAAAAACGAATTTTATCATTATTCATCACAGGCGTAGAACAAATGAATCTGCTATGGTTGAGAACTATATTAAATATTGATATAAAATTTTACATAAAAAGAACTGTATTGAAATAACTACATGTTAAATTCATAGATTATAAATATCTTGTTAAAACTGGAAATTACATAAAAGTAATAATTATAAGTGAAATAGAGTTAGATTGTAAGAATAAATCTAAAATTTACATTAAGTTACTTTACAACAACACACATCGTATACAGGGTGAAGCTAAAATGTCACATTATTTTACTCTTCTCTCATTCGAAGCACATACGTATTGGCTTATAGATTTACTTTCCTTTCATGGATCATTCGTCACATCCTGTATACAATTTAAATTTAAATCTTCAAATGTATGTTGTTGAAGATTTTATAATCGTACAATACTTTTTTTATTTAAATATTATTGTTAAGATGTTTATTTAAAATAGACGCTGGCTAGAAGCAAGTATTCGAGAAAAGATTTGACAATTAACTGTGATGTCATTTTCAATATATAAATAAGAAAATGCAATTGACATTGACAAAATATTCCACGATTCAAGTGTGAATGGAGCCATAGCATAAAAAAATCAACGAAAATAATAAGAATTAGAGTTTTTAGTATCCTGATATTTATTATCTATGACTTGTTTCTTATGATGTCTTTTTGATATATTACGCAAATAATAATAAACTACATACATATATAATATATACATAGATCGTTTAAAATTGTTCTTGTCTTTGTATTATTTTTATGTATGTTACAGTATATGTTTGTTAAACATAATTTTCAACGTATATGTTGTCATTGTATACTAGGTATAATAAACATCAATTTTGACAATCTACACGAAGTATTTAAAAATGCGGTTGTATTTCTTGTAGAGGTTTTTAATTATATCCATTCTTTTATATACTTTTGATCAACTATTCTAGTATTTATTATTGATTTCAGAACATAGGTTAAGTATACTTAGAGAATCACCTCGTCTGTGTACCTACAAAGGGAATAATAATTGTAAGAATAGTTTAGAAGAATAAGAATCTGCTATAATTGTTAACATTATATGGTTGTTTGTTGTTAGGATGACTTAAGCAATTTTTAAATTAATAAAAACATTACTTTATCGCTAAGTTATACATAGATAGATTACAAGTCTTATGAATTTTATCGTTATGTCAAAGTCTATTTATATATGAGAATACTTGTAATTATTTATCGATATTATAATTCCTTAGAAACAAAGTCTAACTTATCTCGTTATACAGTCTACATGTTAATAATATTAAAATATATGACAATTTAAACATGACGTGTCTAACAAAACGTGACATGCTAACAGCATGGTCACCTATTTGCGTAGGACTTCCCCATTTGGTTGTCTTTATATGTATTTTTTATTCTAAATATAGTTTCCTATATGTAAATTTACTTCCAGGTTATCTTTTAATGAAACAAGAAAGTATTATTTAAATCTTTTTTTACTCTATACAGTAGAGTAATAAAGTTTTTGATATTTTTAATCAAAGTCAAAAATAGCATTAAATGCTTGTTGAGTTAGTGCACACTATTTATGTTTTGAACATTCGTCTAGATTCATGGCCTTACATTTTTTGCTCTCATCCCTATATGTCAACGACGACTAATATATACTTGTAGGTGACATTCATGTCTGAAATTGAACACAATTGAGCGTGGGTTTACAGATTATTAAATGTTTAGATATATCCTATTAATCAATGATATTTTGTGAACATATAACATTGAAAGTAAACACACGTTTTTTAAATTTTTACTTCATTTGAAATGTTTATCAAATTTAAACGTACAATGGAAAATTATTCTAAAATTATTTAGTAATCATAAGAGCGTTGCGTAAGAAGCGACTTTGCTATAGCCGCCATTTTGTGACGAACATAGATGTTTTTTTCTGAAAGTGAACGGCGTCAAAGGTTTTTGTTTTGATGTATTTATAGTATAAGAAACTGACCTTTTACTATAATTATGACCAAATATATGTAAATTTTTAATAATTATAGATCAAATCTATGAACGATGAACAATGTCAGAAGACTTTGTGAATTAACTAGTTCATTTTCCAATATAAAAAAAATATAAACGTGTTAGTGCATACTCAGATATTAAATATTTAATTAGATAAGCCACAAAAAGATTTTATGAAGCGATTTTTAATCTGCTCTTTCTTAATGCGATACTTATCCTCTAGGATATAGATATTAAATTAGGTGTATTTCTAGGCGTACTTCTTTATTTTTTCACCACTTCCACAAAAAACAAAGTACGTACGTTCAAAGTACTAAACTTAAAAATTGTATGCATGCATTTTGAAACGATTATCCTCTTTGCTTTGACTTTTGACACAGCAAAACTACTAGAGTGTACTTAAAAATGGATATAAAAACTAGCGCAATCTTTTAGTTTGTTTGACTTCATTTAATACACAACAATTATATAGTGACAAAACATAGTAGGCATATATTTTATTCTGACGCTTAAATACATTTTACAAAATTTCTTTTTATCCCATTAAGCAGATTTTGTATGAAAAATTTAAAATATTAATAGGATAATGCTTTTCTAAACATTTTGAAAATATATTGAGACATTTTCCTTAAAATTTACGCTGCATCTGATGACGGATCATAAATATTTGTCAATTTGTTATTTCATGTTGGAAACACGTAAATATTGGTTCAAATTTTGGCTATCCACTGGCTTCAGATAATATTTACAAAACGTTACTCCATAAAAATGTTAGGAGGTAGCAAAGACGTATTTTTTCCTCAAATGATTTTATTTCAAAACCTTGAGTTTGATATAATATGTATGATAATATAAAGATGTAACATAAAATTTCTTGTATCGTCCGAACGTGATTATGTATAGCACTACATATAATGATCTGCTTCCGTCAGTTGTGTACAATTTGATGTTATTTTTGTTAATCATTATGGTGACTTCTATGAAATAAAAAATATGGTCAATTATGCTTAAAATATTATCGTTTAAAATCGCTTTGTTATTTATGTAAAAATATATTAATATCAGATATTTTTTTTAAAGGAACCACTTCCCGTGGCGAATGCTCATGCATTACATGGTCAGCCTCCATTGGCTGAAGAGACTACAGCAGCGCCTGTTCAACCCAAGCTCTCTCCTGATAGCTTGCTCAAAGAAGATCCTCTTAATCATGAAGAATCCAAGATCGATGAGGACAAACTACAGGTAAAAGCAAAACTTATATATATACACATGTATATAAAATAACGATTTCAACAAGTAATAATGTACGTCTAACAAATACTTACAAATAAATATTTGAAGAAAGTAAGGAGCCCTCTGAATAAGTTTCTTTAGAAAGTAAAAGTTGTTTCTTATTTACGAATTAAATATATATTTTATCTGTAATGAAAGTTCAAGCGGAATTAATGTACGCGAGATTTCGATCGATTAATTTTATGACCATATTGTACGCATCTAAAGGCGATGTTACGACATGTGCATCCACGTGAAAGCGTCATTAGCTTGTTTGTTCTTCAATAATATTAATGGATACGGTCTAATCAACTTGCGACATTTGAACTCGGCTATCGTGTTGCGTTTACCTTAACGAGCATACCGGCAGTGAGATCGGGAATGACGGTGTTACGTTATGGCTTATGTAAAACGAACAATCATTTCAATATATCGGGTTAAATGTATAAATGCATGCGATGGAGCGTGGCTATGCAACAAATGACACAGCTTTCACTCGCTTTGTGCTACCCCTCTTAGACCGCACTGCATGTGAAAGCGGTCACAGTTTATGTATTATCTTTCTCTTCGATTTAATCGGCTATACATATTTGAATTGTTACCTTTATTATACTATATTATTTTATGTAATATTCAACAGTATCATCGATTTAAATAAAAGATATCTGCTCAAAAACATAATATGTATTATTTAATATTTATAATTACAATAGAAATCAACTTCAATACGATACAAAATGTACATATATGAAAAGGTAAATCGAATATCGGATGCCGGTAATTTATTTAGGAAACAGAATATAATAATTTTATGAAAATCCCAAATATCGTAAATCAAATGTTCCTTCCTAAATTATCAGCGGCAAATTCAATCCAGAAACTTTTGGAGTCGAGTCTCGATTTTACTTTTATTACTTTCTTTGCATGCGAAAGTCCAGAAAATTCTGAGATAATGTCCCTTTGATATGCTAATCTTGTTTCGGGTGTCTAATTTTGACTTGGGACCGTTTTTGTATAATGATTTTAATAGCTTCTGATAGTTGGATGTGAATAATGCATTCAGGTCTCATCGTAATATTATTATTGCGTTTCATTATCAATATTGGATATATCTCTGGCTTAATTAAATAATCCTTTGAATTGCCAGCAATATTTACAAACGGGGGGCGGTAAAACAATGCCTCGTGGTTGCATTGTCTCTAACAGGATGTCCGAGAGTATTGTGTCCGGCAAACAGTACAGAACGAAATATCTGTTACATACGAGATTTTCAACATTAATACAATTTTATTCAGTAATAGCTTAATTATATGTTTTCATTAAAACCGTTCAAATAAAATTATCGCCATATTGACGTATTGACGAAGGAGTAACATATTTTTAGTATTTATTTAGATATTAGAGATTTAAGTTAATAATGAAAACGGTCCTAGTTATGTTTTGTATGCTATTTATTCCATGTCACTGCGGAAGCTTGCATTGTAACCAAATTGGCGTTCATTGTGTCACACAGTAATCCTAGTTTGTGACCACGCGTTCAAAAATACTTTCATAATAAATGTTACTTTAAATTTTTCTGAACGAAATTTTAGTGAATTGTTAATTTTAATATAATACCTTTGGTGATTACAGAAAATTGATGATGATAAGGCTGACACGGCAAATTCTAGCAGCGATGAGAGCTCTGAGTCTGAAAACTCGAGCGAGGACGAAGATGACGACTTCATCAGACCATTGATCAAGATGCCCACAAACCTTGACCTTACAGAATTACTTCGTGCTTCCTTTCCTAGCAATCAAAAGTATGTTATTAAATTTTAATGTATTAATTAAGACTCCGTTGTATGAACTTGATGAAAATTTCGGCCAGTCCCATTGGTCGTGATCACAATCTGGCCCGTCAATGCAAATTTTTAGCAATATGTTTTTATTATACATATATTTTTCTTTTGAATTGCATGATGGTATTTTCTAAGGGAACAAAATGTTTTATATTTAAACTACGTCGAATTTCTAGATATTGATGATCAAAGAATAATACAAACGTTGAATAGTGAGGGGAAATCTAGGCAGATGTATTTAGAGTAAATAAGTATTATTTCAAAGAAATATTATATTATGTTCCAATAGCTAGAATTCATGGAGATAAATATAAATAAGGCTGCCAAAGTATTGTATTGTTATCGTGAGTGCCTAACCTCGTGTGTCCAGATGCGAGGATTTGTGTCCCAAAATTGACATTGTTCTACAATTCCGTTTTGGAAATAAATATATCAAAATATTCCCTGTGGAATCCTTAATAAATTTGATTGACACGATTTTCAACAGCCCATTTGGATTTTAATAAACTCGAAGGGAACGCAATAGGATCACCAACTCCTTCGGGATTTTTGGGATTCATGATCGCATTAAAATATATTCTCTTTTTGTTTTGAGAGTGTCGTAATTCATTAGAAATAACAAATATGATTTTTGTAATTCCAATATACTTAATATTTAGGAGGGAATAAAGAAAAAAAATGTTCATTTTTGTATGATACATTGTCATTGTATATGTCTTCTTAAAACGTTCCAAGAAGTGAAGGGTCTGAAGGTAATCTGGGTTTCTGGGCTAAGTAATCTCCTAACAATGTATGTATATATTATATACATATGTACGTATATTGATGTATCGAAGAAATTCCGACAATTCATTGTTCGCTAAGGATATTTGAAGTATACCTACGAATGATTGTTTCATACAACAATTGACAAGCCATGACCCTATTTTGTCTATTGTGTTGAAATTATGAATGCGAAAAAACGCCTTGACTTTCAGATATTGTGAGATCCACGAAACGTTGATTTCCATTTAATTTCCTTGAAGATTTTGTTAAATTATTATTCACTTATAACTTTTACGAGATCTTGAAGTACTTATTGTGAAAAAAAATATAATGCAAATAAAAGTATTGTACATGCATATTCTGACTACCATTTTCATGGAATCGACGGACATTTATTGGACGTAAAACATATTAATGACTATAGTAAAGAACGTTTACAATGATTATTATGTATTCCATAACGACTGTTACAGTACAATAAACTACTGAATCGATTTTCACACTGGCCACTTACTGACAGAATACAACCAATATACATGCTTTTATTTCGTGATAATGAAACTTATAAGCGATAATAATTATGGATGTTTTTATTCCAGAGATCGCATGAACTGCGTCGTCGAGCACCGCAATGAAAATCCCATAGAGCGTAGATTCCCATTCAACATCCTAGGAGCACTCGCGCCTCAAGCTAAGGGCGAACGCATCTCCATCATCTGCCATGAACACGACGACAGGTGAGGCTTATATACTAATATTATATATATATCCCCGTGATATATACTTCACATACACATACTACTATGGTATATTTTTTGTATCTTATATATGTATATATACAGGGTGACTGGTGAATTACTATCGATACTTCAGGACGTGATATTTGACGATCATATATGACAGAATAAAAATTAATATAACATAAATATTAATAAACTTCTAAGTAAAGTTAACCAAAAGTTATGTAATTAATTACGCATCGTGTGAACATCCTACAGATTAGGTATACACACACACTCACACATACGCGCGCGGCGGCGTAGTGTTGTATCAGCACGCCGCCACACGCGTCCACACTTGGAACACTTGGAACGTGTCAACACTTTATTTATTTATACGGAAATTTTGTCAAAAATTAAGTACCTATTTTTTTTACATGATTCGAATGAGAATCATGTACCGAGTATGCTCCTTAAATATTGATAGTAATTCATCAGTCACCCTGTATATTACACACACACACACACACATATATATATATATATATATATATATATGTATATATATGTGTGTGTGTATATATGTATATATATGTGTGTGTGAGTGTGTGTGTGTGTGTGTATATGTGGACATATGTACGTCATGAAATAGCGACTTTTTTATATTCAAGTTAATAATCCTGTTTTTGACTGCTTTGAACTGAAACGAGGCGATGAGAAAAGTTATAAGAAAATTTATGTTTTCAAGCTAAGGTAACATTAAAAACTGAATTCATTATTATTATTAGTAGCAATTAACCGAGCTATTTCAAAGTTTTATTTATTTATTTCTAATAAAAACTTTAGTGTTTAATATGAAAAAGAAGTTTATTTTACGTCTATCTAATAATGTAACGATTAATTAATTAATAATTATACGATTATGATTATTCGACGATTCCATACAAGATTTCCTTCTTTTTAATTAGTATTTGATTTACTATTGCACTGAAAAATTATGTTTTGTTTTTTGTACAAAATATTAATCTCGTAATTACAAACACTTCTGGATGTTTTTATATATAATCTGCGTTTCGTGCAAATGTCTGTTAAATATACAAGCCCTATTCCGCGACTATGTCTGTATTATAATATTTTTAAAATGTCTAGTACCGCGAAGTCAAATATCACTTATAAATTAATATAAACAACCAATATTTAGATCTATTTGCAAAATATTTTTTCTATCTAGCTCTAACAATATTATGGCTTTATAAATTTCACTATTATGTATACAGCAATTTTTTTTTAAAGATTTGACGAGCCCACTCTAAAAATTTCTCTGATAAACAGAAAGACAGAAAGATCTTTATATGTATTTATTTTGGAATAAAAAAATTTAAAGATAATAAAATAGCATATACTTTTATAAACTCCATATTTATATATTTGAAATGAACCAAATTATTATAATTCTTTTATTCTTACGCAAAAAACCTCCGAGTTTTGCACGAAATTTATTCCGTCAGAAAACTAATTGACTTAACAGATGGACGGACAGCAACACTTAAGTCACGGAATCTTAATAATGTTCATTCATTATTTTTTACCCAGGAGAATTCCTCTCTAAATTATAGCAAAAAATATATATCTCAAATGTTACAGAAAAAGTTTTATCAGAGCTAGACTTAGTGTAAATAATATATAGGAGATTCTCTTTAAGTTTTTCGTAAAGCTACTTAAAACTTACCACTTAAAATTTAGTGTTATTTTTGAAGACACATTGAGACATGTTTAAGAAATGCCTAGTTTTTTAAAAGACCTCTGAATTTTAGCTTCAGTTTGTTTTTTCGTAACTTTCTATTTCTGTATAACAATGTTTTTACTGTTAACATTATCGGAAAGTTTCTAGCATCTACTTGTTTTGAAACAGAAATTACAACACTAATATAAGTCAAACAAAGTTCAAAATCAATTGGCAAACATACAGTACGATATAAACAAGCGAACTAATTTGCTTACTCGCGATAGATGCCGACTTTAAATACAAAGGCTATATGGAACCAAAACTTAGAAAAATGTTCTTATTTTTATTTGTATGTAATAGTATCTTAAATAATATCATATTATAATAAAAAATATACAAAAATTTATGGCAGCAAATGAGAAATATTTTATTTGTACAAAGTATTATTAACATAATTAAAAATGTTCATTAAATGAAATACGTTAATGAACCCAAAATTTTTTTACTTCGTCAATATCGTTATGTTATAGTTTCTAAAACTATACAAATATTAAATATCAGAAATTTCTAAAGAACATTCTAACTGTAAGACTTTGTTTGAGAATACATACAAACTATAAGTACTGCTACGAATTGCTATTGTTTCAGAGCCATGCCAGTATTCCCTGACCCCCAGTCTCAAGTGTTCGCTTTCCCCCTGACGGGTCCAGTTCGTTTGCCGCTCCGCCCCGCCCCGGAACAGAGAGAGCCTAGAGGACCCTTCCAGATGCCGCAGAGGCCTTTCCTACCTGTAAGTACTTAAGTATGTAGATATTGAAATTGTTTCGTGTACTATTTGAGTTCGTATTATACTGAATGGAATGATGAAGGTGTATAAGTTTATAGCAACATAAAAAAAATAATTCTCGTTAATTATTATTACAATTAGACTACATTTCATAAAATAATTTCAAAATGAAATATTTGCTTGAAATAAATAACTACGTTTAATAACGAGTTTGGTTTCAACTGTTTTTCCATTGGAGTATTTTTTTTCTAGAAAGCAATTAGGATCTTTGATTATTTGAATCCGTAATACATACAAAACGAAAATTAATAATTTGTTTTAAATATGAAACGCGAGTTAAATATGGATGATAGTATAAAAGGTTTTTATCGAAAAATCATCTCTATTCAAAGTATCTTTTATCAATGAACTTTAACAAAGCGCGGTTTTAATTGTAGTTCTTCTGAAGCCTAATTTCCGTTTCCACCGCTTATTATTGAACGCATCCTTGCTGAAAATCGACACAATGGAAAATTAAAATCCAGAAATACCAACCGACTTCATTTTAAATTTGTTCTAGCACTATTTCGATGTTCTAGCAAAATATATGATATGTATTTTAAAACTTTTTGCCTTTTCCATCCCTACTAATATAATAAATGCGAAAGTAACTCTATCTGTCTGTTACGCTTTCACGCCTAAACCACTGAACTGATTTTCATGAAATTTGGTACAGAGATGAAGTTGACCTTGAGAGAGAACATAGGATAGTTTTTATCTCAGACTTTTTAAAGGTTCTCTTGGAAACGCGATATAACCGAACTCCACGCGGGCGAAGCTGCGGGCGGACAGCTAGTATAAATATACATGTTTTTATTTAGTTAATATTAAATTCTTGATATCAATATCATTTTATATTGAATTTATTAAAAAAAATGTTTGTCTATTGAAATATAACTTTGATTCTTTAAAAGAAAATATAATTAGTGATTCAATATCAAAATTTCCACTTAATTGAAGGTAGCAAGATCCTGTTGATGCTTTAACAAATATTTTTTGAGACCGTCCATTAACGAAATTGATTTTGTATCAAACAAGTAACGTTTTATTGAGAGGAAGTGACAACGCTATGGAATATGTAATTGAGGACATCCTTTATAACAATTTGTATAAACTTACTAGTTTTTGCCCGTGACTTCGTCTGCGTTACTTTCAGAATTAGAAATTTATAGCTGACCGGGCGAATTCCATTCCTCCTTAAAGATAGTAGATAAGAAGATTTTGCATTTGATCATCTCATTTTTTTTTGCTTTTTCAATGGCATGAAAAGTATCCTGTTCTTTCCCTTGTTCTATCTTTCAGCTGTTTTAGTTATAAATAGTGTAACTGACTCAATTTTCTTTTATATACATATAACTAGTTTTTGCCTGCGACTTCGTCCGCATAAATTTCTGAGTTAGATATATATTATGTATAGCTGACCGGGGAACTGTATTTTGCCTTAGAGGCCATTAATACCCAAATATTGAAATTAATTAAAGTTTTTTTACAGAACAGAATTAAATATCCTATGTCCGTTTGTAGTTATAAGCTATCCCCTCACCAATTTTCAACCATATTCCTTCAACCATTCTTGAGTTGTAATCAATTCAATTAACACGACTTTCTTTTATATAAATAGAAGATGTTTTTGCGTTACTAGTGATGTCAATTTAAATAATATATAGTTGTTTAGTATAGTACTGTAAGGAAAATGTAAACTGAGCAACTCGCTTTACCGATATCATTCTAGTGTTCTGGGCTTCATTAATTTTCTCAATTCCATCTCAAGAATGGGGACGCATCTGTGTGATACGACTATGAGCTAAGGAATTCATTTTTCATCACGAAACCTTTTGCGCATTTGTTATTCTTAGCATGTAATTTTTTTAGATATAATCAAATTTAATTAAGTAAATTACCTATTCGTGTTTTAATACATGTATTTTTTTTATTTAAGATTTTTTTGATACGTGCATATATTCGACGGAAAATTTTACGTTGTAAATAAAAAGCTCAAATGATATAGAATAGTCAATACAAATGAAACTAATATTTTGCGGATATACTACGCGACGGCAACCGAAACGTAAGGAGTATGTAGTTTTTATCTTCTATATATAAAAATGGATTGCTGTTCCTTAGTCTCGCTAAAACACGAGAACAGCTGAACGGATTTATCTTATCTTAGTCTTGAAATGTTCGTGGAGGTTCAGGGAAGGTATAAAAGCTGAAAAAAAAAATAATTTCCGGGAAAATCCTAAAAACAGCGCTTTTCTATTTCCCATACAAACGGGTTTTTTGACATTAGATATGACAACTAACTAATATGTCAATCATTCTGTCGCACTTTAGAATACGGAGATTTATGGCTCTATTTCTTGATTGAGGCAGTACGAAGTCTGCCGGGTCAGCTAGTCAAAAATAAAGTCACGTAGTATATCCGCAAAATATTAATTTCATTTAAATGACTCGCGAAAATCTCAGATCTTATTAATACTCAATTCAACTAATGTAATGGTATAGATATTAATTCGTGTGCATTTTTTTATATACTACGTTGTTGTACCGGCCTTTGTACTAGTGACTATGAAGTTACGATTTATTGTGTATTTAAAATAAGTGTACAAATATTAGGAGTGAAACGAATAGTATTGAATGATAGTCTCACGTTTATTAGAACAGACATTTTTATTTAGTAACAAATCAAATTCGATATTGGTTATTTATATAAAAGAGCTGAAATTAGTCTTATTTTCTATAGTAAAATGAAATCTTTTAATGAAATCGGTATAGATAATTAAATATGAAATAAACCTTTCTTATGTAAATAAGAAATGATAAATTATAAGCGTGAGGTTTATTAAGAAATAAGTGCTATTAAATTCAATTTATTTATTATCAGGGATAGGTTTTAGCATTCCTATTCCTATTACCATTCCTCTTTCCATCAAAAAGTTTATATATGAAATATAATTTAAAAATTTGAACAACATTATTAGTTCTAATTTTTTTAATACTGTTTCGCAGGCATTCATTTTATCAAGCAAATACAATATAAATCATTTGTAACATTTAATTCTTGAGTAATTTAGCGAAACATTTGGTAATGGTTATTAAATGCGTGCTCTGGCAATTTTTCCCCTTATAAGAATAAAGTAAGTGATTTTGCCAAAACCGGATTGTTGTTGCATAAGTCCATGTGCACGCTGCACACTCAAAGTGCAATGACCCGTTTATTTTAATTGTATCAATATATTTAGTGAATACGTACAAAAAGTAATATATGTAATAATAACAAATTGTTTTTGGTTAAATTATAATATTTTTAAATTTTTATATGGTTTTTAGCGTTGTGGAGTTAGCAATGTGTATATTTTTAATAACTCAGTTTTAAAGATAACGGCCTCTTTATTTTCTCATCGACCACTGATTACAAACTACTTTGAGCATAGACTATGGATTTAATTGACATTTTATTCTGCGGTATACAATTTAATTCATACTGTCTAATATAAAACCTCATACTTCTTTTTATTTTTAGGAATATTTACAACCAGGTTCAAAAACCTGTTCTTATTTTAAAAATTATGTTGTTTTTGTATTACTATATTCTCTTTAAGGTGTGCAGCCTTCTGGAAGTTTAATTTTAGGTCAAAATTTTGTTTTGAAAGTCTTTCACAAATATACGTTCTTGATCTTAATGTAGATAAATGAGTCGGTTAACATCAAAGCGATTTTTTTATCAAGTCAACAGAATAATTAGCTTTAACAGGTTAATTCAACGTAACAACTGTTTTGAGGTCACGTGGAAATTTAGCAATATAAGGAAAATTCAATATATTAATAATGGCTCTATTAAATAAAAGTTTGTTTATGTATTCGAAGATTGTGGATAGTTGAAGAGTATTTGTACACTTAATAATAAAATAAAAATCCTATATATATTTATTATAAAAGTACATATATAAGTAGCGACTCTATACATTACATACTCGTATTTAAGCAAACACGCACATAAAAAATTATATATATACACAGAAATAATTTTGTATTCAATCATATTAACAACATATTTCAAAGAAAAAAGTGTCTTTCTTCATTTCGAAAAATATAAAAACATATATTGTAAGAAATTATTTATCTTTCCTTTATAAAAGAAGAGCTTGTGAAAACTAATCTTCAAATAGAACTTTGTGTGTGAATAAAATTACAAGGTTCTGAGTTGAATAGGACTTAATTTTATATGGTTCAGAGCGTGTCAGACGCCATTTTGTCGTGGGAAAACAAAACGAGCGGGAAATATTTTATTTCTTTTTTTGTTTTACATGTAGTGTTAGATAACAAATTTATCAATTTGTATGACAATGAATTGATTTTATACAGTTTTAGTATATTTGAAATAATGATAATAAACACGATAAAGTTGGAATTTTAATAACGTAATATATGATGTAAATTTATAATTACATAAATTCATACATACATAAACATTAATGTTTAGTTCGGAAAAAGAAATATTCGTCTCAAAGGACTTATAAATAATAATAATAATAATAATTAATTCATATGTAAATTAGTAAAATATTATTGGCTGGTAATTTTCAATCATATGACAAAAATTAATTAAAAAAAACTTCATTTTGACTCAAGTCATTATCTATACATTGGATTTTAATATACATTGTACATACATAAAATAGTACATATAAAATTATCGCGTGTATGCGTTTTTAGGATCGTGTCAATACTTTTAGGCACGTCGCATATATTTTCGATAGATATTATTTATCTTTTTAAAGTAATTAGGTACGGCTTATTTATAATATAGAAAAATTGCCTGTAATTGCAAAACTTTTATAGTCTCTGATCTCTTAAGAGTTCCAAAGGATGAAAAGGAAAACGTAATTATATTTTAGGAGCCGGGTACCCGCAGGCCAGTCTCGTTAGGGTGGCACTAAATCAGATTCACTCTGTCAAAGTAACGAGATCACGTCCAATATTGTGACCCTAGTACGAACTCAACTAACTAAAACTATCATGGTTTCCGTAAAAACTCGACCATTTCCATGGTATCCATTCGAAAATTTCCTACGTATTCGTTGTCTATAGAATTCGGACTAAGGGTACCGTTGACAAATGACCTACTAGTTCAGACATGTTTTTATCGTCAACCCACGAGATCACATTTGATCGAACGTTCCAAGCAAAAAGGTTTTAAATGTTATTTTATCTGTCATTTGTCCTGGAAGTAATTATTTTTCCTAATAAGATTTGATATTGCTTTGAAAATTAATTATGATATTTTAATATAAGAAAAAATTACTTATGACATTGATCCTAAATACTGTTAAGACTTGAGTGACTTATTACTTAGCATAAATATATGTAAATGAGCTTCGATGACTGTTTATAAATATATTTGTCCTTAAAACTTGAGGCCTTTGACCTCTATGTGTAAACAAAACAGCTTTTTATGTACAGAACGTTTTTGTTTCTTTTGGCATTGCTCAGTGAAGCGTATGGATAACATTTTATTTGTTGTACATAGTAAAAGATCATTAGAGTATATAATGTTTGAATAAAAATTACGCAGTAGTTAGAATCTTCTCAATACGTACACTTCATCGTGCAAAGATGTTGCTCATGATATTGCCATTTTTTATTGAAATATTTTAACGTTCAGACAATATATAAAACCTCATTGATCATATACGATTAGTAGATGTAAAAAATATCTTTAATCATGACATATAAATTATTATTATAAAAAAAGATTTATCTTCATTTATATATACCGCTATAAAATATTAATCTAAATGGTAATCAAGCATAACCAATCATTTTAACATCTTGGTGATTGTACATTGACATTTAATAGGTACTATCTACTTACAAAAATTTCTTAAGTGTAACGGTAAAAATAAATGAATGTTCTTAAAACAATGATAATGTCAGTGGGCCATCACAACGCTTGTCTCATTCTATACATAACTGTATTTGATTTTCTTTTGTGATCAGACAGCTAACAATCACTATTGAACGCAAAGTACCGTATCCCATTATGTTGGGATCACCTCCATATTATACTTAAGCATTTCATTATATGGTTTCGTTACTATATTAATTCTTAACTATGCTATAAAAAAACATATAAAATAAATACTTCTGAGTGCTGTATTCAATTCTGATTCAGATAAATGTTCGTACTATCCTTTTATAAACTCCCCACAGTTTATAAGGGATCCGTCCATTGTACCTTTTCTCGTCTATTGCTTCAAGAGGTAATCGCCGATCCCTATATAATATTTGGTACGAAACTTCTCAAATATTATATTTGTGAATTGTGGATCGCCATCCGTCACGAGGATTGACGCAAAAAAATATTATTTAAGTATAAGGAAGGAAAAGATATCTGATTGTTAAGTTCAAATTCAAAATATATTTAAAATTTTACATATAATATTAGTTTTTAACCTCAATTTAAACCATATTTTGTTTAATTTTCAATTTAAATGAATACATTTTTTAATAATTATAATTTTATGGATGCGTTCGATTAATTAATATTATAGTACAAAAAAAAAGTATATTATCATCAAGCTTACTCATAAATGCGTCGTAACTTTTGACATTAAGTAATTTTATTTAATCAACATATCAGAAGTTAAGCTATATTTTTATGCTATAATAAAACTGTAGTCTCTTTATTCATCTCTAGAAACATTTGGCCAAACATAAAACATAAACATAATATTTATAAATTCAACAACTGAGACCAAAACACGTTTTTAACTTGCAAAACAGGACTTCAAATGCTTGGACATAAATTACATCATATTTGTGTCAAAAGCTGAGAGCATATATTGATTTTGCATTAGAGAAATTTAAAACGTTTTCATTGATATCGATTTATTTTATAAATAGTACTTTTACTGAAAGTCTTGTATTTCTAAAGTAAATAATTCTACGATTTTCGGATCCACTACGCGTTTATACGTAGTATATGCTAAAATTTTAGTTTTATTTCAATAAATATTCGAGAAAATATCATTATACTTCTAAAGTATTTTAAATATATATTATCTTTTACAGAAAAAAAAATGAAATAAAAAGAAAATAAGATTTGAAGCGAACGTTATTTGGGCTATGTTTTATAAATTTAAGCTATTTATTTAATTTGTTTTAATCACACAGGATATATGTTATTGCAAATTACGATACAGTTTAATATTTGGGTTTTCACTGTATTTATTAAAAACATGTTTTATTTAATAATAGAGGTTTAATTTCGATAGTGAAAAGAAATAATAGGTATGAGCAAAAACTATTTCAAGTGATAATTCAATGGTATAGTATAGTTTAATTTATTTTAAGACAAATATTTAGCCTTTCATTTATGATAGTTAGATACGAAAAGTATATTATCATAACAATGCCATACTAAAAAATTGTGACAATTTTTCTAATTATTCTTATTTAATTTATGATGTAAATGTAAATCATGGCTGTGATCACGTCGAAAGTATTTACTATAAAATAATTACAAACGTCAAAATATTACTTTTATTTTAAACGAATACTTGGAAAAGTCTCAGGTCTCATAATATTTATGCTAATATGGTTGTTCACAATTCTTACTGTAATGAAAGATCAAATACAGTACAATATATTTTTGGCCCTATTAATTTTTTTAATAGCAAAATTTTAATTACGTTAAATGAAACGTACAATGTATAATAGTACATAATCAATGTATTGATAACATTAATTTTGTACGAACCTTTATATATTAGATTTCTTATTTATAAGCATATAACATTTTAAATACTATTAGCATGCTTTAATTTAGTTTATTTAACTAAATATAGTATTGGGTACACGAGTCTATAAAATTATGTAAAAAAATACTTTTTTATTTGTTTACCATCGGTTTAATTATTTAATAATGCAGTCTTGGTATTTTTTATTGTTTTTATTATACTTTTGCTGTCCTTTACCATTCATTCTAAAACATTTTAACTTGAACGATATAAAAGTAACATATAATTCCACGATAATTATTGTTATTATGATAATTATTATAATAATTATTAAAGTAACTAATGTACAACGAAAATGTAAACACATAAATAGTACTTAGCACTTTATTTTCCAAAAATTTGTAGCCCTGAAGTCAAATCACAGTATTCAATTAGTTTCACGATATAAGAAATAAATAACTAATCAGTAAATGTTATTCACTGTATAAAATACTGATTATTTATTATAAGATTAATATCTACGAATATAATTAATTACAACTTGTAGGGCAAAATAATTAACAAATATTAACACTATTTTTATATTCTCTAGTTAACCTTGTACCTTATTTATATTGAAGGCGCGACCTACGGTGGTTTTATTAGATGGCGATCAAGCCCAAAAATATAATCTTTATTTTTATCATGACCGTATGTATATATATTTACATTCGTAACTTCAGAAAGACATATAATAAGGTGATATATAACGAACATAAAAGAATTATTTACAATGTAACACGTTTTGTAAGCCGATGTATTTTTAATAGCCTTTTCAAAAGTTTTTTTTTATATATAATGTGCAAGATATATTTAGAAACACAATAGTATAAAAGTATAATAATTTTTTCAAAATAAATATTTCAAAAAGTTAGCTAGATATTTCTATAAGAATACTTAGGCAAATTCTGTTTTGTAAGTACGCTTACATAGCAGTTAATGTGAGCTATTTCACTTTATTTGTTTAGATATTTTATGAAATATAAATAAAAAATCAATAAGATTCTGATTATATGTATATGTGAGATAAAATAAATGAAAATAGTGATTCATTATAGAGCCTAAAAATAATCATATTGTTGCTATGCAGCAAACAAATTGAGTTTGGCCTCGATGGATTATCTCGTCAAGTACTTTGATTGTAGATTTGTCAAGCATGAAAAGGGTGGGATTTAGTGGGACATGTTTTACTTACAAGGCTTCTAAACAATGCTCTATCAGGGTTAATCGAACTATTGTGAAATTTAAATGAAACTAATATTTTTCGGATATACTACGCGTGCTTTATTTTTGTCAACAACTACATACTTCCGACGTTTCGGCTACTTTTCAGCAACCGTGAGTAAGGGCAATCGAGATATGAAATTGTTTATTTAATCCTAACTAAATGTAATTACTAAGTTTGTTTAAAAATCATATGTTTAAATTTAATGATTAAGGAAGTATATACCACAGATGAAATAGTTAAAATCCAATGTCATATTGAAAAGATCAGCTGGTGTCAAATAAATTTGGTAACTTAATTCGTTAATGTTGATAATTAATATAATGAGAACGTAATAAAATATGTATAAAATCTTATATTAACCGATACATATAGATAGAAGAATCATCACTTCTTTGAATCAGAAGCTGCATACAGAAATTTTAAAGTAAAACATATAACTTAATGCTTTACTAGATAAAAATTTAAAGGAACATTTTACATTAAGTTAATAATTTTAATAATGACACTAAACTTTAAGAATGAGTTTGGAAAAGTTTATTCGGTAAAATTTATGTTCAAACGTTTCCTGAATTTTATAATTATTCACAGAATTATCTATTATTGCGATTTACTTATTTTATTTGTAAACAGCGTCAAGTATTATTAACAAATTTATTATCTTTTAATACAAATATTTAACTATATATTTTTGTTATTTAAGGTATATTTGAACCATTTAATGAGGTAGCTTATTAATATATAACTTTTAGGTATGTCCCTGACAAATATACATATTAGGGAGTGCTTCACGCGAAGGCTTTGGCATCATATTATCTTAATTAAATTTGTATTATGTGACAGATTTCAAGCGCTAATGAAGCACGGATTGGAAGTTTTGATCGGCGTGTCTGTGTTGTACTCTGAATATAAATGATTCCACGACTTAATGAAGGGAGCTTGTTTAAAGATTACTGCTTTATTTTTATTATAGTTCTCTTAAAAAATCTATCAATATAAATTATAAAGTTTAAACAGTGATTATTATAGACAAAATTTAAATGCTTCCTAAACCAGAAATTAATAACAAAAAAATAATATTTAAATGAAACTAATATTTTTCGGATGTAATACATACGCGATTTTATTTTTGATAAAAACTACATACTCCCGACGTTTCGGCTACTTTTTAGCAACCTTGAACAGAAAAATAATATTTGTTATTTTTTTTATTTATTTGATGAAAAACGGAAAAAAATGTCAGATTAATCAAAGTAGGTTGTATAGTTATCATACAGACACGATAAGTAGTTATAATAGTTTTTTGCCGATGTCTCCTTGACAGTCGATACGCGTTAAGTTGATTTGCTTATATTAGAACTTTATTATTATTATTATTATAATTTAATTCATGACTCTATTTACTTAAGTATCACAATTTCCGCGTTGCTGTCAACTATAGTATTAAAAATATTTCGATTTCTTTTTCTAATTGGTTACAACGCGACCTTTAATAAACGCTTTTTGACTTTAATTTTTGAAGATTCAACTTTCAAGCATCATTTTAACGTCTGAGCATGTCTGTGTATTAAATTTTTATTATTCCAATTTCAACATAATAGTTTAATCGCCGTAATATTTTTTAAGTACCGGTCCATACACGCGATGCAATAGTATTGAATATGATTAGCCTAAAAACTCTGTTCATATCCACCGAGTGTACAGTCAATGCCATTTGTTATAGCATCATTTAAAAAATATCTTCATTAGATTCTTGCATTGTTTACTATGAAAAGATAACATAACATAGTTGCTTTATTATTAACTAGCGCCACAGATATGTATACTCGTATGTAAGTGTAAGCTACACGTATATTACATTTTTATTTTTATTACCAACATTACTTATTTATTGCATTTTAAGTATTGTACAATATGTATTTTAAGAGAATGACTTTAAGAATTTAGTTATCGAAAAATATAATAAAATATAACTCTCTCGTAAACAAATACTTTAGCTTCACAAAAAGGATATGAAATAAATAACCTTACTTAATTTAAACTTTTTATCTTAAATAGAACTTAATTGTATCACTAAATTTAATTATAGTCTCATCACTCTATTTATCGTAGTCTGCAAAAACCAAATAACGGTACTCGATCCGATCACAGCCACATTTATGAATAATGTATCTATAGTGGATCAGTGCGCATGCGCATCTGAACATGCGTCTAGTGAACTACTATGGAACATCTTCAGAGCAGCCTTGACTTTGGTTGGCGCGACATTCTTCTCAACGAAGATGTTAGCCCCAGCGCCGGAACCGATTGTATCGCACCACAGGCAGATAAGGATATCTGGCTGGTACTATAACATTCTCTAAATTATAACCTCGCCTCTGTCTCACCAGCTGACCGTCTTCCAATTTCTTTGCGGGTTTAACAATTTTCACTACATTTGATTCTAATATAATGTTGTCTGAAATGACAGCGTCTTCTGGTCTCAGTTTAGTTACTAGTTTTGGTCTGTTCTTCTGTGAATTAACGTATTCCTCGTTTAGGACATAGTCCAGAAGTTTTGGTACTTGATTGTATCGGTTGCCTATAATTTCTCTTTCGTAACCGAATCGTTCGCGTGGTTGTGGTGTTGGTAAAGCGAGTACGGACGCCGAGAGCAGGCCGGCCAGCGCGAGATACGCGTTCATGTTGCGATGTTTGTCGACTGTTTGAGCCGCGCGCACCCACAACACATTATATATACGTATCTCGATCGGCACCATTCCTAATTTGAGTACATATTTTTTTTTTGTATTCTTTTAAAACGAGACGCTCTTGAACTTGGCAGGGTAACTGATCGAAGATGTAACAATGATAGCCCGTCGAGGCCACAGAGCGGCATCGCTTTGCCTTTTAATGGGTGACTTTTTTTCTTCTTTGTTGTAAATATTAAGTGACGTATGGGATATGAACGCACATGAACCTTGTTCTACTTAATTTACTTACACGGCGACCGTCAACCGGGTGTAGTGTTCATTATATCACTTCTAATGTGAAGCTGTGGTATCAGTAATTGCCTGTTATGATATAATTTATAAATTTAAACGTACACAAAATATCGTTATACATTAGTCAAGAACTTTTGAAGGTAGTTTCTCAATGACGATTATATAATTAAACAAAAAATTTTCTTTGTTTCAATGTATTCTTTTAATTTTTAAGTTGATAGAGATAACATTGTTATAGAAAACTAATAAAATTATCGCCGACTCGAATTAAAATACGAATTAGAATAATACTTGTTGTATAAAATTTTATGTTTGTAATATTAATAAAAACTCGTTGTAATGAGAGGTAATTTGACTTGTTTGTTGCATGTAAATTATTTTGTTTGAGATTATTTGTACACTTTTTCTATACACTCTATTATCTCTATACCCTTGTAATTCTCTCTATATATCCCTTAGGAAGTGGTAAGGGTAATTCCATTATGCTCCTATTTCGGTAACATATTTTATCTTGGCATTGAAGCGAATGAGAAGATAATCAAGCTTTCATAAATAAATCTCCATATTAATAATTAAATTATTAAAATGAAAAGACTTTCTTTATTTCAAATGTTTTTATTCATATATAAATAATTTTTTATAATATTGGTAAAAAATTTTAATAACATAATAATATAAAAGGATCACCAATTTCAAACGTTTAAATTTCAAAATAAAGTTAATTTATTAGACGAAAGACTATTACATAGTGTTATTTTATTTCATACACACTATGGTATTTACGTTATTTTGTAGTTAGTGTAATAAATGTTATGATTTTATAACATTAGCCTGTCATCATTAAAGATGAAGGTTTCTCTTTAATTTCTGTGGATGACCGCCTCAAATTGCATATTCACGGAATAGTGCACGATTTTTCCAAGGATTTACAAGTGAGAATGTTCGTATTACAGCTACTAGATCGTGTATTTGTCTTGGATTTCTCTTTAATTTAACTTTTCCGTGGCTATACAAAATTAGACCATAATCGGTACATACTTTTCAATAAGTATGCAATATATTGATTGATTGTGACTAAACGATATAAATACGCTTCATTTTGAGACGATACCGAGATTTTGAGCTCAGCAATTATAAATGCAATTATATATTTGTAAAGCGTCCTAACCGCATTGATTAGTTTATGTATTATTATTCATTGGACGTACATCTTTTATAATACTACTGAAGTCAGCCCGCATCATACGGAACTGAAAAGACGAGGTCATCTTCAAAATGTACATAGAAAATCTGAATACAGGAAGCCAAAACCTGACAGATGTGACCTTCGAAAAAAAGATGTTACTACGTCTCATATTTATATATAAATTTTAAAATACACGTCACTTTCTAATTTCCCTTGGACGTACATTAAAGAGAGAGGTGTCCAAATAATATTATTCATATCTAACGTAGAAGAAAGTGGTTTAGCGAGTAGTGTTTCTATCAATAAATAGCCTAATACATAAAGAAACGATTTAATATTATAGGATAACTTCCATTTATAGAACTCGTTTACATTTAAAGCTTCTTTTGAAGTGATTATTTTAAAATTATATGAAAATATTTCAAGTGTTATCGGAAGTTTCAATTTCATAAATTGGAATATGTACTTACATAGTACGTAGTAGGAGTACCTATACATATATCTTAGAAAATGTTTAAACGAATACAATAATTCATATTAAATAAAGTTATATAAAATAATAATCTTTGACACAAAAGCAATTATTGTCGTGTCATGTTATACTTCTATTCAATCATGTTATAATAAATTTAATACATTATAAGATATGTACAAAGTATAATTCATTTCAAAAACCCAATCAGTGATCATTATGTTTATCAAAGGAATTATTTTTTGCTGTAACTTTTTATGGATTCAATTTACTAGTCGTGTAGAATTGGTGGTCGGAGATCTCGTCTCATTTCAACTTATTTCATTTAATGTATACTAAAATGTAGGTGAAACCGGTTCTGCGGCGAGATTAAATGATCATTATCTTTGAACGCAGTGCATCTTTGTTTCATACTCGTCTGTGTTCCTTACTTTTGTATTCTCATTTTGTAACATTCCGAGCTCTATCTTAAATATATGATAATTTATTAAATCGATGGAAAGTTACATAGGTTTTTGGTATATCATTTAAAATTTATTTATGTTTATTCTTTTGTTTTTTTTTTGCTTGTCAATGTTATTGCTTTCAAATGTAGACTAAGGTTCCAGTCTAAAACCAAACAATTTTACGTGTGTATGTTATACAATGTTAATTGAAACAATACGTACTAATACTATGACGAAGGACATGTGGACAATAAGAAGATCGCCAGCCCTTCCGTGTTTTTATTTTGTTCCGCATTAATCATTACACTAATCGAATATTAATAACATAGAATAATTTGCTTTATCTTCGAGTTTTCATAATGAATCAGTTATATTCATTATTCAAATAGATTAATTTGTATTTTATATTTATTAAACTTGTTATAGATGTGATAAATTTATATTTTTATGTACCAACTCATTGGATTGCAGTTAAGTTTTTTATTAACTGTTCTAATGTACTTTTGTTAGTATGAAATTCAATTTGTCAGTTAACCGCCGTGCACCGGAGTTCTTTGAATGTATTAAACCTTTTTGCTACATCGCCGTGTGAATTCGTTACTTTTTACGACGCATATCAGGTCGTTGCTTTCTGAACGTTTATGTTTTTTTATAAGAACTGACCCAAGTCGGATATTTTTCTAATGCATTATTTATTTCAAGTATCTCTTTCATTGTTACATAAAATTATTAAGACCATAAAATGTGTACAAAATTGAGTTTCAACTTACGTGCTTATCGATTCTTATTTACATATAAAAAATGCAATAATTTTATGAGTAACTTTGCAGTTGGATTTATGTGATGATTTAATTTACAGCAGATGCCATGGGACTCATCGGAGGATTCGATGAATCCACGTGAGATGCGCATTCACGTGCAGCGTGTGTTTGCCATACCCACACACAACATGCCCCCACAGGACACCATGGGTCCATTCCCACCACCACCCCCCCCACAGTCCCAGGAACAACATCAGGTACACCATTAAACACTATAATATCTACTATTGATTTTCACTTACATTTGGGCAGCCATTGAAAGTTAAATTTAATTTAATTTTGGTATATTTTATTATTATTATTTATTCTTATAATGGATTTACAAAGATCAGCCTAATGGGTTTATAAATAACTTCCTTGTTAATCAAAAAAATAAATGACCTAGCACCTCTAGATCAAAGAGCACTAAGTATTAATTACTTGGAATTTTATATGTTATCTTATCTTTTTCGTTTTCAATATTTATTAAATTTTTAGCGAATATTTTATAATGTATTTTTTTATACTAAATAGAAAAGGAATGTCTATGTGTTTTCACTTTTGGGCTTCACTAAAACCAAAATACACCTTCCCAATGTGAGTAGGGTTGATAGGTTGATTTTTCATGGGACTTTTTTTTCTTTAGCGTGAAGAACAGGGTCCCATGGAGGCCCCACGTCAGATGCGAGTGATTGCCATCCCAGCCCCACAAAACATGAACAATGATAACATGGGCCCATTCCAACCCCCGCCGCTACCTCAGGAACAAAATGAGGTAATTACAGCTTGAGCTATTCTAACTTCTTAACAAATTACATAAGTGCCTCACTATTCCGGCTGCATTTGATAAAAGTGTATAGAAAATAAATGTATATAATATAATTGTCTCTCTAGTACATACTTTATTTGTAGCGATAATTCACTGATGTTATCGTTAAAAAGATAATTATTATTTAGGTAATAATAAGAAAAGTTATTACAAATATCTTTAATTAAATAAATATACAATGAGTTTTCGGATGACCAGTATATTTTATTACAATTTTAAGGCTAATGTGTAATTAGTGTGAACAATTTGTTTCTAACCTTCGTCATAAAATTCATAACAAAAAATATTGGTTTTAAAACCGAATATCAACAATAACACAAAATCGTTAATGAAAAGTTAAAGTATCACAATTTAACGCTAAATAAATTTACCAACAGTAATAAAATAAACACGTCTTTGTAAGGTAATTATGAACCGTATCAATATCGATGTACGAGCGATTCGTTAAAAATATTACCTGAAACAGGATTTGCAAGTACCGTAACGCGACTGTCAATAATTATTTTTGCATGGAGTCAAAAAACTTTGCATTGTTAAAAAAATATACATGCCGTTACATTGAGTGTAGTTACATATTGTATGCTTCGCCTAATGTCCCGGAAATTTACACAGTTATTGAATGTTAAATAAAGCGTACTTAGATTAATATCGTATGTAAAATTTCCGTACAATAATAAATATGTGTTGATATCATTCTATGGACACTTCCATTGTTGAACGCGTGATTAAATCTAGAATAAATTACACCTAAAGTCCAGTAGTGGACTCACTGAAGCGTTTTCTTGTTAGAGGTTAAGGAACTTCGCTTGTTAGCATACGAATGAGGTCAATATTTAACTTTGTTTTTGTTATTTTTTTAAATACTCGCTCTGGAAATACACCTTCCTAGATGAAGGACACATTAAAGTATAATGCTCTTGTACTGTTTTTGTATTTAAAGATTAAATGGTTTTATTATATTTTTTACCATTCTCATTCTTAAGTAGAAGCATGTAATCTGAGATTTAATAGGGTTTTTAATTAAATCATTAGCTTTTTTATATTTTATTCACGCTTCTTCAATGGACCCTTTCATTGAATGTTATATTGTTTTTAAAATTAAAAATTTATTTGATTTCAGCAACAAGGCGTTCTTCACCAATTCGTTCCTCAGCCAGCGCCTACACAAGAATTAGAGCAACCTGAAGTGAGACATTGCTAAGACATATTAACATTCATGATATTTCATACTTTCAAACATTTTAACATTTAAATTACTTTCATAGAGAAATATCAACCAATAATGTATTAAAATTTGGTAACTTAAATCAAATCTTAGACAATTTTCTATCAAATATTCAAGAACTTTAAAATCACATTTTATTATCAACAACATGGAAACTTTCTGAAATGTAGAGAAATTTGGTTCTATAAATAAGTGATATTTTTGGCATCACAAAATTTCTGAAGCCTATATAGCTATAGCTTTACTATAGAAGTATATTATAATTAATAATTCGATATGTAAATGTTATGTGTAGATGAAGCTGCCATGGGAGATCTTCCCAGAGGAACTCCACCGTTCCGTGCAGGAGGCCGTCGCCAATCAACAACGCCAGCAGATGGATAATGACAATGACATGCAGGAGGTAGGCAAAAAAGTACATTAACGAAAATCGAGGTTCATCCATTCATCCATATATCCATCCATCCATCCATCTATCGTGCTTGAGTGAACCAGTGGTACTTCTCTCATTGTTGAACACATCGAAATGTGCCACGGAAATTTGGATGAAACTATGTTTAAGATGAAACTATAGTTAAAGGATACTTAGCGATCTATTTTTAGATTCAGAAATTTTTGTCTAGTCTGCCTGTTATAACGGTTAGAATTTAATATAATGAATTGCGTAGTATATCAGAAAAACAGTTTCCTTCAAAAAAATCTCAGATATCATCTTAAATCAAGTATTGAAAAGCATTGTTCGGGGTTAATACTACGATAATCTTCGTTCAACTCCATTCCGATATGTCGATCTTAACTTCCATTAAATACAACTACAAAATCCAAACTCGATATACAAAACGCGTTGTAACTACATATTGAATCTGATAGTTGTCTGTTTAGGATGTAAATGATCACTACAAGAGAAATCTGATTCAGCAAATGGTTGCAAACTCTTAATACAATTAAAATAACTAACCAGAATGTTTTGTATTATATATTATATGTACTATAATGGAAATTATTTATATTTCAGGTGAAAACGATAGTAAATACGTTGGCAGCAGCGGAAATGGAAGCGGAGCAGCGTGAGCAGGCTCAATCAGCACAAGATGGACAGAGGGCGCCACGCACGCTTCTGTTACCACAAGAGATGGCTGACCAACGACCACATTGTGAGTACATTCATATGTATATTATAGCATTATAAGCAAGGTTTATATACTGATACTTACCAAAGACAGTTTTTGTATTAATAAATGTATTGCCTTGAGTTTAACAGAGTAATTGACGAAATACTCTGACTGTATTGAATATCGTTGTGACAAAAATAACATATGATGTGTAGAAGTTAATTTAATAGTAAATGAGTGAAGTTTTAAATGAGCCTGAAAAAATGATTCTGTAGAGCCTCTACACACGGAGGTAGTTTCCAAGTGTTGATAGTTCGTGTGGAGCAACCTTAATAAATGGACATTGAATGATGTTATTACTTATTCACAAATTATTAAAATAGTCTTAGTAAAATAAAACTAAACGTAAAAGTTTATATTAGTTCCATGATATGTTGGAGTAATAAAATAGTTTGTAGAAATGAAATCCTATCAGATAAAGGTCAAAACTGTCGAGGTTTTAAAAGACTGGCACTGTAAGGGCAAAACTAACAAAAGTTTGTCGAGAAAAGTTAAGAGTTGAAGAGAAGATTATTTTTTATCATCCAAGTGGAATCTTTTTTATTACAAATATATATTTTTAAAATCAATACAAGAAAAATGCGGTATAAAATCGCGCAAAAAATTACTTTGAATGTTTTAAATAAAGAACACCAATTTGTTTTTCATTAAATCTCCTTTCGAATAAATGTTCGGCATTGTTGAGATAAAGACCAGAGTTATAAACGTTTTAAAGGAGGTTTTATGTTATGAAATTAGCCGCCTTTTGTAAGTGATTGATTGGGAGCGTTCAGCTTTCGACATAGTTAATAATTAGATAAACATCAAATTTAACGATCGCCTTTAAGACGCCGCGCCGTTACTAACAAGCGGGAACGTTTTGAAAATATAAACGAATCATGTTTTGTGGCAATTTAATATCTGATGTCATCCTAAGATGTGATTTATTTTTTACATTCTTTTTATTTATCTTTTAAATAAATAAGGCATTTTATTTATTACATAATATATATGTTACATATATTTATAATGTCCTACTTTAGGTATATGTGCCATTTACTGTAGGTAAGAATAGATTACATCTATATCCCGATTTTATTGAAAAAGCAATGAACGGATTTTTTTAAAACTTTATTGTGATGTAATTTTATATGCGAATATAAAATTACCAACATTAAGAAGTACTAAAAGAGTTCCGAGGAATCTGCAAAATGGTATTTTTCCTGTAATTTAAATTGTATATTCAATTCTATTCAATATTACGTTGCTGCAATGTATTGTAGTAAAAAAATATTTTGACAAAATGTTTGTGATTCGTTGAATGTAAATAAAATAAGTTGAGTAGAAAACCTAATAATTCTGAATTCAGAAAATGTTTATTGGATACGCTAGAAGGTATCGCTCACTATATTAAGCATTGAGTATTTATTTGCGAGGAATATTGAAAATTTATTATGTATTCGGGTGACGCCGTGCTCAGAAATTTATCAGTATAATGTGATTTTTCTATATAAGATTTTGTTTATTTGAGTTTATTATATAAATTTATTTTAATTTCAGATATGCAGCCGCGTTCGGTTCGCGCAGCTCGTTCGGTGAATTCACCTCTGCTTCGTGAAAAACGCGTCAAGCGTTGCTCTTGCGACTGCATTTAAACAGAATATTTAAAAGATGATTACGAACGGTCGCTTGAAATTTTTAATTAAATGTTTAAATCGATTTATTTGTTAACACGATCGTTCTATCATCTAGATGTGGGCGGTTCCGTCCATACCTATATTGTTACATACGGTTGCGGTTATTGTAAATAAAAGTTACCTTACGAGTGCAGTTTTCTTTTTGAGTTCATTATATCATTTCATTAACATTAATCATTATCATTAATCATAGCATTCGATATTTAATATAAATATATATGGCTCAAATATTTAATATGAAGCACCGTACCGTATTTAAATAAATTGGGTTGTTATTATCCTAACATTAAAATTAAATTTACTATGTTTGTGATGCTAAATTAAAATTTATTAGTTTGTATTATGAGTTTTAATTGAGTGAACCTTGAATCCATAACTATTTATATATATTTAAATGTTCTATTTGTATAGAGAATGTATGTGTAAACCAGATTATATAGATCGAAACAACTTTTACCATTACTAATGTTAAAGATATTAGAGAGATCCATTTATTACATAATAGCGTCCTGAGAGGGTTCATTCGTTTGTCATCGTTCCAGGAGACAGTTACACGAACAACTTTTTTATTATATTAGTGCTAAAAGTAAAATTATTTAATATATCATTCGCCAGCCATCGAATAATCTAGAAACTATTTCTAAACAACTATTCATAAGTATTAAATTACAATCAATACTTTCATTTCATTTAACATGCGATATTTTATTACTCAGTAATTGTAAAATTGAGCAAAACAAAATAATACAGAATAATTTTAATACCATACACAAAATCGGATTAAAATAATTAATCATCTGTTTACATAATTAGGTAAAGAATCGATCGTGAGTAATGTACAGTAATTTATTTAATTATAGCAACATTAAGCCTATCAGTATTAATTAATTAGCATTATAATACCGGATTGCAGAGTAAATTACTCTCCGATGTTCATTTTGATATACGATAGGTTAATAAATATTATGATTAAAAAATAAACAACTAGAATGTTCTAGAAGCGAGATAGTTTTTAACAGTATTACGTCGAACATAAAAGCTTGTTGCTAACAATGAAAATTTTCCGATGATAGCTCCCTTATAGGATCAAAGTCTATAATTCTTAGCGAAAGTTTAAAGAGGAAATGGAAGCTTGATACATCCTTTGTTTCACAGTCAATGGAGTTATATTGAATTACACTTTAAAAACAATAATATTTAATTTCAATTCCATCGAAAGAAACAAGAAAAATATTTGTATAGTAATTACAATTATATTTAGGCTTTATAAACATGATATTTTTGTAAATAATACATGTAATTAGTATTGAAATACATAATATTATAATGGCGTGTCTACAATTGCTTCATTTATAACTGGGTGAATGCATTTTAAAGCCACAAACGACGTAATCAGACTTCCGCAAAATTAATCCTAATCTAGAACTTTGCTACGTGGCTCAGTATATATTTTATAATGAAATTCTTTCTTATGATTGTTTTATATATAGAAATTAAATTTTAACTATAAAACCTTGCTTACATTTACTTTTCGTGTTTGTTAAAAAGTATATGTTTAAGAAATCATATGTTTTTTTTGTGAGAATCTTATTGGTTCCATACTGGGAATGTAAATCATTTTTTTACATAATACTATATTTGCGATTATAACATTATATTTATATTATTTTATTACAATGTATTATCTTATTTGTAAAAATAAATTTGTAACACATTTCTTACCATAAATTAATATTACTATATCTAACTTCATACTGAAAAAAGTTATATGAAAATAGGTTACATAGGCATACTTATAAGGTTTAATTTAGGAGGTTTAATTTAACACTAATAAAATGTCAATTTATACATCAAATATATATATATTTGTAAAATATTATCTAAAACAAATATAGTAAATAAAAATAAAAGTATTAAAAACGAAAATACTGACATAAATAAATTAAAAATTAAAAACCAGATTTATTATGTATAAATTTTATATTAACTTTTTCAGTATAAGCAATACTTTTCCTTTATTTCATCATTACTACGGAAACGGAGTTTCATTATGGTTTTTCCAAACGAATGTAACTTACCGGTAATGTTTACATTGTGACTAATTAATTTATTTAATGAGCAACGAAACAACGATGAGTGTAGTTTTTTAACGTATAATTGATAATGAAATATCTTGAGTTGATTCAGTGTTATGAACAAATAAAATGAATAATGAACACTATTTCATGGAAACTTTCATTTGTTAAAGATAGGTGGGATTACAAAGGGCTGTACAAATAATATTACATTGAAATAACGATAGAAAATATATTTGCAAACAGCGTCACAAAAATGATACCGTCTGAATCATTTAAACTAATTCCTACTTGTATACATACGTTAAAAACAAATACAGGAAAAACAATATAAAATAATAAGACATTTCGTTAAAGCCAGGTTAAACCCTCACGTTTTATATACAATTAAATTCACAACACATTCGCAACACTGTTACCTGCTAGCACATCACAAGACTTTGTGTTGCTTTTGATGCAAAGAATAATTAACAGTACGTAAGAACAGAGCACTAGAAAGTTTAACATGAAACCTAATATATAATTTATTAAGAGCGTCATGAATGATTCGAAACACCACAACATTATAATGTCTTTGCATAATAAATAAAAATTTATAATAAAACACAAAAGGAATGTGATCACAGTTAGGCTTGTTGCAAATCGTCTTATTCTATCAGTTACTACTCTATATAAAATGGTTAAGTATAAAACAGTTCCTACCAATATTATCGGCCATCTTAATGCCAAACATATAATGAGGTATGACGTCCATTCATTTAAAATTTTATAACATATAATTAATATCCAAACACCAGTAACTGGAACCGGTATCAACCATGAACAGTACAGTACTTTATAAAGACTCTTCTTACTTATTTTAATAATCACCACCAGAACGCTATCATACATATGCTTTATAAAAAAACAGACTAGAATAGTTATAACTAGATCAATATAAATCTGTGAGCTCATTAAAACCACCCCTGTAGCTGGCGTTGAAATGATTTTATATTTCTCTTTAATAAATTGAATAAAAAATATCGTCCTTTTTATGAAACGAGCCAGACTTAACTGCATTAGCATTTGATTCCTGTAATTTCTCCTCCATCGAGATATTCTGAGAGCTGCTGCGATCGATATTACCAACTCCATAGCTGTCATAACAATTTGGGTTATAATGAACACTTCGAATATAACAGACGTTGTGGAATCATCTTGAGGTAGAACGAGATCCCGAGATGAATTGTCTTTGTCTCCGACATTTGTGATGTTCAATAAATTTATTATTCCCGATGACTCTGTTGCTAGATCCGTATCATTTACAGTATCCATTGCACTTTACGACACGATTTTTTTTTATTTAAATCACATTAACGTTCCTCAGTAGACATGCCGGCGACTGTCACACAAGTTATAAACTGTATGTAAGTGACTTGTGAATAAGGAACTGGGACATTTTATGTGGATTATTCATACTATACTGTTAGTAGAATTTTGCGGTTGTTGAACGTCATAGAACGTACAATGAGAACACGACGTGTAATAACATAACAGGTATTAATGAAACGTCACATGTTCAACTTTTTTAAGAACTTAGATTAAATTTTAAAAAGAAAATTATCTTTAATATACATAGTAAAAAAAATATCATTCACAGCACCCATATGTCGGACAATCCTTTTGCTGAATGCGATTTCTATTTGTCTATAATAATAATATATATATATATATATATATATATATATATATATATATATACATATATCATAAAAATGTTATTCCAAATTTTTTTCTTTCTAAATTTCTACACTACGAGCCAAAGTTACATGCAAACAGGATATGGATCCGTATCAACGTCAAGCTTGAACAAGCAAGAGTGTTTTCATGATACATAAATATTTCCAAAAGACTTACTTGATTTTTCTTTACAGCTACTCTAAGATCAAATCACCCTCGTCTGATATCAAGCAGCATAATGAAGATTTATAGATGATGTAACTTACCAGACAACTGGAAGTTTTTAAATGATTTGTATGTGAAAAAAACTTAAAAACAAGTTTTAATTTTCTCCAAAGATGGTTTTTCTATAGAATAAAGGAGATAATACTCGTATTATCATAAATGCTAATTTTCAGTTGAATCGTTCCATACATATGTTTATCTGAATATATCTACATATATACATATGAGTGTTAGTGTGTTTAGTTATGTGATAAAATAGTAACATATTTGTTAGTTACTGCACTTAAGCTGCCACATAATAATTTTAGTTCTGTAAATATACTTTATTTGTATAAACAGTTTCAACATTTATACCCAGCAAATTAGATTTAAAACAGAAAACAAATATTTAATCATGTGACAAATAACTCTGAGCAGATACAAGCAACAGGTTAACGTATAGCTGTCGGGTGTAATGTAACACTTTATGGATAAATAAATGACTTCATTTCATTGTATGTTGAGTATTGTTTGTTCGATCAATACCTTTAAAATATAGGTCAAGCTCAGTCTGCGGACGAATCACTCCAGTACTAGTGCATACATACAACGTTATTAATTAAATTTGAAGAGTAATTTCATACAAAAATAATTTACACCCGCCTGAAAGCGGCTTTAGTTTACATTGTATTTCGCTGGTCTGTAAAGTTTGGATTATAATTAGTATTATTTATTTCTATTATTGTGTATATGAAGCAGATTTTAAACGGTGTCAACTTTTTTTCAATTTGTTTTATTATATGGGATTCATTAATCTGGTAACTGATGATAGTAATAAGTCCATGAAGTATGTGATAAGAAAAAGGCCAGTGATGGACCTACAAAGGGGATTTTATAAAATGAATTTAAAAATCCTTAACACTTATTACAGAGACTCAACGTTTCTTGAAAATTTTCAGTTAATTGTGAGTCAAGTTTTATAAACAACTCTCATGTCAGAATAGTAGCGTTTTTTCGGAAGCTTTATTTAAAACAATCTTAAGTTGTCCATGATTTTTTAAGTCAAATTAAAAATT
Source organism: Danaus chrysippus (assembly GCA_916720795.1). NCBI lineage: Eukaryota > Metazoa > Arthropoda > Insecta > Lepidoptera > Nymphalidae > Danaus > Danaus chrysippus. The sequence goes on along the minus strand of CAKASE010000046.1, from coordinate 5,731,811 downwards.
AATTATAAGTTAGTTAATTGGATAAATTTTGTTCTTCAATAATTAAGATGTCCAGATTTACCAGTTAATTATTATCTTTCCTTGTTGTTTGTAATAATTAAATTACTCATTTATCGTATTTTTTCTTCAATTCCTTACTATCAACAACTAATAAGTTTTCTATAATGATTAAGGTTAAAGGAACATAATCCACGTACATAAGGATTCACAATTGCAGTGTCACTGAACACATTCGAAAAGATACCAATTTTTTTTTAATTAATTTCATATTAAGTTATTAATTCTTTAGTTTTCGTTACCTTTAAGACATATAAATCTTCGGTTTCTTTTGAGAATTCAGACTGTGATGAAATTAAATATGAAGTTTAATGTTTCCTGAGACGGAATTCTATCGCCTCAATCCCTTCGGTATTTATAAATATTAATCTATTATCCCTCCTCTTAGTTTATACAGATTTTAGGTCGATGACCTTTAACGTGATCATCATACTTATATTGATTACCTAAACTACATTATAATTTAGTTAAATATCGATTTATCATTACTTTACTCTTCATCTCAACACGTGCTTAACTTTTCCAGATAGTGAAATCATTTAAATAAACTAAGTTTTTCGGATATTGGTAACGAGACACTCATGTCATTGACCCGTGATCACAGTTGCTGTAAAGGAACCGAAAAGTCTGGATCATGTAAATATAAAATAATAAAATAACTGGGTAGTATCCAGACATCTTTCTCATAGTTTAATTTAAATGATTAAAAGCGAAAATCTTACATTTCATTAGTAAGACATCATATTCAGAAATTGTCAAAAAGTCAGAAAATCTATTTATAATATTAAGATTTTGAAATATTACAGATAACGATCTTGGCTGGATCAATGATATCGTTACCTCTTATCATAAATTTTCTCCCTTAGAAGATGTTTGAACATAAACACAAAATTGTTTCCTTTAAATTCTTTATTGTTCCCTCTAATAAATTGTAATGCTTGTTACCCTAAGTATTCTTGTTTCACTAACTTTTTAATAAAATTGAATGCCAGGTAAACACCGCTTTAAGCTTTATTTTTAATCTTCACGAAATGATTATGAATCTGTTAAAGCAACCCCAGAGTGCTGTCTAAGTAATTTTTCATTGTTAAGTGTCGTATATATCTCCATATAGTACGTCCGTTTTCATTATATTTTTTCTCAAAATATTTTTTGAATTAGAGAGTATTTCAAGATTATTTTTTTCATGACTGTACTTTACCAGTTGTTGTACGATTTTAGAATAATTTACCCTGACTTCATCTGAGAAGCATCTTTTCGTAATCCTAAAGATATATATAATAATTTCTTATACCTAAGGATATTATTAAATATAGATATTGAATGGCGTATTAACATTAAAATCTTATAAATAAATAAGCCTTAAGTCCGCCTTTAAAGACGTTTTTTAGTATACAATAAAGTTCATATTAACAATAATGCAAGACAAAACCAAATGTTTTCATTATGTAGTTTAAAGACAGCTAAAGATAAAATACATATTTTATAGTTAGTATACAAGAGATAGAGTTACAAAGATAGCTTTATACTATGAGTTACTAAACAGTGTTATTTATATTATTAGAGATAAATATATGTGTAATACATTATAACTAATAATTACACGTAAAGTGAGCTATGAATTGTCGTTTTTTTATCATTTATTAGTCATTTCCGATTCAAAATCAGTTATTATTGTGGGTTTATCTACTTCATTACTAACAGCTACCTGCATATTGCGTCACAATGATACGATGTCCTATCAGCTGTTATTGTGTACACGGCTTTAATCCAAACTGAATTACGGCATGATAAATATTAACGTCTTTTCCTATGACAATATTATTTTGTATATAATGTAGACAGTACCCAAATACAACTATAATTACATAATTTTTCTATATTTAATAGTTAATGTTGTATATAATGTAATTTTGCAATACATGTAGGTTGAATGTACATGTGTATTTAAATGTTTGCAGTTCCTTTTTTTATATATAAATAACTTTTAATTGTTATTTAGATCAAATACTCTGAATAATAATCTGAATTTATACTCCATTATGTAAGAGACCATAATTGGGTCAATATTTTGGCATGGAACTATTTATAGACTTTAAATTCATCCATTCCATTCTAGATATATAAAGAATTGGCTTATGTATTAGATTATATTAGATTAGATATAACTCTTTAAAACTTAAGGATATATATTCTTTTGAACCATCTTCAAACAAGTTTGTTAAGATCCAAGAATTGTTTGAGAGATTCCTTTTGAAATCAGACCCCGCATCGACTTTAGCCTAGTACTATTTCAATAATTTTTTAACACCAGTTTTGTAAATTGAGAAAACATGAATCAAATAACAATGAAGAATATATAATGTCAGTTTTCGTTTACAAACTTACTTATTATTTTTATGTAGTTTTGCAAAATACCGAGAGTTTTCACATTTTTTATATTAATTTTATTTATTCTTCCTAAATTTGAGTCCAAAAAGCGTAATTATAATGGATTTATCAATTTTTATATGAAGTGTCATTTCCTATAAAGCTGTTTTTGCATAAAAGTATTTTTTAAATAATATTTAAATTAGAAAAAACAGAAATGAAAATTCATCGAAACGAAATCTATATCTGTTAACATCGAAATATTTCGTAGAGTAACTGTAACGCGTATCCTATCACTATATATAAATATCTTTTATTTCTAACTTAAACATTCATTTAAAGAGTTAACTTTAAATAAAAAAATATTACTCCATTGTAAAAATATTCTCAATTAACAGGTAATCACCAAAAAGTTCATGTTCGATACAACGTCAATTACATCTACGAAACAGGAGAATTGTATTTACACTTGTTAAATATCTTTATTTTTGATAATTTGAACAAGCTTTTACTTGATGCATTTCAATTACTGTGTATCTAGTTATGAATAATGTTATATGAAAAATATATCAAAATGTAAACAAAGTAATGACGTATCATAGCAATGATAATGATTCATCGATTAAGGTAAAATATTACAGTAAATAATAATTAGAACACACTGTGTACATAATCAATTCCTTATTATTCAACACACGTGATTTATATAGGAAAGGAATAGGATTATTATGTTATTCTTAAAATTCAATTTGTATATAAAATTTAGGTAAAATTCTCATCTTAATACTTGACGTGTGAATTATGGTATTTATTGTATATATTTCCAGCCGTTCAAAACATGTTTACGACCCATCGTTATCTTTGACGAGATAAAGTTAATAATCAATATTGTACGTCCAACCCACTTGTAATAAAGGGTAACGAGTAGTTTGAAGGCATCAATGTTTATGGCATATAATCTACATTAACTGAAACGGCGTCAGACATCTTATGTACAGAAAATCATTGAAGTGTTTATATGTAGTATTCGTTGTTTATTATTGAATGAAATTATGTATGCAAACGAATTTTATACTTGTATCTTTCAAGTGTTTTTGGAAGCTATATACATAATGTATATGTGTGTGTAAACACACACATGTACTGTAGAGTTGTGTGTATTGTGGAGTTTGTAAGCTTAATGGTTTACCACATTAGTAAAGGAATTTATTAAAACTGATTACTATAACGGAGTCCTACTACAGTAAGAAATGAGAAATATGAAGAATATTACCAACAAATATAAATTTTGCTCGTGACTTCCTTTAACGTAAAAAAATAATAATGGCTTTCTTTAAGGAAATATCTTATAGGAAGAAGTTTTGAAATCTCAAATTAATAAATGTACTTATAACGTAAAAAAATAGCTTATACGGTATAGATTACTGGCTTCCTTCTATTATATCCAATACGTTTTAGATACTAGTATAGTTTTGCTCTCGAATAATCTTAAATTTACCAGATGTCAACATTAAAGGTTGCGATAGTTTTCATGAACTTAAGAGATATCTTCTCAACTTTTGGAGTAACAGTTAATGGGGTCAAATTGTGCTGGCAATCACACTAACTTTTGGTATACCCCCGTTCTAATTACAACCAAATAGAATTTAGATCGTTCTTTTAACATTATTCTATTTTAAAATCATTCATAGTAAATTTGTTTATGCTTTCATCTGTATAAAATTATTGTATGTGGCCTGTGTATACTGAAACGTAGGTATTTTGTTGTACCAAATGTAACTCCCCCAAGATTGTGATGAACATTAATATCCCTATACAAATATGAACATTCATAATAGGCTATTGTTTTGTATAATAGTTCTAAATATTATCGCTTTGTTCGCTTTCTATGGAGATCTTAAAGTATATAAAACGTCATAAAAATCATTTACATGATATTTTAATAAAATATTGCTTGTTGAAAACAAATTATTACTATTACAATAATTGAACACCAATCAAGTGTCATATATTATTAAAATAATATTTAATATTTATCACAGATAAAACATTTAACTATAATAACTAACAATACTGAGACAATCAAAAAGGTTTTATATATTTGACAGATAAATCTCATCTGTATAATATGTATGTATGTATAAGAATGTAGGCGTAATCGTAACTTATTTTCTGAATAGTATTCTTAAGCCCGATAATACAACCGAAAAACTATTTGATAAAATATAATGGAATGGTAAGAGAAAATTATATAAATTATAAAAATATTAGTAGTGAGCCTAAAAGAAATTTCTTAAATTATCATAAAAATAAAACTATAAAATAAACATATTCTTTATGCTTTAGTGATGGCAATAACTCAGTTACTATGAATATATTTTATCTAATCAGAAAGTGTAAATACATAATTAAAGATTTTTTTCAATTATAATGACGTTTATATTTAATTAAAATCACATATAATTAAAAAACCAATGTCAATATTGTTCTTATTTACAAACATTATAGTTTTCTTAGTACATTAAACATTCTGGGTGTGAATGAAAATGTACGGTTATTTAATTCGTAGCTCGAATAAATCTACATCATGTGACCCTGCGATTTACATTTTAAAAACGTTTCCTATTTGAACAAAACAAATATAAAACTTTATTTTATAGATCTAAGATGGGGAGTGTGAACGAATGATAGTAGCTTTTAAAAGAAAAGCAATTTTTAAAGAAAATCTTATAATACTGCTACGTTGTTTATACAACAATTGTCTAAAAGTTTACAGTACGGTCATTCTTCAGTCTAAAGTTACTATTTACTAATGAAAATTTTATGCATGCCAATCATGGTTATTAAGATCTTTCGAATTCCAAAGAGAGATCACTTATTGTCAAAGTCCTACCGATATATACCAAGGTTAATCCGCGAGGCTACTGAAATTAAAAGACACCCCAATTTCCATAGAGAAGTTTAGGCTGGATTCTATCAAACACCTGGAATCCTCTTCTTAAAAATATAAAATCCCATGTCCGTGGCCTCACTGCAGGACCTCGGGAGACCGGGAGCGCATTCTGCCGGCATCCAGAACGCTACACCAGAAAATTAAGAAATCAATGGCGATAGGTGATAAAATAACAAGACCGACTGAAAGACACTCACAGCTCGTCTGCCCGTGATCACGGTTGCTGTAAAGTAACCGAAACGTCGTTGTTTATAATCAAAAAATAAAAATCGCGTAGTACGAGTAGTATCGTACATCCGAAAAATATTAGTTTAATTTTAATGAATACTCGTGAAAATCTTAGAGACGAAACTTCTCAGCATTCCATGGACTCACCGTGCGGGTGCCGGGTCCATCGCGTTGCGTCTCATTAAATAATATAAGATGAAAACTCATTTGTATGGTATGTAATTCTTAATAATTATTCCCAATTATTTAGTAAAAATTGTTATTATAATCCTATTAATTAAATAATTCGTTTAAAAGACACTACATTTGATTTGAAGTACTGATCGGAACAGTTGTTAACATGCCCCTGGGGCGGTATAAGCAAAATATAATTGTATAAACATGATATTGTTTCCTTTTTGATATTTTACTGTTGAATATTTAGATGTGTTCATACATTGTGAGAATTTGTGTCAATCACTATAGGACTTATTATAAATGACGCTTATTACTCCATTTAAATGCATATATAATAGGAACTGTTCTAACTTATCTAATTTATATGAACGAGCATTTAAAAAAGTTTTTCCATACATTAAAGTTAAGTCGCCCATTGGAATATATTCGTAAAACATATAAATAATTTAAATCCCCTTGAAAAGTTCTGATAAATTGGAACTCCTTTATCCTCGCTTCGGTAATGGGGTAAAGAAGTGCGCAAACTTTGTTAATAATCTTTCAAATGATATCACATTTTTGCAAAATATGGTAAAAATTCAATTTAAAATGTCCTACTTATTATTTATAAAACAGTTTTTTTTATCAAAACTTTACTTATCTTAAACTCTATCTAGTTTAAACAACGAAACGTTAAAGCGTTAAAAATGCCATCCTCGAAGTTTTTAAAGATTAACAACAAAAATGAAATGAGTAAATCCTTCGATATATAACATAACTGCTTCATTCTCGCTTATATTAATGTATATATTTTTAAATTTATATATATAAAAAGATGTACGTTACCTAACTTGAGCGTTGTGAATTCAAAAATGTATAAACACTCAATAAATGAAAGAGCTAAGTCCGATATAATTTATTGGCACTGAAGTTATGGTCAAATCGAACAGTTATCGATGGGTTTACAAACAGTAACGATTAAGAGTGCGTTCGGATCACCTGTCGTACACGATCAACAGGAAGATCCGGGTGATATTGGCAGGAGCACGCAGGCTGCGGGGGAAGGCTTCAGTCGCCGCCCAGCCGCCCTAGCGAACGCGTCTCGCGCCAACGCCCCAGCTGTTCTATCGATTCAATCAACACGTTGGTCAACTATGTGAATGATTTGTCATGTAAACGGTAAGTTTGATGTTCTGGTATGCCAATGACGAGCTTTATGTATGACAGGCTTTATAGATGGATGTTTAGACATAAAAAAGATTTTATATATATTTTGAGTCCTATTTTTAAATGTGTTATGTTGTTTGTTTATTATTTTGATGTTGTTATTTTTTTTGCCAATTTATATTTATTTTATTAAAAAGAATCGGAATATATATACGTTTATTGACTACTGATGGTTCTATAGGGAATGTTATAGATTTGTTGTCGTAGTAAAATAGGATATATCAACTAATTCTTTTTTATAAAGACTTTATTTTGAGAAAAACTTTGGTAATCATAAATTTTGAATTAATTAACAAAAAAAAAAAATTCTTTTTTAAGAAATATAATATTATCGTAAGCCCCGACTCTGTGAGGAGTGGATGGAAAAGAAAAATTTTAAATGCTTGACCTTTCACGTTCACTAGGGGCCAACGACTAAGGCTACTTTCGATGTTAAACGCTCCTCCAATATCTTAATGGTTCCCGGGGGTCAACTTATATCCCCAAATGGTCATTGTACTGACATTCACACATATGTTAACCGCAACCCTTTTTATGAAGGATTTATTCGAATAATGCCAACAAATTTTATAATGAGTAAAAATATTTCAATGATTTTTATAAACAAAAATATTTTTTGGTCGTAGCTTTTGCAAAAACTTTTTTAAAAGATATGTTAGTGAGAAAATTAATTAAGGCTATCATAATTCTACTGTTTGTAACCTCGCTTTAACTTTTTGTATCTGATAATCAGGCTAGAACGTTCGGTAATGAGGGCATGTATGGTCAATAAATGCAAAAGTTTGCATGCGCTCTTAATCCTCAATCTATTCGACACACATTGTTCGACGGCTCGTCGTTTTTGGAAACATTGAACATAGAATAATAACGATGGTATACTTTAAATATTTTTTCTGTTTCTAGAACTTTCTTTTTAAGTCTTTATTTTTGCAAGCTAGCTTTACTTTGTATTGCCTAGCTTAGAGTTCGGACTCTATGTAATATTTTCTTTGTATGAAAAATAATCTGAATACAGGAACGTATGCCATCGCGGGATTTTGTATTGATTTTAAGCATTTTAAACAAGGGTAAATTTTTCACTCTATTACGCACGTACGAGTATGTCCTATGAACTAGAAAGCTTTCGATGGTTGTCAATAATTAAGTTATAGAGAAAATAACTTTATATGTATAGATATGTCTATTTAAATATGTATTTTATTACAAAATTCGTAGCGACTAAGCTGTCGTAAACTTAAACTTCGCACCAACTGCTTAAGACGATACACCCACTTGATGTTTTACTATATCCCAGTGATGTTTTAGAATGTTCTGAGCATCAAGCCATGATGTATAGTTGAAAAATCATACTTATTTGTAGAATTCAACACTACAGAACAATTGAAAGCTAACCATTCATATCTACACATTTGTATAGTAATATATTCAAATTATTATAAAAGACGGTTGTATAAAACATACATAGTATTTAATATTGGTGTAATTCCCTGAATATCGGCGAGTCTTTGTGTACGTTCAATGATCTGTAAAATAGTGTGGGTGTACGAGCTACTTTTTAGGTAATCCCTCCGCTAGCTAGATTTATCCCTATATTTATATTATAACGAAAAATTACTTCTGGGATAAAAAAATACCATGAGTATTGAATGCTTTTCGTTTCATCGTCCTTATGTTTAATGATATCGCGATAAAAAGAGATTAAATTTATTGTCTTTGTTTTGTTTTCTTTTTTCATGTCTAGGTAATTTAAGTCAAAGATTTAACTTTCATTGAAAATATTCCGTTCATTCATTTTTTTGCTTAGTAATATTTTCTAACAAATTAAATAATTATGAAACCTAGTACTGAAATATATTTTGAGATGTATTTTTTCTACTATTAAATATAACATATTTTTTTAAAAAATCTTTGCCAAAAAAAAATCATCACCTTCAAAATCAGTAAAATATTGAAGTCAACTTTACATTTAAAATAATCAATAGCACATTCTATTGAAAGTTAGTTAGCTTTCGAGGCATTATCTTTGTTTGCAAGCTTATAAAAAGATAACATGTGTTCATATTTTTAAATAATTAAATCAAATTTGTATAATTAATTAATATTTTAAATTTCATCTTCTTGTTTGACTGTGCTTGTTTAACAATAGCAGCGTTGAAATATGTGCCAACGAAAGACGAATAAATGATAAATATTGAAAATTTAAAGTCAAATATAATCCTTTTAAATATTTAGATCACCACATATCGATTTGAATTTATTTAGTTTGAAGAAAGACATAATTTTCGTAGAATATTAAAGATATTTTGCAATATTTATTGTATTAAAAATATTAAAACGCTTTTAAGTCAGGTTTTTTCCAATAACATAATTATAGTTTACAAATATTAAAATAATACTGAACCAAATGTTATAAGCATGAAAATTACTCTATGGGGTATTATATCGCAATAGGGTTACCGATATTATTATATGAAATTGTGTAAAGTGTTTAGAAAGTCTAAAGAACAAACTCATCTATTGACACTAATGCGGTACCAAGAAAAAAATATTTACTAAATTTATCTTCTCTCCTTGGCATTACCTATTCGTATTTTTGTAAAAGTAACTCATTTTAACTGTTAAGTGTTTTGTATTAAGGGATTATTATGTGCATTACTACTATATGCGGTATTTATTACAATGTATTGTCAAAATACATATTTTACTTCGTAAACTAAAAACACAAGATATATCTGCAAAAAGGAATTTATATAACACACTTCAAATATGATAAAGTCGTATTTTATAAATTGCCTACTAATAAACAATTTTATAGAAAATTAAGTATATTTATGTAAAAAATAATTTATGATCGAAATAATCAATACCGAAGTGTATACGAGAGCACGATGAAATATTATTCAATATTCAAAAAAATAATAATAATATATACATACATAAACATTAGTGACTTGTCCTTTATATATGTAAGATAAAGAGAAAAATATTTTAAGCAATGAATGATAAAAAAATCCCTGTTGATTCATAACATGTCCCAAAAAAGAAATAGTTTCTGCAACCCAAAATAATTAATTTCTTAAAAAATATATTCGCGTACGAGGTTAAGCATTCGTAGATACTTCTTTATTTGATAAAAGTATACACTCTTATAAAAATTGCTTTTATTAATTCAATAAGCGGCTATATTTTAAAACTCTACATCTAAACATGAGAGACGGAAAAAAATTGTCCTTTCATAGAAAAAAAACAAGTCCTAAAAGCACTCCATTAAATCCAAAGCGGTTAATTTCCGATGGAATAAGTGTTGTTTAATTGATAACCAACCACAATGTCGATAAGATTTTATTATAGCTAATGGAAACCATTTACGACGAGTGTTACCTTTTTAAATTGTTACTATAATAAACGAATTAAGGCATATAGCAGTAACGTTTTATCACAGAAAAGGTCTTTGTGAATTAATTTTCAGTCAAGAGGCGTTTTTATTCTCATTTTCAAGTAGAGTTATGAAAGTAGCAATAATATTCAAACAGTCCATACATAATGTAGTTATTATCTGTTGTGTCTACTCCATTTGTATTAAATGACGTCATAGCCAATTATATATTGCCTTACCAATTAGGACTATTGGGTCAGTAGTCTGGAAACGCCTACAAAATTTATACTAGCTTGCTACTATTACCTGCTAGATATTGTAAGATACAGTTGAAGTTGACTCGTAATATTTACTTATTAAAATTATAATAATATTCACGTAATTTATATTATAAGTTAGAACCATTTGTTTTTTCACGAACGTAGTTGATTTTTTGACGTTATACAGTTATCAATGCATATAAATAATTTCATCATTTCGTTTCGTTTAACAGTGACTGAATATTATATGAATAAAGAAATACATTCATTCTATATTAATCTATATTTTCATAATATTTGTATGGACTTTTTTTTTATTATTTATATTATAGCAAATGTTTTCATAGGTTAATTCAACTATGAAAACATTTGCTTGTTATATTTAGGTATTTCGATGCTTTTTATTAATAATAATTAAGATGATTTGACATTCATTTAAAATTCTAAGTCTTTAATGACTGCAGGACAGAAACTTTTAAGCAGCTTAGTTAGAACGTGACAAAGTAAGAACGTTTATGTGTTGTATCTAAGTACTGTTATTGGGTCGCTCTCAGTACTCTTTGAACGCTTTTCTTATAAACAAAAATATTCTTTCAAACGAAACAATATTCTAACAATTCCTTCTTGCATAATATTCATGATAATATTAAAAAATGTATAAAAGAATGCAGTAATAAATAAATTTATATTATAACTAAAGGTTAAAACATGTAATGAAATATTTATTTTATAAAAAGCATGGAATAACTTATCGATCTGGCGCTTTAACCTTTCGCAGAAGAGAAATTTTCAACTCTAAAAATAAACATTTATTTTAGGTAACGTTAATTGCGATGTATTGAGTTAGAAATAATAAAATTGCAATTTTCTACGGTAGGGCGTTAAAATATGAATCGATGAGGCTTATAATGAAGAACATAAGCTTAAATGGGACAAATTATTCTTTGAATGACAGTAAAACAAATGACGAGCAACAGATGTACACTTTTTATAAAAAAGCTAGTACATAATTATACTACTCCAACATGCCCCCTTTAATCTGCACTGTCCTAAACTTTATGATAATTTCTATCATAGATCATATGAATCTATTTTCTTGGATTGGTTTAGAGTTTTATGAGAAATAGAATAAATAAGAAAGGAATAAACATATAGTCTTCAACAATGATTTATTAGATAAATATAATTATAAGTAATTAATTTCGTACAAACCTTGTAAATCTATAACTTGATTGTTCTAGGAAGACATTTGTTGAAATTGAAGGATATATTATTATTGTAATCAGAATATTTTGACAAAAAGTAACATTTATTTGGAAAAACATTTGAACACATAGAGATCTGTTTTTAATTCTTTTTTGTAGTTTACTTCTCAGTTATATTACTTTTTATAGTTTCAAAGACTGTTCTAAGTTATTTTAGTAATTAAAGAAAAATATAAAACTACATTCGAAGTATACGTGAAAATATATGCAATAGTTTTGTTATTGACAAAAAAATTCATACTAAATATCACAGGATGTAAAGTAATTGCTAAAAAAGGAACATTTTTATAATTGACGCACGAAATTCACTAAAGGTATATTTTTAGAAATGTTTCCATTTGTCTCGAAAATGTGTATAAAGCTCTTCATTCAGAGATTTAATTGAGCGGAAAAGCAAAGTGGTAGGTACATTGTTATTGCTATGTATTAAAAAATGCTATTTAAATTTAAAACAGTGTATATATGTATGAGGATAATTTTATCAAATATATATATGTATTAGTATAATATAGGATTTTCTAAATATTCTGAAACTTTAATAAACAAATCGAATTAACTACAATATTTAACAAAAGATTTAGTCTCAAACTAAATATGAATAAAATGTATGTTGATTGTATTGCGTAAAGTTGATTTTAGATTTGACTTCTATTGATTACCAGCTTTTCATTTTAGATTAAATTTTACCGATAATTCGTAATAAAAATTTAATTAATTTTAGTTAATAGATTAATATTTTATTAGGTGTCGCGTTTCGTGATTGATCTGGGTAATTAATAATATCTTTTTGGTGTAGAAGCTTTGAACTAAAAGTACTGATTTTATGTTATATCGAAAACTCGTTTATTTCATTGAAACGTATAAGGTACTTTATTTTACTGAATTAAATCGAAAAAAAAAGTGTATATTTCTTTAACTTTTTACTCTTATTCTAGAATAACATAACCAAACTTGAAAGTAAAAAATTAATCTCATATGCAACCCAATTTACATTGTTTTAAGTATTAATTGTAAAGGATAACCACAATTTCTTTGTAGATAATATCTTGTAACAAACAGGACCCAAAACATATTTAAAACAGAGACCAACAAAACAATATATAAATATAAAATACTTTTATGTAGAATTCTATGGTGTTGTGTCTTAAATCAACATCGTTTTCTTATTTTCCTTTCATCCTATGAATTTTTGACTGAGATATTTTCTTCATCTACTTATAGTTTTGTTGGTATGAGAAAATAAATTTTCTTAGTGGCTTTAATGTTCGTGAGAGTTGAAGTGTACTCGGAAATAATATCATTGTTAATATCTTATGAGTGATATTTATTTAAAAAGGTTAAGGTTAATAGAGACGTATGTTTATTTGCGTATAAGTCAGTTGAATTGTTATAATAAATAGCTATTTAATTTTTAACCGTCAAAGCATATATTTATCTATAAATCTGAGAGATGAATTCATACAATATATCTTCATAATTATATTTACAATGCTTGTAAGAATCATTTCGTTGTGTCAAAAATAGAGTACATTTTACCCATAAGTAGATTTCCTTGTTGAGATACGTCACTGTACTTATTTACACATATAATTTATAGAGGTTGGTAATGCTATAAGGCGGCGCAATAAAAATAAATATATTTTTTGTACGAAAGTTCTTAAGTTAGCACTTACGATTATAACATTCTAGAAATTAATATTCCCTCCTCTTGTATAATACTAATACAATAATTCATACTTGAGGATTTCATAAAGGGCGCGAGGGAAAAGTATTCTCAAACATAGGAAAAACGATACTTTTATCATAAATCTCGTTAGACTATAATAAATTAAATTTAACCTGGTAATAAATTTAATGTTTATAAATATGAGTACTTTACAAGATTTCATTTAATATACAATATACATATATTATGTATGTAACAAATTTTTCGAGTAAAATGTTGTTAGTCAATTTTTAATGTCAAGTTACTTTGTTGGACAGAAAATTTGCTTACTTCGAAAATAAATAAATTTAATAACTTAATATAGTTGATTTTAATGTTAAAGATTTCAAAAGTAAATAAATATAAATATGTACAGGCTTTTATATTATATACATTAAGTAATAACGTTTTCAGTAGATAATTATTTGAAAGTAATTTTAGTCAGTGGTGGCCTAGTGGTTAAAAAGCTCGCCTCTCATGCATGAGGGCGCGGGTTCGATCCTGGCAAGTACCAATGTGATTATTCCGAGTCATATGTACTTTCTAAGACTTTTTAGACATCACTGATAAATGCATTCCCAAAGAGGGTTGATGTCAGGCAGGCGGCCGGTCGTAAAATTTTTTAGCCAAAACTATTCACAACATGTAAGGCAGACCCTGGCTGAAGCTGGGAAATTGCCAGGTAGAAGAAGAAGAATTATTTGAAAGTAATTTTTATTCGATATATCTTATTCAAATAAACGCTTGTTTATTTAAGTAAAAGTTTAATTTTTCATTTTACTTTATTTAATTTTTTAAATTTAAATTGAAAATTAATTTTTATTTATTTATCTCTTATTGTTATTAAAAGGATTGCTTATATATTTTTTTTAAATTCCCTATTCATTTTAATTTTTATCCGACAGTCTTAGAAATCGAATTTTAATGGTATTATTAAGAATAAGATTAATATACAAATTTAACTATACATTTATTTATCTCCTGTGCTTTAGAATGGGAATTTATTTATATTTATTGTTTCAGATAAACGAACTAAAAGAGGCTGATTTTCTGTTATGAATATCAATTATAACTATTAGTACCTACTGTGGTTTTGTTATTTGTGTTGTACTTGGCTGTCATATTAGTGACAAATGTGTTAAGTGGTAACGTCAAAATGAGTTTCCTGTCATCGATTGGACAGTATGTGGCGGGTGTGGCTGATAGTGTGGCTGGGTTAGCACTCTCGCCACGAAGGGCTCCTCCGCCACGTCATCGGTCAGCTGAGGATTCCCAGCAACAACCACAGCCTTCAACAGCTACAATGAGAGGTACGTATTATTATTTATAATGACACTCACGATAACAATGTCATGATAACCTTTAGTCGGATTAACTCAAGGTCGCAGTGACATTTAATTGTAAATCTTATCTTGAATTAAAAAAAGTGGGTAAATCCATTCACAATTGTTAGATTAAGGGATTTAAAGGATTTTAGATTTGAATACATCACTTTCTGTATCTTAATTTTTAATTAAATAAATAGATTTTTGACTAAATGTATTTAGAAAGACTGAATGACATTGTGAGAGAATAAAATATAATTTCAGCCGTAAGCTTCCCTACGACCTTGTGGACTGTAAATATCAATTACTTTTTTGCTCTCGTAAGAAAGCCAGTTTTAGATGTAGGTATTGGTCATGTTTTGTATAAATACGGCAGAGAGTAACTTAAAGCATCAGTAGTTACACTGTGTTTAACTTACAAGCAGCAAGATGTTCAAATTAGTGGTGTTGTGCGCTTTCTTGGCAGCGGCGGTTGCTGACCCCGACCCAGCACTTATCGCAACCCCTGCCTTTGCGCCAGCTATTTTATCTCCTGCAGCGAGATTATTGCCAGCCTCAAGCTACGTGTACCAGTCACCACTGATTTCTGCACCTCTATCGTACTCCGCTCCCTTGGGATATGCTCACCTCATCAAGAAGCGGTCAGCACCACTTGTTCTGAACCCCTACTCCTTCCCCTCTTCATACATCGCACCTGGTAGCTACGCGTACTCATCTCCGATCGTGAGCTCCTACTCTGCGGCCGCTCCTTTGGTACCAGCTATCGGATCTGGTCTTGTGTATTCTTCAGGAGCTCATTTCATTAAGAAGCGCTCAGCACCCTTGTACTCATCGGCCTACATAGCTCCGTCAAGCTACATCTCTCCTCTTAACTACGCCACACCTTTGGTAGCTTCAACTTACTCTGCCCCAGTTGTATCCACGCCCCTGATTTCTTCAGCACCAATCTCCTACGCAACTCATCTTATCAAGAAGCGGTCTGCTCCCTTGGCTGTTGCTGCTTATGCTGCCCCTGGAGCCTACTCCCATCAATCCCGGTTTGACTTCAAGGCTTCCGGTCCAGTTGCTGCCTACAGTTCCTACATCGCCCCTCTATCTTATTCTCGCCCAATTGTTTACTCTCACGTATACTGAAAAAAGGGTGGTAAAAAAGTAAACGAGTTCCATCAACATCAGTTACCATTGAAATAAATAAACTGCCTATATAAAAATAACTTTATATTTTATTTCATTTTAAAGCCCTTTAAAACACAGACAAAATAAAAAACTATTTTTTATATTGCAATGCATACGAAATACAAATTAACCCTAGCAAGTTAGCCCATCTACGTTTTCTATTAATAACTCAAAATTAAAGAATATATTTAACAATTTAAAAAATAATTCACCAATTGAACTTTAAAAACAATATATGAATTAAAAAGGAATAAAAGTACATATATTGTGTGCAATGTTACATTTCTATCTCTGTATTAATACCAGAATTTCGTTATTACTTGTAAGAATAATTGAATAAAAACAAAACAAATAACTAAAAAATGTCTTATTTTAAATTACATAATATCTAAAGTGATATAAGATTAAGGAACCTGACCTTTATATTTTGATTTTAGAACTATATCAGTGTGATCTTTTACTATCTAACCTGATGTGACAAAGAGAATAAAAGAGAATGTTTGTAGCTTAGTATGTCGTTCTAAATATCTAAATACACTATTATTAACATTGATTAATATATATATTAAGTCAGTGGTGGCCCAGTGGTTAAGGGCCCGCCTCTCGTTGCCGAGGGCGTGGGTTCAAACCTAGCAAGTACCAATGTGATTTTTCGGAGTCATATGTACTTTCTAAGAGTATTTAGACATCACTGACATACGGTGAAGGAAAACATCGTGAGGAAACCTGGACTTATAATTTCACAATTATAAGTTTGAAATCACCAACCCGTCTTGAGCAAGCGTGGTGATTAATGCTCAAACCTTCTCCATGTGAGAAAGAGGCTTTGCTCAGCAGTGGGCTTCTGATGACAATATATTAACATTGATATAAGCATTACTGTTGAAATGGTGTAAAGTTTTAATTATTAAGTAAATAACCCGACAAAACTTGTCACGTTAATGATAAGAGATATAGTTCGTTTTTAAAACCACAGACCATTATATACGTGTGCATATGTATAGAATAACTCGTTTAAGTGTATAAGATTGTGAGTTAACTATGAGATAATAATACTTGACTATTAACCACAAAACATAACAAAATTTAAAAAATTAAGATTTCATATCCTTAAACTGTTTTTTAAAAGAATTTAAGTCTTAAATTTTAAATATTTTACAACAGTGAGCGTGTACTTTATGTCTTCTACTTCATGCTCGGGTGATTTCATTTTGGTATGGTTTAATCTTACGTTCATATATCGAGTATCTATCAAAAATATATATGTAGTCTATGTATTTCTTTCATTAAGTAACTATGATGGCAACAATTTTAAACAATCGTATATTTATAAGTCAAATAAACGTGGCGAATGATGATCTGAAATATTTTTTTTTATGTTATGCTATTCGGTATTTTAAATTACGAACAAATTGGAACAATACTCTAATAATAATTAATGAATAGTAACCTTATATTGGCATCTTTAATTTAAAAATATATTACTAACTTAAAGAAATCAGAAGAAAATCAGTTAGAAAAAAATCATTCATGATTCTTGTATTTATATGTGGATATATTTGCGAATATCCCTTATTTGTTTTTAAATTGATTCACCAGTATGACGGTCATTATTTGGTACACAATTTCGAAAACAACATTAATAACTTTCAAAGGCAACCTAAAGTTTTAGGTCGAGGGATGCATATGAATGTTACTGAAGAATCTTTATTATAATTTATCTCAGATTAATATATTACGTTTTTAGTTACCTTAATCTCTAATCCTATAACGTTGATCAGTTCTTTTTATTTTATTCTTCAATATTAAATAAGGGTTATTAAACAGAATGATTTCAAACAATTTGGTCTGACAAACCACAGATCCCCGCTCGTGAAGGTATATACCGCGATTAATTCACGAGGCTTTTGAAATTAAAAACATAAAACATACTTATTGTCATTGAAAGGCTGCCTACAATTTATCTAAAATCTGGGACCTTCAACAATAATATAAAATTCCATGTCTCTGATCACATAGCAAGAGCTGAAGACACTCTAAGTTAATAAAGTAAGTTAAAAAATTAAAAAAATCGTTTACTCAAATACTTATAAACTTTGACCTATAAATAAACAAGTCATTGTTAATTTTTCTGACACAATGATGTGCATATAAGAAAAAAATGTGAGTGGGGTCCCTCCCCACGGATGAAGTCAAACTTCATAATATTGGAATGAAAATGAAAAGGGGTAGAAATTGATTTTAAGAAATGTTTTGTGTTCTTTAAAACATTCTTTATAAACATTGCTTACAAATCACAATTAATTACGCGAATGCGTCGAGCGCCACACATTCCCTCTCACTCTATCTCTTTTTACTCCCCCCCCCCCCCCAAGGAGCGTAAAACATTCAACGCAACCTTGTTGGAATTCAGTTTCACTTCATCAACTCAAGCAAAAAAAATAAGATTCATATTGAATTTCAATCATTTGAAAAAAGTATTTTACTTACATATTTCACTTAAAGTAACGATATATACATATTTATATTTGAAATAACGATATAAAAGTATATTTTTGAATTTACCACGTGATATAAAATTAAAGAAAAAAAAAAATATTGTTTTACAATTTTTAAATAAATTTCCATTTATAGTCTTGATGTTCTGAATTTCTATTGTTTTTTTTAAATACATAGATTGATACATAGATAGCCTTGATATTTAACGATGATATCTGAATTGGCTGTGCATGGTTTTATGTATGAAACTTTAAGCGATTTGCGTTAACTTTGCTTTTTACAAATAAAAGTTTTTTTATTGATCGAACAAACGTAATAATATTACATCATATTTGCTGATTTTTATAGTAGGAAATATTGAAGATAAAAAAAAATTATAAATATACTTTTTCTTTTTTATTATTCAACTGACATAGGTTTTTGTGAAACATTTATTATGGATGTAAACATACATGATACAGTTACTACTTGGTCTAGATGATATAAGTAAGACAATCTGGTATTAAATTGTATTTTTTATTCTTAGTAATGTAAAATTATTTACATAACTTTTTACAGAATTTTACGTTAGGATGATGGAATACAATTCTATATATTCATGACTTATTTGTTCAGTACAAATGGGTGTATGCAATGGGACGGGAATAAACCAGGGGGCTTGAGTAAGATGTGTAGGCTGTCACTGGACCCGAAGATTGGATGTCAACTCTGGACTGGTGAGAGTAGGCTCCAGGAGCGGCGTAAGCAGCAATGGCAAGAGGAGCAGACCGCTTCTTGATGTAGTGAGTGGAGTAAGAGTAAGGTACGGAGGAGATAAGAGGAGAGGAAATGGCTGCAGCAGAAACTAAAGGCCGGCTAGAAGAGTAAGTTGTGGGAGCGATGTAAGTGAAAGGAGTTGTGTAGCTGGATACGGGCAGGGTTGCATACCGCTTCTTGATGAGGTGGGCGCCGGTGGAATATACTAGTCTAGATCCGATAGCTGGTACCAAAGGAGCAGCAGCGGAGTAGGAGCTCACAATCGGAGATGAGTAAGCATAGCTACCAGGTGCGATGTATGAAGAGGGGAAGGAGTAGGGGTTCAGAACGAGTGGTGCTGACCGCTTCTTGATGAGATGAGCATAGCCCAAGGGAGCGGAGTACGATAGAGGTGCAGAAATCAGTGGCGACTGGTACAAGTAGCTGGAGGCTGGGAAATATCTCGCCGCAGGAGCAATAATTCCAGGCGCCAAGGCAGGAGCTGCGAAAAGTTGTGGGTCGGGGTCAGCAACCGCCGCTGCCACGAAAGCGCACAACACCACTAATTTGAACATTTTGCTTTGTTTACTGTTGATGAACAACTGATGCCAGACGTAAATCATATTTGGTATTTATAGTAAAATAAATGTTATGAAAGCTAAGGGCGATGTTTATAAAAACCGGTATAAAAGTTGTACGGGAAGCTGATATTTACATGTTAAAGAGACCTTCAAGATGTTTTATTTTATCACAGATGAGATATTTTTTCCTTTTCTTAAAAATAGTATTATAGTTTTACATTTGTATACTTTCGTGTGTACAAATAATACATAATTAGACATAATAGTTCTTATACATCTGATGATTGTGTAGTGATTAAATATATTTTTAAAAATTGTCAAAAAATAAAAGATAGATAGATAACAAAAATATGATACAAATCTTCGATTACATAAAGTTTCACAACTTTGTAATTTATAAAAGTACATCAATTTCATAAGCTTAAAGAAGATTGTGTGTAAAAGTCTACGAGCAAAAGTAATAACAATGGAATCTTTATTTTAACTTCTCCTGGCTTTATTATTATTTACTTATTGCTTTTAATATAAGATATGTTTTAAACTACCCATCAAATTTATCTGATATATAATTTTCTAGACTTATGAAGTCCTCTTTTAGAAAGTGGTCAATCAGAGGTCTTCACGAGACATTTCAGTAGATAGAAAAGTCATAAAAACTTACTTTTGTAATTCCCAAAGTATCCCTATATGATAGAAAAGAAGTGTGGGAAATACAAACATTGTTCATTAGGGCAGATCAACCTATCTGCTGGTTCAGCATCTAATACTCAATAAAATAAAAGATAATTATAACTTTTTTATTTAACAGAAATAGAATAATCAGAAATACCCAAATATACAATACTGGTTAACTATAACTTTTCTTTAATATATAATTATTTTAAGTATATATAAGTTTGTGTAAAAAATAAAAAAAGTCTAGAATATTGTATAAATGTTATCATTAATTACAAAACAATAATTTGAAAAAGGCCTTTAAGTCAAAGATTTGTTATAGTTGCTCTTATACAACATATGTGAACAACCTCTATTTCAAAATAGTACTAGAAAGATACTTTTCAAATCTTACTGACCAATTGTTTCATAATATTTCATTGTTATTACTTCATATCCAGGACTTAATTTTCGAATTTCGGCCTTGCTATGTTACTAACGACATAAGTAGTGCGTCTAGAATTATTGTGTGGTTGAACTTATGTATTTGAACTTTGAGCAATATACAAAAAAAAAAAATTGAAGTTAATACATTTGTGTTTGAGAACTTAAAGTATTAAACTTAATTTTTAATAATTTTAATACGTATGATATTAAAATTCTTATTTTACATTAATTATTGTTTAAGCACAATTTGCCTTTGGGTTAAACTCACTGCAAAGTAATTGTATCCTTTGTTTGTAACCAAAATAAAAATCTATATATCTGAGTTACTTAATAAAATAAACTTTTATTTATACATGTAGTAATCGGACGACTTGTTAAATCTTTATGAAATTTATTATTACTTTATAAACTTCTCAGACTGATAGATTTTCACAAAAGTAGGTAAAAATTTGTAACAACAGATATAAATAGATCCTTCGGAATACAGTTTCTAAATAATAAATAAATACATGTAAATGTATATAAATGTTCATTCTTATGATGCAAGACACATAATAATGGGGATAACTTAAAACGTTGTTATAGCTGAAACTATACGATATATGTATATAGTTTTCTGTCGATAATTCTGTGTGATATTACAAATCCTAAATTACATATATGATCACAAACTTAATATAATTAATAGAGTGAGGTGTAACTATATAGGATAATGAGGTTATTATAGTTTTAATTAATTATGTGAGAGAAGGAACATCCAAGACCATCCCTTTGTAGGCTTTTGTGTCTTAAATAGAAAAAGGATTTATAGGGTAAGTCTTAGTTACGCTTGACGATATCAAGATGAAATCGATATTAAATACACACCCACACATGTAATTCTCCGATCAGACGGAGATGTGAGATCGTCTAAGATTCAGGGTTAAAATTAATAAACATATGTAAAAAATACTACAAAATTATTTAAAAATCTTTTAAAATCAAATTGCTTTTATGTTGTAAAATTTCTAACAAACTTAATTGAAGAATTGTATTTATTAATTTTTTATCGATGTTAAAATAGGTGATAAAATAGTTATGCCGGTATAGTTTTCTCTCCTTTTATTTTTATGTGCTAGGTGACGATAAAATCACTTTCTTATCCCTTATATTTTGCTACTAAAAGATGAAGGAATCAAAATGCCTTCAACTTTCCTTCTATTATGGGCATTCTATAACTAAATAATAAAGGTACTGGTTCTTAATTTCACACTTTGTGTATTTTTCGCATAGTGAATTTTCTTTTTAACATTTTTATTTGCATTCAGTGACTTCGATTCTATTTCTTGTCCTGTAATTTAAACTTTCGAAATCAACAGGTGTTAATTTAATATCTATAAAATTTGGGGTTGATAAAGGAATACAAGTGTTAATAATTTTTACAATGGCACTTTATTTATTAATGTTAAAATAAGGATTTTTGCATCCTTATAGTTGTATCTTCTAGTACAGATGAGAGTAAGCAATGGGTTGAGAGTAAGACAGAGGAGCAGGATAAGATGTGTAGGTCTCGGTGACTGGTCCAGTTGCCTTGTATTCAAACCGGGATTCATGAGAATAAGATCCAGGAGCAGAGTAGGCGGCGATGGCTAGAGGAGCAGAGCGTTTCTTGATGAGATGAGTCGCGTAGGAGACAGGTGCGGATGAGATCAAGGGGGTTGAAAGGACGGGGGCAGAGTAAGTTGAAGCTACTAAAGGTGTGGCGTAGTTAAGAGGAGAGATGTAGCTTGATGGAGCTATGTAGGCCGATGAGTACAAGGGTGCTGACCGCTTCTTAATGAAATGAGCTCCTGAAGAATATACAAGACCAGATCCGATAGCTGGCACCAAAGGAGCGGCAGCGGAGTAGGAACTCACGATCGGAGATGAGTACGCGTAGCTACCAGGTGCGATGTATGAAGAGGGGAAGGAGTAGGGGTTCAGAACGAGTGGTGCTGACCGCTTCTTGATGAGGTGAGTATAGCCCAAGGGAGATGAGTATGACAGAGGTGCTGAGAATAGTGGTGACTGGTACAAGTAGCTGGAGGCTGGCAAAATTCTTGCTGCAGGAGAAATAATACCAGGAGCGTAAGCAGGAGCTGCGAAAATTTGTGGGTCGGGGTCAGCAACCGATGCTGCCACGAAAGCGCACAACACCACTAATTTGAACATTTTGTTAGGTTCTGTTGTTATTAAGCAACTGATACTCAACACAAAAACTGATAAGTATTTATAGGAATATATGAATAATGAAAGTTGAGGACTGATTCTGTAAACTGGTATCGCAAGGTCATTGGTTTAATAGCTGGGATGGTAATTTTATTTTCTACTTATTGAATTTTATTTTTCTTTTAGAAGAAAATGCTGGACAATTTTAATTAAGAAAGTATTATTATTTTTTTAATTATTCCTATTTATTAACTGACCATTATATGTGAGAACTTGTTCGTTTTGTCATACTTTTTTTTATAAAATTTTCCGCACTTGGAACATATCCTACTTTTAGAAATTGAACATATTCTACTGTAACATTATAAAAGCGATAGTTTTTGAAAATTTATAGACGTTAGATAGTCTTTCAGGTAAATTAACGTAAATTATTAATTGAACGGAATGTAATGAAACTTTCCAATAATGTAGGTTATATATTACAAGAAAATACATGCTAGAATTTTTCTTTTTATTCGGTATAATTTTAACGGTAACAAACCGTAAGTGCATACACTTAGAGTATGAACACACTTTACTAAGGTTTGGTGAATATATCTCTAAAAAACTTTTTATAAATTTTTCTTTTAACATCATACAGGCGAAAACGCAGTCGTAGTAGTAGACAAACACTAGTTTTCTTCAAATATTTGTTAATATTATTTGCTATGGATCTTCTAAAAGGAGAGATTCACTGTTTCATATACGATGATACAATAGTAACTTTTACCTTCTAATTCCAATCAAGTGAAAGTGTAGATAATGTTACCTTTAATGTATTACGATTTCATTGTTTTTCTTTTCAAATCTAAATTATCCCTACGGGATTTCATTAGAAGAAATATACTCCAGACAAAACTTTGTCTAAGAGTCCGTGAACCATAGACTTTCGTAATAATTATATAAAAGCTGAAAGATTGCTAGCGCGTGTTTCAACAGATGAAAGAACGATGACCTATTATAAAGTTTGGGTCGCAGTGGCTTTATAAGATAAACGGTACGAAAGGTGTGCGAAATATAGATATACTTTCGTCAAAATGTAAAAAGTGATTTTTTATCTAATTATTACAAATAAAATTCAGCGATTACATTATAAGGTAAGCAATATTATTTTTAACATTAGTCTCATACTAAATAATTAATATAAAATTTATCTTTGAAAATATCATATAATATTGATTATATTATTTAGCTAATAAAGGCATGTAAAAAATACTTAACAAATAATACCGTGATCATTTAGGGTGTCTGGCAAGGGATTGCCACGTTGTTAAGTGTATTGCAATGAATAATGTTATTTTTAGTAATATTTTGAAGATAATACCATGAAATTATCGTAAGATATTGATTGTTTTCCTAAACCACTGCAATCGAAACATCATAATGAGCCACCGTTCTTACCTACATATGTTCCTAGCATTCGCTGCAAACTTTCAGCTTCTATAAAGTAACGAAGGTGCTTGATATTGAATTTTACTATCATTCTACATAGTTTCAACTATCTATGATAAGATATGAAATGTAGTCAAATGCACCTCACGCTTTTTACTCTTAATTAAAATAGTTTCGTTGTAATTTAAACTTATTTTCTACTTTTTTGGTTTGGTTAGCTATAAAGTGTGTTTTTTAGTTTTTTTAAACTATTATTATATTTACTTTTTTTATTCATTAAATTTAAAAGCGAAAGAGTAAGCCTAAACTGGAGACATCTATTTCTTTCACTCCACTACAGAGGATATACATATAAAAGAATTAATTAATCCTAGCGGCCCTAAGGAAAATGGAAAACTATTATCAAATTATT
The DNA here is from genome assembly GCA_916720795.1 of Danaus chrysippus. NCBI lineage: Eukaryota > Metazoa > Arthropoda > Insecta > Lepidoptera > Nymphalidae > Danaus > Danaus chrysippus. The sequence goes on along the minus strand of CAKASE010000046.1, from coordinate 5,706,767 downwards.
GCATTTTCATCGGTCCGTGGTCCGTATACAAAGTTTCAAATTATTCAGACGTCTAGAAACAGGTGAAAATTAAACTCAAAGATTCCGTTACATACATACAACCCAAGCTAATAAAAGCGTGTAAAAAAAATGAATATTTTCTTGCCATGTAAAATATTAAAATTGAAACTTTATATCCATATGTTCAAAGAACAGTTGTATATTGGTATAAAAAACCGTTTGTGTGTATGGTACGAGTATGTATAAGTAAAATGAATACATTTACATTATATTAACAAGAGAAAAACATAGACACTGGCTAAATTTACATACATTAAAATTTTGTTCGTACTGTATTTGCTTGCTATTATTTTTACTGCTATTATAATATCATAAATTTTATTTAAAAAATTGGTGTATATTTTTCAATAAAATGGTGCAATATATTATTTTATTTACAATAGCAATTCTTGTAAAGCCTTCATAAGAAGTCGCTTAAATAAAAGGAATATTTAAAAAAAAAATGCTAAGGAGGATTCATATATCCATATATTTAAATCATTTTATAAATAAGAATTCAAGTTGTCTATCTTAGAAAGAAATTGTTATTATAATTTTCTAAATCTTTCTATTGTGTATGTTTCGAGTTTTCGATAACTTTAGACAATCTCTGGCCATTTTTATAAACGGTATATATATTTATTTTTATTGTTGAATATTGAATACAAAAATGTATAATATCCGTGAAACTAGGTTCGTAAGAAAAAATAAAAATAATGTTTTAGTGTTTACATTCGTATTTTATTTTGCAGAAATGGTAACTGATGTCGTTATAAAGTCCAACCTCACAGTAATTTTAGACAAAAAAAGGAATGGGGCGAGAATAGCTCAGGGGAGCAGGATAAGATGTGTAGGTCGTGGTGAGTGGTCCAGTTGCCTTGTATTCAAACCGGGATTCATGAGAATAAGATCCAGGAGCAGAGTAGGCGGCGATGGCTAGAGGAGCAGAGCGCTTCTTGATCAGATGAGTCGCGTAGGAGACAGGTGCGGATGAGATCAAGGGGGTTGAAAGGACTGGGGCAGAGTAAGTTGAAGCTACTAAAGGTGTGGCGTAGTTAAGAGGAGAGATGTAGCTTGATGGAGCTATGTAGGCCGATGAGTACAAGGGTGCTGACCGCTTCTTAATGAAATGAGCTCCTGAAGAATATACAAGACCAGATCCAATAGCTGGTACCAAAGGAGCAGCAGCGGAGTAGGAGCTCACGATCGGAGATGAGTACGCGTAGCTACCAGGTGCGATGTATGAAGAGGGGAAGGAGTAGGGGTTCAGAACAAGTGGTGCTGACCGCTTCTTGATGAGGTGAGCATAGCCCAAGGGAGAAGAGTATGACAGAGGTGCTGAGAATAGTGGTGACTGGTACAAGTAGCTTGAGGCTGGCAAAATTCTTGCTGCAGGAGAAATAATACCAGGAGCGTAGGCAGGAGCTGCGAAAATTTGTGGGTCGGGGTCAGCAATCGCCGCTGCCACGAAAGCGCACAACACCACTAATTTGAACATTTTGTTAGGTTCTGTTGTTATTAAGCAACTGATACTAAACACAAAAACTGATAAGTATTTATAGGAATATATGAATAATGAAAGGTGAGGACTGAACCTGTAAACTGGTATCGCAAGGACATTTGTTTAATAGCTGAGATGGTACTTTTAATTTTCTACTTATTCAATTTTATTTTCTTATAGAAGTAGATGGTGGAAAATTGTAATAAAAAAATAATAGAATTTGTTCGTGTAGGTCATACTTTTTTTTAACAAAAAGTTTCAAATGCTTAAGTTAGACAAATATGGCCAAATGTGGTTGGCATGTGGAACATACCCTATTAATATTATGTATAAATACGAATGAATGGATGTTACTTAATTTTTCATGTAAATTATACTGAACGAAATCATATGAAATGTAGCTTTGACATGTGAACAACATACATATATGCGGCTATTTATCTTTTTATTCCTTGAAGTTTGTACGGCAGTCGGTTTTTTCGACTGTTGTACGCCATAATTGTATGGAGTATGAACTTACTTCATAGACGATAGATATGTCTAAGGAATGGTGAATTATTATCAATTTCTCTTTTCACATAATACAGATGCCAAGGCAGTCAAAGTTGTATACAAATCCTAGTTTATTTTATATATTTATTAAATTATTTGCTATGGACCTTTAAAAAAGAGAGAGTCCCTGTTTCATAGAAGATGATACGATAGTAACTTTTACATTTTAATTTCAGTCAATGCAGTTAAAACAGTTCCGGAAATTTAACCTTTAATTTATTACAATCTCATTGTTTTTCTTTCCAAATCTAAGGTATGCCTTCGGAGACTTCTTTAGAAACAATATACTGCAGACAAAACTTTGTTTAAGAGTCCGTGAATCATAGACTTTCGTAATTGTATAAAAGCTGAAAGATTGCCAGCGCATTCTTTCAACACAGGTAAGAACGACGACCTATTATGAAGTTTGCGTTGCAATGGTTTTATAAGATAAATAGTACTAAAAGTGTGTAAAATGCAGAGCTACTTTAGTCAAATAGTAAAAAGTGATTTTTCAGCTAAATATTACAAATAAAATTATTTATAAGTCTCATACTTAATAATTAATATAATATTTATCTTTGAAAATATCATATAATATTGATTGATAATATAGTTTAGCTAATATACGCATGTAAAAAATACTAAAAAAATAATACTTTGATCATTTAGGGTGTCTGGCAAGGGCTTGTCACGGTGGTATGTGTCTTGCAATGAATAATGTTATTTTTAGTAATATTTTAAAGATAATACCATAAAATCATCGTAAGATATTGATTGTCTTCCCAAACCACTGCAATCGAAACATCATAATGAGACACCGTTCTTACCTATGTTGCTCTATAATAAATAATAATAGTTTACAAAACACGCTTTTATAGTTAACCGAATTAAAAAATCGAATCTAATTTACATTTAAATAGAAATTATTTCAATTTAGATTAAAAATCGTTTGGTGCTTGATATTAAATTTTACAATCATTTTAGTGGCATCTATCTATGAGAGGTAAGATATGAAACGTTGTCAAATGCACCTCACGCATTTTACTCTGAATTAAAATAATTTCTTTGTAATTGAAAATTACTTAAGGAGTGAGCCCAAACTGGAGACATTTATATCTTTCACTTCACTACAGATGATATATAAGAGAATTCATTAATCCTGGCCGCCCTTATAAGGATAATGGAAAACTGTTATCAAATTATTGCATTTTCGTCGGTCCTTGATCCATATGCAAAGTTTCAAATTATTCAGATTTCTAGAAACAGGTGAAAATTAAATCAAAGATTGCTTTACATACATAAATACAACCCAGGCTAATAACAGTGTGTAAAAATGCAAAAAAAAGAATATTTTCTTGCCATGTAAAATATTAAAATTGAAACTTTATATCCATATGTTCAAAGAACAGTTGTATATTGGTATAAAAAAACGTTTGTGTGTATACTGTGTACATATAAGTGAAATGAATACATTTACTTTATATATGTATGCATATTAACAACAGAAAAACATAGACACTGGCTAAAATTACATACATAAAAATTTTATTCGTAACGTATTTGCTTGCTATTATTCTTAGTGTTATTATACTATTATAATATATATATATTTTATATTTTATTTACCTATCAATACCGCAATTCTTATTCATATAACGCCTTCACATGAAATCTTTTTTATCATAGGGATACTTAAGACGAAAATTAAATTATTTTAATCATTTTATAAATTGGAATTCCCATGAAATATCTTAGTGATATTTAATATATATACTGAAAAAAAACAATCCCTTAATGGGAACTGATTAAAACACGTCTTTAAGTTTTATATTGGTCATGTCAAGGCAAATAATCAAAAGGAACTAATGTAAAATATTTTTTCCCCGGATTCCTCATTAAACGTTGAGAGTTATTTTTATATGTGTGACGTTTTGAAGATCTTTCGATAATTTTAGAAAATAGTCTAAATTACTTGAAAAAAAAATGAAGTAAATTAGGCTACATGCCTAGAAAGAGGAAATCTATGATCATTTTCAAATATTTTTTTTAAATATTGTATATGAAAATGTATAATATCCTTGAAACCAGGTTCGTTAGTAAAAATAAAAAAAATGTTTTAGTGTTTAAATTCGTACTTTATTTTGCAGAAATGGTAACTGGTGTCGTTATGGAGTCCAGTTATTTTTAACCATAAATGGGATGAGAGTAGCTTAGAGGAGTAGCATAAGATATGGGTTGTGGTGTCTGGTCAAGCTGCCTTATAATCAAACCGGGATTCTTGAGAATAAGATCCAGGATCTTTTTGGTTTTTGATTTTTGACTTTTAACTTTTGATGAACGCTTTTTGATCAGATGAGTTGGGTAGGAGAAGGGTGCTGATGAGGTCAAGGGGTTTGAAAAGACAGGGGCAGAGTAAGTTGAAGCTACAAAAGGTGTGGCGTAGTTAAGAGGAGAGATGTAGCTTGACGGAGCTATGTAGGCCGATGAGTACAAGGGTGCTGACCGCTTCTTAATGAAATGAGCTCCTGAAGAATATACAAGACCAGATCCGATAGCTGGTACCAAAGGAGCAGCAGCGGAGTAGGAACTCACGATCGGAGATGAGTACGCGTAGCTACCAGGTGCGATGTATGAAGAGGGGAAGGAGTTGAGGCTTAGTACCAGTGGCGCTGACCGCTTCTTGATGAGATGAGCATAGCCCAAGGAAGCGGAGTACGATAGAGGTGCTGAAATTAGTGGTGACTGGTACACGTAGCTTGAGGGTGGCAAAATTCTTGCTGCAGAAGAAATAATACCAGGAATGTAGGCAGGAGCTGCGAGAAGTGATGGTTCGGGGTCAGCAACCGCCGCTGCCAAGATAGCGGACAACACCACTATCTTGAACATTTTGCTTTGTTTACTGGAGTCAAACAACTGATATCCAGAATAAATCCGATATGGTATTTATAGATTTTAATGATAATAAAAGCTAAGGGCCCTGTTAAATGAAACCGGTGTGGAAAGGTTATACGAAAAGCTGATATTTACGTTTTACAAGGCCTTGAAGACGTCTACAGATAGAATACAAACACGCTCATCATACATATATGTATTTAAGTGTTATGTAATAAGATTTTAATTATGAGGTGACATGACAAGAGTTTACTTTATTTTAGTAAAGAATCGTTACGACATAATGACAAATGTTTTTTTTTTTGCAGGATTTCCTCGAGTACTACCAACAGAGGGCGCGTCTGCCCTTAACGCTCGTCGTCGTACACTAGATTGTCTAGCTCCGGCTGCTATGACACGTCGGGGAGGTTCGCTCCGCGTACCTAAGCAACCTCAACTTCCCGAAAAACCGACTATGGCTTTCTGTAGACGAAGACTGTCATGGCCAGAAGTAGATAATTCTGTGAATTCAGGGTAAGTATATTGAGGAATGTTTTATATGAATGTTGAGAATTAATTTAATTTACGAAACAAGAGCTTTAAATAATGCTAGACTTTAAGACTGTAATCGTTGAATTCATTATGTATGTAGGATGATAGATTTTACTACTTTTAAGTCATTTTAAGACATTAATTCTCTTATTTTAAGCAATGAAATAAAATTTTCATTTCATAAAATTTTTATTACAAATTTTTATTTTGATCTGTAATATTGGAAAATCTTAGATATTCATTTTTTTTATGGTAATCAAGTGACACTTACCATCTACTTAAATCGTTTTTATTCCATATTTTCATAATAGCGACCAAAATGTTCACTGAGTAAACATTCTTATGCCCGTACCCGTCTTAATTTAAAATTCGTTTCTTAGCATAGTAAATTAGATGGAGGCAGTAAACCGTATATTTAATTTTGATAATGGTTATCGATAAATAAAGCTGTTCTCTTTCGACGTGGTCTCCCGTTGTTAGATGAGTCAATTTATCAGTAAGGGGATACTAATAACAGTTTCTTTGATTGGAAGAACCTATACCTTATAGATTATACAATTCCAATAGTTAGTTGCATATTACGAGATATAACTTTACATACTGTTATATAAAATATCCTAAGTTAATAAATTCTTTACGCACTTAACTACACACACGCATACACATAACCATGATTTCAAACATATGGAAACAGCATTTGTATTTTTCTGTCCAGTATTTAAAGTAGATAAATTCATATTATTTTATGATAGAGCGAATCGACAGCGTAAGCGTATATTTCACTTCAAAGGAGCATTAACTTATCTACTCTACTGAATGTACGCACGGCAGAGCACTTTATAATTGGTTCACATCTCAAACGGGAGCAATTACCGAGGCCCCAAGCCCATATCCTGCTCATGATAAATTCAACTACGGCACCCTTGATACAATTTATTTTATATACAGGTTGAAATGCAATAAAGCAACAGGTTAAGGAAATTACTGCAGTATAGTGCAAAGGTTAAAGCTCGGACCGTAATGCATTTATGATGCCTAGTCATGTTTATCACTTTATATAACGAAATAATAATTTGTCAAATAACAGTAAAGCTTTTCAGAAATATATTTTAAAACACTTCTATACTTAAGAGTCATAGAAAATTATGTTTTGGGGTTTTTATTTAATTTAATTTAAATATTTTGTTACTTATTAAGAGCTTAGAATGACATGAAAAAAGAAAACATAAACCTTTTTAAATTTTTTAAAAAAAGCTTTAAAGGATAAAAAAGGCTTGAAATAAATCTGAAGCTCTTTAATAATAAATTATATAAATATATTTTGATGAATATGTAGCGAACGAGAAATTAAAAGATAATTTATATATAAATATTAGTAAAACAATTTGTTATTTAAAGTTTCTTAAATACATAATGTTATTGTAGCTATACTATACAGCTGGAACTTTGGTTTTAAAAGAAAACAAATGAAAAATAACACGGTCTTGAGGAATTTAGGTGAATTTTTTTGGTTAAAGCCAAATTGTCAGTCAAAGTGATAGAATGAGTATATAATAACTGTCCTCATTCAGTGTAACCAATTAAAGGTCAAAATATTAGTAATGTGAAGAGCTCTCATGGTCGTTAATACATACACATGAGAAAGCTGTACGAGCTTCAACTTGTAACGTTCGCCTACACGATTAAACAGTTACGATGTTTGCAAACTGCTGACATCGATAACAAAATAATTAATAAACCATAGCTTTGAATGTAGCTTATGTTTACCACCTTCATAACGATGCTATGTATAGATATATTCAAACAAATCTAAACCACAAAAACAACTTTTTTACAGTCAAAAGAATAGCCAATAGATAGTTCTAGATTTTTAAAAATCCCACGATGAATCAATCAGATCAAATTAACTATCTTTTTCCTTAATTTAATAATGAACATCCATCCATCAAAGTTATAAATAAAAAAAGTATATGAAAAAGTTGAAATGGAACGAAAAATAATTAAAAAAAAAAATGTTTGCTACTTTAATTACTTTCATTTACATACAGTAACAATATTTTTTTATAAAATGTCATCAATTAAAACAGATAGTCAGTGTAAAAGTCCAAAGGTGCTTGATCACTTTAAACCTGTATTAACTTCAAAATATTCCCTGGCAAATATCTGAGATTGAATCTCTTAAAATTAATAAACATTTAAATTAATTCTTCTGCTAGTTAGCCTTTTTCAACATGAAAGTGAAACAATGAACTAATGGTAACAAATAAATATAACTTCAATTCCTTTATTCTGAACGCAGACCTATTTATTATTATTTATTGGGTATCGATACCTCATTTATACGGAACAGAAACTCGTTTATCTTTTTCCAGTTATTAAACCATTACTGGTCTTTGTCAATGCTTTATCATAATTATTATTGATTAAACAAATGGCTCAAGATCAATTCAAGCTGGAATCTTCCTTACACTTATAAGTTATGCTTTGTGAACAAAAGCTAGACTTTCATAGTTGGATTCTTAAATGTATGTATGTAACGATCTTTATTTTTTTACTAAAATACTACATACTTTAAGTGACATAATATTTAAAACAAAAGGGCATTTTCACGGTTTCCATTTATGGAGTAGTACAAGGCGGGGCTGATGAGGGGAGCTAGGAGATGCAACAGGTCACGCCATGACCTACTTACTGTACTACGTAATAGTTACGCGTATAAAACAATTTATTGAGTATTCTCAATATAGTTTTTCAACCAATATAAATGGATATATAACGTCGGGAGTATGTAGTTTGTAAAATAATCAAATACGTGTAGTTATCCGAAAAAATAACTTCCATTTAAAATTAGTTTCGTTTCAATATAAATGGAATTTAAAACATTTAGCGAACTGAATCATTAATTATTTATTGCAGCAGCAAGCATTATTGTTCGAAGTAATTATGTACGAACTACGTTATGTCGTAACACAATCTTTTCGATAGTTTTATTAAAAATGACAATCCATTCATCCTCACCAAGTTTTGCCAACAAAAGTGAGAATGTATTTAAAGAAATTTTAGTCAGTGGTTAAAGAGCTCGCCTCTCGTGCACGAGGGCGCAGGTTCAATCCTGGCAAGTACCAATGTGATTTTTCCGAGTCATATGTTCTTTCTAACAGTATTTTGACACAACTGACAGGTGAAGGAAAAAATCGTGAGGAAACCTGGACTTAAAATATCACAATTATAAATTTCAAATCACCAACCCGTCTTCAGCAAGCGTAGTGATTAATGCTCAAACCTTCTCCATGTGAGAAAGAGATCTTTGCTCAGCAGCGGGCTCTGATAGGCTGATGACGTATTTGAAGAAAGACATGAACTATATATATTGCGGAGGCGTATATACGAGTAATGGTGTTCATTTCAAAATGAAGTTGGATATGACAGTTGAATTTGCATTTTGTTAACCATTCAGTCTTTACAAAAAATAGATTTATGATAAATTATAATCTGTATTTTAAAATTAGTTCAGATTGACTGTTTAACGTTTTAAAAAGGTACTTAACAAAGCTGACGTTTACACCGGTTACAATCGTCTAGTAAACATTCCAAAGTCAAAACATTATAATTATAATGAGACAAATATAGGATTCTAATATAAAATCAAAAACTTATTTAATAAAACTTTAGAATAGTTTCTATATAATTTAACTCTATTTATTAATGTTCGTCTGACCAAAATTAAACTTTTAATATTTCTCATTTGCAATAAAAATAACCAAAATACCTTTCATCCCCCAGGCTTTCAACTTCGTCGTTAATTTGTACCGACAAAGAAAGATGTTTAAACATTTCTGATTTTGTTTTGATTTAATTAATTACTGTTCTATTTCAATCGCCTGTAACTCAGGATGAACTGCAAAGCCTTTCTAACTTCGGGCAGTAAACTTCAACTACTTAATTATTTCTCGTTTCCAAGAATCTTAAGGGACAACATTTTAATTGGAGCTGACTAATTAGTACTAAAGAATAACAACAATACAATTAAAATCTATTTTATCTTTGCTGTTTGTTTCTATATATTTTTTAGTAAATCTTTACATACTTTAGAATATAATCTTAGACCTTCTATTTTCAAAGTTAGTTTACCTGAAAGGGTAAGGATATGAATTTCTGTGCTATTCTCAGCAAAATTGTGTCGATCTCAGTATAACACAGTAAATTGACAAGTTTTCGAAGCTTTCAGTGTCATGAATACTTATGAAATATATTACATAATGTAAAAGCCGACTTACTTTTACATTATTCCAAGCTAAAAAAAGAAAAAGTAGTTTCGAAATTTTATTTTTTAAGATTTCTGTATCTTGTTCCTTCAGGCAAATCTGATATTAACTGTTAGAAATTTATAGAAAAATAACTAAGACAAACAAAAATATAAAAATTATTAATAGCCACTGATTTATCCCAATCCAATTGATTCTTAAGAAATATATTTACCGAGCAGAGTTTTTAATTTAAAATCATAATATCATTAACTCATAAAAATCCGGTTTATATTAAAAAGTCAATCATCCAGAACAAACAGGAGATTTTATTAAACGCAAGGCCGTTTTATATAGCAACATCCATCATGCGTGTCACTGTAGTAAAAGCACTCCGCTGGCCGGATTGATAAGCCTGGCCGTATCGATCGCGAATGGATAGATTTACTTGTGAAAAGGCCACTATCTTACGAACTTAATTCAGAAATCACAAGCCTGTGAAGCTTAATTTGCTTTGAATTATTACGACGGCGCGAATCTTCCATCTTTGTCAACCTTTTAGTACGCTCTATGAATCAAATGACAAAATGAAATTTATCACTGCAGTGTTAAAGAAAATTCTAATCTGATTTATTGTTTTATATGTAGAAAAGGCCTTTTTTCATATTAAGATTTTATTTTGAGTAGTTTTTTTGAAAGTCAGTTCTTTATTACAAAAACATGTGAAGTATTCACATTTTTTATATAATGATCTCATGACAGGCAATATTAGGAGTATACATATATATGGATAAATTCTCTGCGGTTCAAAATTGCATGAATAAATTTTACTCTCAGATACAAACTATTTTTAACTTAGGTGATAAACAAAATCCAAAACTATTTTTGAAAATTGAAGTGATTGTCCTAATATTTAATGAATGTGTTGTTACATTAAAGAGTTAATATTTTTTTAAGTTTATTTATTAAAATATTTCCTATAGAATATGTCGCGTGAAAATCTAAACCTTGCTTCTGTTACATATATACTAGTTCGCAGATTCTTAAAAACATTATCAAAAACTACAAAAAGAGCACTACTACGATATTATTTTTCAATAGACACCTTTTCTATACACACTCAATGTTATGTTTTTGGTTTACATATATTTTGTTTAAAGTATCTAAATTATTGATTTATGAGTAAAAATATTTGTATATTATTAAGAAAGCCTAATTAATAGGTACATATATACAAAGCATCTTCTAGCGTAAAAAATAAAATTAGCACGCTTGTAAGTTTTGTTATTTATGTCTCATACCAATTTTTATTATTTTTATTTTCTATGTAACAACTATTTTAAAAAGCGATTCTGGAAGCTTCTTCCATACATTTATCCGTCTCATACCCGAGTGTAACAAATGTTAAAGAAACTCGTGGTCTTTTCTCTTTCTTTACAGAAGTAGTTTACTTGAAATTAGTGACATATCTCCGGCGATGAATGAGATTGAAAAACTTTGAACCTGTGAGAAATGAGTATAGTAAGAAAATAATATATGTATTAAAAACAAGGTTAAAAATTATCTTCGTTTACGTTAAAATCCTTTAAAAAGCACATATGTTTATATGTTAAAATTTATGTGTATATACATTTACAACATTTACAACTTTATTGATTATAATAAATAAATAAAGGCATTAAAAATATTTTATTAAAAAAATATGTAACTGTTTTATTTCGATAAAATAATGAAGTCTCGATCTGTGATTGCGAAACAGTCGAATAATACAATCAATTTATTAGAGCCTACACTTAAGAGGCACGATGGAGGGTCGACTGAATTTAAAACGTGGGTATATAACGGCTCAGTAATTTTCCGATTACACCCATTATATTAAACCAAAACATGATTGATGCCCTTATTAATAGAGTACTCCGTTCATTAAAGAGTTACATAATTTTTGACGCTGCTTCAACTGAATTTTTATTAAAGGGTCGTTTTCATATAAATGTATAATTGCTATAATAATATTTTCATTTCATTCTATGTATGTTTTTAGTGATATAAACTTGTTTGTCTTCATATTTAGTTATTATTTTTTATTTCTGTTTCATTTTAAACTACAAAATGATAGACGAGCGTTAATTAACTTTATATATTTTATGATAATAGTAAAATATTCAATATTGAATATTGCAATCATTACATATGTTAGATGTTTATGTGTTACAATTAAATTTTATCCAACTAAGAAGACCTAAAAGAAAAATCAATTAAAATTAACAAGTCTTCTAGATCTTTAAATATATATACGATACAACAAGATATGATCATATACTTCAACACCTCGCATTCATGTAATGTTCTAGTTTAGCTATTTTAATACAGACAGTACGATTACTAAAATTTTACTTTGTCACATAAAGAAGCGTCTTACGTTTCTTAATATGATCTATATTAATATTATTCTAAGAGTATTTAGACACCACTGACAGACGGTGAAGAAAAACATAGTGAGGAAACCTGGACTTATAATTTCCAATTACAAATTTGAAATCGCCAACCCGTCTTGAACAAGCGTGGTGATTAATGCTCAAACCTTTTCAATGTGAGAAGAGGCCTTTGCTTAGCAGTGGGCTCTGATAATATAATATTATCAAGTAAAAAATAGGAATACATATGACAAGTTACACTTGGATTAAGTATAAAATTGTGTATATTGGTGATATTACCTAATACGCGTTTAAATTCTCATATTATGCTACAATATATTACAAAGGGTTAATATTTACATGATTACTGTATTACCGAGATACAACCTTACAGATTCAGGTCCACAGCCGAGATCAAAGTGCTTAGCTTACGTTGAAAATTAATCTGACAGGGTCGTAATGCGAAGGTATACCATATGCTAATTCATAAGAGGGTTCCAATTAAAAGTATTGCTATATTTTATTCAGAATTTAATGAAGCTAATGTTATTTTGTAATGCAGAATTAAAGAAAATTCTTTGTTAATTTTGTACAGTATTTTGTAAGTATACATTATGAAAACATTGATTATTTTATAGATTATAAATCAGTTCTTAAATGTTATAAGTGCTTCTTATTTAAATGTTAATAAGTATAGAAATGTATATTGAATAAAAAACTTCATGTAAAAAAAATACATGTGATTTTATCTTGTTTTCAAAAAAGCTAGGTACAATGGATATAATGTAATTGGTATTTATAAAAATGTCTATATCAAATCTTTTTGTTCCGGCTAAATTTAAAAAAGGAGACAAAAAAGTCTATATATTTTTTCTAAATTCGTCCTTTAGGACATGATATGATCTTAGATCATTCTGCCTTTTTATTATTATTCTTTGTCTTATTTGAATATCTATACTATACGTTTAAATAATTAAAAATGAATGTAACAGTAAGTTTATAAATAAATCTCGTGTGACAGGTTGTCTTATCAAAAACAAGTAAATGTCAGCGCATTTAAACTGCTTGGCGACATTAAGTCTTATCCTTGCGAATGAAACCATAGCATAAAAAATCTTATCCTGTATTATTTGTAGTAAAATAATTATAATAATATGATTAAAATTGATATTTTAATAATTTTATTTGAATGTTTTTTTTGTAGATATAATTAATAGAATGTTTTTACTTTTATATATTTAATACATTTTATTTATTTCGGTAATCCAACAGTGCTTATATTAATGACATGATAAAGTAAAACTAAACAATACTAAGACCAATACAGGATTACACAGTTAAAGTAAAAGTATAAACATAAACGTAACTTAAGTATTAATTAATGGATCACTAATCTAATTAGCAAGACTGTTCGTTGAGTGTGAGCGAATGTGTAAGTGTGTGTGTGTGGGTGTGAGCGTGTTCGTGTGTAGGTAAGTATGTATGCATTTGTGTGTTTTAATAATAAATTAAGATGTCACTTGTTTTTTAAAGCCTTTTTAAATTCTGATTTCTTCATATTGAATATGTCTAAGTCAGAAAACAAGTAGTTATAGGTAGTGGCTAAACGAATTACTAAGCAGTTGCTTCCGTATTTTGTGCTCAACTTATATTAAAATATTTTATATAGAAACGGAGCGTGACGTTGGCAACACACTTATATATTTTTTGCAATTTAAACATTAAAAAGTGCAGAAAATGTTCCAAAATTAAAAAAATACAAGTAATAAACTCTATGACATTACAATATAAAAAAGGCAGAGAATATGTTCCTATATTATGAAAAAACATTTTACAAGTAATAAAGTCGACATTGTAACGAACTTATAACGCCGTTAAATTTCTATTGAGCCAATTATTTGTTATAACGTTAACAATTTTCGATACAAAATAAATGTACGTATTATTTACTGAGATGGAAAACGACTGAACTCAATGTTTGTTCAGATATGGAACATTGGATCCAACACGTTCAGGAAGATTGTTCGAATAAGTGGAACTATAAATATATTCTTTATAGTTTCTTCTGGAATAAAATATTAAAAAATAATTTCGACATTGGAGAAATCACTTTAAAATTATAATTAAATTTGTTATTTAACTATAATACAACACAAAGCCTTAATAAAAAGTCATTAATTTTATAATTAATACCATAAAAATATTGGAAATACACTGAATTTTCAATTTAAAAATAAACGTCATCAAATTGTCTACCTGATATAAGCTTTGGCTGTATAAAAAATACTGCATGAATTCATGGAAGTTTCTAGAAGTCCCTGTAAGCCAAATTCCATTCGTCATATGTGAATATTGTTTGGAATTCTTTTGTATGCTTTCATTTTATTCAAAACTACTCGTATTATATTGCAAGCATTTTTTGTAAAAAAACTAAATAAATGTTATGATAACAATATTATTAACCATACTTTAAGTACACATTTCTATGATGTAAAGCATAACACTTAGGCTTTATTGTATTTCTAAATAAAATAGCTATCATTGACTAAATGCAAAAAAATATTTATTTTTCTGACATTTCAAAAATATTATAATAGGAAAACGTTTCATAACTTTAGCGTTAATAATTATTTAATACAATGAAAGATGCAAACCGTAACTTAACATTTATTTTTACAATATAATCCTATTTTAGACTCATAAAGTCTTCTTTCTCCACACAGTTCTTCTTCACAAAGTCTTCTATCTCCTCAGGGTGCAAGATACAGATGGTTCATACTTCGAGAGCTTCACGGCTCTGTCCTGGCGTCAGGAGAACAGGCGGCTGGCTGCTCTGAGGCTGGCGGAGGCTCGAGCTGAACGTCCACCACCTGCACCCCACGATCTTGGCCTGCCAAGTGTATCCGCGCAACTCTCTCATAAGGAGCACGAGCATTTGTATACAGAGGTACATATATATGTATATTATACTAGTGTTTGCCCGCAGTTTCGTCGCATTAATTAGTTATATAGGTAGACCTGACCGGGTGAACTCTTTACCACCCTAGAGGCCATATGTAACCAGATAATAGAATTTATTTTAAAAAAACCTTTTTCGATCGAACAAAATTAAATATCCTCTGTCCGTCTCCTAGTTCTAAGCTATCTCGCCACCACTTTTCAACCATATACCTACAGCCGTTATTGAGTTATAAATAACTAACACAATTTTCTTTTATATATACAGATATATATATATATATATATATATATATATATATATATAATAATAATCTGCATGTCTTAATTCTAGAAACTTTTTAGAGAGCTGACATTTTTGAATAGTGATTGCAAATTACTTTGTTTTTATTAACAGTCGCTCTTATAATTGTAGGTAGTGACCATAGCTATAATACATTTATGATAATAAAAAATATTTGCTCCCGAATTTTGGAGACAGCGAGACTTTAAAGATAAAACGAATGTAATAAAATTTTAACGCTCAGATGTCAATGTTCTCATAATTTTTATTGACATACGACAAGCTTATTCTAAATTTCCATATTTACGAATAATCATGAACCCTAAATTTACAGCAGCACATTATGTATATTTATTTACTTATTATTTTAAATTTGCATTTATATTCAACGTTTGATATTTTGTTTACAAAGATAAATATAAAAAATAAACAATTGTTATTTCTTTTTATGACAATACCAGTTGCGACAAGATAATAATATATTTAATGACAGTCTGTCGTTTCCTTATTCGAACCAGAGCACAATAATTTTAAATGTCGTGACTTTTGCTTTCAGATTAATTTAAACACAAACTAAGAATCAAGAGAACTTAACGCTCGATCGAACTGTTGTTTTGCATTACTAATTAACATTTTGTTTAAGTTAATTAAAATCAATAACAACTTCATCTAAATTACAGATTGAACTCGGATTATTCTTGTTAATAATTTCTCATTCTTGACTCGTGTGTTTATTAATAGAAATTTATTTAGAAATTTAGTTTAAAAAGAGATCGTTAGGCCACTATTCGAACATACTATTTTTGATTTACTAAGCCATTTTTCGGCGGTCTTTTAGGGTGTTCCTGAGCCCTGATAAGAAATGATATTGTAAAAGTTTTCTAACGAAATCCTAATCAATATTTTCATAGGTTGCCGTACAATGAAACATCTCACAGGTGTCACCATCTTTATATTTGTTTTCCTAATTTACTACCTCAGCCAAATGTTTTGTGTTGTCTCTTTTGTGTGTATGCTTACACATACAGACACACACACACACACGCACACACATACACACGTAAACACACATAAATAAATATGTACCTTAAACCAAATGCCATCGACAAATACATAAGCAGTAAGCAATGAAACTAACAAATTGATTACTGGCCGAAGGGGAGATGTTGTCTACAAAATAGCGGAAGCGTTTATTCAAGAAGTAAAAAATATTATTTCGATATAACAAAACAAATGTTGTTATTTAATTATTATCACACGAACAGATAAAGGTTTTGTTTTTGTATTATGAGTAACAACTGTTTAAATGATCGCAGATTAATGAAACCTGATCCGCTTATCGACAAACATATAATTCAATTATTATACATATAAAGAATTGAAATAGAAATTCAAGCATGATACATTAAATAGATAACATAAAATGGCAATTGAATATATAAAAAATATATACATATATTTAAAAATCATAACGAGTGAAAAATAATTAAATAAATAGTCTAAAAATAATAATGTTATAATTCAATATTTCTTAAAACTACTATCTGAAGCTTTAAATTAATATTTCACTTGTAGTTAATAATGTAGGCTACGTTGAGAGCGGAACGTTATCTCTTTTGCCACTATGTACAATGCTTTAGCAGTAAGATACTTAAAACACGCGAACCTGTTCCCTCAAACACATTCCAGCACGACAGCCTTTTCTCATTACTGACTCCACCTACCTATGTAAACGTACTTCGTCTTCTAAATGGTTTGTTAAGATTACTTGCAGCGTTTTCCTTTGTTGTACCCCATTCTGAATATACTACATATATACGAGTATGTTTTCATGAAGAACAATGTAAATAAAGCGGTATTAAATAAACACTAATGTATAGTTATTGCGTATTATATGTTATGCTAATAACCAAATGAAACCCTTAAAGTTTTAATGAGATATCACGATTCACGATGTAAATGTTTTTGAATGTTACCTAATTACATAAAGTTAGTTATACGAGTATGTAAAATACATTCTATTTTGAGATTGGAAAACGCTCTATCATAGGAATCAAATTACTTTTTCGATTGCTGTCTGTACATGTGAGCACTTCGCATACTGCAATAAAAATAGGTACGGTTGAAGATAAATTAATTCTGAATGTTCGATAATATTCTAGAACTATTACGAGAACTTTTATCCAGGACTTGTTTTACTATAGATGATGAAAGTTAATTGTTTTATTTGCAATTATTACAACAACTTTTATTAATTTCTTATACCGTTGATATTTGTTGTTGAATTATTCCTCTTTTTTCGGAATTGAAGAGTTTTAGATATTGATATTATTATGTGATTCAGGTGTTATATTCTATCGAGAATGCTGTTGGCGCGCCGGCACCTGATGGGCAGTTTGGTTCATATAAAGGGGAGGTTATAGAATATGCCCGTAGAGCCTTCCACGTTCCCATGGAGGTTCATGCTCGTGCTCTGAGAGCGGCTGGCAGCGAACGACCGCCGACTGTTGTGGTTGGATGTGGTGTCATCGAAGCTGATGGACTTGAAGCCAAAGATGCCAATGGTAAGATTAATATTCTGTCTCCTCCATTCTACACGACACTTGCAGAACATATTTTACACGTCTTTGCACGGATAAAGGCCATTTTTAAACAACCAACCAACCAAGATTAATATGTAATGCTTATTATCTTCCACTTTTTTCTTAAGCATTTACTTTTTTCCAATGTATGAAAATAAATATATTTTTCCCATAAAACAAAGCCAATAATTCTTAATTCTTATTTAACGAAGATACACATAGTGTTGTTGTATTTGAGAGAAAAAATATAATATTAACACAGCATGCCTAAGGGTTTTTTAAATAAATGAGTATATAACAATGTTATCGAAAATTCATATGAATTTTGTAACAATAATTATGTGGATATGTGAGGTATTTTTTCATGTTGATGAGTATTAATAAAAGTCCTACCAATGTACGTATCAGATGTAGGTACACAACGACACTTGATAAAAAATATTTTCAGCAGCCTTTCCAATAAAAATGTACTATTTTTAAATGGTATCCACGGAATTTGGACATACATATAACTCAATGAAATATGTTACAACTTTGTAAATTGTATCAAAAGTTGAAAATAAAACAAAATATGCTATATTTGAGCATGTTAAAATTGGTTAAATTTACAGCTTATAAATTGCAAATATTAAAGTATAGTTATACAAGAATAATGCAATGTTGAACACAAAATACATTATCTGTTATCTGACATCGGCTTTCAAAAAAAGCTTTGACTGTTAAAGACACGTTGATTGACGTGTTGCTCTTTACACGCTACAGTTAATTTCTGAACGTAAAACCATGTTTTATATTCTGTGAAAATATGTGTTCTCTTTTTGTATATAATAATAAAACATAATTATTATTATCATCATACTATTTATTAATAAAAAGCTACCTTTATACATAGATCGGGTAATTCTATTTGAGTTAAATATTTTATCTTATCTTAATAAACAAAGGAATAGTTTTAATTACGGAAAAGTTTTTAACTTTACTACGGAACTCTATTGACAGAAGTAGACTCTGTACTATCTAAATATAATAATTATCTTCTAATGGATTAAATACGTTTTACACGAATGTAAGTGATATTGATGTTCAGTAACTTTCTTTGAAATTATCTTTTTTTTTATACGGTGAAGTCATTGTAGAAATTTTTTATAAAATTTAATTGCGATTGTAAATAAAATGATTCATTGGGAGCTTTTCATGGAAATATTTATTTTAAAACTGAACTGAAGTGAAAAAGAGACGAGATGAAACATGAACTCATATCGAAAAAATTTAAAAAATATAAAAATGATATACGTTTTCAAATTGCAATTTCATATCGAAAATATATAATAAATAATAATTCCTTTATATTCTAGTATCAATAAGGTATTCACGATAGTGCTCACATATCAGTATTTACATACATACATATGTATTAAGTATAATTATTTTCTTTAAAACCTTGAAGATGTATATTTAAAATTTAAAACAAAATTAAGGTTAATTAATTAATTAACTAATGCTTTTATGAGTGTCATTTCATCAAAGTTTCTATTAAACTGTCCTATTATCATATTAAAACAGTTACTTTTACATCAGGCCTAGTATTTTAGATGCCAACCCTAAAAAATGAATTCATAGACGTTCTAAAGACTACAGCCATACATTCTGAATACCTGTAACTGTTTGTAGTTTTCTGAACATTATTTAATATCCTTATCATAAAAGCTGCCATTCCTACATCATACATCATTCTTTATTGTACAAAGTGACCGGGTACCTATCTTTTCAATAACAAAGCTAGCGGATGTTCTCGGAAGCGGATATTTTATCTGTACCTTGCCCAGATTGATGTGTTTCAACTAAACGACTTTACTGGCTAATAGAGTGAGACGTGTTTGCTTGTGTGCTCTATTTGACGCTTCCTACCTCGTGTCCGACGTGTGTTTAACGATTGAATAGAAATTCACAGTTTAATGCCCTTTTGTGTGACACATAATGTTACATTTATCATGAAAATCATTCAAAATAGTTACTATTAAAATAAATACATTCGTATTTTATTCATAAAGTAATTTATCGACTTATTTACTGTAATTTTAAAGTTGCGTAGATATTAAGTAATAATGTTTATTACTGTCTGAATTCCAATAATGGATTTTATTGGCTTTTTTAAATGTAATATATAAATTACTAAAAAGATATATAATCAAGTATTCATACAGTAACAAGGTTTCATACAAATCCTATTAAGGAATAAGTTTTTCAAATAAACATAATTCGACCTCGCTTTGACAAACATTCGTAAATAGGTTTAAATAAAGTTACTTTTGATATAAATTTGTTATCATTTCCGTACTGATAATACATCACTAATACCATATTTCCTTTCGATATTTGGGTCATGATTTCGCTAAATCTTACATTTTTATTAATATTTTTTAGTTTTCCTTGAACGAAAACGTGTAATAATTTGTTCTGACATTACACAAAGAAGTTAAATGGAAATCGATTCGCGAGTACTTTAATATCCTCGTTGCCAATATAATTAGGCACGTTCGTTCAATCAATACGGATATACACTACATCATAAATTATAATATCAAGGAGAAGTCATACTCGATATATTTTTTTCTTAATTCTATGTTTGTTATGTAATAAACAGATTATAAAATGTATAAAAAATAGAGAGGAATAAAAATTTGAATCCTTTCAAAAAATTTGTGCTTTTAAGTCTCTTAATAATGAAAAAAAAGAAGTATTAAAAGGTAGTGTTATGACAAAATAAGTATATTAATAGTTTCTTCGTGAACTTCTAGCTATCTTCCACATTAAATCTTAGTGAAGATTTATATTCTATATACATTTTAATATATGACATTTCTGTACACATTTTGACGATACTTATGGAAAATGTCATAAATGTCGTACCTTGAAAAGGAAAGCAATGATTAACATTATTTTTTCCGTATATGCGTAATTGAATTAATGATAAAATTAATTAATTAATATTATTATTATTTTATCAAACTAATTATCTCATGTTTTGAATTGAGAATTAATACGTATCTGTAATATAATTATTGTTCAAGATATACAAATTAGTAGTCACAATGACTCAATAAGATTTTGAAAGAAGATAAAGAATAATAATAATTAAATTAATTCCTTTGTTCCATGCGACAAACCCTTTCGTGTTTCCTCCACTCAGCACTCAAGATTATAATTAGTCCAACAAATAAAAACGTTGACATTGGGAAAATATTCCACGATTCCAGTGCGAATGAAGCCTTAAAAATAGATAAAGGGGTAAAACAGAGATGAGGATTTGTCACTTTCTTAATTATCAAAACAGTATACATAACTACTTTATGTCAATATAACAACTTTATGTCAATATACGTTTTATTAGTTTGCTTCCCGCAAACAAATGCGTTAATTTCTTGGCTTCTGCAAATAGCTAAATTGTATAGCATTTATTGCTTCCTAATATTTACTAATTACCAACAGAAACTCATTTCATAATTAAAGCTTTTCGATCAAAACATAATATAAATATGTACAAAATATAATATTTAACATACGTTCGACATTTCTCATTTAACATAAATTAAAATAAAAATATTTCCAGTAAGTTATTTTATTCCTTGTAAATGCATGTTATATATTTATTTAAATATTAAAACAAAATATTTAAAATATTTTGTTTGTTGATGATTTTTACATAAATACTATTAAAAATATATTATTAAATATTAATATTTGATGCAGAATATATTTATTTATTTGATTGCTTGAATACAAACAAATCGCATATATATTTTTAAGGTTTTAATGCTACAAAGACAATGTTTAGTATTTTACCTTCGCATAACTTTCTCTACAAGCAATATGTTTCCATAGAAAGTTATATTATGGAGACGAAGGCAATAAGTACATAGTTCAACTTAGTTCCAGTTGCGATGGGTTTGAAACAAAAGTTGTGATTCTAATTAGTAGAGATGGACGTTTGCTGGCTTTTGAGTAAATTTGTGTGGAAAAATTTGTAACAAAAGTTATCATTAATACTGATTTATTTTAAACTAGCTTTCCGCCCGAAGCTTCGGGTGGAGTTCATGTATCGTGTTACCTAGAGAACCTTTACAAAATTTTGGGATAAAAACTAACGTATGTTCTTTCTCGAGGTCAAATCCATCTCTGTTCCAAATTTCATTAAAATCAGTTCAGTGGTTTAGGCGTGAAAACGTGAAAGCGTAACAGACAAACAGACAGAGTTACTTTCGCATTTATAATATTATTAGGGATATTGACTGCATACTCCTTGACTATCATTCTACCCGTTGATTGGTCAAATGACGTCATAGATTGTGAACGCATTATCTCAGTAATAACAGAATCACATTAGCCTTGAAAGCATCTTAATTGTGATCGGAAACAAATATAGTCTCAAGCTTATTGTCCCAATCCATAGCTTTGTGAATGAGGTATGAAGGGAATCGCTTCGTCGAGATGCGTGGAAGGTCTACAAAGAAAGGATGGAGGCCCGCCATGCTTCTGGTTGATGATAGAAAGGGGATAAAGGGATTTTAGTGTGTCATTCTTGTACATGGTCCCTAAAATATATTCCTTATATGTAATACTGAGAGGCTGGCTGCTATTATTTTTTACATAACAAATAAAAAGTAATAAATTCTCAGTATACAATTGTAGCTATTTTAAACAAAAATTATTACATTTTGTTAATTTATTTCCGTCCATGGCTCAATCAGCGGTAAAGTTGGTTAAGTAAAACTATTTAAGATTACATAACACAATATATTTATAATTTATTAAATTTCTTATTTTGATATATTTAACGTATGTATAACTAACAAGTTTCATTAAAGAATACGAAAAATTTGCATCAAGGACAAAAAAAATCTATACATCATCCACAAACCAGTTTTCCTTAACAAGACCTTTATCATAGTCTACGCATAATAACAAAGACATATTTAAAACAGCTCCACAATCATTCTTAGTTTTCCATATTTAATATGATGAAAAGTTTAACTTAGGTTTTAACTGTCCGTAAAACCCATGCATCTACTAATAGCGTAAGTGTTAAAATACATTCACAGTTTTCTGTTAGCTGTGTGAAGTTTGTTTTGACAGTTTCAAAGTTGTTACTGCGATGTGAAAGCTAAATACGATTTATGAAATTCTGCTTTGGATTTTGAATTCTCTTGAACGACAGAAAATGTCGCTCAAATTAATATATTATATATGCGTATTGAAGTCAGTGGTGGCCTAGTGGTTAACAGGCCCGCCACTCATGCTCGAGGGCGCGAGTTCGATCCTGGCCCGGGCAAGTACCAATGTGATTTTTCCGAGTCATATGTACTTTCTAAGAGTATTTAGACATCACTGATTAATGCATTTCCAAAATAGGGTTGATGTCAGGCAGGCGGCCGGTCGTAAAAACAATTAGCCAAAACTATTCATAACATGTAAGGCAGACCCTGACTAAAGCTGGGAAATTGCCAGATAGAAAAGAAGAAATGCATATATAATATATTATACTCTACATTTAATAAACGAACAACGCTATATTAATAAGGAAAGTTCAAAACAGCAACATAAGTTTAACAATATTGTCACTTGGACAGGTTTTAGCGATCCATATTGCATGTTGGGCATACAGCCAGCGTCCCTGCCAGCCTCGCCTCGTGCCTCTGAAGACGAAGGTCGTAAACACGGTTTCCGTCTCAGCTTCAAGCGGCGTGACGGCCGCCAACAGCGTGACAGCCTCGGAAGACTTCCCGCACGCTACATCAGAGCCACAAGCGTACGACCTCACACTCTCTCACCCAAATGGAATGAGTCTTTTAAATTGTAAGTAGTTTTAAAACATTTTGTTTTCTTTCAATTGTTTTTAAAACTTCTTTTTTTTATATTTAATCATAGTAAAGATTTCATTTGATATCAAGTATTCAGGGAGATATATTTTTTTATATAATGTAAATTAAAAACATATAAATATTTATTTGCTATACCATTGATCCTGAAGCAATTCTTCTTTCTGTTTATTCAATATCACAAACTGATGGAAGGATGTTAAAGGAATAATTTCATTTTTGTTAGACAATGTTCTGCAGAAAACAATCTTGAATCCAAACTAGGAATAGTATTAAAAATAGTTATAATTATAATCTAAATTGCATATAGTATGTAGTATATGGAAATATAAAATGGGTAACGAAATTATAGGAGTATCCAAAAGACGCTCATTAAATACGCAGAAACAAACTAAAGAGACGGAAAACAAGCTTACAATACTAACTTTAAATAAATACATATATATATAAAATAAGGTAACCTACATACAAATGTATGACGGCAAATGGATCATCTCTTAGATAAGACTTATTAAGATATTAATTATAAATAATTTAAGAGGAAATCGATAGAAATAAGTATTCATAAATTTATTTCATAGAACGCCAGTTGTAAAACAGGAAGCAAAATGCGATTTCCACACGTGTGTGCATGAATAATTCATTAATTGCCATTTTTAGATCACAGATTGAGTTGGTTAGTAGAATTAGTAGCGCTGTAAATAAAACGGTGAACATAAACAAATTAATTAATTTTATAGTACTTATACGAAAAGGAAATTTATTTCATAGTTTAATAACGTGTTGATTACGAGTTTTTTTAGTATAGAAACAAAATCGGTTGGTGGTTTTTCCTCTTAGAGATAACTAGATAGATAGATAAATAATATTCTAATATCTTTCTAATGCCAGATTACAAAATCTAATTGAATTAGTTGATATTTTATCGTCAGATTAAGTTACTCGGTGTAAAGGACTAGTCATTGTTTTGTTCATGAAAAATTTTCCTCTTACACATTCCGATGGATTATACACTTATACATAATAGATTTAGATAATTATTATGAAGTAGCCGATAACTGGGACTTTGGTTTTGTTATTTAAGATTTTTTGTTGTGATATTACCTTTTATATCAGGTAGTATGAATTTTATCAGATCATATCCCATTTTTCGGAAATGAGCTATAATTATTGATGTTAATTTCAAATACGTTCTGGAAAATGTTAAAAAAAATTGACTCATAAATATATATTAAATACAGTTCAATTCATATTTTTTCCGAACTGAAAAATTAAATCTGGAAATGAAAAATAGTTTTCAAAATTGTTTATATTAATAAGATCTGTAGAGCATTTACATACATATTATATAATCAAGTTAAGGAAACTTTTGGATGCCAGCTGTAGTTAAAAACCTCTAGTTGATGATGACAGGCTTCACAATTGTAGTATTAGTATTACCTTCATAAATAAGGTGAACTCAAGGAGACCTCAAAGAAAAATTTACCCTCCTAGATAAGGTGAACTTTGAGAATTCTCAAAAAACAATTCCAGAGGATGTACGTTACAATATTCATTGTCATAAATGATGCTTTAATCTTTCCACCACTATACTTTTATGTCAATGGTGAAAAAATACAGCTTCTTTTTTCTTTAACAATCTAGTGACATTGACGACATATCATCGGATGTTCTCCATTTGGACATCTGGGATCATGATGATGAGAGCTCCGTGCTAGATGCTGTGTCACGACTGAACGAAGTGCGCGGGGTGAGGGGACTAGGCCGGTTCTTCAAACAAGTTTGCCAAAGTGCACGTCAGGGTAGCCAAGATGACTTTCTTGGTAAGATTATATTTTAAAATCATTCTATTTAACTACCATCCTCATAAATAATTGTTATATTAATTACACTGTCTAAAAATACATATAATAATTAGCTGAGATCACTAAAACCCCTGCTTTTGGCTGACACTAATTTTGTATATGATAGATAGATAAAATAATAAAAGAATTATAAATCGATCTCTTAAAAATTTATATCGTTTAAGTGTAATATGTTTTTTTATATAAATTTATACATTTTTACTTAAACTGTAAACCTAATGTAATAATAACATCTTTTTAACATATTGAATAATTAATAAATACCTTTTTTGTATCTCTTCTAATATTGTTTCATTCAAATGTTCTTGTATTAATTAATTTGGAGCAGTATCTCAAGTTGCATAAATTAGAAGGCAAGCTAAGGCAGAAGTAATTTAACCTGTCCAATTTTAAATATCAAGTAACAACTGAACTAAGGTAAACAATGTTTACCACACGTTTTGTATTGAAATGAGGCAAATAAAATCGTCCTTTTTAAAAAAACCTTAAAGACAAAAAACGAATGTGTACAAATCGGTCGTAAAATTTAAATATCAATGTTATTAAATTTTGCTTTATTGGTAACAAGCAAGTTAATGTATTACTTGAATTTAATTCATAATAGTATTAATTTATTTTAACGAATATATTAAAATATGATTTGTATTTTGTGATTACTTGTAACTTTTTCTGTTTTTGTTACTGCCTATACTTTTTTGAGAATTTTTTTATTTTAATTTGTTATACGGAAGCGAAAACTAATTATAACTTTACAGTAGGTAACTGTTGGTAAAATTTTGTTGTTATTAATTTCTTATGAAATGAACAACACAGAATTTACAACATGCTTATCAAGATAAATGCTGCGTGTCATATGTATGTATACTCGTATGTGAGAAGTTTCCTAATTTAAGCTAAGATCCTGACAAACTGAATAACTTGGCAGAAAATTTGAATTGGACACCTTTTTAATTAAATGTAAGATGTTAAATGTCTTTAAACGAATTCATTCTGTCTTCTTATTCGTATATTTTATACGGTTACTACTACAACTGTTATTCTAATTATGTAAATGCATCTACATACTTTTCAACTAGTATTTCGTATACGTATACGTATTTCCTTTCAACTAGTCGTAGGTCCACCAAATATTTTCTTTATCATTGCTGAATAATAACACATTGATTCAATTACACACATACATAAAATTGTATGATCGTGTGTGTGTGTGTATGTGTGTGTATTTCAATAAAAATTTAATTTGATACAGGGTGTGTCAATATACCATTGAGGGAGATACCATCAACGGGAATAGAAGCTTGGTATAAGCTGGAAGCCCGGTCACAGCGTTCATCAGTTCAGGGACGGATCAAACTTAGACTGTGGCTGTCAGCTCGGGAGGCTGGCAGACATGATGATGATAATTTTCAACAGGTACTTAGCTATGAAATGATAATAATATTATAAAGTCTCATACCTAACTAATTAATTTAAAATTGATGATGTAGATACTCCTTTTCCATTTAGCACAAGTTATTGGAACGGAAACTTATAACACCTTATCGATGTGAATAATGATTTCAATGTTTTATTTTATAATTCACATTTTCATTTACCCCTCTTCAGCTTAAGTATTAACTGAATTAAATGAATGAATAAACGATATGAATGAATTAATATGAATTCAGTATTTCATTGCTTGTTATGCATTTTGTAATGAAAAACAGATTCTCAGTTCATGAATTATTAATTGAATATTTTGCTTTCACAGACCTTGTTTGATTTTTAATGAAAATAAACTGTGTAGAAATTTGCAGAGCTGCAATAAATTAAATGTCGATTGTAATAATAGTAGTTACTGACTATTGAAAGCATTTCGTTTATAAAAAGGTAGATATACTTAGGGATCTCTAAATTAAAATAACATTTTACATTGAATCTATGCTTTAAGTTAAGACCTGAACTAATTTTAAATTCTTGTCGTTTACTAGTAGCTACCCGCGATTACGTCTGCAAAAAAATATGTACATAGACAGAAACAAAAAAAAATCAATACCTTGAAATTATAAAATAACGAAAATAATCTGTCTTGCTTATTACGTGATACTCGTAACTTACCTACTTATGTAAATGAACTAAATAAATCTGACAAAAACTGTCTATGTATTATTTGCTAGTAAACAACTAATAAAATGTGTGAACAGATTTGTACCTACTCTAAAGTAAAAAAAAAAAACATAAGTAAACCTACTTGGATAAACAAAGAAAATGCTTATCTGAAACTAATTGAAATAGCAACGCGAATTCGTTGTATATTAAAGATCACATGAGATCTAGCCGCTACCGCTTCATTTCGGTATCGGTACTCGGAATCTAGATGAAAGGTAGCCTATATTCTTTCCAGACCCGTCTGGACTTTGCAACATTAATTTATTTATCTCAAATAGTCTAAATTACTCCTCATTACATCAGCTACCTACCAATATAAGTCCCGTCAAAATCGGTCCAGCTATTTCATAGATTTGACGAAAAAAAAGACAGAAAAACAGACAGAAATTGTAAAAAAGTTACAGTTTTTTATTCAAGACACCTCAAAGATGAAATGCTTTCATCAATTCTCTCCAACTATTATTCGTATTCAATACAGATAGTTTAAGTAAATAAACGAGTAAATTGTTTTAAGCAGTCTCAGAGTCACAGTTTGTTATAAGCTTGAAAAATAATTATAGTTTAATGATTACAGATTGTTAAGATATTTTAATTAAGAGACAAAAAAAATCCATGTGTTACAACAATGACAATAACTTTTCATAAAAGTATAAAGGCTGAGAAATTCCCGTATTGTTCATATAGTTTACGAATAAGACGTGGTTCATATAATCTCCCTCGGAAGCAATAAAAGGCAGTTAGTGTGGCAATTTAAAGAAAAATGTTATTTTAAAAGCTTCTTTTATAGTTATCGCTAATTCTTCGACTATGAACAATGAGAGGCATAAAAGTTTTATAGGTTTCCCGCTAAGAGCCATTAGTTCATACATTCATGACATAATGGAAGTTATGGCGTTGTGTCGGCGATACACAGGCATAGAACAGTTGATCTGATGTCCATGGTTTAAATATTAACCTTTATTACCTTATTTTTTAAAGGTGAAGATGAAGATACTTCGTTTCATAAAAAGTGACGTCTATGCTGGATTTTCAATATAATTTTATTTAATTAATATCCCTATAATGAAAAATAGTAAAGTTATATTTTATACTGTCTTTTTATACATACTATATTTTGTTGTAAAAAATAATTTAAGTACCTTGACAGATACGGGAGTTAAAAAATGAAAATAATACCTTCTTTATTTACATATATGGTTGTAATATATTGTTGTAATTTTAATGAAATTGTCTACTAGTTTGGTAACAACAAACATGAACGGTAATAAAATTAAACGTGAAACGCAAAATACTTTTCTTTCTACTAACTACATATATGATCGTTTATCTTCTCTTCTATATATATAAAAATGGATTGCTGTTCCTTAGTCTCGCTAAAACTCGAGAACAGCTGAACGGATTTAACTTATCTCAGTCTTGAAATGTTCGTGGAGGTTCCGGGAAGGTATAAAAGGTGAGAAAAATTGATTCATTACTGGGAAAACCATAAAAACAGCCCTTTTCTATTTCCCATACAAACGTTTTTTTTGACATTAGATTTGACAACTAACTAATATGACAATCATTCTGTCACACTTCAAAACACGGAGATTTATGGCTTACAGGTAAACTCCAAAAATATAAATAAAAAAACGTAATAGATATTTCTTGATTATAGGGCGATACGAAGTTCGCCAGGTCATCTAGTCTTTTATAAATTCTGAGTGGACAAAGATCGTTAATTTTGTCACTACAAAATTATATACATATACTAAATTATAAAATTAATTAAGATAAAATTTACTTTCATCATAATTTTCTCTTTAGAAAGATGGTTATACAAAATTATTTCATTATATTTTTCAATTCAAATGATAATGTATTATTTGATTGAACCTCTTTAACGTCACGTAATAAGCATGCCAACGGTAGAGTGGAGAGAAATTGCGATTACACGATAAATTCAATTCATTCCTGAAAGCTTCTTTCATTTTAAATGTGCTTACAAATCATTTCTTTCACGATTTATGAACATTTTTATTTTAATTCAAATATAATCGGTATTAATTCGTAACATAAAATATTTAAGCCAAACAAGTATCATACACATTTACCGCAATGCAAAACTTTCATAACCTCATACAATAATAATAGGTGAAAATTATAGACGCTCTATTAACGGCATGTCACAAGCGAATGGTCGATACATTCTAGAATCTAGAACATGCAATTAGTAGTTAAGGAAAAGTGCATTAAATTTTACATCAACGAAAATTCAGCTTTGCAAACTTAAGCATAATGAAGCATAGTAAACGCACTACGACCTATTTGAGAGATAATTGTACCATACTATACAAACCGATCATAATCGAGCCGTCAATACTACATACATAACTGTCAACCCCTTGTCTATGCATGACTAGATCATTGATTGCAGCGGGAATTAATAGCAGCAGGTGCTAGTGACATGCGAATATTGCTTACTGACGTACATCCGATGTGTATTCATGGACTAATGGTTTTAAAGGAAAGAGTGGTTTGTGTGATGCTTTTACGGTTTTATTTTTAGTTTCTATTCCCAGCAAGCGCTATAATGATGTGTGATGAATTGTGGATATATTATATAAGTTTTTTATAGGTGCGTCAACATGAACGACTGTTCGGCGTGCTGTTAGCTCATGAAATAGAAACTGCCGCTGCGTCAGGTACTGAGGGGGAGCGCTGCGAGTGGGAGGGGGAGTTGTGCAGCGCTGCGCAGACTTTACTGCACCAGCATGCTATCCAGGGTGACTTGAGCCCACTGCAAGCAACAATAGCCCGTTTTGCAGCTGTTTGCAGACTCAACAATGAAATTCCTATTGACCCGAAGTGCGTTTTCATTGATTTTTAATAAATAGATATGAATATTTATAAGTGGAATTTTCATTACTTAATTTTAATGGTATAAATTCGCTATATTTAATCCCATATTATTTGTTTTTAGAATCTATTCATTGAAACTTGTAACAATATCTTGAGATAGCTTCAAGTTGTTAAGTACATATAATGATTATACAGACGTCACGTTATGCCAACATTGTTATGTAAAGAACGTTGTATAATATTTGAGAGGTAAAATAGAGATTTCGTGTTCAGGTACATCAATAAATTGCTGATCGAATTAGAGCGGGCTTGGTGTGTAAGTGAAGGCATGAGTGGAGGTGGAAGCGGTGACTCTGGATCAGCTGCAACTCATGATGAGGAGCGCTGGCTCGCTGACTGCTTCCGTCAATTTGTTGAACGCGCTCTTCATCAGCTTCGTCTGCACAGAGATCTGTACCCAGTACTGCATCACCACAGCATTAACAAGTATGGATCTACATTGATTATATTCTTTGGGCATATTTTAAAACAGTAAGTATTAATTGTTATGATTTTATTAAGGTTGGAGTTTCTTCTGCGCTGTCTTAACCAACTGGCTCAAATGAAAGCTTTCTGGCGTTGTTGTCCTTTCAATAAAGAAATCAGGTATGTGTTATAATGGATGTATTTATTCGCCTTTTTAAATATATGTAATGATTTAAATTCATATTTCTTACCCTAGAAATAAGCAAAATTATTACGAAACAAAAATTTTTGGGCATTCAAAAGAGAAAACATTGAAATCAGTGAGAATTTTAGGTCTCAATGTTATTACCGCTTATATAAACCAATATTTTAATGACCACTTTAACTAACAACATTGTTAAGGATTAATCTTTAAGACAGTATGTTTGTTTCTCTAAATAGGGGAGAAATAGTAAGCGCATTACGTAAGGGCACCGCTGAGTGGTATGAAGCATTGTGCGCCCAAGATACTGACTCCGAACGGGGGGAAGACCTCGTCAACCTCATCACACTAGTTCAGATAGATCTACAACAGGGGCTAACATATTACCACCCTATCTTTGAAACGTGAGTTCCTTAAGTATTACTTTTATCAAATACGGATATCAGTATATAACCTTGCAAATCAGATATTCATTAGTATTATGATAATTTTTTAATTAATTAATTTTTATCTATATGCTCATCGTGATGAGATAAGACAAATAATAGTACCGTTAATTTTATATTTTTATAGGAAATCACTTTGACTATAATCCATAACAACATTTTCATTGTATTTTAGCATAAAATATCCTTATTTGCATCTCCAAATTATTGCTACATACTAGTTCATGCCAAAAAGTCTAAACTGTTTTGTGAAACACTTTATTATGAAATTTCTCGTACCTCAGAATAGCACGTAGACTTAGATTAATAGGCCCATAAATAAGCCCTAATTTCCAAAGTTGTGCTTAAATAATATTATTAACCTAGATATTGCTTAAGTAATATATTTCTGAATATCTAGATATTTATTTACATAGAAATGGTGACAAGGAATTGTCGTCGAGTTTCTAGTTTTTCCATCAAGTTAAGAGAAATTCTTTGCTTGCTATTTCTATTTCATTCAAATGTTGAATTTTTTTAACATATTTTTTGTTATAGAACTAACAACGTACCTTACTTCATAGTCGTTTTCACGCAAATCGACAAAATGGTGAGTATTTATGAATGAGTTTAATTTTCTTTGTACAAATAGCTATACAGAATGAATTTAATTAATATTAATGTTTACCATTGTATTTGTTTTCAACGCTTTGAACAGTTTCTTTCCAAATAACAAAAAAACAGAACATATGAATACACAATTCATACAACTACATGTGTATATTAAGCTAATGAATATTGCTCTCGTATCTTTTAATGCTATGCAAGTATTGACTTAACTACTTGTTAAATCTAATAAAACACCTAAAAACGTTACAAATTGAATTATGCATCAATTAAAATTTTTATAATGACGGAATGAACTTATATATTTTTTTATTCCTTAATTTATAATAACTTAATAATCTTATAATGTAACACCATTAAATTGTATTATAGCGCTCCTTGTAAACATTTTTAGCACTGTAATAACATAATTAATCTTCCACAGCAAATTTTTAAAAACTTGATTAATGAATGAAGATGATGAAATATCTTTTTAATATACAATATCATAAAGATTATAGCTAAATAATATGATGTAAAATCACTCTTTAATGAAAGTGGCTCTCATCAAACAAAAATATTCTCTTAACTCATTATAATGAGAACATTTACAGTAACATTTAATATTTCTAAGATCTTTTTCTTTTTTTCTTGTTCTAGGATTATAGCGAAATAACTATAATGCTACCCAACTTTATGGGTCACTGCAATAGCAGTACTAATTCAATTAAATCGCTACATACGTATTCTGCTACACTGTATTTCTATAGCCTACATACATATATGGCCTATATATATTTCCATGAAGGCATCGTAAGGAAACCCGGATTTATAATTTCAAATTATAAGTTTGAAATCGCCAACGCGCCCTGAGCTAGCGTGGTGATTAATGCTCTACCCTTCTCCAAGTGGGAAGAGG
Organism: Danaus chrysippus; assembly: GCA_916720795.1. NCBI lineage: Eukaryota > Metazoa > Arthropoda > Insecta > Lepidoptera > Nymphalidae > Danaus > Danaus chrysippus. The sequence goes on along the minus strand of CAKASE010000046.1, from coordinate 5,673,442 downwards.
GCTTTGCTCAGCAGTGGGCTTTGATAGGCTGATGATGATGATGATATTTCCATGTCCTATAAATATTGTCTGTCTATAAATATCTTATATTAGGTGTCAGAGGACGTGCGTCAATGCGTCCAGCACTGGGTGGCAGAAGGCTGGTGCGGTGTGGCAGAAGAAGAGGTTTACGACGACGATGGAAACGGAAGTAAGTATCACTAAGTCATTATAATAAGAACATTTACTATTGTTACTTTCTATATTTTATAAATTTTTTTATGAAGGAAATAATTGCTTATTTATAACATTATAGTTGAGTTGTTTTAATAAGACTACATATATATTCGAATAATGAAATATATAAACGATATCAGTGTAAAATCTCACTCAAATGAAAACAATTAAGAAAATTTAAGAGTCTTGATTGAAATAAAAATGATTAAAAGCAAGTAAATTCAACGAATATTTTCACATTTACCTAGCCTTTTAATTGTTTTAACTACATACTCCCCATCTTGTAATTAGTTATCATCTGTGAGTTTTTTTTTTTGTTATTTTATATTCAAGATAAGTGTATATCATACAATAGAAGATTCAGCTTGTTACTATGATTTACCAATAAGAGGCCTTCAAACTCTTTCTGGAGTAAAAGTGGTATTACGGCATTTTTATAAAATAACACAATATTACACTCAGATAAGCGACCCCTGCGTGGCAGTTGAAAGGCTTAACTAGGAGATAGGGATAGAATAATAAATTACTCTGAAAGTCGAGGAAAACTTAAAACCTTTTTATAGTCTTTTGTAAAATCATAATTCTGAAGTATTAAATGAATATAAATGTTAATTACGTTAATAATTTATTGACAAAAGTTGAATCACAAACAAACTTTTTCTAATTAATTAAACTAGAAGAAAACTAAGGTATCAATAATAACTTTACTATTTAACTCATATTTGATTTAAATATCGTAAACAAAACTCAACATATTACTCAAAACCAGCAAATATACATGTTTTTTTTAAATACAACATCTTGAATACTACGATTTAAACGAAAACTGTATGTATATACCTAGAATTTAATTGTATAAATATAAAGAACGTCTTTAATATGATAACTAAATTTAAACAATATAAACTGAATCTTAAAAAGCAGTTTGTCTTTCTCATTGTAACATTACAATTACATTGTCAAGATGTTGAAATGATTCTCAAATATCTCGTCACATTGACACAATGCCAATCCTTATCTAACAATATGGAACACTTCGTAAAATTTTCACGAACGATGCACATTTAAATAAAAGGCTTTTACGGTATTTTATTTGACGTGTCTTTCAGCAAATCATTTTTCAAGAAATAAGAATGTAAGCAATCGAAAATGCTTTGAAAGGTTTTTATTTTATTTATAACAAAGCTCTTTCCTAATATGTTTTATCGCTCATATACATATATTTATAATGGAATAATTGATAGAAAGGGAAAGCCGTGCAGCTTATTTATGTTTAATAAACCTTATACATAACTTATTTCTTATGTTCTAATATAATAAGTCATGAATACGTAATAAGTCAGTGGTGACCTAGTGGTTAAAAGGCCGGCCTCTCATGCACGAGGGCGCGGGTTGGATCCCGGCAAGTACCAATGTGATTTTACCGAGTCAGATGTACTTTCTTAGAGTTTTTAGACATCTCTGATTAATGCTGATTCCCAAAGAGGGTTCATGTCAGGCAGGCAGCCGGTCTTAAAAACAAATAACCAAAACTATTCACAACATATAAGGCAGACCTTGCCTAAAGCTGGGAAATTACCAGGTAGAAGAAGATAATAAGTACAATTTTCTGTATTTAAAAAAATAAGTACTAATGTTGAAAACAGTGACCATGTAATACGTAATAATAATCGTATCGCTTAATACGCCAACAATGGAAATATGTAATTCTAATATGTTACGTTATGGTTTTTAATGTTTAACCACTTTATGAAGAGGTCATGCGTTTAGCTGGTCACATTAAACGATGTTTATTCATTGACATGGTCACATGATGTGTATTGACGATGTTATTACAACACGAAATATCGAGGATATATGGAATTACATATAGAGAGATCGTAGTGATATTTCATTGCCATGCCAGGAATATTTTGACTGTTAATATTTTATAACCCCTATAAATTTTAAACAAAGAAACAAATTTAATTGTTATTAATTTTGAGATTTCTTTCTGTTATATGTTCTTTAATTCCTCATTTTTTATTCTTAAATCGACAAATGTTTCTCTTTAATTTTTTTTATAGATCGTCTGAAAATTTCGACACACAACAAAAACCTCTTTACTCGATTCTCTTTAGAATTCGATTAGTTTTTTTTAATTACAACTACTACTAATATAAATATTATTCTGTCAGTGTGCGTAGTATCAGCTAAGACACTACCGTTCGAGGTGTTAGCAGCTGTTCGCGAGCTATGTGCTGCAGCGACCCCGTCTCCAACCATGCACGCTGCACACGACCCTCCACTACAGCTTCTAGAGGCATATCAGTAAGACAATAATTATAATATATTTATCTATAATCAAGCTATTAGATTAAGCATAAGCTGCCAGTCTTATTAGCCAGTCAACTTTAAATTCAGATCCAACTTTAACGGCGTTTATTTAAAACATCATTGCAGGAATAATATTTATTTTTTCATCATAGATAACTTCGAAATTGTTTTTCTAACCGCAGTGAAAAATTAAAACTATATTCGACATTTAAATTTTAGTTATATAATTTAACAGATGGAAATATATTTATTTTTTATTTTCCATTAAAATATAGAATCAATTGTATGTTTTGTTTTGAAACTTAACGTAAATAAATCATTACATATGTTTTCAATGTTAAATCAAGGTAGAAAAAGTCATTGTTATTGGAAATTTATTATTTTATTTACATTTCATAATATAAAGTATTATAGAAGTGATCTTGTAGAAAACTGTTAAGAAACAATTGTTATCTTGAATATTGTTTTCGTAATGTAACGTAACATTAATCGGTTCAACAAGTTAATACATTATTTATTTATTTCAACATTTTCCAACACTATAATTTTTAATCTACTCAAGCATATACAACAGCAATTAAAGTATTCTACATTTAAAATTTGACAGTTTCAGTACTTACGAGTATACGGCTCTAAACCGTACAAGTAATGGTTGAGCTAAAAACCTTTTAAATTGCATCTCTATGCCAGTTTTATAAAGAGTTGTTTATTTATTTATATCTATGTAAGTAAATAAAAGCTTGAAAGATAGTTAATTTTAATTTCACTTTATTTAAATTACAAGTCCTATAACTAGTCACTCTATTCGGCTGTCTCAGGATACTACTTTCTATAGAATGATTTAATGATGTGATTTTTTTATATTATACTAGAAGACCTGGCGAACTTCGTATCGCCCTATAATCAAGAAATATCTGTTACGTTTTTTTATTTATATTTTTGGAGTTTACCTATTAAAGCCATAAATCTGCGTGTTTTGAATGGCGACAGAATGATTGACATATTAGTTAGTTATCAAATCTAATGTCAAAAAAAAAAACGTTTGTATCAACAACTACTAATAAATTAAAAATGTATTAAAAAAACATTGTCCAGCGGACAAAATTGTGAATCTAAACCATTCCCAGATCCCCTTGAACACACACAAAAAATTTCATCAAAATCGGTCCATTCGTTTGAGAGAATTTCAGTGACATACACACTCACATAAGAATTATATATAGAGATATTCTTTTTACAAATAATACTTTTGTTTCACATAAAAATGTACTAAACGTTACTTTTATATATGATATTTGCTTATGAGAAATTTTAAATTATATTACCAATTTAAATGAAAACAATGAAATAGAATAAAATTAAATTAATTGAATATATGTATGCAAAATAACAATTCTCTAGTGTATCTGTAAGTGACATTACTTTTGTGGCGTCGCAGCAGCTTAAATAAAATTTAACTCTGGATGCTGACAGGATTTTAAACGATATCTAGCAACGAGATCTCGTTTAACATAATTTTCTTACAAATTTAAATCCCGGAATTTAGTTAGGAATTTAGTAATCTTAAATCTTTATATTAAACGATACTAAAGGGTTTTAAATTTGAATAACACTATTTATATTCAATATAGTACAAAAAATAAACAACTGATAGAATTCTTTTATTCTAAATAATGCTAAAGAACCGTGCACTGTAGCTTCATATATTAGACATTTATTACGTTTTTAAAAAAGGATCTTTGTGAGCTTTAAAGAAGGTTGTCGTGTAAGAGACATTTAAAAGGATGTTCAGACCAAAGTATTTGAGATGGAAAATGAGTGGAATGAAGACATATTCGTATATTGAAATTTACATGTTATAGGGAACAAGTGAAATACTCACACATCCTGGTAAATATTATTTGTTAATCAGATATGTGTGTTTAATCAGTACACAAAAGAGCCTCCGTTAACAAAAGCTGCATAGTACTTAATTTATATATTAATTAATTTAATTAAATTCTACATGTCTGTTACATTATCTTTCATGAAAATAATTATAAACATTTCTTGGATATGTGATGACTTAACTATCGAAGCGAATAAAAAAGCAAATGTTTTTGGTAAAATTCAGTTATCCTAATTTTGTTTTCAATTGCAGTAAGACCTGTTTCAGATATTAAATGTAAAAAACAGATAGACGACAGATTTATTTTAAAATAAATAATATTTAAGCAGTAAATTTACTATACACATACATATCATCATGTTTTAGTTTTGGCGTAACAAACAAATTTTAAATATACATATGTATATTTATATTGTATATATCAGATTTAGTACAGATTCGTTGTTTTTAAAGAGAGAGGGACGCCAGCCTCGCTGCCGTTACAAATGTCACTTCTTCTAGAGCGTTGCATGATATTTTAAAATGAAACTGCAATTGTTCTTAATGCTCCTGTATTTCTAGAAGGTTCCTCACAATTACATACTTCAATGATACGCACTCATTGAACTCTGAATTATCAATGCTGAATTCTCAATTCTGGAGTCCGCCGTCGTGAGTCCAGACGTCATATTTTTGATTCAAACAATTCTATTCTCTTTTGATTTCGTTTTACTTTTAACAATAATCATAAATACTAATGAGGTTTAATAAGAATTGATGGCAGCCTCTAATTATTTTCAAGTCGCATCCGTTATTAAAGCTGGTAGCGCCGATACGGCCATTCTGACAGGCGGTGCGTGCTCTGCACCTGCCTGGTTATGTGTTCTCTCTTGGTTGGTTTTCGTTATGTGCTTGGACCAGTCGCGCGTCTCGTAAAGTAGATGGGATAGGATCAAGAATTGATGCTTCATCTTCCGAAGTCATGCCGATACGGTCATACTGATGTTTGCTCTGTGATAAAAGATAAATGCTTTTGTAGTCTAGGTACTTCCACAGTAACCCTAGATATCTTTATATTGTTACAATTATGAATATTAAATTTTTTTTTTGATCGTATGGGTAACGTTGTTTACTACAACACAACTTTGAGATGGTCATAATATCACGTCCAATTATCTAAGCTACATGGCTTTGGGGGCATCACACGAACATTCATAACATATTTGTCATAGGACGTCTCCGCCCGCCTACAACATTTTTTTTTTATTTATTCATTTGTCATAGGACGTCTCCGCCCGCCTACAACATTTTGTTTTTATTTATTTGTCGTAAGACGTCTCCACCCGTCTACAACAATTTTATTTTATTAACCATTTTATTATTATTATTATTTTGTTATGGTTCGGATCCGCCATCAAAGGCATCTTTTATAGTAATAATAATAATTTAATAATTTTATAGTAATATATCTCAAAGTAAGTGTTTCAAAATCACACTTCTATCTACGAAATATGTAATGCGTTTGAAATGAAGTAAATTGAACAAAATGAAATACGCTCACCGGATAACTATTAGGTAGTCGAACAGTCTACCTTGCTGCTCGTTTACTTATACTCTCTCGTCACTCCAGTGGAACTTCGTCTGGCTGGTCACGAATCACATTTCAAAGTGTTCCTCGGTTTCTATTACTTTTTCTGTGATATTTTTTTTTATATTAAATCTCCATTCTGAAATTATTTAAATTTTAGCTCGAAATCTCTAAAATCCAACTTTTTATCTTCTCTCCGCCTCGACCATCCTGTTTTAAATGTGTTGCTTCGATATCCACGGACGGATTGTCAAAATGTAATCTAAACTGTTAAAGCCGGATTGAATTCGTATGTTCATAACATCGGCAAGGATACTAAATTTGTCAGATGTACGCTAAAGCCTGTAATCACAAAACTCTTTATATTAATAATAGAGCCCGGCCTCAATCCTCGCAAATAGTTGACTGATTTGTTTTCTATTCCCGGAGATGTTATTTGCCATTGATTCTTGTATAACGCACCCCTGAAATCATGCATTTTATTAAGATTAAATTTACCAGTTGATATTAAATTTAAATTCGGCGTGATATCCTTTTTCCGTCGACAACATGATTCAAACGTTTGACCACGGTTAGCAGAAATGGAACAAAACTTAGCTGTACTCGCAATAGATGTATTTGATTGGAAATTTGGAGTCAATTATGCTATCATTTGAATTATAACATCTTTTTTTAGTGGCACTGCTGTGTGTGTCGACCGACATGTTAATATTACTGTGAAGGGTATGTCTACAGCCGATTATAAATAAAGCCGTGGCGCCGGCTGTTTGATATCAAAATCATGTAAGTTCTTATAGATTGAGTGACTTCATATTTACTCAACGTTTCCCAAGGCCGCTCTTCGTCATCTCACGGTATTCTCAAGGATACAGCAAGGACCTGTGGTCAGCTCAAGGGTAACACGTGATTAGCTCAGAGGTACGCTCTCCACATCTGTGGCGTAGACTTGTCTTTTCACGGCTCCACAGGGCATACCTACGTAATCTCATGGTTCTCTTTCGGATACATCAAGGACCCGTGGTTAGCTCAAGTGTAACTCACGATTAGCTCAGAGGTCACGCTCTCCAGATCTATGGTGTAATACTTGTCTCCTCACGGCTCCACAAGGCTTCCCTACAGAATCTCATGGTACAGATTCTCTTGAGAATACACCATGGACACGAGATTAGCTCACGGAAATTCCCTAAACACTAAAGGCAACATAGAGCTCTCATTATTTCCGAAAAAGAAGAGCGCCTCTTATATCGTAAGTTTTAAAGATATCACTATTGAAATAGTTTGCCTCTAGTTTCGTGATAATTAAATTAATTTCGTTATCTATTTCTTGTTTAGCCTTCAACCAATGGTCTGCTATCGCGGCGAAATGAAAGCATTTTTGATTCGAAATAAGTGGCAAAGGATATCTATCAGACACCGTATTCCTATTTAATTCTCTCTAATCTACGCATAGCCTGTCGCTTCTCTCCTTCTTTACTAGGATGATGGAGCTCACGAAGGGGTAAGGACTATCACATATGCGAGTTGACTAAAGTTCTTTTGATTTGACAGCGCACCTCTCGTTTTTCGTTTGAACGTAAGCTATGAAGTCTACATTGAACCGTGAGATTTACGATTGATTAGTTTAATTATTAGTTGACTTGTGCTAACCCTACCAGTTGGTGTACTCTCTATGACATTATTCAAATGATTTTTCAGTTAACTAATAAATCTCTCTTTCTCATAGTAAGGAACGTCGCTGCATATACTTTCGAAATTGTTTACTTTAATACCTATATCACAAATAAAACCAATCTTGTTTGTTTAAAGAATGAGACATTATTTTTAATCCTTATAGAATACCCTAATGTAAGCAGATCCTGTCTAATCTCACTTTACTGAATAACTCTTAAATTGTTTAAAGATTTTAGATATTACATTTAATGCGAGCGTTACTTACACCTTCTAATGCAATTGTATTATAATATTGCGATTTACCTAGAAATCTATCTTTAAATTTTTATTTTTTTATTTTTTTTTATTTAAAGAACATTCGGTACCCGAGTCGAAACAACATGAAAACCTCTCACCGGTTTCACTCCAGAGCTGAACCATATCTGGACGGAACAGATATTCACGCGTCGTTCGGTCCATGCTTAATTGGCTTTGAATTCAACACTGGGGCAGCGCAGCGCGAAGTAGCCTCGTTAACCATACTTGAAGCAACTAGGAGTAATCATTTACTTCGGCGCGCCAGGTTCTTTTAATTGTTGAGAGGAGCTGGTATCTGAAAACTCAGGATGTGTATTAGTATTTTGTCAAGCCTGCTATGGCCTCAACCTTCAGTTAGAACGTGCCCGTCTTGTCTCAGTTATAGCGCCACATCGTCGCATAATATCTCCGCTTAATATCCATACTACGTGGCTTCTTATGTAGATGTTGTAACCAATCGTATTCACATATTTGAGCTCATTCCTTTTAAAGATTTCATTTTCATTTGAGAATCATGGTTCCTGATTTACTACGTAACTATTTATAGCCATATAGATGTGTTGACACCATTCCCGAAGACACACACTACCACCGGGGTCAAACGATGATAAAAATGATCTTCTTAGTAATTTTAATATTATCCCTTGATTTATTTGTAGTAAACGTTTGCACACGCTCTGCATTATTGACATCAATGAATGGCATGAAAAAAATTCTCTTTTAGCGTTCTTCAGTACGCAGATTCTCCACATAGTTATTTTCTTCAGCTGGATAGGATTTATAAGACCGGCATGATCACGAGAGCGATCCCACTTCTGATATCAGATTTAATACAGATTCGTTGTTTTTAAAGAGAGAGGGACGCCAGCCTCGCTGCCGTTACAAATGTCACTTCTTCTAGAGCGTTGCATGATATTTTAAAATGAAACTGCAATTGTTCTTAATGCTCCTGTATTTCTAGAAGGTTCCTCACAATTACATACTTCAATGATACGCACTCACTGAACTCTGAATTATCAATGCTGAATTCTCAATTCTGGAGTCCGCCGTCGTGAGTCCAGACGTCATATTTTTGATTCAAACAATTCTATTCTCTTTTGATTTCGTTTTACTTTTAACAATAATCATAAATACTAATGAGGTTTAATAAGAATTGATGGCAGCCTCTAATTATTTTCAAGTCGCATCCGTTATTAAAGCTGGTAGCGCCGATATATATATAGTAGCCAAACCTTTATATAAAAACAAAGTTTATTTTATCATGTTACGTTAGAAATCACTCCTGTAACTTAAGTTGACGGGTCAAAGCTGAACAGAATTTTCTTTTAGAGTAATTTACTTGTAACAAATGACGACGAAGTAATTTGGGGGGCTATAGAAGCTACACTTCATCAATCAAATTCAAGTATTTGAAATCAAAACATTGCCCCGTGTTTCATAATTTCAAAGTAAGTTTATTTTGAACGAGACTTAGCATGAAGAGAAAATATTTTCTTATATAAAATAGACCCATTCTAACTCACTAACTATAGACGCGAGTTACAAAATCCACCCTTATTTGGTAAACTTTCTTGCAATTCATTTCACGTACGCGAGGGAGAATTTGTGATGTTTCGCGGTAAAAGCCCGTTTTATTTCCTATGGCGGAAGTGTACATTATAAGGGAAATTGTAACTTTTTCTTACAAAAACGCCCAAATTACGTGTTCTACCTATAATTCCAGTAAAAATATTATAAAACTTTATACCCGTACCTATTGATAACGATTTTACTTGACTTCAAATATTATTCTGTAATTGAGTTTAAATAATTTATTAAAAAAAAACAATTTTAAATATATGTTCAATTAAACTTACCTCTTCTAATGTTTTTATATTCTAGAGTGCATTATCGTTTAAAGAGTTTAAACAAATTTTAACAACGTTTATATTACATACTGAAAATCTTTAAACATTTTAATTTTAAGGTTTTAATACGGATATGTATGTTGAAACATTATCAATGGAATTAAAGGAATTTTGTTTTACACTATACAAAGCTTTAGTAGTTACTATTAGATTTAATCAGAGTAATGTATAGCATCCTTTGCCCAAGTCTGTAGTTTATGTGAGCACTTTGTATATTTCTCATTCTTGATATGCAAGAAACAATTTTATTAAAATATTCTCAAGACACGAGTAAAGGAATGCTGTATATCTAACAATATTTTTCTACTTTATATCTATAAACAAAATAGAGAATGTTGTAAGAAATAAAGAGTTGTACAATGTAATCTCAGATTTTGGGAGCGATGAATCTGATGGAAGATTAATCTTTTCATTTTGTCAGATGGTTCGAGCCACTTATTGATCGATGGCTGGCTGTCACTAAAACCATGGCGTTACAACGTGTACGAGCAGCTGTTGAACTAGGTATGTTTTGTATTACATAAAAATAAATACGAAATAATATTTTACGTGCAAATATTCATATTAAAAATACTGTTCGTCCCAGCATGGGATCGACGTAAATGCAAGTGGGATAAAGACGATGATATGTTATTTACTTTCTACTAGAACCTTCTCAGAATCTTATATAACATTTTACTACACATCTAGAATTCCCTTTTATAATAGTTTGTATTTAAATACGTTTTCTAGCTATCCGTCTGTTCAACAGAACATCTGACTCAAACAAAAAAATATATGTAATGAAATTCCGTATTGTCAGCATCAAGTCCGCGATGTTGTATTTGTAAAAATATTTATATTGATACGACAGCTGCCAACAAATTCAATTGATAAAAGATAAGGGAGTAAGACAAAGTCGACGATGCAAATATAAAATGCGTACCCAAGGGACAAGGGAAGTTAGCATAAACAGGATAAATAGGTAGCTGATACAATGAAATGAATTCAGTGTGACATTACTATATTATTGTTATAAATAATCTCAATATTTTATGATTTATGAGAAAAATGTGCGTTCATTCACATTAAATGTATGAAGAAAAATGTTATAAGGCGATGATTATACGCTCGCTAATTCGACGTGAATAAAAGCTGAAATCTTTTATTACGCTAATGATATGTAAACTAATATAATAAATCTTACAATAAATCTAGCCAAAGGGTAAATAATAGTGAAGAAAAAGGCTAAGGTTCACACCCCAAGTCGGGGTACCATTTAGATAAGAATCAGATTCTAAACGCTGGCGTAACACGAATGCTTTTATTAGATCCAGTTGCTTGAATTTTTTTGTATAATAGACTGTTTTGACACGAAAATTATTGTTACCCTTCATTTTTGTTACATTATACCCAACATTATTAAACGGTGTATTATTAAACAAATCTTACACGCGATAGCTTGAATAATCTTTTACTAAAATTCACATTTTGTTTGTAGATCGAGCTGTAGAGGGGGAGCACATTGTGAAACATAGTACATCATCAGTCGATACAGCTGCTTGGTAAGATAACAAAACAATGTTGCAAACACATCTGTACCAGAAACGTTACTTTGTTTAATGAGATTTAAGACTTTGGCGAGTATTCATTTAAATGAAACAAAAATTTCGGATTGTTACGCGTACTTATTTTATGATTACCGTAATTTATGACGACCGTGATCACGGTTACGCATGATCACGGTTCCTTCAAAGTAACCGAAACGTCGGAAGTATCTGGTTTTTAAACTTAATTAAAAACACGTAATAATCCAAAAATATTAGTTTCATTTAAACGTTAATTTGTATTAATTTGCCTATAGACAGTAGTTAACTTATCCCTAACTCAACATTGATCGTTAAAAGTATGTTTAATTTGAATCTCAATGCTCCGTTTCGTTGAGTTGAAATATTGAAAAACTAAAATATACTTAATTAACAATATTTTTTTCAGATTATGATAATATTCTTAAGTAAACCTTCTTTAATGATCTTTAGCATACTTTAATATTTAATAGTCACGGTCCGTTTATTAACTCCGCTAACCTCCAATATGATTTTTCAAAAATTATGTTTTTGTGAATTGTAAACATTTTACGATGGGTTGGACCGTTTTACAACAAAACCAATTTTTTTAGATCACTATAACAGTTACAAAATTAAATTATATATTCTCTTATTTTTTTCTGTTTTCAATATATGTAGGAAGATGGTTTCCAAATTTTAAGTTTTAAAAATCGACAACCAAATTAATTTTCAGGCCTTGTATATTTGATAATACACATACATGTATATACTCATATAACTGTCGAAATATTTGGTGTACATTAATACATTAAGATTAAATTTACAACAATTTACCTACAATGTCCCTTCCCTTTAATTTCTGTCCTACCTTCAAATTAGAATAGAACTCTTCAAAGATATAAATTATCTGTACTTTTTTACATATAAATATATATTATTTGAATTATCTACTCAACGAAGTAATTAATAAAATTAACTTATAAATATTAAATAAAATGTCTTCTTGCCATCAAGAAAAATAATAGTACTTTAAACGTCGTTAGTAAGTACAATTAAAAAGGTGCTGCAAGGAGTTTTTATTTAAACGGTGCAGTTTTGGTTTTAATTAACTAAGTTCTTAACTGAGGGATAAAGACGTTATTTAATGCTGCTAGATCAGACGAAATTCTCAAGTTGTTGGAAATTCTGGTCATTCTAAGCATAAATTTGAAATTTATAATTCAGTTATTGAAATTAAATTAAACTCATTTATAGAACAGGCAAATCATAAAATGGAAATTATGTTTTATTTTCTTTCAAATTAAATCTCCTGTATAATTATAGATTACATTTATTAAACGATAATTAAAAAAGGTTTTCATAATAAAATGACTTAGACAAAGAAAATTTATTGTAGAATATAATTTAACTGTTACATTTTATTACTAGCTGTTCCAAAAAACGTAAAAGTAACGAACGACACCTGAAACCAATTTGTCTTTTATGTCGGAGCACTAACCTTTACATGTCTTAAAAGAGATTGTTATATATTAATTTTGTAGAAACATCTTCAATATTATGATAAATTTTATATACATATACCTACATTTATTTATGTATCTTTATGATTGTTCTCTTTTAAAGTAATTACGATCAAGGTAATGATTAAGTATTATTAATTAATTATGAGCTAATGTATTAGTATTCTTTATTATTACCATAATTTACATAAGACTAGATACTCATTGTTATATGATATTGTTTACTTTCTAACGTATTTGGTCCTTGTATTTATACATGGACATATATAAGGCTACAATTTGACACCAGTACAGTGTATTTTATCCCAGAATTTAAGCTTCTAAATAACTTACACTATATTCTTTTATTGCTATGATCAATATCGAGTGTATATCCATAAGTAAAAGTTAATTAAATTATCACAATATGAAAGTTTTCTTTGTATTTTTTCCATAAAAAACTCTTAATTCAAAACCTTTTCAATAGCTTGTATCACATGCGAATGGTATGGCGTGCCATTGGCGGAGCCGAAGAAGGTACGGTGGGGGGCACTGTACGACTTCTAGAAGCTGCCTGTGCTTCAGCTCTTCATTACGCTGATCTGGTACACGGAGCCCTGGCTGATCAAGGCTATTATGAAAACCATGGTAATCCACATTGGTATTTCTTATATTTACATGTTTGTAACTGAGAAAAACTCCTACTTTTCTGACGTTCTCGTTTACTCAGATACAATTCGATTATTCTTTAACATTGCATTTACATTTTTGGCCAAAGACGTTGGAATTATGATGTCTAATAAAAAAACGGTTATGTAATATAAATTCTCATAAAAAATGGCTATTATTATAATTAACCTCTAAGAACAATTAATAACATCAGTTTGGTCATAAGGAAGTCCAGATTATTGTAAAAGATTTTTAAATGCAATTTCATGAATGTTATAAGATATGGAAAGTAAAAGAAACTATGTAAAAACTTTCCATTAATAATATCACTTTATTTAAAACTCATTTTTATGACGTTTCCTTTAGTTGAACACCATGTATCTCAAACAGCTTTATTTCAGAAAAAACAACATATATTCAAAGTTCTATTTACAGTAGAAGATTTTTTGTGGTTTATTTTTATTTATTTATTTATTTATAAAGAACAGACATTATCTCAAAGAACTTTTTTACCCTTTTCACGTCTAAAACGTCCGTAAATACACCATGCGTGAAGTGTGTTGGCTTTGAAAACATTAATAAAACTAGGAAACTATAACCTTTATGTTAAAGTACAGATTTTATTTCCCGCTTTATGAAACACTAAATAATAAAACATATATTAAATAAATTAAAATTTGTAATATTTAGACATTAAACATATCTTTCAACATAGAAATAATATTAACAGAACATAAAATTTGATTTTTCAAAGTAACCTTTAAATTATAAATATGGAATATAAAACCTAAAGTATTTCATCAGAGCTATTAACTTGAATTCCTAACAGTTTTCTAAAGTCTTTGATAATGTTATATTATATATAAAATTCTAATAGTTAAAGAAATTGAAGTAGAATATTCAGTATGCTTATAATAATGAGTGTATAAAAATTAAGATATTTAACACATTATAAATTATTTATTTTTGTTGATGTTTTTATATCATTGAGTATAAATAGGTGATATTTCTGTTAGTCAAAATTCTAAGCGAATTCTATCAACATTTCAATCCCTAGATCAAACAATTATCAAAGCCACAGAGACTGAACTGTAACTATGCAAGTTGCTTCACACGAACTAAATGAGTTGCATGCTCACTTCTCTAGTATGAAGTACTTGTTTCATTGAAGTGGGTACTGTCGGTACTTCAATTACTCTACGTCTGAATGTCTCTGAAATTTAACTTAAATTTAATAAAAACTTTCATAGGTTGTATTTAAATTTAAACTTGAAGTCTGAACGTCTTAAACCAAGTGATTTGTATCCAAAAGAGATATAATTTATTGTTTCATGACTATAGGAAACATAGCGGTTCCAATCTCATAAAATAACAAAAACTTACATACATAAATTTAAAAATATAATTTAATGTAATTAAAGCACTGCGGAAAAAATATTTGATGCAGACGTGGATATATAAAACGCAATAGTTTCATAGAAAAATGTTCAAGAACTCGCTGAAAGTTAATATATTTTCAGGGCAGAACAAAACAACAGAAGAGATATGCACTATCGTGAACAATTTGGAGTACGTGAGGCGTTCTTTGTCGGAATACGACGACGAGCACATGTAAGTGCCAGATAATCTCTGTACCGTGACAATCTTGCGTTGCCAACTATCGAGCATCTTATTTGCATACTAGGGAATAGTATCATACTTTGTTGCCATTCAGGGAACAGTTACTACAGTCCTCCTAGATTCTAGACTCAATAACGGCATGTGACCTACATTTTACTCCTCAGATCACTTCTATTACAAGCTTTTCTAAACATGCAGTATTTTGTTTCTTCTATATAAACAAAATATTCTCTCTTAAAAATACTTAAAAAAAATTGCATCCAGATTCCGAGAAATATATTTTTATTATTTTTATATATCTAGATACTCTTGAACTAAGTATAAAGATTATTTTTTATTTATAACTATGACATATATTTGAAGGTAACGTAGTTATTTTGCCACTGAATTAACCTAAGAATAAAACACTAAAACAGCGATTATAGCAGCTAAACTTAAAAAAGAAAAAATAAATGTATATTTGTAATAAAGGATATTATAGGAAACCATATTGGAACGAATATTTTAATTTTACCTTTGAATATTTTAAATAAAATTACAATGTATTCCTTCATATTGTTATAATAGCAACTTATCTTCTCTGATAAAAAACTTACGATGAATGCCCAGAGTAAATATTTTTCCACCAGAATATAAAAATATACATATATTTGCATTCCGTTATCGTGAATACAAAATTGCATCATTAATGAAAATAGATAAATATAAAATATTTTCAAATGACAAGAAAAATTCAAATATCTTCATAAGTACGTAAATAATTCAAGAACCTTTAAGCTAATTAAAATTTTGAAGTATCGTAAAACAAAATCAAATATAGTGCTTACATAGGTACATTGCATTATCAATTGTAAGGTTCGCTATCTTAAGTTAGGCAACGTATTTTTGAAAATTGTTAAGATCATAGTGTTGAGATCCATATGTTTTTGTCTTAGTGCAAACGACGATAACGCTCGTCAACTAGTTCGTGGTGCGTTGGGCACATTAGACGCCCGTGCTGCTAGAGCCTCCGCCCCGCTCTCAGCTCGAGCCAGACCACCACTAAGAAAAGCTGTGTTCCATTTGGCCTGGTCACCTGATACATTACCTACAACACAGGTAAGATATCGGTGCCGATTAATCACATAAAATAGGTGAGAATATTTAAATTATGACAAACTTAGTCTTCATTAAGAATCTGTTACAATTTAAACTAGATTAAAATTGTTATAACATTGTATAATATTGTATATTTGTCATTAATAATATATAAATTTATGTACTCTATAAATAATTTTAGTGTATATTAGATGTCTGCTAGCTTATTGTCATCTTGAATACATAAGGAGGATATAATTCAGATTTCGTAAGTCGCATTGACACTAAGATTTATAATTTAAGCGTAGCCTATTGATGAGTGAAATGTGAGAAATGAGAAAATTTTTCTTTCTCGTTGTCTCGTCAAACTTAGATAATTAATGGACTGGTTATAATTAAACCTTAACAACTTCAATATAAAAGAAATAAATCTAATGAAAACTATATTTTAATAGTGAGGATCTATACAGACCCGTATATTTAATGTCCCAATAAGTAACAGCAATCTTCAATATTACCTTACATAAAACCATACGCACACTACTCTTCGTATTGAAAGACGATAATAAAGACTTTTTATGAAATATCCTCTAGACCTCTTTTAGATTTAAGGCTACATAAGGCTTATCTTTTTATATTACCTCATAAATAATGTATTAACTGTAGATTAATAATAAAGTTGAATCACTTAAAAGTAAATGTAATCTGCATTAAGCAAAATTTCTTACTGTCTTTTAGGATTTATTTATCAAAAGTTACATAGAAATTAGACTGGATTTATTTCGATTTCAAATTTATTAACAACTAGTGATAATTTAATAATCTATCATCAGAAAACCAGATGAATGATAGGCTTCCATCCTTCCGTTAAAGATCTCCTTCCCATCCAAATGAAGTGATTTACTTCCTACTTCCTAATACGCATAGTAAGGGATTGGAATAGTTTGCCTGAGTCTGTCTTTCCTTCGAATTATAATTTGGGCGTCTTCAATAAAAGGGAGAATAGACTGGTACTGAGATAGTACATTCACTATCTACGACTTCATTTTCACCCACCAACGCCACGGCTGGTATGGTAGTCATATACTGTCCAGTCTCAATGTAAAAACGTCTGGCATTGTTATTTTATATCGTGTAACGGAAGTATAGGTAAGTTAAAGTTGTAAAATACGTTATTTTAACTTTAACAGCCTCTGTCCCTATAGACTTGAAATCAAAATTGTCTTATCCCAGGTGGCATTTACCACTTTTAACACCAGCTTGTCATTCAAAACCTTGATTGTTATTTGTCTCCCAAGGTAAAAAAAAAGATCTATAGTAAAAATTTTGAAAGAATTAATATTATAATAATTGAATAATTTTCAGTCTATGTTATTAACTATACTCAAACAAAGCTATAAAGAAGGTGATTCGAATGTTATATAGTAAGACATTATAAAACTTACTTTATAATTTAATTTATTTTATTAAGAAACTGAACCTTACATAGAGCAGTTCTGAAAGTTTTTATTGAACTTGGTTCTTGCGGGATATTGTGTGACTTTAAATTCGAGGAGAAATTATAACTTTTTTTATAAACGATAATATTTTGATTGCACCTTATTTTTGGCTGCATTTACATCGAACTGTAATTAAAAAATATATGGTACTGTGATTTAAAAAAAGTATGACACCCATTTATACAGATATCGTGTATTAATATGGGCATATTTAAAATTTGGAGTACTAGTATTATCTTAATGCTTTATTTACATATAGCTACAACTAGTTTCATAAAAACAGGCTATTGCGCCGCTGCTGGAGTTTCTTGATCAGCACCTATCATCTCTCAACACCTGGTTGCTTCCACGTGCTTTCTGCCGAGCGCTAGCTGGTTGCTGGAGCGCCGTGCTGAAGGAAGTCTCCTCTCAGGCTGATGCAGGAGGAGCAGAGAAGCCTCGCGTGTACCATCACAGACTGAGAGAGGCACTTGATTTGTTGGCGGAATTCTTTCACGCAGAAGGCAAAGGTTCTATCAAAAAAATATTAATTAACCACCAACCACACTCCATTTACGATTTCGTGATAACTTTATAATTTATTTTATACATACGTATAAAACATACATTGCGGTAAAGTGACGTCATTATATACATAGATGCAATTTATACCATTGAGTCTTTTTTGAATAAAAGTCTAATTGCCTTTTTACAAACAATATCAGGTTAATAAAAAATCTTCTATTTAAATGTTGTCATAACATTCAAAATTCTCGTTCTTCATAAAAGTTCTAGATCTTACGTAAGTTTTAATAGACGTCACTGTCGGAATTTAATTTATAATAATGATAATAATATAGAATACAAAGTCTTGTAATTTTCGTCATCTGTTACACAAATTATTAAATTTTATAACATCCAATGTTTACTGGAATAATCACTTTAATACCTGATCATACTAAATTGAATAATTAAAAGTACTCTCCCTTTCAACGTTTTGATAATATATTATAATTTAAGTAATAAATTCATACATATAAGATAAGTAATCTGTTTTCAAATCCTAACAATAATCTATAGGTCTGCCTATGTCCGAAGTGCATAATAATGAGTGGGGGCGTGTTGAACAAAGGATGCAATATCACCAGGCTCCCACTGAAGAGTTGTTGGAATTGTGGCTAGCAGATCGTTTATTGGATCAATCAAGGACACCAATGCCTTCGCCGTACGGATCGATACTTGTCAGGTACAATAAACTTTGAATTAAAATATTTTCTAAATTAAAATACATTTATATTATATATCTGATCTATATTCAAAAAGATCAAAGAGTTAAATACACTATAATTAAATTGTAACTCCACATCCAAACCCCTTTTGTCGGGTAACGGCAGTTTATTCAAGTGATCTCAAACAGTAATTAACGGGAGTTCGTGTTTTATAATAGTTTGGGTTCTAAATACGGTCGAAGCGGAATATCAATTTTAAATCACTTCTTACTAAATTAAGAACCAAAGTTAATGTTATTATATATTTATTCAAAGTATAAAAAAACAACAAATGACAATTATATATATTATTATCTTTATTTATTGTTTGTTTCAAGTCATTCTCTTTTTAGAATAATACGCCTCTACCTTTATTTATTAATACAATCATCGGATCATGATACAGCTATCACTTCATGGTCATCTAAAGATCTTTATAAACAATGCAAAATCCGCGTGCATGAGATATAAAGGTTCAAATTAAATAATCTCATTGCTTTCATTGTATTATTGGGACAGAGTTTACTTCAACCACGACTCTCTGTGCGTGGAAGTGTTGTCTGCTCGGGACGTGATCCCGCTCGATCCAAACGGCTTGAGCGATCCCTTCGTTGTCCTTGAACTTCTACCTAAAAGACTCTTCCCTAAAACACAGGAGCAGGTCACGAAAGTTCAAAAGGTATACTCACTTAATTAACAAATTTGATTAACAGACACTGAATTTAGATGATTGCAGCCTTTCTAGTTCATAGAGTAATTATCGGCAATAATGTATTGCAGTCACAGAATGTAAACACAAACCTGCCTTCAGTTTACTTTTAGATTAAAAAGTCAGAGATAAAATTTCTAAAAAAAAAATTAAAGTAATAGCAGTTGCATATTTTATCATAACGATCATACATGAAGTACAATGTTAGCAAAACAACCTCAGAAAACCCTAAATCCGGTGTGGGAGGAGTGCTTCGAGTTCGACGTATCTCTGGAGGCATGCCGCAGCCAGCAGGCGGCACTGGCATTATCAGTGTGGGACCGGGACGTGCTGACTGCTGATGACTTCGCTGGCGAGGCGTTTGTATCCCTATGCCGCATGCCGGGTGTTCATTCACACGCGCCCCCTGATCCATTGCGGGCTCTCGAACTACCATTAATGCAGCTGCATGACCGATGTAAGTAATGTAATGACAAGTAATTCGATCATTATGTCTACCGACGTTACACGCTCGATAACTAAAGTCGTGCACTTGGATGTAAGTAATGACAAGTAATTTTGTCATTATGTATCTCGACTTAAGAACTAAAATCGTTCGGCTGAATAATCGATATACGTATAAGTATATGTATTCATTTGGTATCTCGTCTTGGTATTATTTTATAATGAATTCAATTATTTTACAGTTATCATCATATCATTTAAAAAATAAAAAGAACTGAATATAATGTTCAACTAGATTTAATGTCATTGTCATTGAATAAAGTGAATTCCGCCAGCCTTGTCTGACACTAATAGAGTTGTGTCTCATTCCTGGTACGTCTATTAAATTAGATCACAGTCTATATCCAGGATACTGGAATGCATTTCACGTGGAATAGATTCAATAATATGCAAAAGAGAAAAAATATGTTTGTACATATATATGTATATGTAGATCGTAACGCTAAATAAAATTTAACGTTTTGTACCTATATATATATAATATGTATTAATAAGAGTCAGTGGTGGCTCAGTGGTTAAAAGGCCCGCCTCTCGTCGCCGAAGGCGCGGGTTCGATCCTGGCCCGGGCAAGTACCAATGTGATTTTTCCGAATCAAATGTACTTTCTAAGAGTATTTAGACATCACTGATTAATGTTGATTCCCAAAAGAGGGTTGATGTCAGGCAGGCGGCCGGTCGTAAAAAACAAATAGCCAAAAACTATTCACAACATGTAAGGCAGACTCTGGCTATAGCTGGGAAATTGCCAGGTAGAAGATATAATATTAATAATTTATCTTCGTCAAAAGTTCATATTTACGAGTTTTTATATCAATAGAAAAATCACAATATAAATGTTACACCTTATAACAAAACAACTTTAACTTCTTTCATTATAAATCAAAGAGGATTCATTTTATTTATAAGAAGAAAAATCTTTGCTAGTGTCTATAAAAATTTGTCACAGTGCTATACAATAAAGTTTTTCTTTAAGAGCACTCCTTGGGACTAAGTTATTCAACATTCAGATTCAATTTAATATACATAACGTCTCTTAAGTTTTACTTTTAAATGTTTAGCTGAAGACCCAAAAATAAAAATCAACCTCAATATTAAAGTTATCTTTTAATGTACTATATTTTAGGTCATCCTATTCTACAAATATTGGAGACAAGGACATTGGACAAATTGGCTATGGATTTCGTCAAGAAACAAAAGTTGCGTTTCGCAGAACAGTAACGTGTTATCTTATTTAAATTTTCCTTTTACATTTCATTTCATTACTTATCTACACACGTCCATTTAAATCTCGACAATATACAAAATATATATATTAAAAAAATTCAATATATTTATATTAAACAAATTAAGTTTATACAAGAGTATATTATTATTTACATTTAAAATAAAATTTTATTAAGATTTTACGACACGTCAGTATTAATGTAAATTGTATTACAAAGACTGTGTTATTCTTGTATTTGTGAGAGAATATTATGTAAACTTTCAACTATGTATCTTACTCTAAGTACGTGTATAGCATGCACCTTCGGAGCTTATGTCCCTAGTTGTTAATCTCTAGTAGAAACTCCCGACCAAATACTTTAAGACTTGTTGTTAGCTATTATTTTTGTATAACCGACTCTAGTATGTATCTCACACACGTAGCACGATTTATGCGGTCGCAACCATACCATTCTAGATATTTTTTTGACGCATAAATTTTCCTTATTTCCCCCGTTAGTTACATTCTTTAGGTTTTTTCTTCACCAATATTATTTGACGCGAATACCTTTGTGCCGCACTTACAAAGCTTTAAGGAGAGCTTCACCTTGACACTTACCACTATCGTGTTTTTCTAACCTAGTCTGTGACGACTGATTTTCATTGTTAGGTTTAATATAATGCATATTTGAAATTTTATAAGTGTACGTGACTTCGTTCACTGTGTATACAAGTTTATTGATGTATTGATGTTTATTGTATAAGTAGATAATTGATATTTGTAAAATATATCGTGTTATATAAATGAATATATCTCTTCAAGTTGTCTTGGATTTTTTAAACAAAATATATTTAATTGTTTTAATTAGATTTCTCAAATGATAATTTTTAATATATTCGTATCGATGAACGTTTGATTTTTTTTAAATACATTATATAAAATTTGTGAAAAATAAGGCTATTTTTAGTATGAATTTGGATATTACTAAAGATTTTTATAAAAACATATTTTCAATTTTACATTAAGACATTTTTTATCCCAGCTTTATATATTTTATTATATCATAAAATAAATTTCTTATATTAAATTCATTTTGATATGATTCGTATATTTTTGTCTTTGGTAAATGAAATCCAAGATGTGTCAAGTATTTTATCTATACAGTAGTGTTGCGAAATTATCGCGTGGTGTTAAGCTTTTTGATACTCGCCTGTATATTCAATTGTGAGTAGAATTTGATCGCTAAATACAGCTAACGGCTTTTTCTATCGTATTTTAATAATAACCATATCCCTAAAAAACTAACCATATCACTGAGCTTTGTTTATTAAAAGAATTCCTTACAAGAAATTATTTCGGTAAAAAAATCATAATAGACCATGCCAAACGTCAATTACTTATATTAAGCTATAAATAAATACTTTACAAGCATTTAAATATAAACATATATTTTATATTATATTGCCAATTATGATTATTTTTATACAGATATAGTAAACCTTTGGATTTCTTAAAAATATTGTCAACCTTTTTAAGACGCGAGTAAACGTATACCTATATAATATCTATATCCTAACTGTGACAGGGAATACTGTTGAAACGTAAAGATTTATATTCGAAATATGAGAAGAATTTCCGACGAAAATATGCTCATGAGGAATTTAAATATAAAACTGCATATATATGTACGTAGAAATACTTTTAACGCACCAAAGTTTCATTCCATTTATCTAGTGTTACATTTAACATTCTGTGTATCTTGACCGTGGAGTAGAATACCAATGTCTGTATTATTTGATGAATAGTGATCGATGTGTTTACAAAACTTTACTTACATGTTAATAGCTTTAATGAAATATAGTGTAATACAAACTTTCTTTTGCTTTAGCCACTGAATAAAAAAAAACAATAAATTATATAAATGTGTACAGATTTTCATTTCATACCACCCTTATATTCCTACCACACGGTTTATTATCACTATTGAATAAATACAAGTTTGGCTGATTGGTTTTTCATCCAGTTTTAACAGTGCTCATTACACATAAAAGCTTTTTTGTATTATGTTAGTTATATTTAAACCAGTACCTGGCTGAACTGTTGGGAATTTGGATACTTTATAAGTGTTATACGCCGTAGAAGGCTGCTATTCAACCTGGCTCTTTCCTACTACATATTAAGAGAGAAGTACTGTGTATCTTGGTGTTTGGTTATTGGTACAAATTGAATCATTTACACGATTCTTGGCCACGCAATAAATGTTGCTCCTCTTAGATAATGGCAAAATTACCTTTGTGAAGTAGTATTTATATTCTCCATCGTTTAAGTAATGTATATCGCGGCATATAAGACTTAGAATACTCTTTCATTACTAACAATATGACGACAATAATTCATTTCTAGTCGACCAAGAACATGGATGTGTAATAAAGGGACAATTGAGTTAATTTCATAATCTGATTGGATGTAAAGGACCTTACTTTTCCTTATGCTCTCATTTATTGCAAAATATAGATACATTTTATAAGAAAATTAAATACAAATGTAGATAAATTTTCTAATAAATGCTTGCTGTCCTAAAAATCAAAAGGTTTAAAGAAGATCAGTCTTATTAAACCATGCTCATAATAGAAATTGCAATGTATGATATATTTTAGGGTAAATGTGCAAGTTTCAATGCAATTGCAATCTCACACTAAAACGAATGACGTTTCAGCCAGGTGGTAGTTATTTCGAGGTAAATTATGGTCGGATTATGTCCTTGCTTCGAATTCCTAACGATGAGTACCATTCACTGATCAGTTATTTTAGGATTTTGCACGATACACCTGCTAACATGTATTCTAACAATTTACGAGTATATGGAGATTTAACTTTATACAGAAAAGAAACGATTGATCTCATAGGTCTTGGTTGGTTTTTTAAAATATGGAGTCGAATGAAGAAGACACTTCATAGGTCTTAATGACATTAACAATCCCATTTAACGTTGACACTGAAAATAAATAAGGCATAAAATAGTTTGGCCGGCCTGATATACATATATATTAAGCATTTTTTTAATATTGAGGATCTACAATATATTTAAATGAGTAGACGTCAAACGTAGAGACATTGTTTGATAAAGATGGTAATATAATGAGAATTAAACAAGATTCTTTAACGGATGGAACTTTATAAGTATTGTTTATGATTTTGTTTACTGTATGTATTATTTAATTGGTTTAAAAATGTCTACGTCTCTTTTTAATAATAAATCTGTAAATATTAGTATAGTATTACTATTAAAGTTCTTCCTATATTCGTGATATTAAACAGTGAAATAATTAGTAAATTCAATTTAACAAATATTACAATAGCATTATCTTCATATTTTGTTTTAGATTTTATCAGAAGAATGTTTTCGAAAACAACAACTTATTGTTCGTAGAAATAAAGTTCACTATGTGTTAAATATAATATGTAAGTAAAATAAAACACACTCCATTTATTATAAATAAGATTTATTTAAAACTATAAACACTACATCTAAAAGAGGTACGGAATGTCTTAAATGACTATTATTGTTGTATGTTGGCCTAGACATTAGGTAAACATACAACAAGAATTCACGTCAATGTATAAGCACATGTTATTTTTTTATTACTAAATACATGCTATAATTTAATATAGATACCTAGTTTAATTGTGTTTTCTACTTATATCCTACTACTCCATTCTCCATCTAGTCCATTGACTTCATTGCATTAATAAGTCTATTAAATACCAATGTTTTGGCGTCAATTCCCCAAACGAAGTCAATGTGACTAAAGGTCGGTTGTTCAATTCTATATTTTCCTAAAACGTTTCCTAACTCTGAATATAATCTCTCCACATCTGGCACTTCGGCTAAAGGATCAGCTTGGGAGTAATGTAAGAAAACTGGAGCGTCGACTTTTGATAAGTCATATCGTGGCGGAGTTATTGAACCATACTCTAAAAGGTTTAAAACTGCTCCGTGATCATAACGTCTAAACTCCTTTCCATCTATTGACTGGAGATAGTGAGTCAGTTGCCTCATAGCGGCACCCCCTGGCAAATGTCCCATTAACACCGGCAGCATAGTCTGTTAGATTAATTAATAAAAAAAAATTGTTATTTATTCATAGAAAGAAAATTATAAATTTTGTTTAATCATATTTACCATATTAAGCTGATCTGGATTCTTCCCTGCTATTACGTATAAAAATTCAGCGCATATAAACTGTGTTGGTCTACCATCACTGCAAAAAAGTTGTCCAATACTTGTTATAACTTTACTTCTGGGAAATATCTCATTGATGCCAATCGATGCCAGTAGGTCCTGAAATATATTAATTACAAATAAAAGCGAGAAATTTTGAAATGAATACACATTTTATAGAAATAAGTTGGTGAGTATTAAAGAATCATAAAATTTTATTACTTACAGTCACTTGTTTTGAATAAGGAGCCAAAATTTTAAATAAACCAATGTTATTATTAGCCATGTATGCGACGGGTGCCATCGCTTGCATTGAAATGATTTTCTTATTATACTCGGGTTTCAAAGAAGCCAACACCCAAAAAGATGTAGTGCCCTGAGAAAATCCCACATAATGCAATTTTTCCTGCTTTGTATGTGACAGTGTGAAGTCGATCATAGCTGGCAAGTCCTTAGAACCGATATCATCCCAAGAGAATCTCCAGAAAATAGTGTTAGTACGATCATCAGGGTTTAAAAGCAAATTTCTTCTTGAAAAATGTGTTCCACGTGCATTACCCATCCAAACATCATAGCCTTCTTCAGCTAGAATGTAGGCTGCAATAAAATAAAATTATCCTCATTAATAACTTTTCTAAACAAACTTCACGTATTTGAGCAATTGTTATATGATGCTTATAAATACTAACCCAAACCACTTCCGGGTCCCATAAAAACGTTTTCTGCGGAAGATGACAATAATCCATGCATAAGGAATACCACTGGCTTGTTCCCTGGGCTGTTGTTCCTATCCCGGCCATGAGGAATACGGTGCAGTCCCAAAACATATCCGTCTTCAGTAATCACATTATATTCTTCAAAAGGATAGTTGTACTTGCGCACTAAATCCTTCTGCAAAAACAGATATTTGACTCTTTTAATAATAAATATAAAAGGATGGTAAATATTAACGTTTTTCTCATAGTTTAGCTCTTTAACTTAAGCTAATACTCAATTTTACTCACGAGATCAAGAGTGGCGTCTTCTAAAACATTATCTGAGATGTAAGGTCCGAAAGCGTTGGCTTTCACTAACTCCTCAATATAATCGGCATTAGGCGACCTACCCGCCGACACCAAAACGGTAAGAGTAAAAAATGCTATAACTCTTGTCAACATTTTGATAGCACGTTGAATAACAAAAAATTTGCGTTATTGTTATATATATATTACAAAGATAACATAAATCATATCAGATAGTAAGTTATCATATTTTTACATCTCATTAAAATATTACGCAAAATATTAGAAATAACAAATATGAATGGATATTATTCTCCATTCATAATTGGGACTGGTGATTTTTCTACCCTATTTTGGGTATATTTTTATTGCAAAATAAAATCATTACAAATATTCAATATATTAATTTGGTATGGCAATTCAAGAGATCAAGAAATTTGTTAAAAAACGGGAAATGAAAATTAAATTTATTATGAAAAAGTCAATTACTCATAGATAATAACTTAAATTACATAACCATAAAATACTACAGATTCTTTGATTATCATATAG
This sequence comes from Danaus chrysippus, assembly GCA_916720795.1. Lineage (NCBI taxonomy): Eukaryota > Metazoa > Arthropoda > Insecta > Lepidoptera > Nymphalidae > Danaus > Danaus chrysippus. Next base: position 5,646,230 of record CAKASE010000046.1, on the reverse strand, counting down.
GGTTTTTCTTATCAGAAGTAATCCTGCTAAGTAGTTACCTAATAATACAAAAATTCTTTTTAAAGGAAGACTAATTCAGTGTTATCTCCAGCTTTGAGTGTGTCACAAAAAAGGTTGTTAAAATAAGTAACAGAAAAACATAAAGTAATATTATAATCAAAATATATTAGCAAACATTCGTTTCAGCAGATATTTTTTGTGATAGATCATTATCACATAAACTTAAATAAATGAGTCATACATATATTCATCATGATTGTATCAGACTGTCACCTTTCATAGGATTTATATTTTTTGTGTTAATTGCAACCAGCTAGTGCTTGACTGTCGTTCGATACGTTGGAAGGTAGAAATAACGTCAAACGTGGGGAATGCACTATTTCAGTATTAGTATTTACCTTATTTGAAGAATTATAACTTGAAGGAAACACAGACGCAAAACTGTTCCAATGTCTTTTAAGTATGTCAGAAGGCATCCGTTCCACAATCTTACAAATTATAGACGTAATTGAAATCAGACGATACTTAACAAGATCTGCTTTGCTTCCTTTCATCGCCACAAAAACCATGTTGACAAACTTCCAATACATACATACATAGATACTACTATGTATGTATGTATGTGCTAGTCATAAAAGCGAGGCTGTACAATCATACCCAAAACAGTAGAAAACTCGGATTCAATTTTTTTTAGTACCATTTCTAAATACTATCTGGGCCACTAGGTTTGCTCACGACAAGACTAAGAAGTGTTTTACGCAATAAAGGAACCACATACAACCACAGGTAGGCAAGGTGGTGTACGATTGTTATAGTCAGGACAAAATTTACTCAAACAGAGAAGTGAGCATTGAAGCTTTCTCCCTTGCTGTATGAGCTAATGTAACATAAGGTTTAGTGTGGACTGATAAAAATTTAAAGAATAGAATATACCGAATCATTCATTTTTTTTAAAGATCAAATTTCAATAACATAGTACATATGTATGTTATTTCATTTCAGCAATATTTAAAAATAAAAAAAAATAAAAATAGAAGTGCCAATGTAGATACACAAGTGAAAAGTACAAGAGTAAAGAAAGAGGCATTTTTCAACTTCCTAGAAATAAGATAATTTTTATGAAAAAATGTGGACATATAAAAATTCCTTTCTTCATCTTCATGTTGACTTAGAGGATTATTTTGCTAGTATACAATTAAAATACATATGTTTTATAAATTTATTAGCACATATTTTAATTAGTCCTTGACTGATCTCTAGATTGTATAATATATTAACATTGTTCAATACACTTCTGTTATTATCCATCATCAATAAAAATGTTATCTGTATCTTGACATCGGATCTTCGTTAATCTTTTCTTCCTTTACAGAAGTTTTATGGCATTAATTAGCGGCCTCAAAGTAAAGTCATATAAATAAACAAATGTTGTAGTATATTATTTTTTACATAATTAAATATTTTCATTTTTCATATGTAATATTGTAGTATTTTAGAATTTCACCACCATTTATACTTGTCAATATCCTACGTTTTATGTTCATTACTTAGGGAAGCGTCCTCATAAAAGTCATTTTCGATACTGTGTATAGTTAATTTAGTTTTTTTATCAGTATTTATGAAAATTCCCACTTTTTTTCCCACCATAAGATGTTCATATTATGTACAGTTAAAAGAGATTTTTACTCGATTCTGATTACTCATTCTTAGCATATTTTTTTTGTTCTGTCAATATAATGACTAAATTTTTAATATGTTTCTAAATGCAATATAGAACACGACCAAAATCAAATTATTTTTTTGTTCGCCTCCATGGTTTTTTAAAGGCATTTTTTCCAGGCATTAAAAAAATTCTTGCACTGTTGTATTTACATAGTGAACCTTTAAAAATGTTTAGGATAATCATTATTGAGTTAATTGTATTGTATGAATTTGTGTACAAACTAATAATTCCAAATAATTACCATGCATCTTAATAATTTGATTAAGACTTAAAAAATATCATTAGATTAAATTATTAGATTCATAATGAGATCTAAGATTTTCGCTACTACTAATTTAAATGAAAACAATGTTTTCGGATTTACTACGCGATTTTCTATTTTTGACTATAAACTACATGCTCCCTACGGTCCGGCTACTTTTCAGTAACCGTGATCACGGGCAGACGAGATGCGAATGACACATCTCGTCGAATAGATTCATTTTTCGTATACTAGGCTTTTTGTAAATTTACATAATACAGCATTCATGTTCTCGGGAAGAAGAGATGAAATTGTCTTTCGGTTAGTCTTGTTATTTCCGACATATGTTCTTTTACCCTTGTGCCGAAGCTTCTCTTTGTTTGTCCAGTGTTTGACAAGCCAAAGTTATAATCAAGTTTATATACACCTGCTTGGATATTAAAATAAATCATAAACTTCCATTTAATACATACATTTCTTTTGATAAATACATACACATACGTACATACAACATATACGAGTATATTATGACCAAGAACTGATCTTACTGTTTATTCTCAGCATTTGTTTTATTTTTATAGACACTATTTCAGATAATATAAAATTTCAGAATGCAAAAATGTGTAATACAAAAATCTTTTCACGATGTTTCTAGAACCATTTTACTATTACTCTTCTGTCGATATTAATAATAATTTATGACTTATTGTTCTTAATATAAATTATACAGCAAACTTAAGGGCATATACTCTATTGGCTTTCTATCGAATTTCGTATTTCCTTTGGCTCCTCAATAAATTTGTTTTGTCAGTGGTTTGAAACAAATATTTCTGATTATGACATTAATAAAAATAGTCTAGTTTGTATGTAGATTTCTGCCACAAACTTATCTTTAGATAAAATGGCATCAATTGACGTATGTAATTAACTCTCTTTTATAAGGTTCACTTGTATGTATTCAAAGTCTTTGGGCTCGATTTTACATTCCTTCTAGCAATCTGATTTTTTTAAACTTTGTTCACCTAACAATTACCAGTGACAATGCAATAATTCGATTGAATTATCTCATTATCCTGATTAGAGTTTTCAGGATTCATAAATTTCTTTTCGCATCCTTTACGTGAAAGTAAGAGGGTTGGTACTAGTCAGGCACTTAGCATACACAAACGCGTGGATAGGTAAATACTTTCTTATGCTAAAATAAGGTACCTATATTCTTATGCTATATATAGTACGGTGCTTTGTGTCATATTTTTAGTCAAAGCACCTCACACTTATGTCGCAATAATATTAATATTTTTTGTTCATATTATTATTTTCTGTCTATAGGGAAAATTATTTTACACTTTTTAATTTGATAGTATGCAATAAAAGCGTGTTGTTTGGGTTTTTTTAACTATACATATTCTTTAGTAATGTGTTTTATCTATAAATAATCATTTCAATGTCACAGCCTATTTTTTCTTTCTTCCTCAAAAGAAACATATTTATTATCAAAACCATATTGAGTGCAAACAAAAGAACTCAACATATTTAAAAGAAATTGTTTAATAAACAAATACACAAGCAGATCACAGTTACTGTAAAGTCACCGAAACGTCGAGATTATGTGGTAATAAAACAAAAAAAAAAACAATATTAGAAAAACTTAGTTACATTCAATAGACGTAGTGCTAAAAAAATATATTTAAGGCCCTTCTTTTATCAAAATGCGTATATACACTTGTATAATTAATTTAATATTCATTGACGTAAAGAAGAATATGTTTTAGTTTTATATCGTGTGGCGATAAACGAAGATGTCGATAATGATAAATATTAGGATAGGTACAAAAAATAACAAGATAATAAATGATTTTGAAGTATAAATTACCAGATATATCCGTATTTTAATTAGCATAAAAATGTTATCGATAATTCCTAATACATAATATGGAATATTAAAAACATATTTGACAGAAGTCCCTTGTACAGGTTATATGACATTATTTTATACTTCCTGCTTTATTCTGTAGATATTTTTTTTCCTGAAAAGGTTTTACTATATTTGTACTTTATATATAAATGTTTATATAATTTGCCAAGTAAATAATTATTATGGGTACTATTCTGTAAAGGCGTTATTATCTTACAGGTTACATTCTTACATATTCTAAAACACTACTTCATATCCGTGTAATAATGTAATGTAAAATTCTAAAACACTACTTCATATCCGTGTATTTTTTTTGCAATATAAGTAGTACGTTTTATTAAGTTTCTTTTTTTGTAGAATTTCTAAATACTTCACCGTTTAAATCTCTTCATCTCAGAACTGTATTAAAGTAAAGTTAATTTTACTTTAAATTTCAACTCCGACCTACTTGCTAAATAATATTTAACATTAATCCAAATAAGTTATCTAGTATTTAAACGATTAATCCTTATGATAAACAATGATTTTGCAATTAATGAAATTATAATTCAACAACATCCGTATTGATAACGACATCCGCCGCTTATAATACCGATTATCATAGTTCATAGCTTTTCTTTCCTCTTGGTACTTACCTATTTAAAGAATCCTAAAGAATTTGAAAAATCTTTAAAACAATATTACATTTGAACAATAATACATAGAAATAGTACATATAAGGGTGACTGTCATATGATAGTTATATTTCATTTTCAGTTACATCATGTATATACTATGTATATATATTCTAGCATTCTTGTAACATCTGGATTCATAAATCATCATTAGTATATTGAACAATACTTGCTCTACCACTAAGCATTTGATGAGTTACAAAATAAAAGATTTCAAATATTTCAAGTAAATAAATATTTATTGACGACTGATTGATTCTAGTTTGATAATATTTATGTAAAAATTTCAATGACGATTTAGTTATATGGTTATTTTGTTAAGCATATAAATTTATTTTACTACTAATCATTTGCATCCCAAGGTACTAGTTTTGCAACGCATCTCTCATCGCCATACACAATCATGTTGTTTTTATCAAACGCTAAACCATATCCATTGTCCAACGTCAATATATTTTTTATTTGATTATCAATACAATCAATCGAATAAATGCCGTCCTGTGCTATTAAATACGGTTCTCCTTTCGCGTCTGTTGTTATTCCTCGAATGTTACCCACATTATTGCCAATCCTTTCCGGTGATTTCGATCCCTTAGGTAAATAAAACAAACCACTGGGGTTAGCAACAATTAAATTATCATTTCCATCAACAGCACAATGGTGAACTCCATACTCTTCTACTGTAGATACAATAGATTTTTGACCGTTTTTCAATGAGAATAGATCAAGATTAGTTGTATCGACAAAATATAGGCAATCTTTGTAAAACATATCGAAAACATCAATACCTTTTATGATTGCCGGTTTTCGTATGTCATGTGTTTGATAATCGTACTTATAAACACCATCGCTCCCACCAAGATATACGATACCGTTCGTTTGATCTACAGCACTAGCGAAGCCATTACGAATACTCGGAACGATTTTCGCACATCCTGAATATAGATTTAATTCGACACTTTGAAAACTTTGATCGGAAAACTCATCCGCATTGATACAGAAGAACAAAATATTGTTATTCCTGTCAATAGAAAACTTATAAGGAATGTTTACATCAGCCAATATGGTAGATTTTTTGTAACTTTTCCCTCCTATTGTAACATTGGGTGATTTGGCTTTAACGGACATCTTTAGCTCAATTTCTCATTTTCGTTTCTGTTTTTTTAATATTTCTTAAATTCTCACATAATTTAAACTAATAATTTTGCTATTTATGATCAATTGTAATGTTTGTTTTTTTTGGTTATCACATATATTGTTAAGACAAGAAGGGCATGACATTAGTAAAACCTTTGATAAGAGTTTAAAACTTTTCATACGACGATACTTCAAGGAGTTTTGATATAAATACACTTATAATCGAGGGACCAGTACAAAAGTTGTAAATATAATATTTATGATTGCTCAAAAATATATAAAATATTGAAAAGTGGAAAATATTATTTTTAGCTATACTTAATTACAAATTAAAAATTGCTTGAAACAAAACGTTTTTTAAAACTCCAATCAGCGCGTGGTGACGTCACTCCTTTTATAAGAACTTATTTGATATTGTAGTTGTAAAAATTATTTTAAGGGTATATCAATTATTGTAACACGCTTTTATTTTATATAAAAATGGATCGTGGCCTTATAAAATCAGACTCTAGGAATGTAACAAAATGTAGAGTTAAATTTGTTAAAATTTTTTCGGCAGAACGACATTTTTTTTAAAGTATGGAATTAGAGGAGCCACAATTACTACTGTATGTATGGTTGTACTTACTTACTTTGCCTTTTATTCAATAGGTTTGACACATAGCAATCAATTCAACTCAACAAGAGACTCCAATGATGAAAACGCGATACGCTCTGTCCAAATTAAAAGAGACGGAAAGTTGTCTTCTGTAAAAGTCAATATTTTGAGAAACACGTGTTTCTGTGGTTAATAGCCACTCTGAAGATGGATGGACATGGGCTACCTCTTATCCAGATACCGAAATTCACCGAGTGAGATATAGGTCACATGCGTCACTAGTGGCTAGTAGTGAGCAAGGAGCGGGTAACACGGAATAGGGAACACTAACTATGCTTACCTGAACAGACAGATGCGTGAAGGGCAAGCGACGTCATCGGTCTTTTGAGAACTTTAATTTATTGTACTCCAACGAATCTGCTTTTTTTGGTTACCTCAGCATAAGCATTTCTTTTTAATAGTTTTTGAGTGTCTATATATAAATGTTTACTTACAGTTTTTACAACTTTAGAAAGGGTACAAAAAATAAGTCCATTATATTAGTAGAAGTATTTAACTCTATAAAACACCTTGATAGATTTTGTCAGTTTCATTCAGTTTAGTTACATACTTATGTAATCTATACTAATATTATAAAGCTCAAGAGTTTGTTTGTTTGTTTGTTTGTTTGTTTGTTTGTTTGTTTGTTTGAAAGCGCTAATCTCCTAAACTACTGGTTCGAATTGAATAATTCTTTTTATGTTGGATAGTCCAGTTATCGAGGAAGGCTGTGAGCTATATAACATCACGCTACGATTAATAGGAGCAAAGATATAGTGGTAAATGTGTAAAAAACGGGAGAAATTATTTCATCTTTGAAGCCTTCCGTTGCGTGCGCCGTGAAAACGGTTCAAGATACACAAAAAATATGTATTAAAGAAAAATAGCTCTTTTTATGATCTAAAAAACAGTCCCCGACAGTATATGTCTATCTCTTAAGATTAACTCACAAAAACCGTTTTTATGGTACCTAATTTTGTCGAAATAATTTATTTAAGTTGTATCAAAATAATAATATTAATCTTTATTCATATAAACAAATAAATATGTTATTGGTTAAGAGTACTTCATTATTAATTAAAAAAAAAACATAGGTTTCATCCTGAAAATTCTACGGGAACTCGATCATTCCGAAAACCCCGCAAGAACGGGAACTATGTGGGAAGAACCTGTTGGAAGTAACTATTCCACGCGGACGAAGCCGCGGCAAAAGCTAGTTACGTAATAAGCAATCAGATACTTTTCATTAGTTTAGGATTTCGAAAAATTGATTTGTTTTTTTTCTTGTCCGTAGGCATAGTCAGCTCTTAAAAGTTTATAAAATGTTTTTTTTCACACAGATGGAGCCGCGGGTAACAGGTAGTTTATAATAAAAACGTCACATTATATCAATATCTTATATCATTTTTACAGAAATTTTTCATTGTTTACTCAGCTTTATCAAATTTATTAATTATCAATAGAAATATTTTTTCATTGTGTCATAAATAATTTATAAACAATTTAATTTAATTATATTCCTATTCTGCAGAATGATTTTCTGTTTTTGTTATTAACCGGCTTTGTGAATGATGAAAATCATTATCGCAGTGCGGCACAGAGCAATCAAAGTCCAGAGAGATATGACAGAATTAATTATTGTTCGTTAAATGAAGTTATAGATTGTCGTTCGATTTCCATAGCGTTTATAATTCAATAAGGTTTAAAGATTTAATCACATATAAAAATTAAATAAAGGCTAGTTATTTCATTAACCCGATATACATAGATAATAAGTGGCAACATTTGAGTTTAATGCGCGTTGCCTCTAAAAAAGTTCATTACACTGTTCCAATTTTAGGATCTATCATTATAGCGTGAAATGTTTTAACTATCAACCATCGACATATACTAATGGACATACCTTAGAGATGAGAATTGTTGCACAGAAAGAGAGGAAACGAAGTTTCGGTCTATCTTTATCTCTCTCAAAATAGTACCGTACTTAAGACGTTATGAGCCCCTTCTGGATAATTTATTATTTCCTAATTTCATATACAGCTTTCCGTTTAACCTCACTTTCTCTGATTTTTAGCATTATTAGTATTAATGGCGTATGAATTATACGATTAAATTAATTAAAGAGATAGTGCTAGACCGAAAGCTTAGGCCATCTCTCTTACTCTTTTCAAACCAAAAAATTAGTGCAGATTATACACGTAAGGCGTATCCATTAGTATATGTCGATGCTATCAACCATGCAGTTATGGAAGAAATATTGTAATGTTGAAAAATATAAGTGATAACTGATCATATAAATTTTGCTATCGCTTTATTAAAAATTCTCATAAATATCATTAAAAAAAATCCGTCAAATTCCATCTTAAGATATAGTAGATGCATTAGTGGTCAAAATGGATGGTTTTTTAAAAAAATATTAAGTACTATCATTTGTAAATATTACTATCATTTACAGATTATTTTTATTCTTTTATAACTTCACTTTACTCTTCTCTTCTCTAAATAGCTAGGGAGACTAGCTTATAATATTATTAACACCCATCTACCCAGATAAGGGGGTATAAAACAGCCGAAACTCACTGTGGTTTTCATAAGGAGAAGTACTGCTAACGCTATATTTATCTTAAGATAAATCTTCAGAACAACAAAATTTATAACTGTACCATTCTTTTTACATGTGTTTTTCTTATTTGAAAAAAAGTTTTCGACGAAGAATCGCAACAAGCGTATAGAACGGTATTCAGTAAAACTGACTGTCCTGTTAAATTATTAATCTTAATACATCATTTTATCATAATATCATGCCAACGATTTGCCATGAAAATTACTCCTACGATGTACTCCTACTCCAGCAGTTTTTCTGTTATGCAAGATGTAGTTCGTAATTGCAACAATCTTATCGAAATCAACTCCTAGACTGACAACCATTTTAGATATTACATCTTTTCAATCTAAACACAAGATTACCTTACTGTTCATCATCACCATCAGCCTATCAGTACCCACTGCTGAGCAAAGGCCTCTTTCTCACACGGAGAAGGTTTGAGCATTAATCACCACGCTTGCTCAAGACGGGTTGGTGATTTCAAACTTATAATTGTGAAACTATAAGTCCAGGTTTCCTCACGATGTTTTCCTTCACCGTATGTCAGTGGTGTCTAAATTACTAAGTTATTACTTAGTAAACTAATCTTACTGTTAGTGACGGAAATTTTATACCCTGCAAATGTTTGTCTAAAGGCTGCCTCTCTTGAGTTCCATCAAGTCTATAGAAACTCATAACACTTATCATGACGTTGGTTGCGACAACTTACATGCATAAGCAAAACCCATGTCCTTAAACAAAGCATGAATTGTAAATGATGCAGAAACCTATGGTTTACTCGAAACCGGTGTTTGAAACGCACATTACCGCTAACAGCAAACTAAAATCTTATTGTACAAGTCAGGCCTACTTGTCTTTATTCCACGAAGACCTATTTGACAAATCACACATTAAGAATACGGGACACTTATAAAAACACCAAATTATACATCATACGTATGGTTGACATTGGATTTCCGAATGCTGCCTTCTGCTCTGAGCTTCATTGAGCAAAGCGCAAACAAAGAGGTCAATACCTGTCATTAAAGAAATCTTTATAAGCAGCTCATTCTATTCATTAAAATTCCTACTGAATTGATAATTATAAGTAACAGTCAATGAAAATTCAGTGAAAGAAGATCCTGGCAAGTACCAATGTGATTTTTCCGAGTCATATGTATTTTCTAAGAGTATTTAGACATCACTTATTAATGCATTCCCAAAGAGGGTTGATGTCAGGCAGGGGGCCGGTCGTAAAAACAATTAGCCAAAACTATTCACAACATGTAAGGCAAACCCTGGCTAAAGCTGGGAAATTGCCAGGAAGAAAAAGAAGAAGAAATGAAAGAAATTTTATATATCATATACGGTGCATACTTAAAATTGTGGTGCTTATGATAAGAATAAATAATATTACTTTTAAGAGATTGTAATGTCTTAGTAAACATTTTATTTAGTATTGTGATGGATAAGTTATTTTAAATGAATTGTTATTGTAAGGAACGTAAGTACTAAAAGCAGTGCATACTGCAAAATGTTGGGTATAAATAATCCAAGTCTTAACAATATGACCGAAACTTTAAAATGTTACCAGGTTATAAACAAAGTCGTGGGGATATATTGGTTAATATTTTAAACAATAACAATACAAGTATTATGAGATATAATATAAAAAACTAAAAACGGAATCTTAAGGAAGCAAGTGATAAAAAATAGTTATTCAGTTTTAGGGCGTAATCATGAAACGCACCAAAATATCGAAAGGAGACATAATTAAATTGGATTCAAGTATATCTATATATATAAAAGAAAGTCGTGTTAGTTACTCCACTTATAACTCAAGAACGGCTGAACCGATTTAGCTGAAAATTGGCAGGGAGGTAGTTTAGAACCGGGAAATCACAATAGGATACTTTTTATCCCGTTCGACAGCATTCCCGTGGGACTTGACATGAAACGTCAGTCACTGTAAAACGTGGAATAACGAAACACAATTGACAGCTATGCGATTGACGTATAATGACAGATATGTAATTTAAATGAAAAGCAGTGGGACCATTCCTCCTTAGGGGTCTCTTCCACAACATTTTCGTACGCTTTCACCGTATCTTCAGGGCTGGTAATATATTGAATTTTAAGTTTTGTTCTTGGGAACAAATAAAAAGTGGCAGATCTCCCGTTCAGGAATATATGGGGGTTGACTCATTATCTTGACACCTGCTATAATCAAAATAATTAACAGTCCGTTTTGCGGCGTGCCTTGAAACATTGTCAGCACTGCTGTTGAATTTTTTCCAAGACAACATACAAATATGATAGGTATACCAGTCTGCAGTAACTGCCTTTCCATCTTCTACAACTGTCACGAAATGACTTTACTGACCAAAGAATGAAGGAATCGTCTCATTGGCTTGATCCTTTCTTTACCTTAGTTAGGTGATCCTCGAAAGTAAAGCAAATACCCACTTGGCTGATTGTCTTTTGGTTTCAGATTCGTAGCAATATTTACAACTTTCGTCACCTGTGATGATATCAAATACAGCATTTAAGTCACCGCCTTTGAAATTTATCTAATAATTGGCGACACCAGTCCATGCGAAGGTGTTTCTAGTCGTCGTTTAAAGTATGAAGAATCTAGTACAGAGCATCCTGGCGCTCATTCTTTTGTCCTCCTTTATCATACCTAGCACAACACTGATGTTATCTTCGGTAGCCTCTGTTAAAGGAGACGTCCTCTCAAGAGGATCATTATTGTGATTGCTACTTCCACGTTTAAATTCGTTAAAACTATTGTAAATAGTGGCGTCAGTGGACAGTGTACTACAAAGTATATTAAAAAACTTCAATTAAAATATTTATATACATAGTTACGTAAATAATAATTAATTAAAGATATTCTTATTAAGCAGTATATTTGAAATATTATTTTATAATAATATTTCGAATGAATAATAGAATGAATATTTATTATCAAACAGACAACTTATTTAGTTTTTTGCTGTTAATTATTTCCAATTGACTCTGGCTTCTTTTAAGGCAACTTATACTTATTAATCAAATTATACGTTTGACGTACATATATACTAAATATGAGGGTGACAAAGAAAGATATTGTTTAGACCTAACTTGCTTCTATAGCATTACATGACGTAGTATTTGTAATGTAATCTATGTATTGTATATACTTCATGATTTAGTGTTTGATTTACGGGAGGTTTGAAGTCATGTTCCGTCGTCAGGGATTATGCAAGACTTTTGTATTTTTTGACTTGTGTATTTCACAACAATGTTGTTTTGGTTTATCCAATCACTACAAGGATTGTATAGAATCTAAGTTAAAGAGCAGAAAGTACTTTAATAATTAGCTGATGAAGTATTAAGTACAAAAAACAACATTAAAGTAATTATTACAATAATAGAGAATTAAGTAAAAATATGTATAGATGTGGGAAGGCATCAAATTTACACTCGTCTTAATGTTATAAAAATCTTTTGAAATATGAAAATGGAAGTTTAGAATATTAACCAATAGCTCGAAATCAAGTATCGTTAGATATTAAGTAGGTATAGTTATAAAGAAAGTACGTCATGATTAAAATATATAAAATAACAACATAAAACGGGTTAATAATAAACTCAATAACATTCACAAAAAAATATTTGTTACTTTCATGTTTCTATAGTAGATATAGACATAGTGCGTATATTCTACATTTACAAACAACAACAACTATCCTTCCTTAATCCTCAGAACAATTTTCATATGAAATTAATTTATACCTTAACTAAAATCACCTAATTCTATTCTATCTTGATATGTGACTAATGACACCTTAACTCTGAGGATCAGTCTAAGTAACTGATAGGCGGAAAGGTGACTTGACAGTTCTTTTTGTGAATTGTTATTTGTTTTGAAAATACACTGATTGGAAGCAAGTTCACAAAAATTATTTCTTATCTGGAACTCATTATCAGAACGGAACTTATCTTTTAATTTATTGTAAAATCACAACTGCCTATTATCTTTTTTTTTTTTTTTCTACGAGGGGAATCTTTTAAAGACTTCCTGCCGCGGGGGAAACGCGACAGGGGCATGTGGGATTTCCACCCACTAAACCACCTCGACGTTCTCTGCGCTGTGCGTAGGCTAGTGAGCGGGAACGGCAAGCCATACTTCCGCTCACTACGCACGAGTCCCGAAAGGGACTCCGCCATCGGCAGGGGCATCAGTGGCTGACCACACCACCCCTCCGACTCAAGAGCAGCGTGCCGGGAACGCCAAACACGCCGCTCTTCCTCTAGCCTATGTTACTCGGACGCCGGTTCCCCACCGACGCCCGGAGGCTTCCTCACTGGGGAGGCAGGTCGCGAGCATAAGCCCGCTGCCTTCGACCCAGCCTTCGTCGGCGCAGCGGCGCCGAGGAGGGGTCGTCTTCCCTCACTCGTTCAGCAGCCTCCTTCTGCAAGATGACTCTCTCGCTGAAGTCGGCCACCGCCTGCCATGCCCTCTCGCTGCCGACCATGGCCTGGACCACTGCCGGCAACGAAAGGTCTGCGCCAACCACGCGGATGAGTTGGCTACGCTCGGATATCCACGCTGGACATTCCATCAAGGTGTGGTCAGCGGTGTCTTCCACGCGACTGCAGTGGTGACACGTCGCTGTCGGCTCTCTCCCGACTATGTGGCACAAATACCTCCCGAAGCAACCGTGCCCCGAGAGGATCTGCACCAGCCGGAAGGTCAAGGATCCGTGTCGGCGGTCCACCCACTCCATGAGGAGCGGGCGAATAGCCTCCACGGTTCGCAACCCGGCCACTGGCTCAGAGAGCCTTTGCCTCCACCGATGGAACAAGGACGACCGCGCAGATCGTCGCCAACTATCCACCCGATCCCGGTCCGGACTCGTTCCCCGGGATCGATCTCGCGCGCGCTGGTGGTAAACCTCCGCCAGAACCTGGGCATCCAGTTCCCAGGGAGGCGTCCCAGCCAGCACGCAAGCCGCCTCATGAGAGACAGTGCGGTATGCTCGTACCAACTGCCTATTATCTTGTCCCTCCTATTCTTGAATACACTTGAACAAACTTTGATCATGTAAACAAGGAGGAAAAGCTTTCTTATATAACAATTTTTTTCAATCATTATTTACCAAATTTTTAAGAATTCTTACACTGTAAAATTATGAGAACCACGTTTTTTATCGATTTACACATAAAAAAGGTTTTAAATGACAATATATGTCTGCGGAAAACTGAAAAGTTTGACATTTAATATTACATAAATTATTAATTTCTATAGAGCTTACGGTTCCTTGGGAAACCCACATCCCTAAAAACCATACCATTAAGGACAATAAATATTACGACACACAAGCGAACACACTCGAAATAAGTTCGTCGTGAATTTGTACGCGGTAGAAGTGGGAGCGAGAGGTATAACAGAGAAATCTCTCTACAACCTACTAAAAGACTTGGGCCTGTCCAGAACTCACATTAATACATTCTTGAAACGTATTTCGAAGGCGGGCTGCCTAGTAGGTTCTTTTCAATTTCGGTTAGGTAGAGAGAGGAGCTTAGACAGTGGAAGTGAGCGTTTAACGCGCGATAGATAAACCCCCTTAAACCTACACTTGAAGTTGAAGCTCTTCTCCCTGCAACGCGATGGACCCGACACCCGCACGGTGAATCCATGGAATGCTAAGAGGTTTCGTCTCATGTTACTATGTTTTAGAAGTGTATTACATGTGAGCATATAGGCATAAACATAAGTTGTTACTTGTTTATTTTAATAAAAAGATCGTAAAAAGTAGCATTGGTAGGAAAGTAGTAGATGGCCTCATCACACAAAATTCAAAGTGTTTCACGTTGAATGACCATCTTAAGACCCAGTTTAACCAATCAATGTTTGTTTAATCTTAACACAGCATTTACTAACCAACCTTCATAATTATAAATGTTTGTTAAAATATTTACGTCCCACGATGACAAATTAACAACGCATTATTAAACGCCATGTCATATGACCGACTACCAAATTATTCGTTCTTGTTATAAGACGATCAAGTGGAAACTATAGCGTTTAACACGGCACGTTTGCCACGATGCACCACTTTATACTTTGATCGGATATATCCCTCGATACGTCACTTGTAAGCTAATGCGACCAAATTTTATATATCGATGGTTGCATACATTTAGCACACAAAAAGCTTTCTTTTCATTTTACTAGGTGTAACTTGTCAAAATCGTGTTGTCAATAAATTGTGTTATATATTATTGTGTTATAAATATAGACATAAATTGTGTTCAAATTATAAGAAATATAAAAAGAAAACTTAATTTGCAATGTCATAGAAAATCTGGAGTCAAAATCATCATACTAAATGAAATTTTAATTCACTTTATTAATAATAACAAGGAAATAGTCGAAATTGACAAAACAGATGACGTTACTATGGTTACAAGAAATCAGGGCTGTGATTGGACAGTTGAGTTTAGACAATGCCATTAACATTCGGTTAGCCATTAGACGGAGCTCCAGAGCAGGAATTAATATTAGTGGCTGGTTAAGACATTTAAACGGACATTTATGCGTGGTGGGACGCTCGATACATCTAACAGAGCATCAAACGCCTTAACACGATGTTACTTATTTAATCATGATTGGTGAAAACTGGGTCTAAATCTTTAAGCGATAATATTTTATTATTTATAATTTATAATATTTTATTATATTACTTTTCTTTTGAAAAGGGGTACGTTTGTAGGGTCATGATGCCAACTTAGAATAACCACACCAACATAGCATTCATGACTTATTTTTATATTTAATGTTGTTTGATAACTTTCTTTTTGAATAATTAAGATTCTTAATAAAAGTTTGGTCACTAGGTAAACTATAAACTATAAAATTGCAAAAAAACCTGTTATTTTTCAATTGATTTATTATATGAACATTTTACACTGGTCAATAATTTATTCATTTTAAATAAAATAAATAATAAATAGCCGGTCATATTATAGGTATGTCCTTATAATTCCATTGCCTTCATGAGGACAATAAGTCGATCGAATACCATTGTTTTAGCATCTTTTCCCCAAACGAAATCGATGTGGCTGAACGTCGGTTGTGACATTCTGAATCTGCCGACGACTCGTGGCAGCTCTCTAAACAATCTATCAACATCAGTTACATGAGCTAGAGGATCAGCTTGTGCGTAATGTAAGAAAACTGGAGCGTCTATTTTCGATAGGTCGTAGCTGGGTGGTCTGATAGATCTGTATTTCAACAGATTTTTAATAGCACCGTGGTCATAGCGTCTAAATTCTTTTCCATGAATAGATTGACCATAATGCGCCAACTGTCTTATAGATGCACCCGCTGGCAAATGTCCCGTAATCACCGGCAACATGGTCTGTATTAAATGACAAAATATTAATTATACCTAGTTCATATAGAAATTATATATGTTTTATATATCGAGATAAATAATTTGTATACCGTATTGAGCTGATCGGGATTCTTTCCTGCAATCCAGAACAACATGTTGCTGCATAGAAACTGTAATGGTTGGCCGTCACTGCAAAAGAATTTTCCTATTTCAGATATCAATTCGCTTCTGCGGAAAAGCTCGTTGAACCGTAATAAATTTGCAGCTCCCTGAAAATGACATTGCGTTTATATAGCTTATGTTAAAATTCTAAGAAGATATTTTTGTCTTTAATTATTTACCGCCAGTTGAGATGAAAAAGGTGCTAACGCATTGAATAATTTGTTCGTGCTGTGTGCCATGTAAGCAACAGGGGCCAAAGCATGCATTGAAATAATCTTCTTGTTGTATTCTGGCCTTATTGAACCCAACACCCAAAAAGAGGTAGTGCCTTGAGAAAAACCAATGTAATGCAATTTTTCCTGTCCGGTATGGGCAAGTGCAAAGTCGATCATGGCAGGCAAATCTTTAGATCCTATTTCGTCCCAAGAGAACTGCCAGAAATCAGTGTTCAAACGAGAATCAGGGTTCAATTTAACATGTCTCCTTGAAAAGTGGGTACCACGGGCATTGCCCATCCACACATCAAATCCTTCCTCAGCTAGCACGTAAGCTGAAATACACATAATTGACCTTATTAGTTTTCGCACAATCAATGTGGTTTAGAAGAAATATATTTTCTTATCATTTAAACTCACCTAAACCACTGCCGGGTCCCATAAGCACGTTTTCAGCTGCAGATGAAAACAACCCATGCATAAGGAACACGACTGATTTCTTTCCAGGTTTGTTATTCCTATCACGGCCATGGGGGATACGATGCAAACCCAGAATGTATCCATCCTCGGTAGTCACATTGTATTCCTCAAATGGGTAGTTGTATTTCCGCACTAAATCCGGCTAAAAGGATGAAACTTTACGCTTTAATATATGAAAAAATAAATAAAATTTAAATAGAAGCTATGTCTTAATCGGCAAAAATAAACTAGAAGCATTATTTCACTCACTAGATCAAGAAAGGCATCTTCAATAACATTGTCCGAGATGTAAGGTCCGAAAGCATGTTCATTTACTAGTTCTTGAAGGTAATCGGCATGGGGCGATCGACCTGCCGATGCCAATACCGTAAGACTGAAAAAAGCAATAACTTTCAACAACATTATGATTGCTGAACGACATAAAATTCGCATTTTTACAATATATATATAACAAAGATAAAATCAATCAAATCGTAATAGAGATAGTATATCTTATTTTTATAAGTTATCTCAAAACTAAATATACTTGCGCTATTAAAAAGTAAGTATTATCTCCGTATTCAAATGTATATTATTGCTAGTAAATATATATTTCTCTATAATTAAAACAAGACATGGTCTTAATCACGAGTTTACCATAATATACATTAATAATATTGAACACCTACTTCATCTAGATTACTATTATAACCGAAAAAATAAAGAGTTCAAATAATTTCCTACAGTAGAAACAACAAACTATGCAATTAAGTTGAAAGGAAATAGTTTCTCTTCGAAATAATATTTATTAATTTTTGAAGGAATATTTCCTAAAGCATCAAGTTTAATAGTTTTTAAATATTTTTTCCTGTACGTTTGCGTTCGTTACTAGCTATTTTATCCAATCTATACTAATATTATAAAGCTGAAGAGTTTGTTTGTTTGTTTGTGTGAAAGCGCTAATCTTCGAAACTACTGGTTCGAATTGAATAATTCTTTTTGTGTTGGATAGTCCAGTTATCGAGGAAGGCTGTGGGCTATGTAACATCACGCTACGACCAATAGGAGCAAAGATATAGTGGTAAATGTGTAAAAAACGGGAGATTATTTCATCTTTGAAGCCTTCCGTTGCGTGATCCGTGAAAACGGTTCAAGATACACAAAAAATATGTAATAAAGAATAATAGCTCTTTTAATGATCTTAAAACAGTCCGCGACAGTATATGTCTATCTTTTAAGATTAACTCACAAAAAACGTTTTTATGGTACCTAATTTGGTCGAAATAATTTGTTTAAGTTGTATCAACATAATAATATTAAATTTTATTCAAATAAACAAATAAATATGTTATTGGTTAAGAGTAATTCATTGAGAATAAAAAAACATAGGCTTTATCCTGAAAATTCTACGGGAACTCGACCATTCCGAAAACCCAGCAAGAACGGAAACTAGGTATGTGGGAAGAACCAAAAATCTGCCGGAAGTCACTATTCCACGCGGACGAAGTCGCGGCAAAACCTAGTTTAATTATATCTTTTGTTGTCATTTAAATTCAAATGAAGTTCTTTTCAGTATTTGCAATTATTTTTAAAGTTTCGTCACATTTATTTTTAATTTTCTTTGTTTGGTTTTTTAACTGTTACAATTAATAAACACAATATTTTTTTAATGACTCCTGGACAATACCTAACAACTTCATATGGTAACCAAGAAATGTTTGTATTTATTTTATTGCAAATGACAGCATATTTAAATTCCAAAACCTGGAAGTTGTTCAAAAGTATTTATATTTTGAACATCATAAAGGCTAGTTTGTAGGCTACCTTGTTTTTCATAAAACGATTGCGAATCAATCAAGTTGTTTTCTTTGTTTATCAACTAATTAATCAGATCAAGTTCACGTAATTATATAATCTCTATCAGGTAACAGTGTCTAGTAGATACCACACTTAGAGTATTTTGATTAATATAATTACAAAGTACAATTTTGATATGTCAATTAAGAAGTCCTTGAAATAAATTTTTAAAAATATTTTGTTTTGTTTTTACAACTTTAGTGTTTGTCATGTCACATGTGGGTTCATTTATTCGGATATTGTGAGGATATCTTAATCTCTTCTAATCTCTAATTAATAATTATTATCATAAGTGGTCACATATTGCCATGTAATTGTGTTTTGTAAAAGTTTCACACTTTGCCCTTCTAGAAGTTTTATAATCTCGAACTAAATATTTTATTTTCACATCAGTTTTACTTACAAGTTGATTGAATTTAGAGGGCCAATAAGACAAACGTCGCTGTTTTGTTTGTCTTACAAATTGATATTATTTTTTTTGTGAATTTTGAGTCTGTCGAATCAAGCTGAAACTTTATGATTATAAAATAAATGACAATAAGAAATTGATAGAGAATAGAAAAAAATAGTTTCTTTTAAATGAAACTAAGTTTTTCGTATACTTTACGTTTTTAATTTTTATTACTTCATAATCCCGACGTTTCGATCCCGTTACAGCAACCGTGATCACGGGCAAACGAGAAGAAAGTGTCTACGTGTATACAAGCGAAATTAGATATCATTGATCGTAAGCTCCATAGTTAAATCACGTATTATTACAATAGTTTAAACATTCTGCTTCATAAAATTGTTGCTTTATCATTTGCTTCTGGAAAAGACGATTTAAAAGATTTCATATGCTGTGTTTAATATTTTAACTAAGGAACATTATGCTAGGTATGGAAGAGCAGGTTAACTATATTGGTGCAGAGATAAATAAAGACAGAGTATTATTTATTCTTTAATTTTAATTAATGAGTTTGAAGCTTGCTGTGAGTGATGTAATATGCAAAATTATGAACTTCACTATTTCCAAATGCTAGCCTAGCATTAATAATTTATTATAACAATAATTGCTCAGTAGTAAAATCAAATGTTAAATACATTCAAGACAAAATAAGAATTAAAAGAGACTGAACAGTGTACAAGATTGTATAGAGTATACCATTTTCTAATTTACTTAAAAAAAACTCTTTTATAAGGCAACACATTAACTTCTTTTTTTTGTGTATTAGTCAAAGGACAATATTACACTAAGTAGTTATTATTTATAAGGCAATGTTTTTAAAATATATATTGCAACAGCTATATCAAAATACTAAGAAAACTATTTGAGTGTTGTATAATGTTTTTCACATATGTTAATAATAAATAAAACCTAGTTCTTATATAATAAATTATGCCAATGATCTTATTCAGCATTGAAGATCATTAAGAAGCATCATAATATTGGAATCGTGTGCACATCATATAAATCTGATGTACATATAGTGTTCACTAGAAATCTTCATCATCTGAGTCCAAGGCTGCTCTTCTTCTGTCAAATTTAACTGTGCTAGCTGATTTTGGCATCTGCTGATTAACCGATTCAAGTAATTGTATAAGTTCCTTCTCCGATATTCTTGTGTTGACTTGACCCATTTGAGCCATTCTACAGATCATGTTTTCCACCATAGCACCTTTTTCTGGTTTGCTCAGTTTAATAGTGTTTACTGTAATTGAATTGTACAAATATATTTAGTTTATTTCAAATAATGAATGTACTATTATTTTATTTCCTGTCAATAAGTTTCACTTTCAACAGTACTGTAATTATAACCTTAATAAAGATATTTCATTCTTATAGTTGTTTCATAACATTTACACAAAATATGTTTGTTGCTCTTACTTAAATTTATAAATTACTTAATATCATCATAATTTATCTTCATAAAAACAATAAAGCAAGTGGTGCAGGAATATGTATAAGCTATTCAGATAATGTTCAAAATATATATACATAAAATATTAATAAGATCTTTAAACTATTTCATTATTATAAAGAGGCATCATATAATAGGAGATACATATTCTATTAGACTGTGAACATTTCTGAAAAAAACACAATTACATCTAGCTCTTGCATCCTGGGTGAGTGCTTGTGCGAGAATTGAATGTTTAGTCTCCTCCATTGCCCGCATCCTTTCTTCCTGAGCTTTGGCTTGGTTTGGATCACCACCCTGAAATATAATAAGTATTCTACATTTTCAACCTTTTTTTCATTGAAATAAATTAATGTGTTCGTCTTTAATGTTATTTTATACTTATTTCTATCAATTTAATGTTCATATGTGCTTACGTTTGTAGTGACTCAGTCATGTCAGAAAACAGTTTGTTTTCAATAAGAATATTTAATAAGATTAAGAATTGATTTGTGATTTATTTCAAGGAGTAATTTTTGAGCATAAATTATATTAATCGTCAGGCTAAGCTTATATTGTGGTAATCGAATACGAATAACCTCAAACACTAAAAATAAAACTCACCCCATGTTGAGCTTGTAATTGTGCCAAACGCTGTTGTCTAATTTTTTCTAATTCTGGGTCAGACATTTTAAAGTGATTATTGGCGCCTTTTTAATAAAATCAAAAAGATAAAACTTGAAATTCAGTCTTAAAGAAAAGAAATAACGATAACTTAGAAAACAAAAATGACATCGGTTGTCAATTTCTTTGACACCAGCTATAGTTTGACAAATAAAAAATTGCAGTTTTACCAATAACATTTTGTTTGGGATAAAGGAAGGGTCTTTCTTGAGTATTGCCTACTCTTCTATTACTAATTTAAATAAAGCGAAACATTTTTTTCTTAATGTAACAAATGAATATATTGATAAAGGATTTCTTACAGGTGCTGAAAAATTTCATATATTTTTCTTATTTTGAAACCTGATAGCGATCCCGACCTCCCTCATTCGTAGAAACCGACAGCTCTGTCTTCTAACAGAAAAATGTCTTATTAAAAAGGAATAATTCAAAACAGTTTAGACTTTAGTACGAATTCTTGAAAGTGGAGATCTACCTAAATCTTAATTTGGCTTTTATTAACAGGACACAGCATAGGCATTTTAACAACTGATATTCGAAAAACTTTCAGAAAAGATCAATATCTACTGAATGCTTTCCTATATATTCAATCAGCTTATAACTACGTTTTGCTTCCAATTTTAATAATAATAATAATCTTTATTTTGAACACATATTCCATAGGGTACAAAAAATAATAGAAAATAAAATAAAATAGGATAGGAACACTAAAAATAAATAAATAAATAACACAAAATAAGCACACAGCATCATCACACATGGGCACGCAGGTAGGTCTTCAGAATGTCTGAGTCGTACCTGTCGGCAATTACTTGCAGAATGCTATTAGAGCTGCCCCGCAACCTGCTTATAGATGAAGCTAGCCTCTTGCGTATGATGGCTTGAAATCCATCAGTTCTTTCTTTTGTAAACATACCTGAGGCACTACAGAACCGAGGCAGCCCCAACATCAAATTTTAAGGCAGAAATTACAATTCAGCTGAAAGTTTCATCTAAGACTAAGTTTGCTCGAGTTTATAAACAGCCTGTTTCTTCCAATACTATTTATTTGCTAAACATGATATCCTGCTCACTTTCCAGGAAGGTCTGGAAATGTCTACCACAAGGGTACTTAAATTGTGTTATGTTTAGTATTTATACTTTAATTATGTAGGCTGACAACCAGAGGTTCCAGAAAAGTTACGAAACTTACTTATATGTATATTATAATAAGAATTACATATTAAAACTTATAACCTACACCTGAGTTAGGATAGTAATGACATTCCATTGCTTGTGTGGGATCAGGAATCTTTTGGTTCACACGACTTGGAGTTCGATCCGCGGAGTCAGCAACGTCACTCGTCATATAATATTTTATCTATACAACGATGTTCATTTATTTTTTCATTATGTTACGCGTAAGTAACATTTATGACCTTTATTGTTAGTGTGACTAACTTCTGTTATATTTTACAATCGAGGGCGATGTATCTTTATACAGGGTGACTGGTGAATTACTATCGATATTTGAGGACGTGATATTTGACGATCATATATGACAAAATAAAAATTAATATAACATAAATATTAATAAACTTCTAAGTAAAGTTAACAAAAGTTATGTAATTAATTACGCATCGTATGAACACCCTACAGATTAGGTATACACACACACTCACACATACGCGCGCGGCGGCGTGTTGTTGTATCAGCACGCCGCCGCACGCGTCCACACTTGGAACACTTGGAACGTGTACACACTTTATTTATTTATACGGAAATTTGGTCAAAAATTAAGTACCTATTTTTTTTACATAATTCGAATGAGAATCATGTACCGAGTATGCTCCTTAAATATTGATAGTAATTCACCAGTCGCCCTGTATATATACATAGCCTTTCTTCATTATTAAAGCCCATTTTCGTTTGAACTTATACTACGGCCGTTCAGAGAATTAGCCACCAGAGGGAAGTGTGGAGAATTTGATGGTTTTCTAACTATATTTAATTCCTGTTCACTGACATTTATGTATTGCTTATCATCTGGAAAATTGTAAAAAAAATACGAAAAATCGCAAGTTGAAATTTCCTTAAGTCATATAAATGTATTTAAGTATTACACAAAGTCTGACAGTCTAGAAATTGGTTGCAGATAAAATATAAACGTAAAAACTACAAGTATCCTTCATATGAGAACTTTAAAATGGGATTTGTTATGACATCTAGGATTTTGCAAAAATGTATACCATTTATGAAACTATGATTATATATATCGTGTGACATTTACATCTCGTCTACCCATAAATTAAATGATAAAATAATCACCCTTCACACACTTATCCATAAATAATTTAAGTACATTTGTAGTCATTATATTTAGCATAGTTAGAAACAGAAATGAATAGGGATGCAACGAAAACAACTGCTTCACATAATACAATTTTCTTATACATTATTACACATTCAGAGCTCACAAACAATCCCCATTCATAATCCAAAAAAGCCATAAAACTTAACCATTAATGCTATCATGCCACTGTAGTGTTTGGTATTCAATTTTACCATAATCACTACAATAAGCTAGTACAGCCATTTTATTAACCGCTACTGAGAGTCTACCGAATGCAACTAAACTTGGTGGTTGAAAACATTGTTTGGAATTGTTGATACATCGCACCATGTAAGTTGCATGAAATTTCACTGGATCTCCTGCAAAAATGGATATATTATTTCAATTCAATTTTGATAAAAGTATTCTTAAGTACAGATAAATACAACATATTCAACCAATTCAACAGGTCAAAATAAACTATAGTTTATTGAATAACTATAAGACATAATTCTAACTTTGCATTTTTAAGGTAATAGGAGATATTAAAAAAAATCAGTTATTTACCAGGATAAACAAGAAAGTCTGATCCAAAATTTAAACCATTGGTGATGTAATGCCCCTTCTCCCATAAGTCTTTGAATATTGCATAGTGAATAGATCCGGCTTGGTCCAAAATACTTGGTTGTAGAATATTTATTTGGACTTTTCTTTTCACTGGAAATGAGATTTGTAAATTGATTATAACATACTTAGCACATGTATGTACCTATAAAAGTTCCAGTTATTAAAAATAAAGAAAAATAACTACTAATATTATAAATGCAAAAGTAACTCTGTCTGTCTGTTACACTTTCATGCCTAAACCACTGAACTGATTTTAATGAAATTTGGTACAGAGATAGAGTTGACCTTGAGAGAAAACAGGATAGTTTTTGTCCTAGACTTTTGAATGGTTCTCTTGGAAATGCAATATAAACGAACTCCACATGGGCAAAGCTGCAGGCGGAAAGCTAGTATATAAATATATATGTATATTTTTTAAATTCAATGTTAGTATAATATCTGAACTACCTGTATTTATGTAATGCTCAGTTGGTAAATGTACCAAGGCATAATTAGGTGACAAAATCGGTAATTTATTTATTTCCTCCTTTAATAGTGCTTCCTTGTCAATTTCAACATCTGTAATAAAACCATCTTATCAACTGTAATACATATATTTTTACAAAGTTCATATAAATTCACTTGCCAGTTTTTCCTTTGGCCTTCAATTTCTGCACTTTGCCAGCAACAATTATATCAATCTTCTGCGACATTTGCTCGACTCTCTTCTTATGCATGGCTTCACTCTGATCTTTGAATATTCTATAGAAAATTATTCATTTACATTATTATCAACAAATAAGGTTTAATATAATTCAAATATGATTTACAACATGTAATATAATTAAAATAAATACCCTTCTTCCATTGTTTTTATCTGTTGCTTCTGTGCTGGAGATAGTTCATCATTAATATTAGGCAATTCTATCAGCTCACAGATACCTTTTTCAACCAAAAACGCAGCCTCCACTGACATTAAAGCCATTGGTAAGCCTGTTATAAAATATTATTGTTAAAGACATCAAATCTTGAATTTTTCAACAAAGTAATTATAAATATTGAACCTTGAAAATCATTCTGGCGAGGAAACGGGGGAAGTGATCCTATTAGAGCACCACATATTCGATGACTAGTTCGTAGAGTATGCCAATCTAAAAAAAATGTTTTTTATATCAATTTAAAAGAAAAATTATATCAAATGTATTTTCTCTATAATCTAAAGAAATACCATCAGCATTCCAAACATAAGCGACGCCTTTATTAACATATAAAGGAATCATTGTCACCTTCAATTAGGTTTATATAGGTTCAAGAATTCATTTCCAAAAAATAAATAGACTTTCAAATCTAATAAATAATCAACTGAGAGACGATTGTTGACACACTGACAGTTGACAGTAACTATTGACTGGGTATCTACTGAATACTATGCACCTAGTCAGACGGAACAAAAGTTAGGATTATTCCTTATCTAAACCTGATTAAGACGTAAATAACAATTAATATCCATCATGTCTAATTTTTGATATTTTATTTATTTATTTCAAATGTTAGTGTAAGGAGTAAGACGTTCCTACAAGCGTAAAACGAAAAACGCGTACAGATTTAAAATGACATCGTTATACATAATATGTCACTAACAGCTGTTCCGGTAAACACAAAATATCAAAAAAATCTGAACAATATTAAACTGTAAATAAATAAACATTATTCGACAAAAAAAAATCGAAAATACATTATACTTTTATATTTTATAAGGATTATTATCATAGTGTTAAATAACCAACATTACATAACCTTTCAAGAATTATGGCGGCTACAAAAGTTTTGATTGGTAAAAACAATACTGTATAGAAACAGTTATTAATATACGGTAATTTGTATTATTGCAATAATTACCTTCAGGTGGAGGAACGGGCTTTGTCGGAACTCGTTTAAATAGTCTCCTAAAAGCTAACAACTATTGTGTGGTGAACATTTCTCGTATGCCGGCTGCCAACAATATTTCCTGGTCTACTTTGGAGACTTCAGGATTACCTTCACAGACATGTGCTGTGGTAAATCTGGCAGGTCAACAGTTCATGGATTTCACTAAAATGTGGACACCAGGGTATGTTACTTGAAATTTCAATTCAATCAATGACTCTCCCATCACTGACTTCTTTATTGAAATCCGATGTATAAAAATACATGCATATCTTTGTTCAATTTCAGTTTTAAACAAAATGTGAAAACATCCAGAGTATACACAACAAAAGCAATTGCAAGCGCTATTAACAAAAGCCAAGATAAACCGAGAGTGTTTGTATTGATCACCGGAGTAGGTGCTTACGAGCCATCAGAGACTATAAAGTATGATGAATCAAGTCCTACAACAGGCACTGACTTTTTCTCTAAATTACTGGTTGAATGGGAACAAGCCGCAAAAGTTGACCCACCCGTGAGGCTGGTAAGAAATTTTATTACAATTTAAGAAAATATTGTAGAGTATGTATTAATATATACAAAATTCTAATTTTTGTTCACTATTATGCCAATATGTTTAAATTTTTTAAAAGTTTATATATGGCAACACCTTAATTAAAACCATAAAAATTTTGACCCACTAATAGAGATTTTTATCATCATTATCTACTATAAAATGTTTGATAAAGGTCAACAACTTATCTTGTTGCTCTATTACAAGAGTTCATGATAATCTTTAAACTATGCAAATTGTCAATATTAATCTGAAAAATATGTAATTTGACTTTTTTCAAGTACTTTTTCATTGATAAATTAAATTATTATATATATGAAATATTGCAATTCTTTTGTGTAATTCCTGTGTGATATTGTTGTTTTACTAATATTTTTTAAGATCCAACAAAACAGACTTTACAGACTTAGATATGTCAATAAAGAATAGTGTTTTAAATATTTGAAATAACATTAAATCTTAATATCTGTCTCAGTAATTTTAATATGACTAGTTTAGTCGCATTTTACACTTGCACTTTTATTTTGTTTTGTAAGACTTTTCTCTTGTTAAAACTACTTATAAGAAAAATTTCATTTAAATATATCCTTGTTACTTAATGCGATATCTATACATATAAAATTAAAACATAAAAGGTACACACATTTTTGCTTAATTTCATGTCTTACATAAACGGGAATAAGTTCATTGACCTCATATTTTCAGGTTATTATACGATCAGGTGTTGTACTTGGTCGTGAAGGTGGTATGATAAAGAATATGATACTACCATTTTTCTTAGGCCTCGGTGGTCCCATAGCATCCGGTAAACAGTTCTTGCCCTGGATCCATATAGAAGATCTCGTTAGACTGATACAATTTGCTATAGAAAATGAATGTGTCACAGGAGTCTTAAATGGTGTGGCTCCTCAGGTTATTACGAATGCAGAATTTACTAAGGTAATATTATAGTATGTATACCCTACATGTGTTAAAAAAAAGTAATATATGTTGGCCTTTCACACTAAAAACTATCAAGGGATTTTAATGAAACTACAATCTTCTAGTCGAGACAAAAGTATAACATATGCTAAAGAATATCATATGTTATACTTTTGTCATAGTAACTAAATTTCTGGAAACATATAATAACAGTTGTTTTTTTTTTGTCACTTGGACATGATGGAAGCTGCCAGTTTCTTCAGCACACATTATCTATTCATTATTTCTCTCAGAAAGTAATAACAAAGAACACGCGAACAAAATCGCGGGCAAAAAATAAATAAATTCGACCTCTTGAATTTCTGTAATAGGTATCTAAATTTTGAAATTCTTTTCGTAATCAAATAAAAATGGACCCAATTATGTATTTCTCCAGCTAAATATTATATAATATGTATTTGTTCCAGTCGTTCGCTAAAGCGTTGTCTCGTCCTGCGTTCTTCACTGTACCAGAATTTTCGTTAAACCTTCTATTGAATCCAGAAAGGGCAATGATGTTGACAAAAGGTCAATATGTTGTGCCAAAACGAACTTTGGAATATGGCTTCCAATACAAATATCGCACAATAGACGAAGCTTGCGCAGAATGTGCACATTTATTCTCAAAAAATTAAATTATAAAATCCCACCAAATTATTGAACAAAACTTGATTTTATTTATAAGTTCTCAGTTAAAATATGAAGGCAATAATAATGTATTATAAATATTGTATACTGTCAAGGTTAAATTAAGAGCGATACAAAAAAAGCAAAATTTTATTATTAGCGCCTCGAAAGTACAAACTTGTTTGGTTTATGTTAATGAGTTTTTGTTAAACAACGAAATAATAAAATTTCTTACTTTAAATCGAATTTAATGTTGTTGATGTAAAATTTATTTATTGTTATGAAATAAGAGATTAAATCGTAACAAAATTAATAAATAAGTAGAGAAATTATAATCGTATCATTTATTGTCTGTATTACAAATTATTACAGCTTATTACAACTAACATCGCTTCGAGTTTCTATAAACTTAATCATTATTAAAATAACTTAAACAGCACAAGAAAATCGTTTATCCTTATAAAGTAAATCCATATTAGATTGTAACATAAAAATATTGAAATCACATATTCGTTAAAATAGCGAATATGTATTAAATGTCAAAATAGTTCTCAACGTCACTTTCAAAAACGGATTCAAGGGTTTTGAGGTAAATATTTTACGAATCTGTTAACTAGTTTGGACACGTAATCCCTAAGTATGTCCTGTCGCATACGTCCAACGTCCAAAACTTCCTCGTGATTCGCTTCAGCATCATGATCGTAGCTTGTGACACACTCATTCGTTATTAAAGACAGAGCGAACACACTCATGTCGCAGTGTCTCGCGGTTATGACCTAGAAAAATAAAATAATTATTTTAAACATTTTGTTACAAACTAAAAATTCATTACATATACATAACTAGCTTTCCGCCCGCAGCTTCGCCCGCGTGGATTTCGGTTATACCGCGTTTCCAAGAGAACCTTTCAAAAGTCTGGGATAAAAACTACCCTATTTTCTTTCTCAAGGTCAACTCCATCTCTGTACCAAATTTCATTAAAATCAGTTCAGTGGTTTATACGTGAAAGCGTAACAGACAGAAAGACAGAGTTACTTTCGCATTTATAATATTAGTAGGGATAAATATGTTTAAATTACTTTGAAAGGAATTTTAAATTCTGTTTTAAAGAAATACACAACATTTATATAATTAAACTTGCCTCGTGAACAGTAGACATGCCAACAGCATCCACACCCAGCATTTTCAACATATTTAATTCTGCTACAGTTTCAAAGTTTGGTCCTCCTAAACAAGTGTACACTCCTTCCCTTACCATGTTATCAATGTTTAATTCTTTAGCCACCTGAAAACAATAATCTACTTATTATATCGAATTTAAATCCTCGGTTTACAAACATCTTTGAGTCCTAAAAACCCGAATTTATTAACTACTGTATTCATTTTTAGATATAATAACATAGATAATATAAGTAACATGTTTGTGTTCTGTATCTCCATTTGCATTATCTTTTCTTCTTTTAATAAGATTCCATTGACGTTCGTAACCCTAAGATAACCCAAGGTTACTATTAAATTGTAAACGAACAATTGATATGCTAAAAACACGGTATCTCTTCAAAGAATTGTTGGCATATTTTTATTAATACTATTTATTTCTGTGTATACTAAAATCATTTGACAAACCTCTTTAGCGACTTTTCTGAACTCATAATTATAGGCTTTGTTCATCGGTGGGAATCGTGGACCGAAGCGTTCGTCATTGGGTCCATGTAAAGGATTGTTTCCAGCAAAACCCATCATATTAATATGATCTCTCACAATCATGAGGTCCCCAATTTTGTAGTTTGGGTTCAGACCTCCCGCTGCATTCGTCGCAATCAATGCTTTTACACCGAGAAGTTTCATAACTCGTACTGGCAAACAACACTATGAAAAAAAAAGTTTATTAATAAAACATTCATAAGCTATTTTTAATTCTTTTAACAACTGTTCAAAAGTTTGTTTTACGTCTTAAACATCGTTGAACCTCGAAAGTACTAGTAATTATAAATATTCACAAAACTTTAATTATTTTCTAAGGTTGCAATTGTAGACAAAGAAATTGATTTACGTTAAATTACAGAAAAACTTTCAATAATTTATGAAGGCCGTGGCTTTAAATTCTCTTTAAAATGTAATGGTTAGAATAATGAAGAGTCAAAAAATTCCATAGATTATAAAGTCAAATCTCAACTTGTTCAATAATCTAACCGGTTTAAGTCATTACTGAAAATCGTTTATTGCGTTAGATCAAGTGTCATTAACCCAAAGGATTCCAAACGTGTTAAGATATGAAAGATAATAAGGGATAGTAAAAAATTATGAGAACTCGTTACCATAGTTGTTTTTAAATCACACCCACGAATTATCACTTCATTAAATACCCGGCTGTTGTGATAAAATATGATTTATTCGTTGGGTGTTATCATTGATAACCTCTCTACTGGGGACCGAGACACCTCTAAGTAACTTTGCATCACCCACATAAACATTCCATTAAAATCTCGTAATAAATCCTTTCAATTTTATATACAGTTTAATTCAAATAATAAGAAAATTATTTCCTCAATTCATTTTTGAACATATTAAATTCTACAAGATGGCCGACTATTTATAATATCTTAATCTTTATTCAAAGGAATTCTTAACTTTTTATCATGTTTTACGTATAATGATATTATAATGACATATTTTATAACAGGTGACATTTATGTACACCACTTTTTAATATTAATACCATGTTCGTATGTTCTAAAAATAAATGTTATTCAACGAAAAAAAAAACACGAAGTATAATGACATTCGTGATTCGACCTTATTAAAAAAGTAAAACTTGTTGTTGATAGATTACATCTTTCGATAAAGAAAAAGTTTTATATTAAACTGATTAAGATCAAAGTTGGCAAAAAATGCTAATGATTAGGCAGTATGGCAAAGATCTTAGCTGGTCAGAAAAGGACTAAATGAAAAAAAAGTATTAAAGTTTAAGTCATTTTAGTAACAAACATATTATGAAAGACAAACCTTCCAAAGAGGGTATCCTTCGTAGTAATGGAATCTGCCCTGCATAGCAACAACCGGAACATCACTAATATATCCAAAAACTAGTTTTCCATGATGACCTTCAACTGTGCTGATAGGAAAATTTGGTATGTCTTCATAAGCGATACATTCAGGTTGCGAGATGTTCTCAGCTAGTGAACCTATATAAATACAAATTGTAGTTTGAAAAAAACTGCACGAACATTTAACAATCATTACTTCTACAAGTTCCATTTTATGTTAATAATAATACTATTTACTGTAATCATTTTGTTGGTCGTGTAGTTTGTAGTTATTAAATATAATGTAGATGAAAGAACTATTCATATAATTAACGAAGGGTTGCGGACAAAACAAGTTTAGTAGCTATTTCTCACGAAGATCGCTTATAATGATAGCCTAGGTCAGTTATGTGGAAGTCGCAGTTATTTCAACACGACTACGGTTAGTCTTATTACCATGGCTGACACTGATATTTTAACTATAAGTAGATATTATTATGTATTATTTCTTACATTAAGAACTTTTAAATGAGTATTTTTTGTAATATAAATTAGTAAAAGCCTTAATTTTTTGGTCATAAATAAAATTGTACCTATAGATACTATCGTCTAGAGTAGGATGTAGTTTAAGTATGAATAGTATTAAGTTTTTGTTATACAATTTGAATTTAAAGATACAAATGTAAAATCTTTTAGAGCTTGTAAAAAATAATAACAAGAAACTTATTTACAAGATGTTGCATCAGAACTTGTGCAATAATAATAACTGATTGCGTATTATACGTAAAATTGATTGGCTTTTTGAATGCAACGTAATTATACTAAGGCTTAATTATAATAATTCTGGTATATATACCCTCGTTCCAATACGAACCCATCCCAGATCCGCAAATAACACCAATGACGGGACGAACATCGGTTTTAGATAACAGGAAGTTTGCTGTCTCCACGAGCATTTCATATGAATATCTGAAACAATAATTATTAAAACATAAGTAATCTTGAAGTATTAATCAATACATTCATTCATTCAATTAATACGTATTCATTCATTCATTCTTACACTAGTTTGTTTTGTGATAAAGTCTAATTGTTTATGATGCTATACTATTTACATATTGCACAATAATTTGCTTAATAAAAGGTTTATTTAATTTTGATATTTCAAGAGTCGAAAAGGTCGAAACTTGTATGAAAATAAAAATAATAATCCTTTGTAACATTCGTATGACCTTTATTTTTGTCTCCAACTTTGTTCATACAATTAAACACTTATTAATTCTCTTATTGATATAAAGCTAAGGGGATATGAAAATGACTCACAAGTCACAAGATAAATAAATAGATAATTAATTTTGAAACACATTTTATGTAAGGATAAATAGTTTTTTTTATTACGTGTCTGTGAATTTCTTCGCATGTTTTTGTTATCTGTGTTACATCTTATTCGATAAACTGTTGATAATTATAAAAGCAATTTGAAAAATAACAAATACTTTGGTATTTGTTATATGTTATTGTTATATATTTGTCATATGGTATATGTTATTTAAAACTTCAACTCAAAAAAAACGAGTCGCAAAAATATCCTACTATTTTATGTAATATCAGACGTTTTTGGTTACTGCCATAAATAGATAAAACATATTGTTTTAGTGCTTAAAATATATTTATATATATTAAATGTGTGTTAATGTGTGTATCTATACATTTCGACTGCCTTATGCATGACTGTGATTCCACGCATTCGCTGGTGGTAATGATGTAGTAAGTAATGGTGAACGTACTATCTTAGTAACAGTGTATTCACACTAGCCTTGAATACAGCTAAATTATAATATGAAAGAAACACAAAGGCAGACAAACAGATTCATTACTTTACTATTAGCAGTTTTAAGCAATAAATTTACTTTAAAAAGAAACACAGAATAGTGTTAAAAATTTATTTCAAGGACTAACTTTTTTTAATAATAAATTATTTTAATTTGAATATTTTAGCTAAAATGAATCGAGAAGAATGTTACCATACAATACCAGTTTTACATCGAGACTGAAAATAACTTAGTTTTTACGAACCTGTCTAAAACGCGTTTTTATAAAGGCCATATAAATGTATGTTATTTATGATGGACAGTGAAGAAATCTTAATGCTTTTATATGATTAATGATCCCTTTTCGAACACTAAGATGGGAATAAATAAAAGAACATTACTTGAACAAGTTAATAAAAAATAAGAACTATAAAATTTACATTAATAAGTGTAATACAAAATTGTATAAATATGCAATATTTTAAATGATTATCACAAAAGCTATGAAGAAGTTCTTATATATACAAATGTTATTCTAAATTTGTGACCAAAAATATATTTATGATCATTTAGTTTACAAAACAATCGTCCATTTGTATAAAAGATTATTCCATTTATGAAGTTATCAACGTATTTCTAGAAACATAAAATGGTTAGTATCATTAAAGAACGGTCTTATCATAATAAACAATTAAATAACTGTTGACGTTCCAATGAATTCACAAATCAACTGATTTCTCGGTATAATATTTTTCAATTAACCCTCGTTGATACATTCGCGTCAAGTGTTGTTTAAGAAACATTTTATATATGAAATAATTTATGAATGACGAACCTTTTTCCATTGTCTTCAACTTCGGGTAGTGTTTTCTTGACAGGTGAAGTCACCTTGCTACCGTTAACAATATCAGCGTTCACTGGAGCCATCACTACACAATTATTATTACGATTTTTCGATAAATTATAATCGATCAGCCTGTTATGGTCGATAACGTAACGTCAAATGCGATATCTTATACTCTCGTACAGTTTTATATAAACTAGTTCGTGTAAGGCCGTGTAAGTTATAAGCGAACTCTGTTGGAGACCTCTGTTATATAAAATTTCCTTATCTTTATATATATAAAAAAACATTATTTGTATAATTTCAAATAACATAATAACATTTCATCAAAACATTGTGATTTAATTCACTAGATTTATTTCATGTAACGTGTGACGTTAAATTGTCGAATGATTAAATATTTATGACGTACGATATCCGGACAATTAAGAGTTTTTTATAAGAAAATGAATTCCGTACAAGTTCGACTTACAATCTCAGGGTTCCGTGGTAAATTACAAAGTAAGCTGCATAATTGGGGTTAAGTTTTTATTGCGAAACAATATAATTATAATAAAAAATACATGAAAACGAAATAATTATTGTCATTACAATTGAAAATGAATAAGTTATTTAGCTCAAGTTTGTATTGTTTGTAATAATTTCGAGAAAGAAATATTAACTATTTTGTATATTTTACAATTTACATTATGAAATATTTAATATTGTTGTTTTATTTAATACTTTACTTATACTTATATTAATTCTATTATTTTCTAACGAAGTATGTAAATGTTGAAAGCAAGTTAATAAAATATAGGTATAATTAATTTTCCTCAAATATGTTTTAAGACGCTGTGATTAAATATTTTTATCATAATTTTTAAATTTCATATATTTGTTTCAAATCAAACACCGTATGAATTTAGGAAGTAAAGTAATGATTATATAACCATTCCCATTTAAGTAGCATTGCTTAAATTTTCTAAATTTCCATTCAAACTCCAATTTCTATAAAATTTCAATATTTTGTACTTAAATTATTTCCCACGACCAATGATTTTTACATTACTGCTTGACATTGAAAATATACTCCAATATTTGATTGATCATTAGGATTGTGTTTATTTTTAAACTTATTAAAAGTATTATTCCAACATTTTCGCGTCATGTTAAAATAGATGAAATATTGTGATAATTTTTTTGACGTACCTGAATGTTTTAAAAGGATCTTAAGTTGTCCATAATAGATACATCAATTTTCCAGCAAATCCGTAATTTCCGTTGTAAAAAAAATCCATACATATATACTTATCGGAAATACAGTTAGTAAAAGAAATAGTTTTTGAAATAAATTTTTCGTCTTCTTCTACTTTTTTTAGCTTAAGTACATTGCCTCAAAGCCATGCATTACAAATCTCTCGTATTTTATTATTTTATAAATTAATATTTTGAGCACAATTTACTTTATCAGGTCCAAAAAAGGAACCAAGACATCTCTATGCAGTACATCTCTTTTTTAATTCAAAAGTTTAGATAAGCTTTTGACTCAAATTAAGATATTTTAAAATATTAATTTTAGAAACTTATAACATTTTGTTAATAAACAGATAGGTAACTTTGCTACGCACACGATTAACGACATGGCGAATATTTTCGAAGAAAAAAAAAATGTTAACTACGTTGGTAGATGCGGGATGTTTTCAAACTCATGGCAGGAGATCTATTGATTATACTGTTCATTCAATAAAAATACATACCAGTATACATGAAACGGAACAAAAGGAGGAAACATTTTACGGAGTATTGGAACGCGACATGATTAAAATGGAACACGTGTAAGAACGTAGTGAGAATGTTTGTAAGGAAGATAGTATATATTAAACTTACAAAGTAATGTTTAGATGAGATGAAATCAAAATGTTTGGGAGAAAATAAATTGGTAAATATAAAAAGGAAGGAAAGAAAATACAAAGAAATGTAAGGAGTGGTAAAATGACACGATTTTTTGAAAACAAGGAAGAAGATGGAATAAGAATGGTGAAAAAAGCTGAAAAGTCTGCCACAGAGTTACTAGGTTCTATAATACAGTTATATTAATATTCAAAAGTTTTGTTTGAGGTATCTAGATTTTATTATTTCCCCACGTTTCGGTTACTTTGCAGCAACCGTGCTTACGGGCAGATGAGATAAAATTTTCGATATGAGATCAAATATAAAATTTGTAGTATCCAAAAATATTAGTTTTATTTAAATGCACACCCGCGAAAATATTAAACCTTGTCTTTCATATCGAATGTCAAAATCTCATATTAACAAAATACTAACTTGCGATATCTAACAGGCTAAAATGTTTTACTGCAAGCGGGTCTTTTACAACCGACGCTATCCTCATGTACGACACTATATTTGAAATATACTTATACTCAAATATAACAAATGAATATTTAATGGTATTACGCAAGCCTTGAGATTTAATCTTCAAAATCCTGAGCAGTCAACACTCCTAGTCTTTCAGTGTTTTCTGTCTCTCCGTAAGCGATGTGGCCCCTAATCATATTTATTTTATTTTTAATAATCATAAAAGATCTCATACAAAAACCGCTTCATTACCCTCCAGGTTGGTAAATAGAATCAAATAGTAATTTATTTTTCCTTAAAATATGAGAGTTAAAATATTCCTTAGGTCCAACTTTAATGCCAATTGTGGGTAATCTACTATCGGTTTGGCTAAAAGTGAGGAAAGTTAAGTATTACCATAAAGTATGGCAACACTGGTCGAAAGTTTATGGAAATATTCTGGGTCTTCGTCTAGGTTTTGTAAATATCGTAATTATATCTGGCAAGGATTTAATAAAAGAAGTTTTGAGCCGCGATGTGTTTGATGGGAGACCCGATGGATTTTTTTATCTCATGAGATCATTTGGAAAAAAAATTGGTAAGCAATTTTTTTGCAGTAAATGATCAGTTTTATTTTGTTCATTAATATTGTATTTTTTCCGTCTACATTGTTATAGATTTTTTGTTATATGTTTATAAGTGCATTAATGCTTTTAATTGCATTATAAATTGAATATCATCCTCACTTCAATTATAAAAGCGAAAAGGTTTTTATTATCTACTAGTGTTAGTTATTGAGGATAAATTATATATGTATTTATTTTTATTAGTGGCGTTACAAGTCTTTTAATCAGTGATATCGTTAAACTATAGGTATATACAGATGTTATTAAACGTAAAAATGGTTTATTAGCCAGGATAAAATTGGACAACTTTGTTACACAACTACTATTTTAAATAATTTCTTATGCTAACCTAAAAAAAATACATAAGCTCCAAACGAATATATCACAAACAAATGTGCATTTAAACACACATAACTTACGTGAACTTAAAATCGAGCTGTCGACTGAAATCCCATTAAGTTTTATATAAATTGAGAGAAATAATTGAAAAACTACCGTTAACTTTTGCAAAATATAAATAATTTTACTTATATCCCAAAAACATACATATCATGCTCTTAATTTAGAAATTTTAATAAATCCATATAAATATTAAAACACATTAACGCTATGATATTTTTTTTATTAATTTAGTCTTTTGACAACTACGCATACCTAATTAATTGTCACTTTATAAGTCAAGTTAAAAGTCTCACTATAGCCAGAATGGAAGGTTCAGCTCAAGTAATTAACGGATGTTCCGTAATCAAAATCCAATACTTTCACCTTTAATATAACCATCATTAATACATGTTTGCAGTTTCATACTACAAACGCAGCGTTGACAGTTTCAATAATAAGTCTTCCCATATTAGTGTATATATGTAGTTATTAAATGGAAACGGCAAACGTTTCGTATATAACTTGTGCTAAGCATTCTTGGCGTGGTTATAACGACGTAATTAATGAATGTTTATTACTGAGACGTCATTAAAATAATAAAACAAACATGCTTAATTATCAACTCACTTAGGAAATCGATAACAAAGATAGCATTATTTTACAGTCGTATTTCGATAAATATCCCCTGGTGACAATCATTCAAGGAAACAACTTTAAATATTTCAGGGCTTGTTTTTTCCGATGGCCGAGTATGGAACAAAACCAGACGTACAGTTTTGAAATATTTAAAGAATTTTGGCTATGGTTCCCGCGCAATGGAGACTATTATCAGTGAAGAGTGCAAAGCTCTCGTCGATTTGAGATTACAGGATGCTGGAAAAACCGTCATTATCAATCGGATGTTTGACGTTTCAATTGTCAATATTCTGTGGAAATTGGTCGCGGGAAAAAGGTAATACAAAGGAGTTTTAATATACGTATACATATAGATATTGGTAAGGGTATTGTTAAATGAATATTATCTTTTATCTACAATCAGAACAGCTGATGATAAAAAATCTTTTACCGAAATAGATTGTTACATCATCAAGATAAAAAGAAATTGATATTACAATTTTACTTTGTTATTCTAGTGACAGGAGCTTATTTTTTAAACATTGACATTTGATATACAGCCAATATCCATTTACTTATAATTTATACAAGAATTTAATTGCTCGATTAATATTAAATATTCATTGCATGTTGGATACCTCTTATGACTTATTCTGCAGTAGGTTAAGGAAACAGTTAAAGCGTAAATCTAGAAGCACACTTAAAAAACCCAATACATTTTTATATTTTTAATCACCGCCGCGACGCGGCAAACAGGAGGTTAATACTTTAAAACGTTTTGTTTGTATATTTACGTACTTAATACACTATAAACATATAGGAAAGGGATATTTTTTTTAAATAAAGAGCTAATTTAATAGATTAAATTAAATCTATTTAAAACAGTTCCAAAAAATTTTGTCTCCAAAAACATTTACAATTATCTTAATAAAATTTACAATTAAAAATGTTAAATTTTTGTAGATATAATTTAAAAGATAAGCAATTATTGGCCCTGTGCAATTTGATAACCCAATCGTTCAAGGTAGCCGACATGAGTGGGGGTATATTAAATTTCTTACCCTTCCTGAGATTCATAATGCCAAATTTAATTGGATATACAGAACTGAAAAACATTCATAACACCTTGTACGATTTTCTAAAGGTAAGTTAAAAATAAAGAGAGAGAGAGAGACAAATATAATGTTAGAATAAGGTCAATATAGTCATCCTAATTAAATAACTTCTTTATCGCAAAAAAAAAACATAAGTGTTCGATATAATTACGACATAACGAACGTAAAAACATATTATATAATAAATAACTCGATTATTTCAATAAGGAACTCAAATTTATGATGATATCCATCAATAACTTAAACTTTCAAATCCACCCGGCTTATTCAAATCCACCCGTTCTATTCAAATCCACGAGGCGTATGTATTGTACTTGAAATCTAATCTGAATTTAAATTTAGAACACAATAGAGGAACACAAGGCTACTATCGACGTACACAAGCCGAGAGACGTCATCGATGTGTTCCTGATAGACTCTATGGAACAACAGTCGCTTAGTAAGTACGTTCTAGAACTTTTACAATTGTCTACAATACTCAATGAGACCAATTGACGCTATACGAGAAAAAAAATGCAGTTCATATCGATTGTAACTCGTGATTGATGTTTATTGATAGTATTGTAATTTTTTTATGACTTTCGTTTGTCTGATTTTGCTTTATTATTTATGTAAATAACATTTTTTTTTATTTAATGCCAAAACCCATTCTTCTTAGATATTGGGCAATATTATTGCTATGTCCAAATTTTAAGTATTACTAAAAGATTATTCATTATTTACAAAGATTATTTATTATTTAAAATAATTAAAATAATACTACCTATTTATTTCAATACAATCGTACCATCGAAAACATAAAAAACTCTAAAAGAGTAGAACGAAGGTTATTTTTTTAGTACATAATTAGCATTTTCATTGTTTTTCTTTGATACTCAGGCACAATAGAAAACTAAACTAAATCTGTAATGTATATTGACGAACAGTAATTTCTTTATCCATTTAAATAAAGATAAAAAATATATATTCGTTCATGGTTAAGTGAAAGTATTTTTAACAGCCAGCGATGAGGAGCTTCAGGTGATATGTCTCGATCTCCTTGAAGCGGGAGTTGAAACAGTTAACAACACGGCTGTATTCATGTTGCTACATATAGTTAGAAATGATAGCATACAGAGGAAACTTCAACAGGAGATTGACGCGGAAATAGGACAGACGAGGCCGCCAACACTTAGTCACAGATCCAGGTAATAATGAAAAAAAAAGTTAAATTCATTCATACACACATACAGACATATTTAACGCATACAGACTTATAAAGACATGTAACTTCGCGAGTATTTCGGATTATTATGCGTATTTTATTAAATCTCGTCTGCCTGTGATCACGATTGCTTCAAAGTAACCGAAACGTCGGGAGTATGTAGTTTAAAATAATAAAATAATCGGAAAAATATTAGTTTCATACAGACTTGTATTTATTATATATTACAATGAAATTGAGTCCATTAATATTTGCAGCCTGGGAGTTTCGAATGCATTTAAAACTTTAATTTCAATATAACTACCAAATCTATTGAAAATTACATGAAATATCGGCTTAAAAATGATCTCCAGGGAAAACTTAAATGTGGAAACAGTTAATCGACAAAAATCGTAATGGAAACCCATAACTTGCCTTTATTATAAGTTTCTGACTTCAAATTTTATTATCTGTACCTATCTTAAATGTCAGAAAATATTTGAAAAAAAAAACCATTTAGAAATACAATAAGGATTAAAACCTTATCAAACAATATAACTCATTGGTTTATAATACTGAGGTGTTTATAAATAAAATTAAATATAATTATTAATGTCAATTGTTATTTTAAATGACAATTAAGTCATTAAGATAACAGGTAGATTAAAAATAACAAAACAATATATATATTTTTTTAATATTTATAAATGGAATGTTATTAAACTTTAGACTTTGACTCTTTCTAAATGAAATTGTAGATAAGAAAGAATATTATTTTGTAATTAATGTCTTATTAATTTAGGAAACTTTTTTTTGTCGACTTTTAAATAAGGTTTTGTGTAATGCAACCTATTTTTATTTCAAATATTATGTAGCCCTAACTCTTAGTTGTAAATACATACGTCAATGTAACTCATTCTAGCGGAGCTAAACCATAATCTAAAACGTGCACCAAGATAAAGCACACAGCAAGTGAAAAATATTATTTAGTATGTTTAAATTTTTCTATAATAAAAGGTTGGCAAGAACAATAAGTCAGCGATGGCCTAGTGGTTAGAGGGCCCTCTCGTGCCCGAGGGTGCTTATTCGATCCTGGCCCGAGCAAGTACCAATGTGATTTTTCCGAGTCATATGTACTATCTAAGAGTATTTAAACATCACTGACAGACGGTGAAGGAAAACATCGTGAGGAAACCTGGACTTATAATTTCACAATTATAAGTTTGAAATCACCAACCCGTCTTGAGCAAGCGTGGTGATTAATGCTCACCTTCTCCATGTGAGAAAGAGGTCTTTGCTCAGCAGTGGGCTCTGATAGGATGAAAAAAAAAAACAATATGATACACCTAATATGATTCAACAAAATATCCTCGTATCATAAACCGAATGCTTACTACAGGTTATTAAAAGTATGCAATAATTAGGAATATCAACATTTTTGTCTCCACTAATACAAAGTTATAATAAATAATAAACCTCATTAGATTCACGTGCAATCTTTTTTCCTCTGACGCTGCTATTAAATATATATTATTTACGTATACAATGAGGAGTCTGCTATGTTCTCTATTAAACAAGGCTGTATATATTGATATTTGAAGATTATACAATATGTATTTTAAGCATGGTATACACTGAAGCAGTCATATTAGAAACTCTTCGGATATCAAGTGTGGCGGCAGTCGGCATCCCCCATATGGCACTCGAAGATGCACGATTAGGAAAATATGTTATACCAAAGGTATGATTTAAATATTATACAGAAATTAAAGACACTTAATATTGAATAGAAATACAAAAACAGTCCCCGATATACATTATAATTTTATCAATCATATTAATCCCATTTTTGTAGGCAATTTATTGTATACATTATGTCAACACTTATAAAAAATTTCTTTAAAGGGCACTTTTATTTTACTGGCAATACACGATCTACATAACGGTCCGTACTGGAAAGATCCCGAAGTGTTCCGCCCGGACAGATTTCTAACTAAAGAAGGAAATCTCATACAAAATGAATTTTTCATGCCGTTCGGAAGTGGTAATTAAATATCATCAATAATATCACATTTATATTGAGATTCTTTAATTGTTTTTTTTTTTTAGGGAAAAGAAGATGTATCGGCGAAGGTCTGGCCAGATCGGAATTGTTTCTTTTTTTGGTACACATTTTACAAAGATTCAATCTTAAAATACCGGACGGAGATCCGATGCCGTGTCCCGAACCGATTGATGGTGTGACTTTATCGGCTAAGGAATTCGGAATAGTATTTGAACCAAGGTTTTAAACTAAACAATTTAATTTGTGATCTTACTTTTTTATAAAATACAAGGCATGGTATTGTGTGCATTTTAATGGAATAATTAAATAATATTTTCAAAGTTAATTGAAAATTATTTTATAATATAAACCAACCATGACTTAGTGTTTTTTA
Source organism: Danaus chrysippus (assembly GCA_916720795.1). Classification (NCBI taxonomy): domain Eukaryota; kingdom Metazoa; phylum Arthropoda; class Insecta; order Lepidoptera; family Nymphalidae; genus Danaus; species Danaus chrysippus. The sequence goes on along the minus strand of CAKASE010000046.1, from coordinate 5,603,333 downwards.
AATGTATTATTCGAGTTAATTTTAAATATCCACTAATAGAAAAAAAATAAGGGTCGAAAGGAACTAATGTTGGCGATATTTTAAATTTCTTTAAAATCGTAAAGCCCAACAAGAAGTTGTCACATAAATAAAAAAAGAAAACATTATAAATAATCATTATATCCATAACATAAAAAAATCTTTCATTGTAAGTTGTATAATTTTTTCCAAAATTTCAGGTTCTTGTTTATTTTACTTCTTATACAATTTTTTTTATCAATGACTTATTCAACAATTTAATACCTTATTTTTCTTGATATTATAGATTTTTTCTTGATTTCTATAATCTTATCGTAGTTATGTATTCATTCATTTATTTACTATTCATAATTTATACTCGACAACAATAGGGAAAGTCCCGAGGTTTATGATATTGAAAAAAACCACCAGCGATATACACATATATTATAATCAATTTACTGTTTTTTTATTCTCAGAAAACTACATATTTGTAATTTAACCACTACTGTACGAGAGATTATTAATTACGTATTACTTAAACCGTCAGTACCTTTACACTTCTTTGGAAAACTAATAATGATTATATAAATATTAGAAAAAGTTGTATTAAGCATATTCTCTTTTAAAATGATTAATATTTATCCGAAGATAACAATTCTCTGTAATTTTTGATTTTTCTCTAAGATCAAAATTATCAAATACCGAATCTGCCTTATGTTAAAGTTATTTATTTAGGAAATCAATGAAAGTTACAATAAAACTAGCTTCTGATACATTATTTCTTATTTAAATTTGTTTTTCATTGTTAGATGAATATACATTATCAGTTCCCTTTAATATATTATATTAGGAATAAACTCGATTCACACCATATTGCGTGTCACATACGCTGCCACACTCCTAAAAAGTAATAAAAAATGAACCTTAATTGTGCTACTTAAAATTTTATAACGCTTTACAATTTTAAATATATAAAATAATTAAATATATAAACGCGGGCGGCTCAGCAATAACAAATAGTAGAAGAAATAGAATAAATGCAAAGACGCAACAACAAGAAAACAATTACCTACAATAAATTTCATTTAAATATGAAAGGAAATTAAGCTTACTATAAAATCTGTTTATGTGCTTAATAATTTGTTTATGATATGTTTATCAATATGTTACAAATGTTTTAGATGCTTATATTATACCGTTGCTTACCCTGCACTAGAAATCGATGCTTACGCGCATGCGTCAGTGATACTTAGGTAACCCAAACCACACACCTTTCCTGTCAACTTGCACCGGCCAAGATTGTTGATATAAAGATAACTAAAACAAAGAAACGTTAAGAGTTTAGTGCATTCAGTTATGATAACCTAGAAATTACCTTTAATATATAAATACTAACATTTATAGATATATAGATACATGTTTTGTTTATTATGTAAAACACCAGAAGAAAAATTTATTGATAACGTAGATACTTTCGTGAAAATGCCTGGCGAAGAGAGAGAATAATTTATATAGTGAATATTGTAAGATGAATGAAACTTTGGGTCGCGGCTACGCTAGAATCGAAGCTATACGTGCGGCGCGGGGCGAAGCGCTAGCGATGCCGGAGCCCGGGGCTCCTCCACCGGACCGATACAACTCTGTATACTTCACACTATTCGTAGCAGGCGCGGCATTTTTATTGCCATTTAATAGGTAAGTTAGTTAAACTATTTAAAAAAAATAAGTTCAAAAATATCCTTATTTACTAAAAATCTTAGTTATATAAAAATAATAAACATAGAAAAGTAATATTAACAATTAATTCAATCCAATATTGTTAATACATAAATTGCATAATGGTCCCTTAAGTCATATTTGAAAAACGTTACATGACAAACATGCGATAGACAGAGAAAAAAAGATCCCGATATAAGACTGATGAATAAAAACTCCTAATGAACTTGTAATCGGTGGAAACTTAATAGGTTTATGTATTTTTGTATGAATTATTCCAATTGATTGTTTGTAATACTGTTTGTTTCCTAATAATAAAAAAATGATAATGTAAATGAAATGAATCATGTAATATTCATCATGTGTTTGATACATTTCAGCTTCATCATGGCTGTAGACTACTTCCAACACCACTACCCTAAATCCACCATAATGTTCGACATGTCCACTGTCTACATCGTGTCCGCGTGCGTAGCGGTCATTACCAACAACCTCTTGCTGGATCTCTTCACTTATAACACTCGGATCACTTTTGGTAAACAAACAAACATAACTAATATCTTCCAAAATTACTACTAGTTTTTTTATTATTATACAACTACTAATCCCGACGTTTCGGTGCCTTTGCAGCAAAACTTGATGCATACGAGATTGTACTGAAACGTAGAGATTATGTTGTTGCTAAATAATAAAAAAAACTCGTAGTTATATGAAAACCTTAGTTTAATTAAAATGAATACACGTAAAAATCTTAGATATGATTTATAAAAAAAAAATTCAATAATATTAGTCAATAACGACAATTCTTGTATAATTTTAGGATCTTTTTTTAAGACTTTATGATTTATACTAAAACCACTTTATTTTAAATTATATGTAATCGAAATATCTGTTGTTAAAATCGCTTGTCTTCTTGTACGATTGAATAACAGACGTCTCAATGTACTAAACTTTATTACTATAAAAAAGTTGCACAGAATATTTGAATTGTTTTTGAATTCAATTTCCTAATTATGATGTTTATCTGGTGGGTAAAGACAAATAGGTTGGGAAATCCGTATACGAATCATTCTAAGATAAGTAGCTATAGTTCAGGCATGTTCAATTTTGGTCTACAGGTAGAGAATTCTAAAAATTTGTTTATTAAAATCATCCTCAATACATATCTTAAGCTTCAAGTAATTATATTACGTCATCACCGGACATTGTATTTTAAAACGATAGTATACAATCTAAAAGACTGAAAGCCAATATAGTTCTGATTTTGATCCTAAGTAGGAGAGAATAGTATTAATTATATTAACCTAGGTTAGAGAAATAGCTTTGCTTAGCAGTGAGCTTCTAGATAGGCTGATGATGATGATGATGATGATGAAATCTAGGTATCCTGCTATCACTGGCAACTATGCTGTTTGTGGCTGTCTGTAACATCGGCTGGGACGGTTTCTCATCGAGTGTATCATATACTATCAACCTGGTGGCTATTGGAGTCGTGGCTTTCGGTTGTACGATACAACAAGCCTCATACTACGGCTTTACGGGCTGTCTGCCTCCTAGGTACACTCAAGCTGTTATGGCGGGCGAAAGTAAGTTATATGAAAACCATATCCCTGTGTAATAAATTCGAAAATTTCTGAAGTTATGGAAACCCACACGTCTGTACCCTTTTCCTCCAGATGTACCAAACCATTTTATATCATTTCTTTATTAGATCAAATCATAACAGTTTTATTATAACTACAGTTTTACTAACTAAAAGACTATAGAAATGTATACCTATTGTTTCAACGCACTTAACATTTATCTCTAAGCAAAAATCCATTATAATCTCTTTCATATTTGATCAATATATTTTCTATCTGACCAATTGCATTTAAATATTTCCAGGCGCAGCTGGTTTTTGGGTTTCATTAGACAGGATCGTCACGAAGTACAGCTTCAGTCAGCCCAAACGCAGTACATTTATGTTCTTCGTGTTTTCTATACTGATACTCCTCGGACACTCCATGCTGCATCATGTTATGATGCGTCACCCACTGGTACAACATTATCTCAGACTGACAAATGAATCTCGACATCGAAGACGAATCCAACTACATTTGAATCCGACAGAGGACGCCACTTTGGTAATATGAAAAATTAATCCTACATTATTTTTCATACTCATATATACGTGTGTTCGATATTCAAATATTATTCTAAAATATAATAAAATACGAGAATATAAATGAAAGTTGAAACTAATATTTTCGAAGTGCTTCGCGTATTTTATGATTTTAAAAGTACATCGGTACTCCCGAAGTTTCTATTTCTTTGCAGCAACCGTGATCATGGGCAAAACGAGATGAGAAAAATACGTGTAGTAATTCGAAAAATATTAGTTTCATTTAAATGAATACTAGTGAAAGTCAAGATCTCAATACGAGAATATACTAAGAATTATCTGTTTCTTCAGATGGAGAGTGAGGTGGGCGAACCCAGCTATGGAGTGTTGAAGCTTCAGAGTCCAGCACCTTCGTCTGGAGTTGGTATGTGCCTGAATGTTTTAAAAAGCAATTCTCTTTAGGATTAATGTTGCGAAAAATAGTACTATTTATAGAGTATGCAGTAGTAGTTTTTGTACGTAAACAGTAAACTAATTTTCCAAAGTTTTGCTTATTAGACACTTGCCTAGTAGCTAAAATAAAATAGCGATATCTTCATCGAACATTACTATATTACAGTTTTAATAAACAATATTATTTTATAAGAACTACTTGATTCCATATACCAAAACATTGGTAACTCCTATATCAAACAACGCAGTCTAAATCGCTCGAATCAGCTTTTTTTAAATAACCACACGTTTCTGTATGAGGAGCTCTAGACGAAAAATATTTAATATTTAATAACAAATGAATTTGAAATAGAGATCACGTTGAAACGAGGGGGATGTGTCGCTGCAATAAAAAAGCATTTTTATATTGACACAATCCACTGAATGCAATAATGTTGTATTCTTTTGAGCTATGGGGTTTAATTTTAAAATATATACTTATATGTATATTTACCCTAATAAATATAATAGTACAACGGCAATTCCAATTAAAATATTGTCACTTCTTAAAGTAGCGTATAGTATGTAGGTAAATGTAAGTAAATCAAAGGTGACAGTTCAGTATATTTTATTCAAAACTTACTTTGATGAAATACAAGATCTTGTAAACACACTAAATTAAGAGTCATACAATATTATTATTTTTCGGTGAAGGGTCTTTAGTAAATTTGCAGTTTTAGTTTTTAATATTGGTTATTTACGAAAATTATACTTATCATTCTTAAATTTAAAAAAACTTACTCGATATACAAGACAATATATATAAAATAACGAAATTTGTCTTTAAATTTTCGAAAGCATCAAACATATTATTGTAAGAAAAATATTGTTATCTTCAGTATAACCGATTTAATATTTCAATATAAATAAAATTATTTGCTTAAGTTTTTAAGACAATACAAAAAATATATGTAAAAGATTTTTCGCTAGAAATGATCACATCATTTAAATGTCTCATTGGTGACACTAATACAGAAAATTCGTATTATTTTAATATCGATGAAAAGCTTTAGAATAATACCTACTACTACATATATATTTCATTAAATATTACAGGCGAAGTAGAGAACACGTTCAGTTTCGCGAACCCAGTATATTCACCCACTGCAGCGGCACCAATCCCACTCGCCTCTCCACCAGCGAGTGTGTCTGAAATGTCCGCTTCACCATCAACCCTGAGAACCCCAAGACCTTCATACAAAGTAGAAGACGTTGTGTTTGAATCACCAGAACGACCCACCTCGTGGAGAAGCTTCAAACGTATGTATTATATTTTATATATATCTATACGTATGTACGTGTATAAAATAAATTTGTGTTAGTTACACTATTTATAACTGAAGACCGAAGTAGGGATATATGTAGTTGAAAATTGATGGGGAGATAGCTTAAAACAAGAGAAATGACATAGGATACTTTTCATCCGACCGGAAAAAAAGTTGATGTAATCCAATATCTTGTTATTTACTTACCATCTTGAAGGAGAAATACAGATCGCCCGGTCAGCTATACATTTCTAATTCTGAAATTAATACAGACGAAGGCGCTGGGAAAACCTAGTTTGAGATATATTCCTTAATTTTTTTTCTTGATATGTTCAATGAATTAATGATTTTCTTTGCAATAGCATTAACCACTATCCTTTACCTAATCTAATAATTATGTTACAGTATAACTATTACGAATTCTGTCTAATATAGTAAATGTTAATCAAGTTATTTATATAAAAGTTAAACCACAGAAAACTACTACCATTTTAAATTATAACCGTCATAAAGTTGTTCTTCAGAGACGTCAGTATGTGAATGATTCTATATATTTTTTGCTATCCTTTCGTGCTTAATAAGTTAGGTAAGCTTTTGTTTTTACACCTAAAATAGTATGATCGTGAGAAAAGTACCTATCTAAAGATATAAAAGAGAAAATTACAAGAATTTAAAAATGCTATCCCTCCGTGTTATAAATATATAAATTTTAGGATTTATATAAGTTACTTATTTTTAATAATATATATTTTTAAACATTAAAGTAATATAGCTTCATATACTACGTATTAATTGAATGATTTCTAAAAATATATGTAGGTCTAAAGAAGAATCTGGTGGAAAAAAAGTACTTTAATGAACAGAATAAATAAAAATTGTTATTATTTTCTACTCTCTGGGAAAAATATTTAATAGTTATAGACGTTGCCAAATTACAAAGATAACAACAATCGTGGATTATTTACAGGATTTGATTAAGAAGATAACAATAACATCGTTTTACTTTAAACAAAACCTAATAACTGTCCACTTATGTGTTTGCTTTTTAGTTTTAAAGATTTATTACATCTACCAAATAAGGAGAGTCAAAATAAATAATATACATAACAAGTGTATATAAGATTTCTTATCGGTTAGAATTAGGTTAGAGGGAAGAAAAAACTAGAAATTTTTTACATGTCATTTATTATGACAACAAGATGTTTCCACTTTTGAAATGCCTTTTCTCTCGTACCGTAATAAGATATTTCTACTTTTTGCCATCCCCTTTACTCGAAAGTAAATAAAAAAAATGAGGAATGTTAATTTTTCCGTTCAGTATATTTTTATTTTTAAAATTAACAGGAGGCGTATTGGCTCGTTGGGCTGTAGCTCGTGCTATCTATCCCTACATGGTGTCTATCGGGCTGGTGTATTTCACGACACTAAGTTTATACCCCGGCATTGCTTCAGAAGTACCGTCATGTCGTCTTGGATCATGGATGCCTATTGTACTTATGTCCGCCTTCAACCTTTTCGATTTTATTGGAAAAGTATGTATTCTTTATATTAAACAATTAAAATTTATATCACTACCAAACAGACATTTTATACAAATTAATTATGACTTATTGATATTCATACAGACTTAATACATCACTCCTGACAGATCGAAGCGGAATAATTTTATTTAATAAACATTTTTGGCTTCAAGTCCTTGTGCTAAAATACAAGGAAACAATAAATTATTACTATCCCGATACGTCAATACGTTGGCCTTTAAATGAATATCAAATATTATTTCGCTGAAAGGATCGCGACCCTTTCTGGAATTGTCTTTATTATCGACATTGCAATTCTAAGTCTAATGTTCCAGTCATTACAAAGGTTACTTATCGTTACAATTGATTATGCCGATTACGAAACAACAAATATTACAGCTTGTTTACAATTTGTTAGTTAAAACGATCTGGAATAATTCTATACAACTTATTAACAAAATACGCCATGATACTATGACCTTTATTTTTGTTCCTTATTGATGGACGACAAGGCAAAGGCGAATAATATTATGCCAATGTCACGTAGTAGAATACACAAAAGAGTTTGGTTTGTTTTACATATTAATCTAAGGTTTTTATTGTGATAGATAGCTGCTGCTTGGCCGTATGAATGGAGTCGCAGTCAGTTATTGATGGCTAGCGGTCTACGTTTATTACTTGTACCGCTTCTTCTACTCTGCGCTGCACCGAGGTACTCACCTCACATCGTGGGAGATGTAAGTAATGAAATACTGTTATTAATTTTTAATATTCCTAAATTATACATGGTGTTTTCCTTTTTAATATTTTTTTTATTCAATAATCTGTATTTTTTTTTCTAGATTTATCCGATAATGTTCTCTGTTGTATTGGGATTCACAAACGGTTTGTTCGGATCCGTTCCAATGATAATGGCGCCATCGAGAGTCGGCAGAGAACATCGGGAGATCGCTGGTAATTAAAAAAAAACATATATGTATTTTTTTATCTGTGGAATATAATAAAAGTTATTTTTTGCAGGTAATATGATGACGTTATCTTACAACGGTGGTCTTCTATCGGGTTCTTTAGTATCGTATCTATTACTGGGTATGTTAGGTCCCCCAGCTGAGACTTGTAAGGTGTACCCCACCCCCCTCCTCCCCACCATTCCCCCCGTACCAATAAACACTATGAACGCCACTTACGTCCTACCTTTACATTAAAAATTTCACGTCAAACACAAACAACTATAATCTCTGTGATTGGTTAAAATTAAGATTATTTTTGTGTAGACAAAATCAGTAAATTTTTGTAGAAATTCGCAGGTTATCTTACTGTAATATCTAGCTAAAATAAGTGTTCAATTTAGCTAAACATCGCAGTTACTATAAAATACGTACCTAATTCTTTACGTCACGAACTTTTTAACCAACTTAACAAACTTAGTTATGTACTTTGTAAATAACTTTTCTATTGATCCTATTTGGAATATAGAGAGTTTGTATAATAAAAAAACTCATTACTCCTTAGAAAAATTTATAAGCTAGTCACTTAAAAAACACTTGCAGCGTAATATTTTCAATTCATATATATCACGCCTTTTGTATACCAGTTTCTTATAATAAAGTTTCTAGCAAAGTTAATCTTATATGTACTTAAAATTAATTTATGAAGAGCGAATCCTATATATTTTCCAACACATATTTTGTCCTTTCAAATACTCCACAATCGTCTTAACATACTGCTATTATTCTTAATTTTCACAATACGTAAATAAATATATACCTACTGATTAGAACTATTATAAACTATATATATTATTATTTCGTACCTTGACATAATCAAAAAACTGTTTCTCCAATTTATATTTTACGAAATTTATTATATTTTTTTAATAATAAAATATGTGTTTTACCTAATAGTTACTTTATAAGATTATAAAGTTTCTTTACTTATTTCAGTTTTAAAGACGAGTATATTATAAATTTTAATTAAGACTAAGGTTTTTTAAGAAATGTATATATATTGTACATAGTTATTTATATATAACATAACACTAACATATCCTTTTTAATTTTAAACTCCAGACATTTGTAAAAAAAATAATATATTTAACTATTTATTTATTTGTTAAGCATCCTAATACTCTCAATTTAGAAATTATATGTATACACTGCAATAGAATAACGTTCGTTAAATATTTAGATAGAAATTAGCTTAAAAATGTAACAATAAAAAGAATTATCAACATTCCAGAGATTTCTTTATTGTATTTTTCCTATATTTATTACATTTCGTTTTACGACCGTATTAATTAGTTGTAAAAGTGTTTTTGCAATGTCTTTAGGTGCATATCATAAGGTCACAACGATTTTAAACTTCATTTTGACATCTGTCTTGTTTTTGATTACATTTACGATTGGAGTCACAAATTTAATGACTGCTATAATTAGTGTTGTCGATAAAAGCATGTAAAATTTTATTATTATGATAGACTACAATAAAAAAATACATACAACTTTTTATATATTGTTATATAATAAATATGAAATAGGTGCTATAATTGGCTGTCATATATTTTCAAAATCAAACAATATATGAAAGATATGTAGATGTTTATAAAAATATGAAATAAACCTGGGTCACAGTTGTAATACTTAATAACAAGACGCTAATTACTAATAAAAGTGAAATTAAATTTCTCTTTACCAAACTTTTACGTAACCGACCCAAAACACTAGACAGATGAAGGATAATAAATCTATGAAGATTTTTGTAATTGATTACAGAACTGTAATTAATAATTATGAGTGTTTTTGTGTGTTTGTGTTGTTTAAAGTAATACAGTATTAGGTATATATTTGATTCATGAAATACTTTCAATTAAATATGATCGGTCATTAATCAAAAATTAAATCTACAATAAATACAGTTCAATTCTGTAGAATTATGTATTTCGTTACTTTTATTACGTAAAGCCACTGAAATAAACCACAAACCCAAAATAAGTATTTATATTGGAATTCAGAATATTTCAACATTTAAAAAATTCTGTATCAAATTTATATGTTTAAAAAAGGCTCTTGTTTTTAAAGAAAATATTTCCCTATTAGCTTTATATCTTGGAGTTTTCTTTGTTGTTCTGATATTAACGCTAAATCTATTTGAGTCAATCAATCAGTCATCAATCATAAACAGATATAAACTTGATGCCTACTTACTATTATCCTGTCAAAAGCTTTATAAATTGTTAATATATAATAAAATACACACAATAGATTTTAACTAAATCGCCAGTATCAACCAACTTTCTTAATATTACGGTTCTATTGCATTAAGCATAGAAAACAATTATAAACTTTCTAGACTACTACTTTTTAACACTGTTCTTTTTTTCTTCATTTTGTACATAACAGATATTAGTAATATAGTCAGTGGTGGCCTAGTGGTTAAAAGGCCCCCTTCTTATATCTTATCCTGGCCCGGACAAGTACCAATGTGATTTTTCCGAGTCATATGTACTTTCTAAGAATATTTAGACTTCACTGATTAATGCTGATTCCCAAAAAGAGGGTTGATGTCAGGCAGGCGGCCTGGCTAAAGCTGAGAAATTGGAAGGTAGAAGAAGAAGAGATATTAGTAGTATAAAATATAAGTGGCTTTATTCGATGTATTTCGGATTTCCAGCAACCGGACCAGAAACAGTTTGTTAATTTTTTTATTATATTACACCTAAGAAATGTGAAAACTATCTTCCATATAAAACATCTACAAACAAGAAAGATGTATTTATATATATCTACCAACCTTGATATATCTGATTCAGTTGTGGAAAATCTTATTACGTATTATTAAATACATAGTATGTTATCTAGGCCAATGTGGGGGTTCTAATTAGGATAATCTATATTTAATATATTTGACAGACGTCATATAGTATATATGACAGAAGATTAAATTTTAATACTATCACGTTTAATGATCTCGTTAATTGATATATTGCATCAGATGTAGCACGTGTAGACAAAATAACGTGGCATTTGACATCTTTAATATTTACCTCTAAACATTAAAAAAATAATCTTGATCAATATAATGGTAATCTGTGGAATAACGTTAATTATTTTGCAATTGTCCTAATATTTTTTATTATAGCCTATTTGTTACTCTGATGTATGAGCCATATAATTGGGTAATTTTATTGTAATCATAGTTTCTTTTATTTAAAAGACTAACCAAGCTGTTTATATCTGATCAAACTCTCAAGTTTAATATTTTGGTAAGATTAATATGAAACTTGTAGCAAAAACTCCGAAGTATAAATATAAATTGTTATACATAATATTTATATTAAAATTAATATATAGGATTTTAAGAGATTCTATTTAGCGATTGATGGTATTATAATATGATATAATTAAGTATTAGTATATGTACGTATAGAAGCCATTCATGTAATGTAAATGTCTCAGATGGAAGATTAAAAAACCTTTTCATTTTATTTATAGTTTAATAAGTCATCACATATAAAAGTATGTAAAGATAATTATAACATCAACAACGTCGCGGTCCACTCACTGAAACAGTAATCCATTTATATGATGAAACAATCACGTTTTTATACAATATAAATTAAAATTTTTATTTCGATATAAAGTCAAACAACAGACTATAATGAAGTCTTATATTTTAATATAAAAATAGGTCATAAATAATTCAATCAGTATACAGCTTGACTAGCATATATGTTGTGCCTCCGTAGCTGACGCAGACGTCCTTCGATCTCAATACCAAGATTTGGTTCCCCATATATTTCTTTCGGAAATGTATTACTATTCTCCTTTATCTCTTGCGTCTTCTTAGTCGAGCTCTATGAGACTGAGACTGTGAACTCCATTCCAAACTTAGGTCACTCGAAGAAGGCGGTGTTTCAGGGAACTGCGCGTCAGACGTCCATCGGCATGATGCGCAGGCCGGTTTGAGCGTGTCCAATATCTTCTCCGGCTCAGTATTTTTACCGCCGTACGAATCTAATATATGCTTGTAAGCACACTCCAATGGTTCGGGACTGCGTCCTCTGGCGGCACAAAGACGTATACGAACACAAGCGTTGCAGTAACCGCATATTTCACCGCGAAGCGAGCTCTTCACCATTTTGACTGTATACTCCGAGCACACTTTATTGACTAGCACCGTATTTTGCCTGACGTTATATTTAAGCGCGTCGCGACGACAGCCGTAGCGCACGCGCCCAGCGATAACCCCGCTCCGGCGCCAGTGTTAGCGACCGCTTAGCTATGGCCTTAGGAAAAACTCGTCTACTCTATTGTGCTCTTTAATTATATATTATTATTTTAAATAAGACTGATCAGCCATTGACAACCGGAGAGCCAGAGGTTACACATTATAGATTTTTTATCGTCATTAATACAATTATGCTGTCTATAAATCATTTTCATTGCTTCAGTTTTGTTTACGAGTGGATAATGATTTGCCGTTCGATGTATAGCTCGGCTGAAGTGGGATGAATTGTTCATGTTCAATGATCGTATATAGATACTATTAAAATGTCAATTGCTGTATTTTATTCAAGATAACGTCAATATTGTTCTAGATCATAATAACTAGTATTCGCCAGATGGGTATACTAAGTAGATAGTGCTGTTAAATTCACTTATTGTGTTAAGATAGATGTAATCAGAGAATTTATTCATGTCGTTGTATGTTTATTGGCTGATAGAATATCGAAAGATGATGTATAATTTTTAGTATAACATATCTAGCTCAACAAATGTATATGGAAGACAATTACACTTATCACAATCCCTCAAGTATACACTATGTTTACTTATAGTTTTAAATAGATTACTTTATCGATAACGATAAGAAAACCTATTTTATCAATGAATCGAAACATATTATACTAATCCATTCTCAAACTACATAGAAATTATTTTACTGAGTAACACCCTACAGTCAAACTCATCTATGTACAGTTGTATTTGTGATAAGACATGTCCAAATCCACACAGTTCTAGAAGATCACATCCGAGTAACAGAACAACCAAGTTGTTATCTACCAACACGGTGCAAACAGTCGTGGCTATTTATAAAACCAACAACCAGATGTTAGTCCTTTACTCAATGTTCCTGACATAACTGACACTAGCATGTCACATACAAGATGTAATTGACGTATGAATTGTCCGTTTCCTGTTTAGTTCAGAAACAGTTGTACAAATTTATGTATGTTTTCCAACTGTTTGTAGCCTTGTAGTATTCTTTCTAAGCGAAAAAGATAAGCGGTCAGTAACTTAATAACATGTCACGATCACGATTCAGGGACTCCGCGGACATATTTTTTTAATGGAGAATTATTAAATGTATTTCGTTTTTAAACGGAACTTAACCTTCGAAAGGTTAGGTTTTCGGAATTTCCACACTAATGTAATGTTTTTTATTTGTTTGGTTTTTATGTAATGATGAAAATGTCTGGTTATCAGCAATAAGCTATAAACCATCAGCGGTCAAATTATGTGAAACGTTCAATGATCTTCGTTTTAAGTCTCTTAGTAACAAGAGTTTCTCAACTAAAAACACGGATGTTGTTAATAGAAGGACAATCCTAGAGGATAATTTTGTTTATTTTCAATGTATGTGTCATTTTGTATAGTATGTCTACTAATTTAACATATTTATCAAAAAATATATTTAAAAAAAAAACAATATTATAGATTACAAAAATTTAAAGACAAAAATATCTTCAAAACCGTCACAAACACAGTCTGTATTAAAAATAGTAACAGTTAATGATTGTAAAAACAACGTACCTCTCGAATGAGGGAAGTACGTCCAAAAAGGTATATCGTACATCATACTTACGTTTTATTACATTAAGAATATAATATATCGAAATACCTTTCATTTGTACAATAAATAATTATAATCTTTGTTCTTAATAGAAACCATAGGAACAAAATACTTAAATTATATGTATACTATTCAAAAAGTATCATAATTTAATGTCATTTCTGATAGCAGTAATGCTGATAAAAAAATAAGCTTAAAAACATAATATGTACCATTTTGAACTCACTTCCCCACGGTTCAAGTTATCGGATTCATAAAAAAAATATCTGATACATTTACAACGTGTTACTATGTTATTTACTGATAATGTACTAATTATGTAAAAATAGCATTGTTTCCTTAATTTTTTTTAATAGATAAAAATATAAGAAGTCAGGGATTATCTTGAATATAATATAACAAAAATGTTATGATTGTGACCAATTAAGATTTATTATACTGTTTCTTAAAACGTGCTTGACGTTACTTAAAACGTGCTTCGATAATTATAAAATATGCTGCAATACAGCTTCAGTATACATGAAGGCATGGATTGAAATTATAAAAATGCTTCAGATTAATTGTATACATGCATGCATAAAAAGTCCATGATTTATAACAATATCAGATCTATATTATTGTCTCCCGCTTATAGCTAAATTCTATAACCGTTGGCTTGCGAATCATCGAATTTGGGAACAAAATAGATCTTTTAGCATGTATCTTCTGCTTATAACAATGTCTATGAGTCCCATTGAAGGCTCTGGATCTATCAAGACACCAAGTTCCAAGATTATGAAGGCTCTACCTCGATCCATGAAGGTTTCCTATGTCTTCTGGTCTGTGTAAACCCTTATTATATTTTAATCAAATAGATATTGAAGAAAATATTGTGTTATTAACTTCATCTCAATATGGTCAGCCAATAAGACTAACACCGGTTAGAAATGTAGTTCTGCCTGGAGCTGGAATGAAAGCTAGTTAGTTGCTCTTTTCTTTTCATATTAAAGAGTAAAAGTTTAACCATATTAATTACTTATTTTTTTGTATTTTCAAGTTGAAATGTATAAAACAAATTAACTATAGTACTTAATGAAACAAACCTATTAAACATTTGTTTTATCATTGAGTTAAAAAAATGTAAAAGTAGCATGCTTACCTATTTATTTTATGTCCTCAATTTCAATGTTTTCCAGTTTATATTTTCAATTTAATACAAGGTTGTTTAAAGTGTACAAGAAGGGCATAATACGCATAGAATATAATCAATGATCTTTCTAATGAACATAGAAACAGCGACTTTGTATAATCTACAAAGTATTTAGTTTTTTTAACTTTGGGGAAGCGATTTATTGCTTTACTACTAAGTCTGAAGAGTACAGAGGACTCCCCGGGATAATCCTGATACTACCCAAAAAATCGTAACGATAAGCTTCGCTTAAGTGGAATATGGTAACCACTGGGTCGATTTTCACTCGTCTGTCTAGTTACCTATTCTAAAGTTATAGGATATGGTAATTGATACTATAATGTTTGTTGCAATATAAACAAAATATTCTAATTTAAAAAAAAAAACTTTTCTGTTTTACGTTCAAAAATCCTGTGGCAGTAGAGATTAATTTATTCATGAGGTCAGTGAAGATTCTGCTATTGAGGAAAGGTCGATTGATGCTAACTTTATCGTTAATAGTTATCCCTAAGAAATATTTTGTGTCTATTGTTTTAATTGTAAGAATATAAAAGGAGATCGTCAACAACAGAAGAATTTATTATGTTTAGATATTAAAGTAATAATTATTTATTCTGAAAAGAAATTATATTTTAATAATATTATAACAGGACACAGAAAACCATATAATTTAAATTGAGTAATCATCAGCGGAGAGAAGGATATGAATTCAATTATTAGAAGAAAAAGTTAAAAAATTCATCATTGCGGTTTACCTATTTACAGTATGATTTTATATTAATAGTAACAAAACACCGTATATTATAATTTATATCACGAAATTATTCCCAGAACTACTTCTACCTACTATCATCAAAATCTACTTTTATTAAATAATAGGTATTTTTTTTACTGACGAGATTTATTATGGTTATAAAAAAAGGGGTGGCTTTTTATTAGATAGCTACTAGATTTTGAACGGGACTTAGTTCGCGTTTATTTCGGAATTAGTAATATATGTAGCTAACCGGGCGAACTCTATTCCGCCCTACGCGCCGCATATAACCTGATAAGTATTAGAGTTTATTAAGTTTTTTGTTTTTCCTAAATATCCTATATCCATCTCTTAATTCTAAGCTATCTTCCCGCTAATTTTCAACCATATCATTACATCCGTTCTTGAGTTATAAATCCTTTTATATGTAAGATATTTCTATAACAATAAATGCAATTTATATTCTAGCAGACTATCCAAGGCCTAGTAGCATTTTATATGATATATACAGTGCCGGCGTTAGGGGGGGGGGGAGATGGGGCGACGGCCCAGGACGAAAAGATTGGGGGGGCGATTAGGTAGGATACTTATAAATGAAAAAAAAAATAGGAGCTGCATAACTTTCTACGTCCACGTCGTTAGGTCTGGGTCACGCTAAAGGAAACATGGAAGATGGTAGATGGAATATAGAATTCTTAATACACATTCAGTGTTCACATTGGTTCAGAAAAAAATTAATACTCGATTTTGATTTCTTCCAGTGGGCGCCAAAATATTCTTGCCCAGGGCGTCAGTCCCTCTAACGCCGGCACTGGATATATAATTATATACCAACATCTCATATGCAATCGGCATAAAGTAACTCTAGGTGTACCTTTTCTTAGAGAGAATAAAAGTTCAATTGTCCTATATTTTAAAATATTCATTTCATTTTAGAGCTCCTAAATTTCATATTGAAATATTTCCAAACCTTCTACAAAAAAAATAGTAACTCTCGTTTTACTATTCTATTTAAAGGCATTATCAATATGTATACGAAAACACCTAACTTTAAAGCTATACTTAAATTTTTCTTTCCTAGTGTGGAATGTTTAAAAATTGTATCCCATCGATTGTTTTATTTGGTATAACTTCTTACATTACTTGCATGCTTCTTAATTATATTTATTTACATATAATTAATTTTAAACGTAGTCTTGTTTTTATTTATAATTGATTTAATTCATTCATATCTCCAACATTGTCAAGTCGTTGTCCTCCTCATGAGTAATCAATATATTCAGTTTTTTATCGGGTATGTACATAAAATATTAAGCATTTTAGAAAAATACTAAATTTGGATTGCTAAACACACAAAAATATACTCTGAAAGACAATTTTATTTTTGAAATGATTGGTTCGAGAGACTCAAAAAATGGTTATTCAGCTAACAATGTAATATTTTAAAAACCACAGTGGTTCTAATAAAAAATTATATGATTACCCTTGAATAATCTTGATTGTTAAAAATGTTTACAGTAACTAGTTTAAAAGACCTTTCTTTCCCTCCAAATCAGGGCGTATTAAAGTCGGATTAAA
Source organism: Danaus chrysippus (assembly GCA_916720795.1). Classification (NCBI taxonomy): domain Eukaryota; kingdom Metazoa; phylum Arthropoda; class Insecta; order Lepidoptera; family Nymphalidae; genus Danaus; species Danaus chrysippus. Next base: position 5,585,884 of record CAKASE010000046.1, on the reverse strand, counting down.
CTCTAATCATTGCCCTTCAAACAAACCTTGAATAAATTTATTGACATCAGATGTCTTATATAAGACAGAAATTACTTTATCTAAATGTTTTTATTGTACTAAACAAACATTGTAGAAACTATATTTTAAGTTGAACCATTGAAATATAATTTTTATACTTGTAAGTATTCAGACAATTCACTGTAGGTAGAATCTATTATTTGTACCAAGCCGAAGTTAATTTAGCCTTGTGATCAAAGTGACGTTTGGAATATTAACACATTATATCTTAAAAACTAACTAAAATTAAAAAAAATATTTGTCAGTTACAATAACGTTTATATTAATATAAAGTTTTATTACATAATAAGCACTGTTCAAAATATTTTCTTTTTTATTAATCTACATTAGTCGAGTTTCTATAACGAAGTAAAACTTCTCCTATAAACAAATTTTAAGATCTAAAAAAGTATATGGGTATTATAAAATTTTGATATTTTAAAACGTCTATAGATTAACTCGTTAGATTACTTACTACTACTATATGTAAAGACATATTCGATTTAGATGTAAATAATACTCTTAACACAAATTCGTGTCCTCAAATCACTTATACAAAGCGTTTTCAGTATTCATTCATAAATCTATCATAATTTGTGAATGAAAAATTAGAAAAGCTTCGTCTGTAGTCAACCAAATAAATTTGTGGTAGGGTACTTTTAAAGGTACTACATACACCCTGAAGAATTATTGATTGATTCTCTTAATACATGACTTTTAAGCTTCGTTTTAGATATATTCCAGTCAATAAATATAAATGCATAAGAGCAGAATATAAGGCACATAATTCTGTAGTGAATATATATAAGATAAAGCCAAGAGGCAAAATTAAATACGTTGTTAAATAATAATAGATATGAGACAATTTTTCAAAGTGGTGTATAGGAGAATGTAGTGTGTAATGGAGAAGTTTATTTGTTTTATTTAAAATAAGTATAACATTATTTTACTGTTATTTTAGTTTGTTTCGTTGAGTTGTATGTTGGTCCTGAACGATAGATTATTTATTTTTGTTGATAGTTTGATAAATAATATAAAAAGAAGACATATATAAAATACTATAAAGATATCGAGGAACTTAAGGACCAAAATAAGTCGTCGATTGATAAAAATTATGTAGTAAGAACAGAAAATTCAATTTCCCCAAAACCCTTTTTTTGAACTTGCGATTTAAAAAAAAAATTGCCATATTAAATCAATACTTTTGCATGTAAACTTAATACTTCTGTATGATTACGAAAATAAATTCAAGTATGTATCTTTATTCTCAAATAAAATGAAAATACACAATTTAAATATTTAATTTTTTTAATGTCATTTGCTTAAAAGCTGAGATGTAGGTATGTCAGTGACATGCTCAAATAATCTACTCGGTCATCATATAACATTTTTGACCAAATAATTATTAGTTCTTTCAGGTCAAATCGCATTGGGACTAAGTTTCTTTTTAGGTTAAAGTAAATAAGAAAATAATAACGAATAAAACGATATAATATAAAATAACCTATAAAATTAGTTTTGACGAAATGGAATTAACAGTTCATGGTAGGTATTATTAATGTTACTTTTATTAATTTAACAACATAGTTAAATCAACTTAACGTTTGAGCAACAATAAGCATTTGGGATCAAAATTATTTATTAACAGGCGTCTCATTCACGATCGAATATTTAAACAGTTAGGAAGTAATCCAAAATAAATAAAAAAAATGAAAGAGAAATTTTAAAACAGAAAGAATAAGAATAGAATATCGAGCTACTTATCAGATGTAAGCGCTAAGCGTCCTGTAATTACTTTTAAATACTTTAAAAGTGTAGAAGTTTTGATGTTACTCATTGTATATAACACGAAGGAATTCAAAATTATATATGCATTAGTGAAAAAATCGGATTATTTTTATAGATAGGACAGATATGTCTGGATTCCTTTTTAATCTCTAATCTTCTTTATACAAGTAGGTACTTATGGGGATTACCTTTTTATGTTTAAAAAAATACGTTTTGCGGGATGTAATTGATATGCTTTTTTAAATTAAATGAATTAAAATTTCGGATTTTTGTTTAAAATTAATAATTGGTGAGAACAAAAATACCACGGAAATTAAATATATTGAATGCAGTCTTTCTATAGTAGCAATCAGTAGGTAATTAAAATAAGTTTCTAAATAATTACCGAAAACAAGTAACCTCATTCCGTTGATTACCTTTTGTTAGTAGTTTCATGAAGGCAGTTTTATATATCAGATAAAAAAAAACTTTACGAAATACTAACTAATTACCATACTAAATCGAGTATTATGAAATATTCAAATGACTGCTTATATAAATATTTAGAAATAAAAGTATTAATCATCGATTTTTTAATAGCTATTGCACTTAAACTTTCTTACAAAAAAGAATTTAAAATAACTTATTCAAACTTTTTTGTCCAAAGCTGTTTCCAACAATTAGAACATTGGAGGTTCCATTGTTTTATTAAACTCTTTAAGTAGCAGGTATGTTATCTATCATTCATCAAAAGAAAAACAATATTGACGTGACATATTTAATTTTTTATCAACTGTCAGGCGAAATGTCACGATGTGACCTTTTCGTTTTGAAACTACAAAGAGAATTTTAGAACCAGTTAGAATCAGTTCGTAATAGCGTTTATGTTAAATATTATTTATTATATATAATCAGGTCTCCGTTATCGATGAAACACGACACAATTAATGCAGTTCCACTTATGACTTTGAATTCGTTGAGACATAACCAAATTATAATTATTTTAATCTCTCTAGCAACATGATAACGCAGTTTAAGACATAAAAAGAAACAAGGACGAAATATTTTGTAATAAACGTTTTATTTCTTCTTCTACTTACAAATATCAATATGTAATCATAATGCTCATGTCAAATCTATTTCAAAATAATATATGCATTTTCTACTTTATTAATTTCATAACTTGATCGTACAGGTGGTTATGCAACTAAATTCACTTAAAAATATTATTTAAAATACTTCAATAATAAATGAAAAGGCTTATAATAGTAAAGTAAAATAAATAACTGATTATGTTTTTATATTACAAATCTAATAAAAATACAATGTACTCCAACATAATATAAGACTAAAAATTACTCTATAAAGGAATTCACTAAATTTAGACAGTACAGAGATTAAGTACTAACTTAAGCTATCAGTAAGATTGTTAAAGAGTTCAGTGTTACAAAGAAAGTTTATAGACTTTAGGTAGTGGAAGAAGCGATTGTTTCTCTTTGAAGTAGAATCTGTTTTGTTTTTTTCATGACGACATATTGTTCTGCAAGCGGACCAGTAATCCAAAGCAGCTGCTCTACGATCCAATATCACCGATGGGTGCAAGAAACTTGTTATTTTTTTATGTCTGCACACTAATCTGTCTCTTTGCCTGAAAAAAAAATGTTCATAAACAAAACAGAAACATAGACTAAGTAGCACAAATAAGTTATGCTATACTGATATTATTTGACAAAATATAACTTATAAACTACCTTTCAACCATCATATTTGGCTGGGTTATGCACAGTCTTCTGTCACTATTTAAAATTTTCTGTGCTTTAAAAGTTGTTATATTCATAAGTTCTTGGGTTATTTCATTTAAAAAGTAATGTGATTTATTATAATCATTGAAGCTCTCATTCTCAAGTACACTTGGATTTTCACGGCACAACCAAAAGTTGCTTACTAAATGACACTGTTTTTCTGTTTGATCATTTTGATCAAAAATATCTGAAATAGATATAGCATCTAATATTTTTGAAACGTCTTCTAAACATTCGGAGGTTGTAGTTTTCGTTAAATTATTATCCGTTTTATAGTACTTTGGTAAGCTCCACCAAAAGTTAAATGGGTCGATATTTTTGTTTCCGAGCATTTCAACTTGTTTATCAATATACATCTGTGTATTTTCGTCACAACGTGAGATGTCTTCTGAAACTTCTAAATCAGCCCAAGACATGCTTGAGTTTTCATCATCAATATTTGTTTTAATTTGGGCCAATGCTACTTCATCAACATGGACATGTTTATTAGAATTCATGTAAAATTGTAAGCAATTAATCGTTTTTCTAATATCACCTTTGTAGAAATCTAATATTCTAGCTCCTAAGCCCCCAAAACAAAATCCGACATCCGCCAAACACATAATATCCAGCCAAGTTCCGAGTATTCTAGGTAGGAATGGTTGCATGTGCAATATCTTCCCATTCATCATAAACTTCTGTAAATGAGGACAAGTTAATGATGAAGTCACTAAAATGACTGGCCTCTTTGAACTTTGTATTAACTGTGATAAAGCAGAACAGAACCCATCATCTTGATCAAAAACAATGTCAGCATCGTCAATCAATATGAGGGACATGTCGGTGTAAGTTTCCTGGCTTTGGCTTGTCTGTGTAGTATTTTCACTGGATTGTGACGAACTTTTCGTATCATCTAAGACTCTTTTCGGTCTACCCCGTTTTTTGACAGTCACTACAATTTCCTGTGATTTTTGAGAACTTTCAATGGCAGTTTTACCTCTATTGACTTTGTGAGATTGTGTTGCTTCCTGCAAATCTTGTAACATAATTTTACCTGTTCTTTTTCTACTTGCATTGACCTCAATAACTTTAATAGCTAACTCAGCAGCTACAGCATATACACTGCTGGTTTTTCCCGATCCTGTAATTCCATTCAATATCAGCAAGTTATTGATATTCTTCGGCCCATCTTTAGTATCCGTGTCTGAGTGATAGAAGTCAGATGAATCAGAATCATTGCTCTTTAAGTTCTTACATCTTATCAAACTTTCAGTCCATGTTTCAAGCCATCTCTTTAACTCCTTTATAGTCTCAAAATTACCTAAAATTTGCTTTGAAGATAAAGGTTTATATTTTTCACACCAATTCAATTTATCAGGATTATCATTACTTATATCTACAAGGCCATCTATTACTTCAATACTATTGTCCATTTCAGGATAGCTGCAGTCCTTAACCTCTCCCTTGCTTTTGCCTTTAAGCAAATGATATGTACGATAAACAGGAAATTTGGGATGTGCATTCTTAAGGCACTTCAATAACTTTATAGGCTTATGTCTTACATTTGGTACATTTAATGTATTAGATGGAACATTTTCTAGGAATGATTTTAATAGACAATCACCCACAACAGGTATATGACCATCAATTAAGTTTGTAGTATAGAAATCAAATTTGTTATCAATTATTTTTGTGCATTTCGGAATCTGTTGTACATGAACAACAGGTTGAAAATATTCAGTAAAAATGACATTTGGCTGTGACTGTGCATGTTTTTTCAATTTCTCAGGGACACCGCTTTTAAGAAAATTCTGTTTTGCTTCTATAGCTGCAGGAGAGAGTTGTGGTTTGGCAACAAATATAGGTGCAAGTTTTGTTGGTTTACTATCAATCTTTACATTTTTTAAACAATTTTCAGTTGAAAGTTTCACCTTTTTATCTAATTTCCTGTCTTTTGATACATTCTGGGACCCATCCTGTTTTCTTGATGATTTTGAAGATTTTGTTTTATCTTTTTTCAATGGCAAAACATCTTTTTTCTGAACATCACATAAAATGATATCGTTTTTAGGTTTTTTATCTTCAGAGCTGTTTAAAGGTAATTTTCCAATATTCTTCTTTTTCTTTGGCGTAAAAATATGTAATTCTTCATCAGAACTAAACAAATCTATATCATCAGTATATTTAATAGGTTTTTTAATATTTCTTTTAGGCCTATTATCATTATCACTGCAATCTACTACATTTGTTTGTATTATTGTGGAACTGTCTTCTTTGCTTTCAGTTTTATCAATATTCCTTTTTCTTTTTCTGCTTTCAGAATTTTCAACTTGCACTTTATTGGAGTCCTTTGTTTCATCCAAACCATTTGTCAAATTATCTGAATTTGATACAGTTTCTGGTGATTTTAGTCTTTTACTTTTCTTCTTTCTTTTTGGGGTAAATTTAACTTTTATAACATTTTTATTGTCTACAGGAGAGTTCTTATCAGACATCTCTAATGATGAATCGGAATCCTTTGTTACCTTCTTGAAATAACTCAACATATTTTCTCTTTTCTTTATTGATGGTGATAATTTATTAAGAAATTCAATATCCTCTTGAGCAATATTATTGTGTCCACTACCATGTGTAACCTTAACCGTTGGCTCATTAAATAAATCACACAATTGTAGTGTCTTTTTTGATTTCTCTAGTACATTTTTCTTTTCTTTTTCATTTGTTTTATTTTGTGACAAATTATTTACAGTCTTGGTTTGAGTAGTTGGTACAGTTTTTTCTTTCTCTGGGCTTTTTATCATATTTTTCAACCGTTCAGCCCTTTTCAACATTTTCTGCACAACAAACCTGTCCCTATATTCCTCAATTTCCTTTTTCTTTAGTGATCCCTTTGCTTCAGCCATTTTATCCAGTGACAGAATCCTTTTCGCTTTAATTTCTCTTTGTGAAGTTATTTCATCTAATTCTATGCTTGTCGGTGATTTAAATTTTCCAGGAGAGTTACTCCCAATAACCTTGTTTCTAGAATCCATCAATAATTTAAAAGCATTCATTTGTTTTTTACTTTCATTCTCAATATCCTCAAGAGGCGGCATAATTTCTACATCTCCTTTCTGAATTGAATTCAATACATGTTCCTCCTTATCTTTATGAGTTTTCCTAGCTTCTTTATTAGCTTTTTTGGTTCTCACCATTTTTAGTAAATAATTTTTAGGTTTATATGTTTCACAAATATTTTTATTGCTTTGATTGGTAATATCACTGTTGGGTGATTTAATCTTTAATGAAGTAATTAAGTTTTGTGAAACATCTAAAATATCTGGATCTTCATGATTATTTCTTCTAAGTTTGTACTTTTTAAGTTTCTTCTTTAATTCTTTATTGCATTTGTACTTCAAAATATTTTCTCTAGACTTAAGTATACGTTTACTTTTTTTATTTACGAAATCATTATTGAGGGATGGGTTGCTATTTTCATCAATTCCAGTAACTGCATCAATAATTTCGGACATCACTATTCTGTAATGACAAATAACAAACACTTTACTTTGGAATACAACATTATTGACTGTAATTATTTACGATGAATTATCAAAGCCATTTACTTCATCTATGTCATGTTATACAAACCACGCATTATAAAACAACAATGATTAAGACCACCATTTAATAAAAAATATCTTGAATTATAAGTGTTTTAAAATGTTAATATTTAGCTGTTTATTTTTAACACAAATAAAGTCATATTAAACATATATAATCGAATTTTAACGAGAAATATTATAAGCAAAATTGGCGCCTTGATTGTTGTTTGAAACGTCAAATGACATATGTCATTATCATTATATGAGCTTGAAGTATTAGAGAATGACATTGAAAAAACTATAGAATTTAAAATCAATTACTGATTGTTTTGTTAAATAATATAAATTAATCTTAAAAATTCTTTAACAATATTATGTTAATATTTTTATTACATAGTAATACATACAATATTTTTTCGTCATCTGTTGGTCTCCATGCCAATTTACTCTGTGATAAGTCAACTTCGACCTGTCTTTTCAGTGTCTATGCTCTGCGATATTCGCGAAACCCTGAAAGCCTGAACTGGGCTACGATATTGTAAATAGTAAATCGAATAAATTTCTTTTCATAAGAAATGTCGTCTAAAAACTTAGCTCTCCCCTTTGTACGTCACATAACAGTAAGTTTTACATTGCGATTACACTTTTACGCAATTTTCTTATGTCAAAAGACATGTTATGTAAAAGCAGCAAATAGGGCCTTCAGACCTTCATGTAGTATTTTAACATGTTTCTAGATCAGAGGTTATGCCCAGGCTGCGCCTGCGGTGAGAAAGGAAGCGAAACTCCAGACTAGTGTTTTGCCTAATAAAACCTTCGTGGCCGCTGTTGATAATGGTTCTCCGGTGACTCGAGTCACCATTGCCTTCAAGTATGTATTCTTAGATAATTTGTTGAAATTTTGTTTTTTAATATTTATAACACTTGATTTGATGTTGTTCAACAGTAATTCAACAGATATTTCGGATTTAAAATTGTTACGAAATTTAAAATTGTACATATGACTTTCAGAGCTGGCTCCCGCTATGAACCTCAAACTGAGCTTGGTTTAGCCCATGTCCTCCGTTCAGCTGCAGGGCTCACCACCAAGAACGCAAGCGCTTTCATGATATCTCGCAAGCTCTCACAGATTGGAGCATCCTTTAATGCTAGTGGCGATCGTGAATTTATTTACTACACCCTCGAAGTAAGTAAAAAAAAAAATGATTCTAAACCTCTGCAATAAGTAGTCATCTATTTATTTTTGTTTATTATTTATTAAAGGATGAAAATGTATGCATTATTTACTTATAATTTACTCTTCCATAGGCTTCACAAGAAAACTTGCAAGAAGCTTTGGTGTACTTGAACAATATTGTGTCCAACCAAGAGTTCAGACCGTGGGAATTGAGCGACAATGTTTCTCGCTTGAAGTTCGACATACTATCACTTTCACCTCAAGTAAGTATTTTATCACAAATTTTAATTAAATTTTAATTTTAATTTGTCAGTTTTATCACTAAACCAAAAAAGTATGATTTAAAAACAAATGATATAAATGTTCTAGGTCCGTGCTGTAGATTTGCTACACAAGGCTGCTTTTCGTCGTGGACTTGGTAACTCCCTCTTCATTTCCCCGAAGAAGATTGGAAAAATCAGTTCTGAATCTTTGCAACATTTTGCTTCTACCACCCTTACTCCTGGCCGCTGTGCTGTATCCATTGTTGGAGGTTCCCAGGTATTTTATATCAATTAACAGTTACTTATATTGGTTTTAAGACTAATACTGAGGTATAAATTTAGTTTACATATAAATAAATCATTATAATGAGATATTGTATTGTATTTAAACATAAAGCCTAGATTATGCTGCTTTATTTGTTATTAACTCATAAGTAGACATTTTTTTCTGTATATAAATTTATATTTAATTTTCATAGTAAATATTTTATTTTCCTTCATTTAGGACACTGCTGCACTAGTAGCTCAAGCTCTTCAACTTCCAGCTAGTGGTGATGCTCAGAGCAATGCTTCGACTTACTGTGGTGGTGAATTAAGGTATGTGTATAACACAATACATGAAATTTGTTTGTATAAAATTTTAAGTTTATATTTTTTATCAATTTTAGAAAAGAAATGGGCGGAGATTTAGCTCATGTGGCATTAGCTGTTCCCGGAGCATCTGCCGGTTCACCACAAAGCCTGGCTCTAGCTGTGGCTGCTAAAGGTAAACCTTAACATTCTTACACTTCAATATCAACCAAAAAGATTAGGTAAATATTTAAGTAATATCAACTAAAAAGATTAAGTAATGATCGCTGTTTTAGCGATAAGGCCGCCTATTTGTACATTTTTCTTTTCTTTGTTTTACTCCTATTACTTTTGTCTATATTGGTGTGCAATAAAGAGTATATAAATAAATAATTTAAAAAAATACTACACACAGTAATATATATTTCTAAGTAAGAAAAATTGAGTTATACATATATTCTTTCATTAAGGATAGAAGTAATAGTATTACTTTTCTTTTTACAGCTCTTGGCAATGGACCAGTAACAAAATGGGGTGCTGACAATACTCCTCTTGCTAAGGCTATTGGTAACATTGGTCCATTTGCTGCTGCAGGATTCAATGTATCCTATTCCGACAGTGGTCTATTTGGAATTGTGCTGTCTGTACCCAAGGATGAAGCAAATGCTGTAAGAACTTCAATTTGACTTTATAAAAAATCTGTTGTTTTATATACAGGGTGACTGGTGAATTACTATCGATACTTGAGGACGTAATATTTGGCGATCATATATGACAAAATAAAAATTAATATAACATAAATATTAATAAACTTCTAAGTAAAGTTAACCAAAAGTTATGTAATTAATTACGCATCGTGTTAACACCCTACAGATTAGGTATACACACACACACACGTGCGGCGGCGTGCTGATACAACACCACGCCGCCGCACGCGTCCACACTTGGAATACTTGGAACGTGTCCACACTTTATTTATTTATATGGAAATTTAGTCAAAAATTAAGTACCTATTTTTTTTACATAATTTGAATGAGAATCATGTACCGAGTATTCTCCTTAAATATTGATAGTAATTCACCAGTCATCCTGTATATGAAAATATTACTTGACAACCCTATACAATTAAAATACAGGTTAATAAAAACATGGTACTTTCAGGCCCTTAAAGCTGCTGCGAAACTGCTTAAGAATCCCAACCTTAGTGCTGATGCCATCAAAGCCGGCAAAAACCAACTTAAATTGCAAGTGCTGTCTGAGGCAGAAAGTGGAGTTTCACTATCTGAATTGCTAGCCGTCCAAGGATTGTATACAGGCTCAGCTAAATCACCATTAGACATTGCTAAAGACATTGACCAACTGTCTTCTAGTGATGTTTCACAGGTAATTTTATATCTATACACCAATTAATCACTACAACATCATAATGTTCTTTTAAAGCTTCGAAAATACATTTGTTTTCATACAATAATATATTTTTCTGTTTTTCTATAAATTTAATGAATTTAAACAGTTATCAATAATAACTATGTATACTATATGATATATTTTTACGTTAAAGACTATTTGAAACATCTCAGCAACTGGTCACTATGGCCATTATAACTCATATAATGTATATAGATTCTATCGTAAAAAATATCTCTGTTTTCCAGGTACTTGCCAGCGTTGTCAAAAACAAGGTTTCCATGGGAGCAGCAGGGAACCTCGCATTTGTACCTTATGTCGATGAACTATAAGCCATACAGTTTAAACATAAAGATTATTAGAAAATGTTGAATGTATTAATTCAATTGCAATTAATATAACATAGAACATTCATTTATTGTAATTTATTGTTGTAATAAATCTGTTTATTTCCAATTCTCTTGGCATTTTTAGTTTCCTTTTCAAACAATGGTAATTTATACCTCTTTTTGTCTTTTTATTTGGATGAAATGGAGTAGGGATATATGAAATTATTGGAAGTAAATTTGAATGTTAAGCTTACATAACATATTAAATGTAACACTTAAACAAAATGAAAATTGTTTTATATTGAATTTGTTCACTATTCAAAAAATACTTAATATGTTTTCATATACATAAATAATATTTAAAATAGTATATTCCATTGATTAAAACTAAGGGTTTAAAATAAGTGTTTCAATGTAAGAGAAGCAGGCTATAAACAAATAGATTTATTTACTTTGAAATTTCTTTATTGCACTTCTGCTTCAGTGAGTAACATGTTTGGGATGCCTTTGGTTATTGGAAATTGTCTTCCTGATTCAGGACAGGTGAGGTAGCCTTCTTCTACTTCAACTTCTAATAAAACTCTATGTGCCTTCTTCAAGAATTCAGAATCTTCTTCATATTTCGGCTGTATAACTTGCGGTAAACCTTCACCGTGACCTATACTTTGCGCAGCTTTCCAGAGAACTTCCCAATCTAATTTAGGTATTATCCTGGTCACGAATTCGGGGTTAAAATCCACTTCATTTATTTTGACATCTGTAGCATGAATGGCAAGGGGATAACCGGTTACGACACCTTTTAAACATTTCGAAGTAAGCATATTATGTGTGATAAGCTTCATTTTTAGTCATAAAAACAATTGTTTTATTTATAATTACTCAATCGATTTACAGGACAATAACGATCCAAATACACCTACGGACACATGGGAACCCATAAACATGTCATATAAATCCTTAGATAATTTTCTTATATATGTTTATCACTTAGCCAAATTATGTTATAGTAACCGCATGTACTTAATACCGCAGTATTAATATCCAGAAAACCAAAATTGTCAAGACTGACAAATGTCACATCTCAGAGCATTTGTCACAACTGATCTGATGACTTACTTTACTGATGGTAAATTTTGTTAATTTCGTTATTGTAAGTTGGATTAACATCGCTATAATATAATTTAAATCCATTTTTTTTTAAACATACTTCACTTACTTTAATGTTTTTTGTAAATTTTAGATTGAAAATCTTTAATGATTTTTTAAAATTCTGAAATAAATACACTAAAAGCAAGTTCTTTATCTTACAATATAACACTTTAAAGTTAATATTTTATTTTTAAAGAAAAAAAAGTTTCATCTATATAGAAAAACGATATCATTATCTACATTTCTTTTATATTTACTTTCCAATGTTGGCACTGCAGTGAATGCTTCGTTGCAAACATGTAGCATAACACAAATAAGTTGCGTTTAATTATTATCAATATTTATACTTTCTATTGTCTTGATATAGCGATTTTTTGTTGCGTCAATTTTTTTAAATTATGTTCGTGTAAAGTAATTCAGTAACATTCATTACCATTATGTCTAAATTTGTGACCAATCCAAAGATTCAAAATAAAGATGAATCCTCCACGTCACAATCAACGACGCTCCAAGAATCGCATTGCAACAAAGCTCCTCAGGATGAAGCTGCACCTTCCACTTCTCGTTGCAATTTGGACCAAACCGTAGTAGATGGCATTTCAGAACAATGCGAGAAAATTTGTATTAACGATGACAGAGTTCAAAATGTTTGTCAAAATTCTAGCGGGAATTCTGTTAAAAAGAAAAATGCAAAGAAAAAAGAAAAGTTGAAAGACTTGCATATACAAATGCCATCAGTTAATGCATATTCGCCTCCAACCGTTCAAACTGCACCTCCAGCCTACTCACACAATGGCGGCAATTCAGTTCACGAATATTTTAATAAACATGTCACACAGCTGTATGCGAATACAAGTGCACGATATCTTGAGAATCTCATCCACCATCCGCAATATCATTTAATGCATAGTATGCGTTTGAGAGAAATGTTTCAATTTCAAAACAGCCAATTTTTTGGTAGTGTCCCAAATACACCTTCACGACCAAACAATCTTGGGCACTACTTACACAATGCGATGCAACACCCTCTTTTGTCAAAGGAATATTTAAATCATGTCCATACAAACCAGAAACAAAATGCATTTCACAGAGCACTTGAAAAGGCAGGTACAAATACATATAATAAAAAAGAATTAAATAATTCACCAAAACAGAATAAGCAACAGAAGAAGGACCAGAATGGAGCCGACAGAATATTTGATTCCTATTTGAGTAAAGAGGACGTAATGGAAGGATTAAAAAATAACAGTTTAATAGAAGGTGTATTGAAAATAAACCCAAAACAATTCCAAAACTCATATGTTTCAAGTATGGACCGCAATGAACAGGATATTCTTATTGAAGGTGTAAAAAATAGGAACCGAGCATTAGAAGGTGATATTGTTGTTGTACAAGTTATTGAGAGTGATGACGAGGATAGTGAAAAGATCAATAATTCTGATAGCAGTAGTAAACAAAAAAAAGGAAGAGTCGTGTTCATCAAAGAGAAAATACATACAAGAAAATGTATTGGTTATTTAAAACTGATGCCGGATAAGAGTAGACAAAGAGCTCTCTTTGTCCCTAGAGATTACAGGATACCAAGACTTAATATACCATTTACAAGTTGGCCAGATAATTTTTACCAAGAATCTAAGAGTTATGAAAACACACTCTTTCTTGCTAGTATTTTTGATTGGTTCGATGTAAGGTTTGCTCTTGGAAAACTAATTTGTAATATTGGTCAGTCGGGAGATATGCAGACAGAAACTAAAGCAATTTTAGCGCAAAATGATTTAGATATCACACCATTTGGTGAAGATGTCCGGCATTTATATCCACGTTTGGATTTCACTATTCCTGAAGAAGAAATAAAATCTAGAGAAGACTGCAGACATTTATGCATTTTTAGTATAGATCCCAGTAATACTCGTGATATAGATGATGCTGTGTCATGCAGGAAACTTGCCAATGGAAACTATGAGATAGGCGTTCATATATCTGATGTTTCTTACTTCCTTCATGAAGGCACTTTATTGGATGAAAAAGTGTCTGAAAAGGCAACAACTATTTATATGGTTGAAAGGGCTTATCACATGTTGCCAGATGAGCTATGTATGTTATGTTCTCTGTTTCCTGGTGTTGATAAACTTGCATTTTCTGTATTTTGGGAAATTACTGATGACGGTGCTGTTATGAATCATAGATTTTCCAGGACTGTTATCCATTCATGTTGTCAATTATCATATGACCATGCACAAGCTGTGCTGGATGGGAAAGAGGATGCAGAAAAGTCATTTCCTGAAATTTACAATGGATTTACATACAAAGATATTTCTGAAACTATAAAGATTCTTGGAAAATTGTCAGCAATATTTAGAAGAAGACGCTTTGATAATGGTGCTTTACGTATTGATCAGCCTAAGATTGCATTTCATTTAAGTGCAGCTAACGGGATGCCCGATTCTTTCTGGATTTACGAAAGTAAGGAGAGCCATCAGTTGATAGAAGAATTTATGTTACTTGCTAATATGACAGTTGCCAAGAGAATTCATGATGACCACCCAAAATTAGCATTTTTAAGGTGTCATCCTGCACCTAGCACTTATTTGCTGAAACAACTTGAAAACTCCTTAAAACCGTTGGGTATTGATATTGATATTTCATCAGCGGGCAATCTTCATAGATCCCTAACAGATTATTTAGATCAAAACAGTTTAGATAAAGGAAAAGCCATGGTTCTTAACATGTTGTGCACGAAACCGATGACCAGAGCAAAGTATTTTTGTGCAGCTGCATGTGGTGATGACGATTTCCATCACTACGCTCTTAATGTACCATTGTATACTCACTTCACTAGTCCGATACGGCGCTACGCAGATATCATGGTTCATAGGTATTTATTACAATAATGATCATTATACAATGCATATTGTAATTAAAATATTTTTGGTATTAAATTAATTGTAAATATTTCAGGTTGTTATCAGCAAGTCTTAACTACACCAAAGTTCCTACTTGGGAAGTTGATAAGGTCAGAATGGTGGCTGCCAATTGTAACAAACAGAAGTACAATGCTAAGAGGGCCGGTGAAATGTCCACAGAGCTCTACACTTTGAAGTACATAGAAATTAACTCACCAGTTACAACAGAAGCCGTCGTTGTTGATGTTAAGGAGAAGTACATTGATGTTATAATAACAGCTATGGGATTAAATCGACGAATCTTCTTCAATAACGTAAGTTTTATATGTAATTAGTTTCTGTTCATGTTAATATTAGTTATCAAAATCTATAAACAGCTGTTATATATGTTTTATTTTTCAGGACTTCCCAGGTGAATTTCTTTGTGTTAAAAATGAAGCGGGCGTAAGACTTTCCAAAATGGAATTGACATGGAATGAAACAGACAGTCTGCCTTCCGTTAAACAAGTGATTGAAGTATTTTCATTACTACAAGTAGAATTATACAAAGGGGATGATATGCTGAAAGTAGAGACGAAGCTTGTAAGGCCCAAATGATAATTGCTAGTCAATTAAAAAACAAAAAGCATAAAGAACTAGAATTTTATACATTCTTCGACTACTATTTTTTATATTATATTTTTATTTTGTAATTTTGAACTGACAAGTACAGAAAAAACTACATTTTATATTAATTTTCATTTATTAAATAATTTTTATATTCTTGCATAAGCATGACTTTTTTATGTGATCTGTACAGTATTTTTAGCACAAAGCATATCATATTGTAATTGATATGATATTTTAATTTTAACAAATTGAAACAAAAATGAAATTATGATATACTTTTCTAAAATTTTGGATTTTTCTAATAGTGTAAACAAAAATGTTCTATGTTCAAAAAATGATTTTATGAAGTAGTTTGTATACATTTAAAAGTTTTTATCTGTGTGACTATGATTTATTGATATCTGAATGTATTTTTTTATGTGTTTATATAAATCACATGGCTATTGAATGTAAATACAATTGATGTTAGAAAATTTTCATGCTCCTTTATGTACAAGTAGTGTATTAGTTTAAGTTAGTATGCTCAAACTGAAATGTTAGACGATAATTTTTTGCCTACCGGGCAGTAAATATAGATACAATGATAGCAAATACATTATATTATTTACATTCTGACATCCGCATTGTAATCTTAAGTTGAAACAAATTATAATGAGATTAAAACTCAATAATGTAAAGAAGAGTTTTGAAATCTAAGACTGGAGATATTCTTTCCTAAAAATTTCAATTCTTTTATAGTTTTGAAAGACAATATTTTCGATATAAAATGTAAGAATTTTAATTAACAAATAGATTAATATGCAGTTCAATACCATTTTTGGTTAGTTGTTTTAAATATGGCCTTCATCTGTGCAAAGACATACACAGTATATTCTGCCAGTGTCATCTAGAAAAAATCTCTTATAAATAAAAATATATACATTTTATAGATCCTTAGAAAAGGTATACCTGTAGCATGTTTTTATAAGTTAACAGCAAACCTACCTTTATATTTCTTACATTTGTAATATAAGCTGTCCCCATTATAATTTTAAAAACTATTTGCCTTTTTTGGTCAATTCTGTTTTCAAATAATGTACATCATAGATGCTGCAGGTTAACGAATATATTCTACCAACTAAGAGATTACTGAGTGTTATGATTTTATTTTCAAATGTACTGACAATACGGTTTTAATATCTATAAAACGCAAGTATTAATAAATACATTTACAAAATATTAGATTTAATAAGTATAACCCAAAAAATTGTAGTGTGTTAAACAAACAATGAACATTGATTAATTAACATCTGAGCATTTTATAATAGTTGACGACTTCAGACTTGTTCAATCTACTACTTTAGTAGATTTCTTTAGAACTTGTTCATTGATGAAAACTAAAATTGTGATAAGCTTTATCCTAACAATAATTACTTCAGGCCGTGAGTAAAAAACTCGTTGGCAAGTTGAGCCTTAAGAAATATTAGGTTTGCAATTGAATGACGTGAGCACAGTGTGTTCCAGATATTTAATGTAATAAAAAAAACCTTGACTTATTTGGGTTCTACAGTCTACAGGACGCCGATGGAGTATAACATCTGGTTATCGAGTTTTGCTGAAAACAAACATTAACTTCCTGGTATTTAACAACGCCATCTGCTGTTGTGTCATTAAGCTATTAGTAAAAGTAATTAGCGAAAGGTAGTATTACCATTCGCCAATAGATGTCAGGAAGAGTTATATTTAAAACGATTCCTTTTTGTTATTTTTTTTATAAATAAAATAACATTCTCTAAAAATGATTCCTCGCTAGACCGATTTATCGTCCCCGAAACCCTCTATATACTAAACTAGCTTTTGGCGCGGCTTCGTCCGCGTGGAATAGTTACTTCCGGCAGATTTTTGGTTCTTCCCACATAGTTCCCGTTCTTGCGGGGTTTTCGGAATAGTCGAGTTACCGTAGAATTTTCAGGATAAACCTATGTTTTTTTAATTAATAATGAAGTTCTCTTAACTAACAACATATTTATTCGTTTATATGAATAAAGATTAATGTTATTATTTTGATACAACTTAAATAAATTATTTCGACAAAATTAGGTACCATAAAAACGGTTTTTGTGAGTTAATCTTAAAAGATAGACATATACTGTCGCGGACTGTTTTTTAGATCATTAAAAGAGCTATTATTCCTTAACACATATTTTTTGTGTATCTGGAACCGTTTTCACGGCGCACGCAACGGAAGGCTTCAAAGATGAAATAATTTCTCCCGTTTTTTACACATTTACCACTATATCTTTGCTCCTATTGGTCGTAGCGTGATGTTATATAGCCTACAGCCTTCCTCGATAACTGGACTATCCAACACAAAAAGAATTATTCAATTCGAACCAGTAGTTTCGGAAATTAGCGCTTTCAAACAAACAAACAAACTCTTCAGCTTTATAATATTAGTATAGATTTCATGATAGTCGTTGGAGCCGATTCCAATTATATATAAATATATATACAAGAATTGCTCATTTAAATAGATAAGATTATTATAGATATGACCATTACGACATTTCATATATTTAAAACCATCATGTCGCAACCACTGATCCATGCTGGGATAACTTGAAGGCATGTGTATAGAATTATTTATTAATTATTATAGTTGTGGCTAGCTGTGATCAAGCTACTACTTCTACAGCAGAGGCTGGCTTAACAGGGAAAGTGCCACCGTCTCATAGAAGACCGACGTGAAGAAGCTCCTCTAATGGTTCCATTTCATCCGATGAGTGAAAGGGACGGTTGACACTTTCCCACCCTTTTCTGCTCTTTCCCCTTTCTTTCCAAAATCAAAAAAAAATAATTTGCTTTTCAATAATTGTTGGGTTTAAAAATTGGATAATTACATGATAATTCGTACAAACTAGAAGAAATGCTAACAGCTTCAAAGATATGATTAATTTATATAAAAACAACTTTTGAATTAATTATAAAGTGAACTAAAAACTTTGGAATTCTATGCTCCTGGTCGTATTGAATCTTTGCCAATTTAAGTTTTTTAAACTTGAGAGAACTAATTTGTGCTTAAGAATAAGGCATTTTTATGAACTTTGCAAATATCTATAGCATTATAATGTTAAAGTTTGTTTTACAAACAGCTTTACCAAACAGGGAATGATAGGTACAAGATGTGCATAGCAATATGTAGCTATATAGTGTCACAAGAATGACCAGATGAAATTTGAGTCATTATCGTCGTTGTGAATGAAAGTCATAGCGATTGGGGTAAGTACATAACATCAGCTTTTCTATTTTCGACTCCGAAATTACTTTAAAGACGATAATATTATGATATTAGTCATATAAATTTGTTTAACGTGTCAATGGTTCTGGTCTCTGGAGTAACTGTATAACTTTGTATTGTGAAAATTATTGTTTCAGATACCTACGATTAGTTTTCGTCGGTCTCCCGACATCGTTAAAAGTTTACGTAGTTCAAAAAATTCAAATTAATGAAATATAGCACAATATAAATTATTCAGAATAAAATTTTATCAGAGATAGTACTAACTTTAAAACACTTATAATACGGATATTGATCCGCTTAGCTATCTACTTAAAAATACGGACAGTGCCTATGCCTATGTATTTTATCACTTATCATCATATAAAACGATATAATATTCAAACTACCCACGATCCAATACACACGGGATCATGGGATCCCAAACTCAGGGTAATCTAGACGTTAGAATCAGACTTCAATCATAAAAAAATTAGAACCGCAAAAGAGACACTCTCAATAATTTCAGGTCAAACTCAAACACGATGCTTGTCACCACCATTTTTAGATCACTCTCGTTATGAAATAATAAAAGTAAAATCGAACATATAAGTGAGAAGTAACAGAAATCATTTTACAACTCATAAATTTTAAGTATTGCTACATTTTTTTTCAGCTGCAGGTCAGCACTCTTAGGACAATGTATTAGATTTATTAAAAAAATTATCGACGGCATATAGTGTGACGCTTAATATTTTTATACATATTTATATTATATTTTAGTAAGCGCACAAATCAAAAACCATTAGATCGGATATTATGATAATTAACAATAACAAATGTATTGTTACATTGTCAATTGCTAAATCACTGTGATAAATCTACTAGTTATTTGTTTTTCACTACATTGGCATACGGATGTTTTGTTAGATTAAAAGCTACCTTTGGTTTATATTAATACAATTTAGTTTCGAAATGTATAGATTGCATGGTCATATATTCATTGCTTGGGTAGGAATGTATTACGAATTAGTTAATTTTGTGCTATAAAATATTTAAACTTTTCTTTAAAAATACAAGGTTTTGAAAATATTTGTTTAAAGGTTTCAAAAAAGAGAATAACTTTCGTAATATTTTTAAGTTTCATTAAGTACATTGCCAGTTTCTAACATTAATCGCTTGCAAATTGTTATTTATTTAATCCAGATATCTTTAAATTGTTCTTGTAAAAAAAATTAAACACCGTTTAAATTCAATTCAATCCATAATTTGGGAGCCTTAACTTTAAAACCAACGAGTGGAACACTATTATAAAATTATATCATTGTTATACATTTTTGATTGACATAAGATTTTAGTAATTTGAAATTTTATTGATAAAATCTTTATAATGAAATATTAATCACAAATATCGGTGTTATAACAATTTTAATTAACTGAAACAAAAATAATAATAAAAAAGTATCTTCTTTCTCGCGATAACACTTCAACGATCAGTTATCGTTGAATCATGTCATCTTAGATGACATTCGTGACATTCGGTGGGTTGTTTACTTCTTTGAAAATATTATTCTGATGTTTAAGAACCCTTTAATTGTTACCCAAATAAGACAATGAATTTGTATACAGTGAATAAATATGTAAATATCCATAATCTCATCCACATAGAAGAAGCTAAAACCATATCGGGGTTTTTCAACGTTTTAGAGGTCTTTTTTAATCAGAAGCCGCTTTATTCGTTAGAATCAATTAATTCGGATTTTATTGATAAAAACTTAATAAAAGAAATCAAAAACTTATCTAATACTATACCCATATGTTTTGGAAAAACTGTAAGAGATATCAAATGCACGATCAGTGATGAACATAATCTTAGACAACACGATATTTATTTGAAATATAAAGGTGTTCAAAAGCTCGCTGTGGTTGCCGTGAATCTACCTCATTCTCATTTGCAAGATCGAGAATACTCGTCGATTGCAGAAGTCGCTTCCGCTTTTCAGGACTATGTAAACAGTTTAGCTGAATATTTCCGTGAATTAGAAAATATAGATCTAATGTGTAAGGTCAGGGATCCTGTTAAGCCAACCTTCAAAGACGACTATAGGAAAATTTTAGTAAGTATAATTTGTCATTATATAGATTGTTTTTAATATTTGGTCCCTAGCTTCATTTTAATCTTTATTAAAAAATTTGTGCTTGTTTGGTTAAATCTTTTGACAGTTCATAATGTCTCTTGCAAGTAGTGGAACTTTTGTTAATACTACTTGAATTGCTTATTATTATTAGGTTTATATATTTTAATAAGGCCAGATAAGAATGTAGATTTTAAAAACATGATATCTCTAATTGGCTTTGAAAGTTTAAGTAAAAGTAAGCTACTTAATTCAAACATGAAAATCTATAACTATTTATCAGATATTTTTCAATTTATTGACATCATTTTCTCACTCCTTCCAGGTGGATAACAAAACATGGCTGCATATAGAAGTAAGTTGTGACGGCAGACCAAGAAATGTGCACATTGTTGGAAATTCTGAAATAGGACAAGATAAAGTTAAAGACTTTTTGTTAAATTGGGATCATGACAAGAATATTGTAGAGAATATACATTCCTTATTTGGTAAGATATATAAGTAACTTAAGTGATTTAAATAACAGATTTAGTTATACCAAGTGAATTAATAAAAAAATGTGTTATTACTTACGAAATTGAACAAATTTTTAATTACTTTTTGTGTATATAGGAGATGTTACAAAGATTGCTGATAGCTGGGATATTGAAGTTTTAGAAGGTAAAGAAGAAGAAGAGTCACCGTCGTGCTGTATATGTTTTTGTGTTGAACTACCAGATTGTCCCGGAGTACCTCAACCAATATGTCAAAATTCAAAGTGTGAAGCATATTATCACAGAAGTTGCTTGTATCAGGTATTTTCTTCAATTATTATATTTTGATAAGAAATTTGTGCTATAGGTTAACTTTTTTATTACATTTAAAACCTTCAACCAGCAATTTAGTAGATAATTCATATGGTAAAGTCCATTTGTATTTTAAAATTATCTCTAAAGGAATAATGTAGTTTTATTAAACTTGTTACCCTTTCTATATATTTTAACAGCATTTTAATGTTGTTGGATTAAGTATTTGTATTGGATTAAGTCTTGATGAAATTTATGTCCTTAATAATATACATCCACTCTAAGAATTTAAGATGAGGTAAAAATAATATTTTTTATTATATTTATAGTAGTAAGATTATATCTATTCCCAGTATATTGAATATTCAATATCTAATTCTTGTTCCAGTGGCTAGTTGCTTGTGAAGGTGGTCGTATTCCTGCATTTGGTGTTGCAAGTGGCAGTTGTCCTTCATGTTTCCAACATACAACTTGCAATGAAAAGGATAATTATTAATTACTAATGTGAAATAAAAAATAATAATTGTTAAGCATATTTTATAAACAGTTGATCTATATATATAATATATAGAATTTTACAAAAATGTACAGTAATTGTTTTTATTCCTTACAATTATATATATTATCTGTGTGTGGAGACATGCTTTATATTTTGAAGATACAAATGAATATATGAATTATTTATATGTATTTTAAGTATAGTAATAAACAAAACAAACATTAACAAAAAATTTTATTTGCCTATTTAACCTTAAATTATATACTCATAATCAAAGGAGGATATGTTTACACTTTAAAGGAATACCCTTATGATTGCTTATAATGTAGATTAAAAGCTAAGTGTATTTTCTATAGACGTCGCGTATGTGATAAACTTCAAATAGAATTAGAATAAACCGTCCAGTTTTATCGCCGAAATAATATACATATGTATATATATTTTCACTAAACAGTAGTCTATAAATTAATTAAATATTGATTAAAGTTATTTTCATAATAAAGTCTATAACGGTCTCAAAGAATAAATGTAAGAACTAGTATTTATTTCGAGTATGACGTGATACTTAATTATCAGTTATACTTCTATGCTTGAGCAACAAGTAACAACTAACCATTTAAGGATTGTGTGTGCGAGTGTTGATATTCTTTGAAAAAGTTATCTATGAAGTCGATTTGATACTTGTAGAATTTTTGAATTTAATAGAGCCATGGAGATAATAAAATCAACCGTCAATCAGACTTGGAATACAATTTTGATTGGTTTCCACAATAGAAAATTACACCTTCATATATGTTTCATAGAAAATTCAAATCAAAAATCACGTTCACATTAGGGTTGTAAAAAAAAAAAACGCTTCAATTAATTCACTTTTTTAATATTATTAAAAATTACGTAGACATAATATTTTGTGGTTACATAGAATAATTCTGTATAAACAATGTTGCGATTAATGTTTGTATCAGCACTTCAAACAAAACATTCTTTAGACAACATCATCATCATCTGGAATTATGACCACAGACCTACCTTTGAATTGAACGAAAACCAAAAGCAGTTGTTAATCATTATACAAAAGTGTTTTTTGAAAAAATAAAAAAATACATGACAAAATAAATGATTTAGCAGGTTAAGGTAGTTCGTAAAATAATGTTCTTTTACTGCTTAACGACATTTAATCTGCCATGTAAGGTTAAAGTTTATTTTTCTTAAATAGTAATTCATCACAAGGGCACTGTCTCGTAACTGCGGATTGCTAGACTGGTGCTGGAGCCGGGCGCTTCGCCACTCTGCGGACCAGGCTCGCGGCCGACAATCTGAAATTAAAACAACAATAATTAGTTTAAATAAAAAATATTAGGGAATGTTCTTTTCATAGTTTTATATAGGTACTTATAGAGTCAAATATAATGGACTGTACTTGTTCTTTCAAATCAAAATTTGTTATTAAAATTCAAATAAAGTAACATCCTTAAATTAACTTAGAAACCTACATAGAATTTTAATATTTGTAGATATCCAGAAATCCAAAATTTTGACGACATTAATAAATTTAATAACATTTAGAATTAGACCCCAGAATTACATATTAAGTAAATCTTGATTCATATTAGTTAGAGCTCTTATTAGAGGGGATTTTGAAAAATACATATAAGAAGAAAATTATTAATAAAATTAATGTACCTTAACATGAATGTGATTTTTGAGCAAAGCAGCACGGAGGATTAACATAGATGTTCTTCTCTGGTATTCTTTCCCCATTGCTAGACTTCTCTCAAAAGTAGTGCTCCTTTGATCAACATCCTTAGCATAGAGTATTTTATTATGAGAATCAATACGTGCTTGTATTTGTCCATCAAGAATTAGTTGCATAAGCTCATCCTCTAGAGCATTCACTGTACGGTTAAACGCAGCTGCCATAAGATGCATATCGGCAGAAAGATATGGACTGAAGTATTGAATTAAGGCTCGGTTACGAATTTGCATATACAAAGAATTTAAATGTGGTGCCAAATACATATCAAGCAGAAGATTGTCTCGGATTTCGTCCAGTAACCTTAAGCAAGAAGCGTACTTTGATTCATAAAATTTAAAAATTATGTCTCGTAATTGTGGTTCTAGTTCTAAGAATAATTTAAAAGAACTGCTAACTATAACTTGTTTCTGAAGTTCGGAGCGATCAAATGTTGCTAATGCACAGAGCCCGCCATAGACTGCTACATTGTTACTGCTGAGCAATTCTGGATAGTCGCAATGATCAATGCTGGCTGCTAGGAAATGTTTTGCAGCCGATTTATACTTTTTGGTAGCCAATTCTGCTAACCCGGCGGCACATTTTAAACGGGTTAATATGGATTGGTTTGAATCTTTTCCTGGAACTTCATTAAAATCTGGAGTCCCTTCAGCCTTTGATACATAATTCAAAACATGAGCCCAGTTTTGCAAATACACTGAAACTTTAACTACATTGAGGCACATCATTATTATATGTTTGCCGCTTGTGCAATAATCTCTAGCCCTAGAGTAACATTTGAGAGCGCTAGTGAGATCTCCGCAATCCAAGTAATGATCACCGAGGTCATCATGGCCCCGTCTTATGCTCTCCTTAATAGAATTAGTTTTATAATTTTTAAGGTCAGTATCTAATTTTTCCAACTTGATGGCAGCCTTTTTGGTTTTAGATTCTACCCACATAGAATCAAGCACAGGAATATCCTGTGAACCCATCTGTACTGCAACATCTGGTAGACCTACAGTTGCTACAGCTTCAGCAAGCTTTTTGTGAAGTGTTTGATAAAGACTTACATTATAGGTGGTCATGACATAGGATATAGCCATTTTTAGAGCTTCTAATCTCAATGATGGACAATGATCTGCTACAAACATTAATCTGTACAATTTAGCAAAGCCAGTGTAGGACGCAGCGTAAGTCTCTAAGTCCAAAGTAGGATTATCAACAACATAGCATTCCGTTTCATTGTTCTCGTTATCTTCAAGGGGAACGTCCACTTGCATAGGCTCCGCCGTATTCTAAAATGAAAGAACAAAGTAAATGAACGCACTACATATGGCCACAATTTGCTTGTAAGCCATGAATTATAAATTTATCACTCCATCAGATCACATCTGCCTTACCATTTCAAACATTTCGCTATAATAAACTTCACTCTAAAAGAAAATACGGGAATTCTCTTGTCAACGCAGGAAACCAACCTAGAACACAATGTATTTCTGTTTCACATAATACAAACTTAATTAATTGAATATATCATGTATTACTGTATCACATTTTCACATAGTGCTCACGGAAAAGAAATTTAATACTTCAAAATTAACTATCCTCAAAATACCTTTATCATTACGTTTCTTTTTTGCAGCGGCATTTTTCTTTTTTGACGACGAATCTACAGTGTTGCCTTTGCAAATCACATAGATAAAAAATATGTTTTAACGTGAAATAGGGTGAGGTTATTTTCAAGATATAAACTAGTTGTTATTGATTGATTCTTAATCTACTTTCTATCACTTAATTTTCTTAATTTTCTTTTGGGTAAATTATAAATTCTGACATTTGCGTCATTTCTTAACACTGAGTTTAAGTGTCTTTTTCATTGTTTATTAAAATTTAAATGTAGGGTGTTATTAAAAAACTTATTATATTAATATGTATTAAAGGTACCTAGATTGTTTTACATTTTTTCTGTTATCTGTCAGTATCATTAGGGAAGAAAATTAACTTGAAAATCAATTTAATAAGAAATCATTCTTGTATAAATCTAATCTTATTGGATGTATAATTTTGTATTAGTAATATATTGTAAGCTTAAAGAAATATCAATACAATTTATATGTTTAAAGGTCAATTTACAAACATATAATTGAAACTTTTGTTTTCACTCCTTTTTGAAATTAGGTAGCGTATTGACTTCAATGTACTCTGTTATTTGCATTGCTATGCCACGTTATTCCCATTTAATGATGAACAATTTAATCATCCAAGATTTAAGGATTTGAATTAGAGGTATTAATTTTTATTTTATTTTAATATTTGTTCTCCTAAACTACGTTATGTTGATACACCTATTTACAATAATTAATTTAATTTAACTTTCCCATTTATGTTACAATAAGGACCTGGCACTGAGGGTAGTCATTAAAATTTAATAGGATGGGGAAATAACCCCAGTGGGGTATAATAGTGAGACTATGAACCAGTTTCAATCAGCTGACATTTGTGACATAAAAAATAAACATGTATTTTTTGTTTTAAATTCAAATCGTAGAATAGTAGAATTATATAAGGAGTTGCATGGATTAATATAATTTAGTGTTGTCTTTATTGTCAATAGAAAGTGCTCTTTAACTTTCGATTGCATCGCTTTACCTACTATCTTTCATACGAGGAAAAGTGTTAACTGTCATGAGGTACCTACATTTTCTTATTTTTTTGTTTTGAATAGTTGCTAACTTTTAATATAAACTGGCTTCACGAGCAATATTAATGCTTAGTAAAAGTTTGCATAATCACACTATTTACGAATTGTTTTCGATTTGTCATCACTATGTGTATGTGAATATTTATGAATGAAAAAGTGTAAACGCTTCTAAGTAGTACGTTAATACAAACATGTGGTAAGCATACTGCAATTTTAGTTAATTGAAAATAAGTCTAAGTATACATTGTAGTCTATCATAATTACATGGGAGCTGTATAAAACGGTTCTTTCATATAAACTTAAATTTTTTTGTGTAAATGATATTACATATTCAAATTATTATATAATTATCCGTTGTCTATTATGAATTAAAACATGATATTAATTGTCAATTTCAGGTTTTCTCCCCTGTGTATGTAAATACATGGTGAACATTGACCTTTGATGGCTCCGTCACTATTTGTAACAAGATTGATAACGATATTATTTTACTCGCTGCCGTTTTTTTTAAAGAAAGTCGTGAGTATCTACTTTTGTAATAATAATTAACAAATCTTTATATATATAATTCTTTTATGAGTGTGTATGTCGCTGAACTTCTCTTAAACGACTGGACCGATTTTGATGAAATTTTTTGTGTGTGTTCAAGGGGATCTGGGTATGGTTTTGATTCACAATTTTGTCCGCTGGAAAATGATTTTTTTTAATTAATTTTTAATTTATTAGTAGTTGTTGATACAAACGTTTTTTTTGACATTAGATTTGACAACTAACTAATTTGTCAATCATTCTGTCGCACTTCAAAACACGGAGATTTATGGCTTTAATCGGTAAACTCCAAAAATATAAATAAAAAAACGTAACAGATATTTCTTGACTATAGGGCGATACGAAGTTCGCCGGGTCTTCTAGTATATATATTCTTTTAGCTTCCATTCTTAGTTTGATGCCGTTATAAATACAAATTTTTGGGATAGATGAATTGACGTTTTCAAATATTTCACACAATATACTAATTGGTTTTCAATTGGTTTTCAAAATGAAAAGTATAAAATAGTCTGAATGCAGGTAAGTTGATTTTCAGGAGGCTTCCTGTGTACCTAAAGCCGAATTTAACTCTTAAATGGATTGACGTTGAAATTATACTCGTCCTTGTAATAATTAAGTTTTCTATACTTGAGATTCGACGATTGTTTTGTTCGCTTAAATATTTTATACCTAGGTAGTCTTAAATTCCCAAGCCTTTAGTATTGGCAAATTTGTTAAACATGGCAAAGTTTATAATATTTTATTATATTTAATATTTTCTTCCTTATAACTTATAGTGTTTATAGTGAACGAATTATAACATATAGAAATTATATTAAAAGACGAACCTTATTTAACATGGCGATTAAAGTTAATAAATATGAAATCATAATTAAATTGATAATTTGGGATAAACAATCGCTGGATTCTCTGGCTTGACAAGAATTAAATTTTAAACTTCTTATAGAGTCGATGCATTTTTTCATGGATAGTCAGGGATGTCGGCGTTGATTATTATTAAATATTATTTATTTCAAAAATACTAGTAATGTTAAACATAACTATTGTCTAATTTAATCTGAATTATAAAATTACCTTTTTATAACTTTACTTCGCTATAATGTTCCTCTTACATAGAGTAGATACAAATGTTATTTTCAAAATACAAGTTGTATGATGTAATCTGAGTTGCCCTGTGTACCTTATCACGCATGCGCTCTTTAGATGGCTATCGATTGTTATCTGTATAGTCGCAGTCAGTTTATAAAAATGTTTATACAGAATATTAAAAAATATTTACGCATAAAGTTAAATATGACGAAAGTGTTATGGGAAAACATAATTAACACACAGTTTCTGACAGCTTATAGCTGTCAAGGTATGCTCTTTTTTACATATTGACATTTCTTCATCGCCATTTTCAAACTTCATTGCTATTTTAGTATGTAATTTTTTTTTCTGTGTGACTATACAAACTTTTTTATCTTGAACCTCCATCGAAAACACGATTAACACATCTTATCTCAGCGTTTAATGCAAAATATATGTATAAAAAATATTGTTTGTTCATAATGATAGTAAAATAAATAGTTAGCGAAAAAGTTTTTAAAATAAAATGATTTATCACAAAATATAAATATCAATAACATAGCTACTAATAATTGAATATAACTCATTCAACGCGTGTTATTTTTATTTTTAGTCTCAGAGGAACAGACGAAAGTTCATAGAACTAAAATAGTTCAGTGCGTTGCGATTTGTTTGTTAAATGATGCTACAAATATTATTATAATTTGGTTAGTGTTAAAATAAGAGTTTAGACGCGGTATTTAATTTAAGTGTATGCCTAGATAAGGATACAATATATAAGGATGATAACTGTTTTTTTTTCAGGCTGAGTGTTTCATTGAGTAATAGCTTAGAATTTGCTATAATGAAAGGCGTCTTACTATTACTCGTGGCGTGCTGCATGTATTGCAAAGGAGCTGTTGTAGTTAGAACGAATGATGTCCTAAATGAACGTCCCATAATTGGTGTTCTGTCCCAAGAACAGTCATTATATCTTCACACGAAATTTCCTGAAGAAAATTATACAAGTTATATAGCAGCGTCTTACGTTAAGAGTGTTGAAGCAGCAGGGGCTAGAGTTGTGCCGATTCTGTGAGTTAAATATATGTGTAAATTATCATAATTCTTTCATATATAAGTGTCTATTTACCTATCTGTTTTATGTGTACGTACAAAAAAATGTGTTAATCAAAATATATTTCGGCTAACATAAAAGAAAATTTCTAAAAGAAAGTAAATATGTAATGAGAAATATAGATATAGATACTGTTATTTTTTTTATCATGCATATTAATCTAAACGCGAAGTCATGTTATCTGTTATCTATATATCTGTACAGTTCACTACTTGATTGATTTTATGTGTTTCTGTGATACCTACCTACTGATAATGATCAGTAAATAAATAGTTATCAATTCAAAGTATTTGTTACAATGAGATCCGTGGGAGGTGTAGGTTCGTTTGCACTTTTAAAATTTGGTTTTCGTCCATCTTCTTAATTTCGGTGAAACTTAGTAGCGAGTAGAAAGTATGAAATAAAATTCATATATAGAATAAATATTTCTTATTGCTTACAATGAGTTCTATAAAACAGCTGGTCTGGGATAAAAACTATCCTATATTATTTCTCATGGTCAACTCTATCTCTGTACCAAATTTCATTAAAATCAATTCAGTGGTTTAGGCGTGAAAGCGTAACAGACGGACACACAGACAGAGTTACTTTCGCATTTATAATATTAGTAGGGATGGGCACCTGATTGGGTTTGTCGGGTAATTGACCGGGCTGTGAAAATGAGCAGTTTTAAGGGTGTGATATAGGCGGTATATATATATGTGTACTGCCGACACCTTTATACCCCGTTATTACAATGTGTATCTAATTGCTTGCTATTGTCTGATTCTTATTGGACGCCGGGAAAGATAAACTTTGAGTCAAAGATTACGATTTAGATAGTTCAGTTGTAGGTACGATCCATTTCTCTTTACAAGTCTCTGTTGACGCAAAATCTAATTTCATCGCACCTCCACACTTGATGTGAAATTACCTTATGCAAAACTTGATGAAGAATATAAATTTATAAGTAATAATCGCGTGAATTCTTTCTTTGGAACAGCTATTCCATTATATTTCAGATTTGAACTTTGAACTTCAATCAATTGCTAATTTTTATCAATTGTATTTTCTTTTTTGGTCATGGGAGTCACTTTTCCGTATTATTTTTTTCTCATTTCATTTAAACAAATAAGAGTTCCTCCGATGGTAAAACTTAGAATGTTGTGATTAAGCTACATTGGGATTTAACTCCTTGTAGAAATTCATATCTGCTCATTGGCTTAGAATTATGGTTTTGACTTCAAAACAATGACCAGAATTTTGGTGACTACAAATAAAATTCACAAAAGGCACTAATTCATCATTAAAGATTTAAATTAAATAATCCACTAATATTTTTGAGTGTATAGAATTTTAAATTATGTCCCGGAAATTTTGGATCCTGGCTTGTATTTTTCTCTCGTTTCTCAAATTTTCCTTAAAAAGTGTTCTGAGAACTGTAGCCATTGGCATTTTGATACGACTTATTTGATGTGCTTAATTACATCTTATACTTAATATTTTTAGTTGATTTAATTATGTCTTCTATAATTACAGGATCGGAAAGGATCGCAGTTATTATGCTGAACTAATGGGAAAAATTAACGGGTAAATATTTCAGTAACTCGAATTCTTAGATTAATAGTAAAAAATTTAGAAAAATGTTGAGATAAAATTTTGATGTTGAATAGAAGGTAAAAGTTTAAAGTGGGAGCAATCAAAACATTCATTTCTGATCTTTATTGGGTAGTTATATTATTAGTTGAGCTTTTATTTTAAAATATTTTCATATTTTTTTTTATTGTTGTACACAGAAAACACCTAAATATGACATCCTTCTATCTAAGTAAATTTGCTCAAAAGCTAATATATTCCTTGAAAAATGCATATGCAGTCTATTTGTTTTGCTGGAAAACAAAAAATAAATCAGGGGACGTAATTGATTAGACCAAATAAATGTATCTAATGGCAAAAGAGGGTTGATTTCAGGCAGGCAACCGGTCGTAAAAACAATTAGATAAAACTATTCACAACATGTAAGGCTGACCCTGGCTATAGCCGGGAAATTGCCAGGTACAAGAAGAAGAAATGTATCTAATGGCTGGTAATGCATATTTTAGGGTACTTTTTCCAGGGGGTGCTACGTATTTCAATCAGTCCAATGGATATGCAGACGCAGGCCAAATGATTTACGAGATTGCTATGGAACTGAATGAGGCTGGCAATTATTTCCCCATTTTCGGAACTTGTTTGGGTTTCGAACTCCTTATAATTTTGGCTTCTGGTCGTGGTGAAAAGGAGAATAGAAAAAGATGTTATTCCTATCAAAACGATCATTTACATTTCGAAGCAGGTGAGTAATGTAAAACTGTTTAAAGGTAGGTATCAACCAGCTTCGCCCGCATGGAGTTCGATTATATCGCGTTTCCAAGGGAATCTGTCAAAAGCCTGGGATAAAAACTATCCTACGTTCTTTCTCAAAGTCAACTCTATCTCTGTACCAAATTTCATTAAAATCAGTTCAGTGGTTTAAGCGTGAAAAAGTAACAGACAGACAGAGTTACTTTCGCATTTATAATATTAGTAGGGAATGTAATTTACTTTCTCAGTTTAAATTAACTTTTAAGCGCCAACTGAACCGTCTATATTCGATATAGACATTAGACATTAACAAGGTTTTATGACGTATGAACTGAAGACCACAATGAAGATAACATATTTCTATTTATTGAATTGGGATGTATCGTAGTGTCTAAACACAAATTCGCCCGTACACTCAGTTTGCTCGCTAAATTTGATAATAGTTCCACTCGATTCCTCAAAAGAGTATTTGTAAAAATTAACCAATATAAACGAGATTCCAGTTACCTCTCAACAGAGTCTCTAAATCATTTTCTTAATTATACAATTAAATTTACACAAACAAAATGAGATTTACCTATAAAGTTATTATTATTTTCTATTAAAATATTTTAAACTATTTCCACAAGACTAATACCTTAATTTTTTATTTTCCAATAGCTAACCATCTATACATTCCCGTATATTTTTTTTATCGTATTCGTCATCTTTTACAGATTATAGAAGCAGTAAAATGTTCAAGGGTGCGTCAGAACAAATTATTGATATTTTGAAAAATCAAAATGTTACCGTCAACGCTCACCAGTTCTGCATAGTGGATGAGGTAACATAATAATAATAATTTTTTAGTAATATACATATTTAATTTTTCTATAAATAGTGTTTGTGTATACTACGACTTTTAATACTTCTTGAATCAGTGCTTCCATAGCAAATTAATGTTAACTTTTAAAATGACACACCAATCCTAATTGTCATAATATTTTTTTATGTAAAATATAAGATAGACAAGTTTTTTATATTATATTGTATAACTTTCAGAACCTAAAGGCCTATAATCTCACCAAAGAATGGAGGGTTACATCTTATAGCTACGACGAAAATGGATTAGAATTTATTGCATCTGTTGAACATAAAAAGTAAGTATATTATTAGTTAATAATAATAAATATCTATGTTTAAATATTGCATTATCAATAATTATTTTTAATCTATAATCAAGATTTATAAAATAGCACGATCAAATATTTCTGCATTAATATTGTTGTGATAAATGTGTATTAAAAAAAACTTAGCAGAAAAGTTAAACAAACAAGAACCAGGCAGCAACTCAACTTCGTATTGTTTAAATAATAAAGTATTTATATTTTTATGTATCAGGACGTTGTGTACTTTGCTTTACTTTTAATGTATACATACAAAATCCTCTAATAGAAAAATCACTAAGATTTTTTTTATTACTACTGATTCCAAGTGATTTACCCATATATTCTAAGCATATACTTATAAAAAACCTCTTTTTGAATACTTTATCATTTATTTCTAAATCTTCATCATATTCTATTTATTTCTAAATTATGTATATATTATAACTAATATTTACAGATACCCTTTCTACGGAGTCCAGTTCCATCCAGAAAAGATTTCTTTCGAGTGGAAATTATCAAAGAATTATCCTCATTCCTACGACTCCTTGGTTGCGAACCGTCACTTCATGGATTTCTTCGTCAAAGAATGCAGATACAATTATAATTCTTTTTCTAATGCTGCCGAAGAAAATAAATATTTAATATACAACTATTCGCCAAAATTTACCGGAGCTCTTGGGAGTGCTTACCATCAGTGCTACCTTTTTGAACCTAGAGGCAGTGTTGCTAGTGCGAAAAATGACGTTATACAAAAACATAAATAAAAATATGTATTGTAATAATTTTTAGACACACTAAAAATAAAAGTAATATATAGTTCAATTATATATTCTTGTTATATTTGTATAAATAGCTTGATATTATTATTTTTTATGAAATTTGTATGTAATATTTTTTTATAAAGAATTAAATCAAACAAGAGTCTTTTACTTTAATTATGAAACACAGTAAAGGGATAATATCTGATGTATTGAAATTAGATGATATAATCGCTACAATCATATTTGATTGTTGTTATTTTTTAACACAGTGGAATAATGATAATTAATGAGAGCTTGACAAAATAATTTGGGCATATTAAAGGTGACATTTTATACTACTTCAGCTGTATTTTCTATTTGATTCTATAAAAAAACTATTGTTATTTAAACTAGTAAGCTGACAAAACCAGGAACTCTTAAATATTTGTTATATAAGCGTTATCTATTTAAAAAGGTTAACAGCGAGTTACAAAGGGATAATATAAAACAATATAAATTAAAACTAAAGAAGGAAAAAAAGTGTCAAGATTTAAGAATAGAGACATTAACTTTTATTCTTTAAATATAAAGTATAATGTGTATTAATAATAATACAGTATAAACTGGAGTACAAATAAGTTTCCGCCGTTTTTCACTTAAGCATATTCGGCGTTCAATATCTCTCGCCTTTAATTCGTACGGAACCCAATTTTCTTGTTTATGAATCATACCTAATGATTTTAAACGATGTGAGCCTGCTTGCTGAGTGACTTCTAATATTAGAGCAAGCTCTTTTTGTATTTGAGATGAATCTTCCTCCAATAATTCCTCCAATTCTGCATCCTCGTAAATTTTTAGCCTTCCACTGCGATCTTGTCTTCAACGTCGAAATCACTGTCTTTAAATTTTTGAAATCGCTCTCGACACGTTCTGTCCCTCAAAGCACCCTCACCATATGCTTCTACAAGCAATTCAACAAGCAATCGCCTCAGCAGCAAATTTCTTTAAATTAAAGAAGTAAACTAGTATTTCCCGCAAATGACGCTTACTTGGTTCAAATTTTGACATTCTCAACTTATAAAAATATATTTTACCGATATAAAATCAATTATATTAATAGGTTATGTTGTTCTTGAATCTATAAACAATTTTTTAAGCCGGTTATCATCTGCGAAAGCTAACCGAAACTCCGTGCCGCGCCATCTACAATAAAACGGAGGAAACATATTTGCACTCCTAATATTATAAATTAAATTATAATAAATATGTAACAGTTAGATAGTAATAGCAATTAGACAATGAATAATGAATATGAGAAATATCGGAAAATAATGAGGCCTGAATAAATTATATAAAACTTACTTAAAAATTCAATGAACAGTATTATCCTGTTGTTTTCGAGATCACCATTATAAAATCTATGAAAAGAAATTTTGACAATTTTACGAAAATATCCTTAAGACGAGTATATGTATTGCGTTTTGGTAAAAAAAATAATCCGAGTATATAAATGGTTGTGGGGGTGGCTTAGAAGTTAAAGGTCCTCCTCTCATGCTTGAGGGCGCGGGTTCGATCCTGGCAAGTACCAATGTGATTTTACCGAGGCATACATACTTATGTACTAAGAGTATTTAGACAATAAACCCCACTGATAGATGGCGAAAGAAAACACAACAAGGAAACCTGGACTTCAAATTATATGTTAGAAATCATTAACCCCTCTTGAGCAAGCCTTGTGATTAATGCTCAAGCCTTCTCCATTTGAGAAAAGGCCTTTGGTCATCAGTGGGCTCTGATAGGCGGATGATGATTATTATGTGATGAATGATGATGATAAACTTTATGTATTCATATATTTCGTTGACTTTCAATCAATAAGTAGCAAACAGTACAATCAAAGTATTGAAGTAAATCTACAAGTCTTAATACGCTGATACGTAAATTGACAGACAGATATCAACTATATATATGTATATCTTAAGATAATATTTACAACTATTAGAAACTTCACACTTCTCAGAGATTATACGGTTAATAACAGTGTAAGTATATCTATTCTATAAGGTCTGTGCCCTTCAAACATGACAAGCCACAAATAGCCGGCAGCTGTGTTTGACCGTTCAGTTTATTAGACAACTAAATACATACATATTAAAACCAAAATACACTGAAGTTGATCGCATATATTGCTCGATTAACGCAATATGTTATTACATAATCGTATGAATATTATATGTGTTACGTGATAGTTATGGGTGCGTCATGAAGGTTTTCTTTTGGTTATATCTTAACTATTTGCAATCGATGATATTTTTTTAAGACTTTATAAAGGAAATGGGAGCTATTTATTTTATGACTAATAGTTGTTTATACAGACGTATAGAATAACTCTTCATATTTAATGAATATCTAATATATTGATTTTATATTTATGTTATATATTTATAAGTCGTGGTGGCTTGGAAGTTGAAGGCTCACCTCTGACACATGAGGGTGCGAGTTCGAAATCTGGCAAATAGCAATGTGATTTTTCCGAGTTATATATACCTATGTACTTTCTAAGAGTGCTTAGATACCACTGACAGGTTGTGAAGGAAAACATAGTGAGGGAACCTGGAATTGTAATTTCAATTTAAGTTTCACATCTCCAATCCGTCTTTAGCAAGCGAGGTGATTAACGCTCTAACCTTTTCCATGTAAGAAGAGGTATTTGTTTTTAAGGGATAAAAAGTTATTGGTGGCAACCAAACATGCATATTTTAATATAGTTCAAGATTTCATTTAAATAACATTTTCTGTTAATTAAAAAAAATATTGCATTTGAGAGTTTATTGACTGAAGCGAGAATTTAAAGTTCCTGAGACTGTATCTGTATCCTTAGGGATAAAATACAGTCAGACATTAATTTGTCTGTTGTCACTTCCTTTTAATATGATGAGAAAAGTTTCGTAGTAAATTATATGAAGCAAACATTTTGTAGGAATCGTAAATGTATATTGAGTTTCAATTCCCAAAAGATTACGTCGTCTCGTACAGGTAATTATCATAGGGTGTGGCATAAATTTAATATATTTCTAGTAAAAACATGTTCTAAAAAAGAGGTGACAAAAAAAATCTTAATTCCTACACTGTTAATAATATAAAAATAAAAAAAATAATTAAGTATATAATAACATATGAATGTAAAAGTCTACAAAGGTGTAACGCTAAATGTTTTTTTTTTACCAGAAAAATTTCTTTCTTTTAGTTTACTTTTGAAAGAGTTTTTGTTCTGTTAATTATATTTCTTATTTCTTTTGCGTACACCTAAATAGTATCGTACGGTATAAGTGTTGACAATTCACTTTTTTCTAAAAACAAGACAATAGGTATCGGTCAAGGACAATTTTTTATTTTGGTAGGGATGCTGTTTTAATGAAGTGTTGTTTTATGGTAATAAGTCTTCCACGTGTACAGGAGTCTTGTGTACGTCTTGTTAGCCTTGAACACATACAACTGTGTTCAGTGGATACAGTGCACAACTAAAATGTATAACTTCTAGACAACGGACTGCAGGTGAATCGTGGAAGTTTACGAAAACACATTCCTTTTTGTTAAACTGGTAGAAATTAAGAAAGAAAATAACTAAAATAGCTCGATATTACGTTTTGATCAAGTAATACTGTTAACAATACATCAATAACACTCAAACAACATACTGCTTGCTTTATTATTTTATGTTTTGTTTTGATTTATGAAATATCGAAACAGTCAACACAAATTGAAACGTCAAAACAATGCTCAGCTATTACGCAAGTAAGCCGTGTCAGTATTTGATGTCTACCTCAAATGTACGACATCTGCCAGCAATGAAAAAAAAAAAATAGTTTCATAAATATTATACATATGTATTTCTTTTAAACGTCTTAATATTATGATATTGTTGAAATTCGGATGACTTACAGATCACTATCTTAGCAGAAAATTTATATTATATACAAGTCATTATCATCATCATCACCCTTTTGGAGCCCACTGCTGAGCAAAAGCCTCTTCTCACATGGAGAAGGTTTGATCATTAATCACTACGCTTGCTCAAGGGGGTTTGAATATACCTACATATGAATAAACAATAATATTTCATAATGAATTTAACTAAATATTTAAAAACTTCTACCTCTTTATGTGATTAAATAATTTGAACATACATTTATTTGGTGACTTAAAACTTAAGTATTTCTTATTCATTGTTACGGTATAAATAAAACTTCTAATGTAAAAATAAACAGACGATACCCAGAAACATTGGTTCAATGATTTGATTTCTTGAATTCATAAATAACTACATCTAATTTTGAATTTTTTTTCATTTTATTTCACATAAATTTCAATAAAATGTAGTTATTGATTCACGCAGATGAATAATTATAGCCGTCACACATTATAAAGATTATAAAAACAGTGCCAAAAAAAAAAATATTATGTCAATATAAAGTTGCTAATCTTCTATATATATAAAAATGAATTGCTGTTTCTTAGTCTCGCTAAAACTCGAGAACGGCTGAACCGATTTCGCTAATTTTAGTCTTGAAATACTCCTGGAAGTCCAGGAAAGGTTTAAAAGCTGAAAAAAATTGATTCATTACTGGGAAAACCATAAAAACAGCCCTTTTCTATTTCCCATACAAACGTTTTTTTTGACATTAGATTTGACAACTAACTAATATGTCAATCATTCTGTCGCACTTCAAAACACGGAGATTTATGGCTTACAGGTAAACTCCAAAAATATAAATAAAAAAACGTAATAGATATTTCTTGATTATAGGGCGATACGAAGTTCGCCAGGTCTTCTAGCACAATATAAAAATAATGTCTTAGTTATTAAAATACACGAATAATATCAAGACGGAACATAATCTAAAACTTAAATTTGGTTGGTAACAGCTTCCAAGTGATTAGGGTCATTTTGTTTATGGCAACATTGTTACACACGTTATAATTTTAACTTCTGTGTTTACAATTTTTATGAATTATGCAAATCTTTATGAATACAGACATTTGTTATGGCAATTAACATAATGTCAAGGGCACAAAAATTGTTACAAGACAAAAATAACACGCTTAGAGGATTTGTATAAAAATGGTACAGTAGAATATCATTTTTATACAATTTTAGACTTCACTGATTAATGCATTCCCAAAAAGAGGGTTTATGTCAGGCAGGCGGCAAGTCGTAAAAACAATTAGCCAAAAACTATTCACAACATGTGGTTCAGACTCTGGCTAAAGCTGGGAAATTGCCAGGTAGAAGAGAGAGTAGAATACAATTTTGTTAAACCTTGATTTATAACTTCAATATGACATTCAATATACGAAATTGAAATTAAATTAAAACCTAATAAAGTATGCTTGTATTACTAATTGGTTCAGTTTAAAATTACGTAAATGTAAGGAGATATTAAAAACATTGATAATAATTAAATGAAAATAACAAGACCCTTTTGTTATTGAATTTAAATTACATTTGAGGTATAACAGTTATTGTAATGGAGTTAATTAACATTATTCTGTGTGAAAACTTGGGTATAAAAAATATATGTCTGATTGTCTGATAAGTTTTAGAGAAAAGTTTCCTTGTTTTTTTTTTTGTATGGTCAAGGAACCTTAAATGTTGTATTTATTACATTTTTATAAGTAAAAAGATTATATATTTTTTAAGTTATTTTTTAAATTATTTGTTTCAAAATATGTTTCTTTGTTTTAATTTTCCTGAAAAAAATAATTATATCTATAGTTTTTATATATATCTAGTACAATTACGATATATTTATATTGATAAAAATAAAATTACATGACATGGGTTCATCCTCAAAAATTTTTTTGCAATAACTTTTTGCAATAATAATTTTCAAAACATAATATTTGTGTATATTTTATATGATTATAACCTTACAACTTTCCTGAGCGTTCAAAAGGAACTAATCCCTACTAATATTATAAATGCGAAAGTAACTCTGTCTGTCTGTCTGTCTGTCTGTCTGTCTGCTACGCTTTCACGCCTAAACCACTGAACTGATTTTAATGAAATTCGGTACAGAGATAGAGTTGACCTTGAGAAAGAACATAGGATAGTTTTTATCCCAGACTTTTGAAAGGTTCTCTTGGAAACGCGATATAACCGAACTCCACGCGGCGAAGCTGCGGGCGGAAAGCTAGTTGAGTATAGTTCTATTGGTGAAGTTTTCATAAATTCATACTTTTGTGTTCATCATAGAAACTGTCCGAGGTCAACGAACTCCCAAAGGGGTGGAGTTTTGACTTTTCCTTTCAGATTAATTTTTCCTACATATCAGATTATTTTATGTAGAATTTATGTATAAAATTTCTTTTATTTGGGTTCCATCTATATCTCTCAGGACATAAGTCTTTGAAAGTCGAAGCTTTAACTAATTTGCACATATTTCAAACGACGGTAGTTTGCAAAAAAAGTTGACATCATTCATACCATGTATTATTGAAATAAGCAAGAATGTGTTAATAATACAATTGATTTAAGATTTAAAAATTAATATTCGATATTTGTCACGTGAATAATTTTTTTAAATAATAATATCAAACAACTTTAATTTTGTATAACATTAACCATATTCATTCTATAAGCATTTAAATTAAAAACTAAAACTTATAATAAACATTTATTATTGTATTAATTTAAAATTCACAGAACACATAACTAAAACTTACTATACGAGTTCATTTGAATCCTTGATAAATCCTTAACATTTGTACAATTTGAATAATTCATATTTAAAATAATAGAATCAAAATCACATGAATAGGACGAATTATATTACAAAGGAGTTAAGAGGGCGGAAAAGTAGATAAGCTATTGTACTTTCGGTGTTTTTTTGTCTGTATACGTGAGGTCATTGACCTCTGAATGAATATGATTGTTAAAATATCAAGAGATAATAAAAACGTTTATATTGAGAGACGTTACGTTCCGTAAATTCCTCACTGAAAATTAAATTTTCCGCCTTAGATATTTGACATTTGAAATAGTTCTTTCATTAGTAATATAGAAAATTAGGATACTGCTTTAATAAATTCTTTTATTGTTTTGTTATTAGGTACATTATTTAGTATAACGGACGGCAATATTTTTTATATATGTACATATACATATATATTTAAATGTCCTTTATATGTTTTAATTCTTCATCAAATTATATCTGTAATCGCCACAAGCTGTTGTGGAGTTCATATAAGTATCATTAATAAATTAATTATATTTATTAATGAATTAAGATAAAATAAATAAATAATTCTTGAAGACAAATTACAGGTTCAATAAACTCAAGTCATCTAACCACTTCACAGAAGTAATTTATGAAATATAATCTGTGCATTCATAAAAATAAAATCATAATATTCCGGTCATTGGCATTAGAGTGTTTTTATTAAGATTTATTACAATATTTTCTGAAAAAAAAAATAATTTCAGAGATATAAGTATTGTTATCGAATTTCGGCAATATTAATCCTATTTAATATTTTCACGTTGAAGATTCTTAATCATCAAATATTACGATTAGGAAGGTATATTATTAATTGTATTTAATCATCTTAGTTAATAAATGTATATATTTTTTAATACTTTTATTATGAACAATAGATTTTGTATGTATCTATTTTTATAGAAACTATATTTAGAATGTCCTATAATGTGCCCATTGATGAAGTATCGATCGTTGTATGCTTGGCCTAGTTCACACGCTCAATGAAAAGAGGCTTAGTCAATAAAGGCACATGTTACTTCACTTATATGTATAATATAACTATAAAAATGAATTAAAATACTTTAATGTACCCAATACCTCATATACTATGAAATAACTTTATAAATTACGTAAATTTAATTAAAATTTTTACTATAAAAGTATGATTATTTATCGATGAATATAATTTAATATGAAAATATAACAAAAATACTTAAGGTATTGTCACAAATAAAGAAGTAATGAATGAATTTCTCTTCATAGAAATAGCTCAATGACGATGCGCCACTGCAGCTGGGGTCATTGACACCGCGACCTACTTTCTGTTTGACGTCATAGAAACGCCCCCTGACGTCACGACGAGCCCCCAGTCCATTCAAAAGTAGATCAACCCCTCACACACCTCAAACCTGTACCAGGAGGAAAAATGTATCGCGGAGGTCATACTATTTATACAGCAAAGGTCGCTGGTAGCCAGTTAATTCATTTTGAAATGTGTTTCAGTATCAATAATAAATAAATGTATTGAATATGCTCTAACTAAAAGTGGATAAACATGTTAGTTACTTACATATCTTTAAATGTTTATTATCATTAATATGAAGTAAGCTTACGTATTATTTAAACTGTGTAGGAATATGTGAAGTGAAATCATTTTTGTATATTTCAGACCATTGTTTGTCTACAGATTTAATTGAAGAATATTTTTTTTTATATCCCTATTATGTTTTCACACGAATAATCTGATTGTATATTATATAAGTGTATAAGTTTCTTTCTTTTATCATTATCACTTACATTTTATTTAAAACATTTCCATGTTCCGTAAAATAATTAATCAAGACGAAATCCTAAATATTTTTAAATTTAACGTCTTTTCTCCTCTCCTTTTCTTTATTGGTGTGAAACTTATGAATCCTCCGTGAGACAGACGAATAGAAAAGCCAAATGTTTCTCAAGATTAGTTTACATTACATCATAAACATTTTATACCATTTTTTTTTATTTTACATAATTGACACTTACGAAAATCTTTAATATCTCAATTAATTTACATGTACACAAACAACACAACATATACATGGTGGTCACTTTAATATATGTTATTTAAAACAAGTGGTTCAATTGAAGGTGAAGTTACTTAACAGATTCGCAAGTTCTATATAAGGAACATCCTTGACACAGATACAGCTTGTGGGGTCATGCCCTTTAGCGCAGGTTACAGCGGACGGCGAAGGTCTCTCATATAGATTATAATATATGCAGATTACAGATATACCATGTATATATATATACATATATATATATTGTAATTATTTTACCCTTAATTATTATGACGTTATCATACGTGGCTTTACTATATACGAATTGACTTAAATAATAATAAAAAATATATTGTTATGAAATTATGCTTCTAGTATAGGATAAGTATCATATTTTTATTATTTCAATGGAAATTTAAAATTTTCATTACAAAAATGTCCTGATAAATTTAATTCAAATTATAATTACTTTTCATACAGAAAGTTGAAATCTAATAAATACTTTAAAAGGATTTTCCTTTAGGATAGACGAAATTAATGCGTAGTATTTTAGTCAAGTAGTGAAATAGATTGTTCTTTTAGTGAAGAAATTGATTTGGCAATACTTTGATATCAGTTACTTAATCACCTACACTGATTTCTATATATCTATAATAAAATTTAAACTGTATAAATGAGATTTAAATTTAAATTGTATTAATTAAACTCTCGCATCCAGTGAAGCACGAATATAGGTCATGTAGACTTGAATAACTATGAATATGAAAGCCTTTTAACATGATTCAGATGAAGCAACGGCCTCCATACAGATGCCAGACGTTTATAGCACAGAATCAATTTTATTAAACACTATATAAGTATAAGTATTTAATGATAATGTAAGAAAATAGACAAATATACTTTATATTGTATACTAGAAAAGTACTTTTAAATCTAGAACAATTTGTATAGAAATATATGTTATATGCTTTAAATACTTTTATTAGAAATTAATTCATTTGAAACGACTGTGGGCAAGGAAGGTCAGGTTACAAATACTAGTCTTATTTAGTCACGTTGTCGCTTCAATGCCAGCTGTGGTCTCGTTGTAAGCAATTGAACATTGAGGATGCCGTGCGTTCGGGCGTTACGTAAAAAGATGAAAATCTTAGATTGGAAGTTAGTAATACTGAAATATTATTATAATTTTGATATATATAAATAATAATATAGTATTTTATATATATAGCATGTATATTTTAAAAGATTAGTACAAAATATGAATTCATTTATGTTTAAGACAATAATTATCTTTTATTTGA
This sequence comes from Danaus chrysippus, assembly GCA_916720795.1. Lineage (NCBI taxonomy): Eukaryota > Metazoa > Arthropoda > Insecta > Lepidoptera > Nymphalidae > Danaus > Danaus chrysippus. The sequence goes on along the minus strand of CAKASE010000046.1, from coordinate 5,542,150 downwards.
ATAAGTGATCGTTATTAAATATTTCCTTTGCAAGTTTATATATTCAGTTTGTGACCGAATACTGTATAACCTATAGATCATTTAAGGAAAGCTCTGTTCTTACTGTGGATTTTAATACTTATAGGCTTAAGTAAGGTAATGTTAGGAAGAAAATTGGTTAAGATAGACACACAACCCTCATACCTAAACGCACAAACATACAAATTTATTATAAAGTAGTTTATTTTTTTTTGCTACGATTTTAATATAAATTCAATTCTTTAAATTAAAGCAGTATTATTAGATAATTTTATCATTTGCAGAATTTAAAAGGATAAATTCAAATTATTTAAAATAAGTAGATGAATATATAATACTGAGTTAAACAATATCTAAATTAATTTATATTATTAAGAATGTAAATTATTTTTTATAAGTATGCAAGTGATAAATATATTGGAATAAAAACATTATATAATATACAAAATGGATTCTAAGAGCGCTGCATCCGTCTGACGATCACGTTGGGTTTCCCGTGGCTTTATTTATAAGTTCTTCTGCTCAGGTTTGTTGTTTAAAATATTGAAAAAAAACTTTAATATATATTTCTACATACATAATCTTCCAAACTGTCATCTCCCTTAAAACATTATATATTTAATATATGTTTATTAATTAATAAATTGTTTTTAAACTTAAATATTTTTATACGTATGTATCAAGACACAAATTTCACAGCATTCCATGGATTCACCGTGCATGTGCCGGGTCCATCGTTGCAGGAAGAGGAGTTTCAACAGTGCCTGGGACTTGCGTGCCAGGTGTAAGTTTAAGGGGCACCTATCTAAGCGCGTTATACGCTCACTGCCACCGTCCAAGCTCCTCTCTCTACTTAACCAAATTTGAAATAAACCTACTAGGGCTGACTCCGAAGTACGTTCAAAGAGTGAATTAATGTGAGTTCTTTAAAGGCCCAAGTCTTTCAGTCGTTTTAGAGATATAGCAGTTATACCTCTCGCTCACACTTCTACTACGTTCCAATTTACCACAAAGCTATTCATAGTGAGTTCGTTAGTGAGCTTGTAATACTTATTGACCTTGACGGCTTCTTTGGCTTGACGGTTTCACAACGCGCTTTAAAATTCGCGAATACATAAATATGTCTGGTCTGGGCGCCAACACACAAATATATACTATATAAAGTTATTTTTCTAAAATGATTTTATATATATATATATATATATATATATATATATATATATATATATATATATATATATATATGTATATATATACTCTCATTAAAACAAACTGTTCAAATTAATTAGTGATTTCGACAAAGATTGTTAAAATTCATTAAATTGATTGAGTTAAAAATTATGATTCGATTTAAAACAAAGTTGAGAGGTCATCGCCTTACAAAACCTTATTACTTAATAAGGCTTTTAAAGAATTTAAAATTAATCTTTGCCGTGGAGACGAATTAATTAGTTTGTAGTATAAATTACGGAGTAGTATTTTTTTCTTTACATAACATTGTGTTTATTATGGAAGTTCTATTTATAATATATGTTATTGTATCAGAACCTTTTTGGTAAACAACATATTATATCATGTTGTAAGTAATTTGAGTGTTTTAAAAACAGTTCAAGTTATCTACACTAGATAGTAAGATAAATTAAATTTATTATTATATATTTTTTATATAATTACGTTTAAAAAAAACCTAAAATTTTAGTTCATAATATTATAATTATTGGAAAAATATACATAGATATATGGAAGGTATATATATATATACATTTTGGTCATATATATATATTTTGGTCATAACAAAATAATCATTATAATTTCAAATTAAAGTATTCCCGATACCATAGTAACAATGTGATTTTCACAAAAAAAAGAATACATATTGACATTTGACGGTAATGTGCGAAAAACCCAATTAATTTCGCCGCCTACACGTAGCTCCGTAGATCCTGCTACGTCGTAGACGTTGCTACGCACTTATAAACGTCTTAATAAACATAAACGAATTCATTGAATACAAATTACTATAGTTATTTTAGATTATAATTGGATTACATGATAATGTTTAAATATATGAAATGATACGAAAACAAGTCTACTATTATATTATATTATATTATTATCTATTATATTAGAATTAACGTCTAATGGAAAATTGCCTAAGTAAGAATAACGTAGAGGTATAGTAAATCTTACATTTTTACACACACATAGACACACACACACACACACACACACACACACACACACACGCATAAATGAAACACGAAAAAACTTGAATAATTTTTTTGCCTTTACATAACATAGAGTTCGAAATGAAAATAATTTCAACACCTACATATATTATTACCATTTCATATATATCATATGGAAATCTAAAGGTCATTGATTAAATAGTAAACGTTTCTGAAACTTATTATACAAAAATCTGACGTCAATGTGGCAGCTATTTATTAATTTGGAAAATATTGAAGAATAAGGTGAAGTAAACTAAAAGAATGGAAAGAAATTTCATATATTGAGTTTGCTATGTAACTACTTGGTCCAATTTCTTAATATGACTAGTTTGTCTATTATTATAATAGCTCTCAGAGAATTGTATTATCTGTTAATAAACAATGCTTCAATTGTTTGAATGAATCAAATAGTTCAGGATAAATTAATATATCTCTTAAAGAGAAAAGAAAATTATTTCTAAAGTACCAATATTCACCATTCACCTTCTTAATACCTCAGATATGACTATTAAATATTTTTAATTTATACATATTTCATTTCTTTTGTTCGAGTTTAATTAATCAAAAACCTGCTTCTATATAACCGAAAATATAACCAAATATTTTTATCAATATGAAATTAAGTGATTTAAATTTTAAAACGTGACATAGCTCAGTTATGACATTTGGTGTCACATTTTCTTGAAGGTGTCGTGCGTCATAGAGAAGCCATGGTTTTAATTTCACCTGACGTGACGGCGACTAGCAGCGTGACTGGCTTTTAAAAAGCTTTTTAATTATTGTTTCATTATTATTTAATATAACTAGAATCAATATAACGAATATAATAAGCGGATTATAATGAGTTTTTCAACTTTCATAAAATGATCTAGTCGACAATGCTGTAAAAAGATTTCGTGCAGTAGACAAATTTTAAAACAAAAATAAGACGAACGACGTCATATTTCCTAAAAATACAACGTGTTTTTTCGGATCCACAGGAAATTATAACTTCTTATTATTATATATTTACATTAATGATCGTAGATTTTTGTAATAAGTGCTATGTATTTGACAGAATCTATATCAATATTGGACCTTAACGTAATAGTTACAAGGACGTTATTTCTGAGGGTAAAAAAGTAAGCTTAGTATGTCTTTTCATCATATCAGAATTGCAAAACTTTTCAAAGAAAATATAGGTTACTACCAATAAACTGCAATAAAAATATATGATTTTTTTCAACATTGAATACGATTCCATCATACGTACAAAATCACCTAATTCTCTATTTTTTATAATATATCCAAATGATACAATATTACCCAAAATAAATATCTCGATTCTTAATACCTTAAAACGTTAGCGAAACAACACAAATACTATTTATAGAAGTAAGAATGTATCCAGTAGTAAATAGCCATTTAATATTTGATAGAAGATTATGATCTATTTTAGGTCAAAATAATTTCAACAAAAAAAAAAACATATACTTAAGTAGTTAAAATGATACTTAAATTCTTTGTTAAATATAACAAATACTTATAAATAGAATCTTTGTTATATTTTATATTTAAATAGTCTCATTTTTAATATATATAAATATAGAACGAAGTTTTGTAACCACAATTTATGATTTAAGAACGGCCCTACGAATTTGGCTGATAATTAGTGAGGGGGTAGCTTAGAACCAGAAGACATTAGATACTTTTCATCTCGTTAAGTAAAAAGGCAAAATTAACTTAATAAAATATAAAATCTGCTTATTTATAATAAGCCTCGAACGCGAAATAGAGTTCGCTTGGTCAGCTATACTTATATTTCTAAATCCGACTTCCATCATCTTCGTCGGCACATTTCAAATAGATCTCAATACATATATATATATATATATATATATATATATATATACGAAAATTATAGAAATACACCCATGTATTTACATACTTGAATGTGAATTTTTTAATGTTACTCACAAACAGGTTCTACAATAATATTTATTAATATTTATATTATTCTTCTTGCTAAATTATTGTTCTGGGTAATATTTTTTTCTAAATGATATAATATATTTTCTAAAAAATTAAGTATGATACATTTATAAAACAAGTAATAAATTAATAATCTAAAATAATTTAAGCATATCATAGCAGTAAGATGTCTCTTTAGAAACCAAGCAAAAATATCTTGAAATAGTTTGCCATTGGAATAGTAAGTATTAATAATAAATATTTTGATACAAATGATATTATGGTAAAATTGTCCTTTTATATCCATTAATATTCTCTCGCTCTCCCTCTTTCTTATAAATCTATATACATATATATATATATATATATCTACATTTTCATTCATAAATTCTGTTCAAACAGTTGTATTTATATTTATCAATTTTTATGGGTATTTTAAAAAAGTAAGTCAAAATTAAGACTTTAAAATAACCTTGTGATCAACGAAAAAAACAAGGATGGGTTCTTGAGTAATTATAAATTTATGATAGACAATAACAAAGACTGTCATAGACAAACCGAGTTGAATTTTATTATAAAAGGACATTTTTAAGTTTCTGACCTTAGTTAATGTGTATATATTAGTAATAAAAAGCATTAATTAGTCAAATGTGTGTTAAAAAACTGTTTCTTGGTATTACGGCTTGGTGCATTATTTGCACTCTGACCTACTTAGCGTTAGTTACCACCTATCGACCTATTCATTCATCATTCAGGGTGCAGAGGGGTCCAAGGCTCTCAGGATGACGTCACTGGAGCTTAAAAATCATAACCCCGCTCACTGCAAACCCCTCTAGCGACCTACTAACCCAAAATGGGATACAAGTGACGTAGGCAACAGTACAACCTTACCAACAGCTGGTTGTTTCGGCTTGGAGGCAACCACAAGGGGAAATCAAAACATGTAGGACGACTGTATATTATGTTTTCAATGGACGCTTCCACTCCAAGGAGAATAAGTACAGCTGTGTTCATTGTGTATCTGTGTGCTTATAAATCCGACTACGTCCTTCATACTCCGAGGTCTTTATAAGGCATAAAATCTGCAATTAATTATTATAATAAATATTATATTATGGATGACATATTTAGTGAATGTTTGTGAATGAGTAGCATGAATCAGTATACCTTCATATCGAAAATTAATGGTGTTACATCACTGTGTAGTATTTAATAAACAATGTCCATGTAACATAAATGTGAGTCGTCGTATCTATTTCTGTTTTTAGAGCACCACCTAACTGAAACATGAGAGAGAATTAAAATTTATTGACTTCAATTCTTGTGTTTATTAGATTACTAGGTCGCTTTAAGTCGATCTGTTCCCTTTCAGAGGAAAACATTTGGTTTGTTTGACGTAATCACTATTGTTCAATTAGTTCTCATTAATCTGTTAAACGAACTCCTAAGAAATATTTTCCTGGTTTAAATTTAATTGGTGTTTATTTGTTTTGCTTTCACGTATTGAATTTAGAAAATATCGACACGTGACAATGTCTTACATTTTACCAGTTATAAACATTTTAATTAGAATATTGTTTGCTTAACATGTTCGTCAACTATTTTGAAGCCATGTTTTTTTATGACAATTGCGATTTTTTACAAAGAGTAATTAGATATTGGTTTATATATAAATCACGTCTTTCTAAGAGTTACATAATGATTATGTAGTCTTTAATTTATTTGTATAATGTTACAGATATATCGTATTGTAGTATGATAAAATTAGGTTATTATTGTTGAAGGATACATTAAATTTAGATTTGTATAGTGTTGGGTTAAATGTATCAGAATACCGATAACAATCAAATGTTTGTTATGATTAGATTTCGGGTTATTTCATTGAAACATCCTTATTCTTCAATCTATAACATCTTAGAGATTTAAGTCAAATATATATATTTATATATCTTTTGACGTAAACAAAAACACAGACAAATAACTATTTTTGTATGAAATATAGAGAGTATTATAATAGATCTTTAACAATAGATGACATACAAATTGGTTCTTCAGTTTCTGAAAGCTATATCTGCATTTCGTGTCATTCACCTCGCCCTCAAATATCAGGAGGAAATTTTTATGACGTATCAAACGATTTTTAGAATAAAAGCATATTATTATTGTTTATAAAAACTATTATCTATCTATTATACTATAATGTTGTGTATATATTTCTCTTATAATAACTCATCATTATCATCAAAATCATCATCATCTATACATATTTAATATCTTAATCCCCGTAAATTGTAACAGCATTACTCATGGAGATCAACATTGCCTCATATTCACTTTATTACCCTTAACTACACTTTAAGTTTAATATTTTTTATATTATTCTCTATACGAGCATAATCTTAACACTTGATATGAATTTCTTATCGTAGAAAAACATAGAAATCAATTTTCCGCCAATCACGTGTTACAGACATGCTCAAATAAAATACAGTGGAGCTTCAAAGCCAGCTGGCGTAGGCGTTATTGAGATGAATACATGTATTGAGAAATGTAAAACATAAAAATTTCTTCGGTGTTTTTCCTAGGAAGAAAACAGATACTATACTGATTGTTGGAGTAGTATAATCTGCTGAGATGTGTACTGGCTATTTTTATTTTATAAAAGGTTTACGTATGTCGTGTGTCAATTGTTTTCAATTGTCGTCTTTCAAGTAATAATTTTTCCATGTAGGTAAGCTTGTGTTCTTTATAACTGATATCCAGTGACTATATTTTTTTATTAACAGTAAATTAGTTAGCGTTGAAATCCACGAATATTTCTTGAATGAATATCACTTTTATGCTTTTAAATATTTATAAAAATGTTAGTAAATTTAACTGTTTGAAATGTGGTTCTTAATACACTCTGTCTCTCTAAAAATCAAAATAAATCTCTCAACGTCTAATATTTAAAATTTTGTATATTGTTCCTTTTAATATAATTTTATTCAATTATTACGTTTCTGTTGATAGGGGATGAATGTGTTAAAATCAAATATAATATTATAATTTTTAATATTTTATTATTTTTTTCCAAAAATTTATACAATAAAAACAATTAAGATCTACTTATAACTAATCTTAACAATAACAATATTACATAAAGAGTGCACAAGTCAAAACTAACTTATTTTAATGATGTCAGTTATACAATGACATGTAACAAATTCGTGTATTATGTTCATTAGTTAGGATAAAATAATACTGTACTCTAATACTTTCAAGATAAAATCTTAGGCAAATAGTTGTTACAAATGGATATTTTTTGAGAAGGCACAATACATAATATATAGATGAAAATTGGTGTCACCATACTATTCCATTCATACGCATTCTAAGACGTTAAAGTTTCATTACTCAAGTTATGTGCAATTGGATATTAGGAATAAATTATTGGAATTTGTAGAAAAAACACTTCATTTCAGTACAATCGTATCATCAGAACAGTCTTCACATTTCCTTAAATAGTGATAACAACTAGCAATGGTAATTAAGCTTAAAAGACGCTTATTTAAAATATTTCTACCATCGCCTCGGATTTGGTCCTTCATGAAGACAACGTTGCTTTTTCTTATCGGGTCCTGAATTTCCTTTTTTTCTAGTGATATGACGTAACTGACCATTCTCTTATTCTTCTAACTCCCTAGTTTTAACCAGTCTTGATTACTCCGCGATATCATCCGAATGAATACGGATAACGCTTTTATCGGTTTAAGCCTGAAGAAGCGCAGTAAACCGGGTATCTTGGTACTCTCTGTGTTGGTAAGCCGGATAGACCTCTAACATATGTGTAAGTGACTGGTGGTCGCAGTATGCGTTTAGGTTGGGATTGTTTTTTCGGCTGCCTCTGGCGATCTGTTGGTGAGCAGGATTGGGAGCGACTAAGGTTCAAATTTTGGAAAACTTTCCGTAATGAAACTGTGGAGCGATGACGGCGGTGACGTTCGGAGTCGTCGCTGCTGGAGTCACTGGCTGAACATGATGACGGGTCATCCAAGCGACCATTTTCACAAGACATGCTGTCGTTACTACTCGAACTGCCCAAGGAATCCCCGTCAGTTGATCTTCTAGATAAACGTTTGCTGATGGCTTTCAATAATCTCGTACCGCGTTTCGGAGTTATTGGTTGATTAATTTCCTCCACAGGCGGACATACTATAATTTTGGGTGCCATTGAATCCCTTCGTGGTGTCGTTTTCGGTGTTTGTGGCCCCACCGTTTCCACAGCCAGTTCGCCGGCGAACCGCTCACTAGCAACAAACTCAATTCCTAGTCTGTTTTTCATAGGTCCGATTAATTAAGCACTTTTATAAGCGACAATAACTTTATAATATTTATGTTGAAAAGATTTGTAAGATTTTAGAATTCAATGAAATAACTAAACTTTTACGAGTTGTGTTAGTACGGATTAGTCTTGAAGACACAAGGTTGTTCCCCAAGAGTGTGTCCTGAACTGACGTCGAGGGGGCAGGTGTCGTCTATATAACAATAATTTCGCGCATGCGCAAATCTGACTCCATTCAAGATGCAACTTCCCATGTATTTTGAAACGTAATATATGCAATTGTACGTTGTTATGCAGTCCTCAATAAAATTGCAGATGTGCTTTCTTCATGAATACATAAACGGGAATAGTTATCTAGAAATAACTAGTATTGCAATGTATGAAATAGAGTTTCATATGTATGTAATTACTTAGGATTAAGTTATTTTTAAAGAAGCATACTATGAGTTGTGACTTACACAGAACCTAATATGTATTACAAGTCATCACACTTTAACATGAGTACATCGACTTGATTTATTCCATTGTTTTGTCATTACTTCATTGTTAGTAATTTAAATAATAAACCATACTGAAATAATACCAATTGAGAGTCAGAATAATTTCTTGATTTGTATGCTTAAGTACATTGACATTAACAATTTATAAGTATCTATTGTTACAAGTTCTGAGCGCCTGATATTGTATGTCTGCAAAGTAAACATTATACATATTTCATAATAAAACATATAGGTGTTTAATAAAAACATATACCTAAAAAAATTTGGGCAAATATCAAGTATGTAATTAGGATTCATAACAACTATTAAATAGATCGTGACGTACACATGTGTTATGCATCGAAAAGCTTATTAATAGCGCTAACAATGTTACACAATACACAAGTTCGGACTTCGAATATACGCAAAACAAACATACGAAGTGTGCAACCATAATATTAATTATTGTTGACGCCCTCTAAGATGTGATCGATAACTGTTAATCGATTCCATAATCGGTCTCGTTTTCTCAGATTGAAATTTAGCGACATTTCTATCGCGTGATAAGAAAACACGTGATATACCTTTTATATAAATTTAGAATTGAGCGTCGTTCGACCACGTGAGCGACGCTATTACTAACTTTTGTTTCTTAGGAAAATTACGAGAGAAAATTATTCTACGTATATAGAATTTGCACTTGTTGCTTGTATAAATATAGATTTTAATTATAGTATGCGCTATACGTAATTGATATGCATGTTATATGGAAAAAGTTGATAAATTTTTTATACTTTATATTCGAAATCAATGAAAGCATATATATAATTTAGTGTATAAAATATAAATAAATATAAAAAATTTGCTGATATCATTTTCATTTATTTTTAATCGTCTTTTCGAATTATAATGTTATTGTAATCTATATAAATTTAATTTAACATTAATAACATAACATTTGAGGAAAACAAACTCTTTTAAGGGTGTGGGTAGATTGGCTACTGGTGAATCAGTTTACAGTTTATTGTCCATAAAATCTGGATTAATTAAGAGAGAGATGAGGAATATTTCTTTAAAAAACACCATATATCTGTTGTATTTTATGTATAACAGTAAATGTAGGAATTATAATTTCTCTCGATTGCCCCCAAACGTTTGCTGTTCGGTCGATTGAAATAACACATAGAGTCAATTCAAACTCATGTTAATTAAAAAAATATATAAAAAAAGAACACCTTTTATTAATCATATAATAATTTCAATAAACCACACTCAGTCTAGCTATCAAAAAATTCCATTACTAAAAAGACAGAGGCTCGAATGATGACGTCTACAGATTTTTTGTTAAATATTAATTATATTTCTAATTTCAGTATTTATTTTTTCTAATTACACAGTTTCATGAAAATTATATACATCAATATTAAATTCAATTGAAGGAAAAAAGATACTTTAACATGAATCAAGCCGTTATTTTTAAGCATAACTTTTGTTGTTTATAAAAAAATAATACGCACCAGCCATACATGAAGTTCATTTAGACATATTGGTAACATTATTTCATTTACAATTAACCAATCATGAGCAAAGTAACAAAATCATTAGCAGATAATTCGTATCTGACAGTTATAAAGTATTACGTAACAGATTCATCTCGTATATGAGAACGTCATGAACATTAGGCAATTGAATTAGTCCTTACAATGAGAACAATAGAGTTTAGCCTCTATTATGTCCGTCCACCATTTTGACGTGCATGATGCATATTGTGTAATAGGACAGTATTAATTCTGCTCGTTTAATTATTCTTCGTATAGTTATGTTTATTCTGTTATCATATATTATCAAAACTAAACCTAAACTCTTAGCATTTTATAGATTCACCGTGCGGGGGCCGAGTCCATCGTTACAGGGAGAGGATCTTCAACAGTGCCTGGGACTTGCGACCCAGGTGTAGGTTTAAGGGGCCCCTATCTAACGCGCGTTAAACTCTTACTACCACCATCCAAGCTCCTCTCTCTACCTTACGAAATTTAATTAAATAATATTATTAGGTATAATGTAGCCTTCCTTATAATTACCATTATAATACAAATACAATTTTGATTTCAAACGATAGATAGTAAGTGTAAGCTTAGATAATTTTAGATACTTTAAACTAGTTTCTGGGCTTAATATAAGTAATACTAATGAAATTTCTCTTTATAGGTGTTATGAAAAGAATATTTTTAGAATTATTAACACTAATAGACGAATATACATTTGGCCCCTAAATTCTTTTATGTTAATATAGTAAATAAATATATTTTTTTGGTCATGGAAATTACTAGGTTTTTGTATTGTATTGTATTTTTGAGGTTTCGTTACTCGATCAGCACAAAAGGAACCTTTGAAAAATACTCGGCGTTCCGTTTTTCTGTCTGTCTGTTGGTACGTCAAAATTATTTATTATAAATTTACTAGCTTTCCGCCCGCGACTTCACCCGCGTCAAGTTCGGTTAAGTCTGGGTTAAAAACTATTCTATGTTCTTTCTCAAGGTCAACTCTATCTGTGTACCAACTTTCATTAAAATCAGTTCAGTGGTTTAGGCGTGAAAGCGTAACAGACAGACAGACAGACAGAGTTACTTTCGCATTTATAATATTAGTAGGGATGGATATATAAAACTAAAAATAATATCACACACTCAGATTTGCAATACCTTGAATATTTTAAACATCAATTTTCTGATATAACGAAAATAACTTCTAATTTTGTATAGGCTTCGTCTATACTATAGACTCTCAAGTGTATCGATCTCGAGTGTGCTAGACTCTATAGAACACTTGAAATTCAAAGGCTGAACTTAAAAAAATAGGTGGAATTCCTTATGAACTAGAATTATGAAAGTTAAAATATAACGTTAATTAAAATTAAACAAACTTATAATATCTAGTTATGTTACAAAATATGAATCGTCTTTTTATCATAAATTTATATGTAGTTGCTTTACTAAATTTAATTGTTCTTGCTTTACTAAATTTAATTGTTTTTTATGTTTAGTTAGAGAATAGTTTTCTAAAGTTTACTAGTGTCATGAAAAACCCAGTTTTCCTTTTCGTTACCGGAATGTTTGGTTCTTTATAACTTGTAACTGAGACAAACAATTAGATGTTCATCGATGAATTTCAATGCCTATTTTCGAATTTATTTTATTGATCGCCTCATAAGTTAGGTAACTAGTTACAAAATTCATGTATTTTGTCAGCTTAAATATAATATATAATTTTAGAAGGTGACGTATTTCTTTGTTTTGATCTTACATAATCTGTATTTTTGATCTTTAATCAGAAGGTAATTTGATTTTCAATTTGTAGTTTTGCATTGACAATAACAAGTAAGTAACTTACTTGATTGAAATTCATTATAATCATGTCCAATACTTATTCGCTTTAAAAAAATTAAAGAAAATAGCTTGTTCTCATACCAGTTTATTCAAGAATAGTATAATGGTATGATTACACACTTTAAATATTTCAAACAAGATAAGGATCGTCTATATAAAAACAATTGCGACGGTATTAATCGTTATTCTGTATACATACGATAATGTATGCTTGCATTGTTATCGATACCTGCCCTAAAAACCCGTTGGACACCAAGAATAATGATTCGTGTTGCTCAATGATAAATAATCTCGATCTTTTATTTCATATTATTTTAAAATTAATAATAATTATACTCTGAAAATTATATTTGGAAATATATATTTGGATACATCTATTTTATCTATTTTCATTTTTATGACGGTACCTCATAGAATATAAAAGAAAAATGTGTTTTTTGTTGCATTAAAGTTTTGAATGCGATCAATGAGATATTCCATAAGTTATAATAGAATATTTCTTGTTAGTTACAGCATAAATCATAATCTACAATTATTTTCAATCAAGTAATTCCGAGGACAAGAGTAATGTATAAAATAGTATATGGAGTTATCAGGTGATGATTATAAATATTTATATAACTGGTTCCACAATTACCGTTAAACGCATTAGTTTATTTTTTCTAATATTATCATAAATGCATTTTTTTTTTCAATTTATATATTAACACTTACTGTACTAATTGTTTTAATTGGAGCAGGAATGCGATTAATATTTAGATGATATATGATGTTTTAAGTACATTAAGTATTATAATATGCTATTAAAATTAAATGTTCAATAAAATTATACAGGATTTGACGATGCCGAACTTTGTCGAACTTTACCGAAATTACCCGAACCCGTTGCTACATACGGTCTTATATCCTTTACAGGGAGTTTTAAAAGTAATTCATTAGTAAATCCTCGCATATTACAGCATTACAATCGGTTTTTGTATGAAAACCAAGAAACGATTGCTATACAGTATGTCGTTGCAAACGTTTGGTAAGTATATCAACGTGATTCGATTTCAAATGACCAAATAAGTGTGTAAAAAATAGTAGGTATTTTATATCTAACATATCTATATCCTTTTGTAAAGACTAGAGGGTATAAATATGATCCGATGATCTATTTCATATAAGGTAACTTGTCACCTTTGTTAATATTACGTATTTGTAAAAGAACAATAAATTTGCAAATCATTTACGCAATATGTGAAAGACAATATTAAGATCTGTATAGGGTCATGAAAAAAATAATTATGCACTATTCTTTTCTTCACAGTCATAATATGATCATTATAATCCATACCTCATTGATTTATCGTCACACTTATTGAAATGCGTGTAAAAAATATTGTCAATTAAATCCTGTTTCAATTACACGTGTTGTTATATTAACTATTGATACAATTACGTAGGTATGAGACGTAAGTATAAATAACTATGACCAAACCAGTTTAAATGGTGATTTGTAATATATTCTTTATTAATAATATCTTATGTATGTACGAGATTTGAAACAATAGTCTAAAATAGAAGATATTTATATGTGAATTAGAGGATGTTAAAAATTTGCAGAACTTTTATATAATCATATATATATATATATATATATATACATGGAGCATGTATGTTGTGTGTGCTAGAATGCCTGTTCTTAATTCTGTTATGAGGTTAAATTCATAGACTTTATAAAACTTTTACTTTGTACTGCTGCTAGGTTTGAATTAAAAATGTTCTATTACTCTTCATGGTTCGGCTAATGAGAATATATTTACTAACCTTTTATTTACCACTTAAGTATACATAATGGAAAAAGGAGTCATTTAAAGAAGACTACTTTCGGACGTTATTGAATAAATAACATACACTACATTCATACACGTATATACTTGTAATTCACAACTACTTAGTCACAACAACTTAGTTTATCTCTAAACATAATCTGACAAAAAATAGATTAAATTCTAGAGAATACTTTAATAAATGCATAACTCTATTAAGCCTTCTCTCATATTTGTTTTGAGACCAATATAGAATTTATAAATAAACTTTATATAACGCTTTTTATTACGGAAAAAGTTATAAACAATTTATATTGTAAATTAAAGAAATAATGTATACAAAAAAATATGTCAAATATTCTAGAACCATTTATAGATCAATTATAACTATAATAGTCTATAAATATAAGGAAGCAATTTCATTGTAGGCGTTCAAAGAAATATACATAATAACATACAATGATAATTAGAGCAAGATGAATAGTGAGACAGCCATTTAAGGATCGACAAGTATTACTAACATAAGGCTGCGTTCACACTATCTTAGCTGACGACAAAATGTTTTTTGAGTTTTTACATATATTAAACAAAGAAATAGGTAATATATATGAAAAAAAAAATGAATATTTTGTGTACGTTTATTGTAAAAATATTATCAAATTAAACATTTATATTATATTAAGTTTATGTGACATTAAATAAGCGGTATCAAAAAGCTTGAAACAAAACTTCCGTGATGTATTCATTCTGTCATAACATGATTCAATGCTCTCATAACATTATCATTATTTTTGTTTTGAAGTTCAAGGATATTATTCGGTTATATATATGGTCAGAAATGTTTGACAATGCACTTGTACTCACAAGCTTGTACTTACAAACATGTTCCGCAAATTGGTAAGATATTTTTTCAATTATTATATATACAAATTAAACTTATAGAATATGCATTATAATTCATTTAATACAATGTAATGTAATGGTTGCATATTAAATGTATACTATGTCTGCCAGATTGCATAAGAATATATTAGAGTTAAGACCTTAAGACATATACTATTTACTATGTTAATGTCTTGTAGTTAATAAGTATGTTGTTATATAGTTGTGATATAAAAAATAAAGCGATGTTTCGCTTATATCAAGGGATAAAACAATTTGAACGTTTTTTTTCGGAGGTATCATATTCGTGTACTACCAATGTTAATTAATTTTTCATTCTATATTTCTTATATTGTATATTTATCATACTTTTTATTTCAGTATATTTATGTTTCATTAAGAAGTATGTAAGTAATTATATTTATGTTTCTACTTACAGTTCGCTCTCTTCGCTGTCTTGGCTGTGGCCTTCGCCGCTCCAAAACCTGAGCCATCTCCACAGCTGGTCACTTACTCAGCCGGCCTGGACTATGTCTATCCTGCTGCTTACTCAGCCAGTCTGCCATCTGTAGTTTCTCCGTACACTGCCCCACTTGCTCCCCTCACTTACTCCGCGTACCCAGCTAACGCGTATTTCGTCCGTTGAAATTATCTATGATATAACCCTGGCGACTTTAAATAACTTCGGCTTTTCAATAAATTAACTTTCAATTGCAATAATTGTTTTATTTCTATATGTTTCACCTTAAGAAATTACTAAATTCCGTGCATATGTTTGTTACGAAGAAACCTGACTCATTTGATTAAGACGAAAGTAATTGTACGTACTTATAGAATACACTTGGAAGGAGTAAAAACATAAGACAAAAAAATCTTTTTAAATGATTAAATTATGCAGATTTATTAGATATTTTTAACTTAGTTTTTAATATTAAAAATATTATAACGTTATCAGAAATGAAAAAGTGATTTACCTAACCATTATTATTGAACTTTAGATGAGTAAGATTCTGTTATGAAGGTAGCTTTAATAGACTAGAAAGAGTTGGATATTAGAGATACAATGGATTATTAAAAAACATTTAGTATTAATTGAATAAATGAAAATATACAATAATGAATATAAATTTGTTCATTGAAATAACATTAGATTATACCGCGGTATAAACGGACTTAAGATAAATATAAAATTGTCCGGCACTAGGTTAGAAATAAAAAGGATTGTATGTTTAATTTATGTTATGTTTAATTAATGATTGGGTTTAGAATTAGGAACAGTAAGTTCATTTTTAGTTATAGGTCTTGAAATACAAACCAATGTTCACCTCTTAATTTGAATTTCAAATAAAGACGAGCTTTAAAATACTATGTTTGATAGTTTCTATAATTATTAACGACTTTAAAAAAAGAGGAGGTTCTCATTTAGTTTCAATATTTTTATGTTCAATGTAGACAACATTGAAAACATCTTTTCAAAACTTTTTAATTGTTTAATTTTTTTACTTTCTCCAATTAGAAGTTTTAATAATTTTCATATTTATTTATATTTTAATACTTTTTACTATCTAATACGGTTTTATCTTAAATCTAATTGGTAAAAGTTGAATGTGACACCGTACTACTTTAAATATGCCTAAATGTATGGAAGCCTAAATGAAAAATTTTAAATGTCATTTGACTTCTTTTTGACAGGAATACTAAGGATATTTTAATTTGAATCATATGAGATTTGTATCGTTTCGTAAATTCAACAATTTTTATCTAAAATATCTCCCATCCTATTTTACCAAATCTTATTTTCTTATTCATTTTAGCAACGATAAATAATTAATATATTTTTTCTTTGACCTTAATAATTTGAAAATAAATGCCATTTAGGTATACCTAAAATTTCAGTTTGCATTGTATAATTTGTGTTGTATAATTCGTTTGTTGACGATTTTGACTGTTTACTGTAGGTTTATGAGACAGGAATAGATTGATTGCAAAATAGTGGTATTTCTGTATTCTATTTAACTGCACTATGCTAAATTTATATCATTAAATTTGTTTTATTCCAATGAATAGGCTTGTCATTGCACAAATATGAATTTCACTTAAAAAATATTATTTCTTACAAGAGTAATAATAAATTTTTTATAATGTTGAAGATCATAATCACTAAATATTTAGGTAATATTTACTTTTGTAAGACCATTGTTAGTATTTTATTTGTGTCTTCTTATTTTTAATATTCTTTCCCAACAAGCAAGTGACCTGATTTTCGATGAAAATACTTGCTAATATTCCGATCATTAGAAGAAAATATGTTTCTGTACAAGGAATTTCTTTATTTAGATCAACTTCAGTAAAAGTTATTTACGAGCCCTAGAAAACTTAATTAGAGTGAAATAAAGACGAAATATTTTTTCCATTAGAAAAATGGATCACCATATAATATTATTTGATGTTTTTAAATTGATATAATTTTCGGGAGTCTATTACAGTACAATGAACCTTATGAAGTCGTTCTTGCCCTGTTATCTAAGCATACCCTTATGTCATTTCCACAAGCATCGTGATAAAGGTCAAAATGATTTGGCGACGTTAGAATCATTTACATAATACATACGGAATATTTGTGTTTAAAAGAGTGCAATGTCATTAATAACAAAAGCGGTTGCCATATTCGTATCATGTTCAAGATTTGTATGAAACAAAGGAACCTAATTGTAAATGTAGTGCTCGTCTTCACAATTTATTCTGTATTCATTATTTACATTTGGTCTCTGTGTTTTATACTTTATAGTTCAATACCTCAAGGACACGAGCTTGTATAAATATTGGTCAAATAATAAAGAATAGGACAGTGTGATTGCGAAACCAAAAGAAGATCGGACCTTTTCTGTCATTAAAATAAACTCTTCGTTCCTTTAAGGCTTTAAAATGATCTCCAAACTGGTAAGCCGATAGACAATTTATCTTATTAAAAAAAATTATGACATTTCTGTATCAAATCTTAAAGTATCATTATTACTGACTCTTAATCTTCTAATTTAATTGGAACTGAATTTCTCTTTTCTGTTCAAATAATTTAGATTAAGAAATATTTGTTATATGAAATATGAGTATTAATTTTGATATATGCTTGTACTCGATACTTTTGTGGATAACATTTACAAACTGAGTTCAAAGAAACATGTTATGTGATTATAAAAGTTTAGAATGAGGTGGTAAAGTGTAATATTATTGTATGTTTGTATTTTATGTTTTAATAAAAGTGGAAGGCTTAATTACAAAAAATAACTATGAAATCGTTTTGCTTTCAAGTTTGTCTGGCATAATTTATATACTTTTTTTTTTTTTTTACTAAAACCTGAAAAGTGATAAAAAACAACTAGTATCTTAATTATCTATATTAATAATTTCAGATTATACTGTTCGCCTTGTTTGCTCTGGCCATGGCTCGACCTCAGCTATACCCTGGTTACGGCTACAGTGGTTACTCCTCCGGTTATCCAAGTTACAATGGTTATTCCGCATATTCAAATCCTCTAGCATATTCTGGATACCCAGCTTATTCCGGTTACCCATATAACTATGGTTATGGTGTGTATTAATATTAGTAAATAATATCAAAAAATATGTATGGGATAAAATGTTTTTTTCCTTTCATTAAAGACCAGATACGATTATATATATTTTATATATAATGATTTCGTAATAAATGGAATTTTCTTCCTTACCTTCTTTATTTCTCATTTAATAGTATCAAAAATATAAACAGATATAAGAATATCTCATTTATGATATAGTATACTAAAATATTAATAATATTATCATAGTACAAGATTTAGTATATTGTTATTCTAAAGCATTTCGTATTCTAAATTTCATACAAGTTTTTATTCATACAAGTCATACAAGTTTTTATTTCTTACAAGTTATAACTAACCTCTGAGAAATATCACTTGTGTCAACCTTTATATTTAAAGACTTAGTCGTCGTCATCAGCCTATCAGAGCCCACTGCTGAGCAAAAGCCTCTTTCTCACATGGAGAAGGTTTGAGCATTAAATACTTTTGCATTGCTCAAGACGGGTTGGTGATTTACAAGTCCAGGTTTCCTCACCGTCTGTCAGTGGTATCTAAATACTTTTAGAATGTACATATGACTCGCAAAAATTACATTGGTACTTGCCAGGATCGAACCCACTTCCTCAGGCACGAGACGCGGGCTTTTAACCACTAGGCCACCACTGACTTAGTATACAAATACTAACAATAAGTTCTCAATGAACTATAGATTTGTGGAAATCTAAATAATATTCAGGAAAACTGAAATTTAATTTATAAATTGATGTTTCCAAGGATTATAGCAACGGTTTATCATGTAATAGCCTTAAACTATACATGTTTAACTTGTTCTTAACATTGCTTACCAGTATTACCTAACGTTTACTTAAACTTTAGTTCTTGCAACAAATAAAGTAACATAGAACAAACGTAATCAATATCATGTTTACTGTTTGATGTTGTGTAACCACTAAGTATATAAAGGGAGTTGATAGATATTGTTTCGACTTATTAATTTCGTCTTAATTTCTATTAAGAAATAAATAATTCTGATGGCTTAATCTCAGATATGAAAATAGATAACAAGTTACATTAAATGCTTTTGAAATCAACATTTGCAATAAAAAGTTATGGAATAATAATAAAGAATGGGCACATATATATGTATTATGAAGTCATGACTTTTTATACTAGACAGGGCTAACAGTACCTTAGTACCTACTGTTTACTAGAATTTAGAAAATAATGCTCATAAAATATTAAAATGAAGATCATCAGAGATAGAGTAGTAAGACATATGTAGTGTAGTTGGTTAAATGAGAAAGAAACAAATTGTTATTTATTACAATTAAATAAAAACAAGAACTAAATGAATATCTCGAAATTAACTCTAAGACAATCAAAGCATTCTTCCAAATAGAAAAATTAGGGTAATTTGAATAGAACGCTTTTAAGAGGAGAGATAATAATAATTAGAGTGTCTTTAGAAAAAAATATGTATGTAGATAGTCTAGTTTCCTTGGCCTATTAGAAATATGTTTTAGTTCTCAAAAAACGGTCAGAATAAACTTCATCCGTCTGTTCAAATTGACTCATCTAAACTTCAGAAAATCAGAACAACAGCTAGCAAGCTATAGAAGTTGCTAAGTTAATATTTTTTTGTTGAAATTAATAGATAATGGGTAATGTGGGATAGATAGATATTTTATTACCCTAGCTGGACTGGTTTGAAACAAGTCAAGGTTAAATATATACCCAAATTGTTTATTTGTGTGCTATAGAAAATATATTATTAGTTAATCACAATGTGCAAGATATGTGTCAGAACAGATTTGATTCAATAAAAAAAAAAACTTGAATATTCAATATGGTATAACTGTGGATCACTCTAATACTTATCATACTCTTATAAATTATATTACAAGCTATGTTTTTTAACGGGTATGTTTTTAAAATATGTATTAATACAATTTGTTACGTGGGCCGAAATAATATTAGAATTGGACGAACGTCGCCTGGGTGATATATTTTTATATATAACATTTATGATGAGTGACGTTGCTTACTCGGCGGAACCAACACCTGGATGCATGACAACATAATGATTCCTGATACCATGTAAATATTTTGATGACATTACAGCGAGGCGATCAAGTAGGTTTAGGAAAATTGATGAGTTTTTCAAATGTATACGGTTATATAAGATTTATGCGAGTACACGTATAAATGAAACCAAATTTTTCGGATGCTTCGCGTTTTTAATTACTCGTATTTGATCTCGTATGCCCGCGACCACAGTTGCTGTAAAGGAACCGAAACGTATGGAATATGTGGAAATATGATAATTAAAAACGCGAAGTATCCTTAAACTTCATTTCATTTTACAAATGTAATTTTTATTATAATACATTTCTAAAATTATGCAGTTTTCCTGGAAGCTCTGACTTTGTGGCTAGCATTTTATATAATAAGTATAATAATATTGTTCCATATTAGTTAAATTTAATGTTTTGAAGATAAAAAGCTTACTAGTCCCAATATTTAATAAGATGTTCCGTACGCGCTACATATGAAGAAAAAAAAATGAACATTGCCGGGGCGACATCTTTGTATCGGTAAAATATATCGAGTGACGCCGCTGACTTTGCGGAACGAACACCAAGCCGTGTGAACCAGAAGATTCCACATACCACACAAGCAATAGAATGCCATTGTCATACTAAATCGGGGAAATCATAGTCTTAGGTAAAGGTTATAAATTTTAAAATGTAATTCGTATGTTAATATAATATACATATAAGTATGTTTCGTAGTTTTCCTGGAACCTCCGGTTGCCACCCTATATAATTAAGACAATCAAAACTCAAAGACAACAAATTGCAGATCGTTTTTATTTATATTAATAGAAAAAATACCTAGTGCATTTTTAAACACAAAATATTATATTTGTTTGGTGGACTTTAGTTAGAGACGGTTAAGCAATTTTGTATATAAGTCACGTATTTTATTGTTTATGTTATTGGTATATATTAAAGTCGAATATCATAACGACTTTAAAGAACGGCCAATTGTTCGTAACTTTTATTTTATTGCCATCGCTTCCCGGAAAAGAACACTGACCTCTGCATATTAAAGTGACTATTTATTTTGCTTTCGTAGTAAATAGCAGCGTACAATACTGTATTTTCAACTATTATGAAGATAATCAAGATGAAACTTCTATAATTTTCATTTTAACCTCGTATATACTAATTAAACATAACTATAATTTAATTTTTAACCTTGTCGTCATATATAATATAAGTTAAAATACTTTCCCAGAATAAACAGATTCCTTAGAATACGGAGATCAAAAAAAAAAAAGTTATAAATAGTAAGAAACATTCATATATTTAAAAACACCTTTGAATTTGAGAAAAGAGATTTCGAATCATACAACATACTATTTTATCTTACAACAGTCGGTTCACTGTAGTAATTTTCTTATAAGCATAATTTGTCGTTGTTACTTTTAGCTTTAAACAACGATGATACATTCTAAATTTTATTCAAAAATAAAGAGTTTTTGTATAAAAAAAGGCTTGAGCTCGAGCTCATGACTCTATTTTAGTTTTCAAACTTGTAAGATTCAAAATGATGTCACAATTTCTTTTTGGATTGCCACCCATTGCACAAACTGAACTTGTAGATATATTTTCAGGGAATAATCAAGATAATATTCAAAATTTATTGCAAGATTTCGTCCTTATTAAATTGCATACAAATAACTTGTAAGTTGAATATTAGCTTGTGACAAATACGATTGTTTATTTGTTGATGAATGGTAAACTTTTTGATGTTTTATTATAATATAAATACTGTTTTTTTAACGCTTTCATTAACTTAAATCTTTTATTCTAAAACAAGAAACTATTGACGGCTTATAGAATAAGATGATTGCAAGCGAACCAGCGGCCAAAACCTTGTCTTTTTGTAAGCTAATAGCAGCAGCTGCTTAATTACACCGCTTTATTTAAAGTTTAATTGTATTGTACATACATTTTTATAAAAACAACTTCCTGTAAATAGTTATGCTCAATTACAATTAGAAATTAACACGACATTGCTATCATTTTTATTATAAGTTAATATGAAATTAACTGTTCCTGACAATGAAATTATGCATCATTTTCTTAAATAAAATAACAAAAAAAAAAAAAATAGATCCTGAAAATTAGTGATTATTTTGTATCAGCTTCATCAACAAGAACGTTTCGATGCTATTTTTTAGCCATAAAATAATATTGCTATGAAAATGAAAATGGTTTATTTAAAATTCACAATTGATCTGTATAGATTATATATTATAACTTTACTAAAAGTCGCATTACTTTATAAGTTTTGCAAATATTATACAAATTGAATAATATGTTTGTGAAAATCTCAGGAGTTCTTTAAATATTGACACTAATCTCTTATCAATCCCAGACTCATATATCGGTCACATCTGGATGTGTCCAATGTTATAATAATATTGACTCAACTCAAACGGTTCAAGTTTACATAAGTCTCGTAATTTTGTGAAGAAGATTTATTTAAGAATATAATATATTTGCTAGTCGAATATTTGAATTCGGTTATTTTTATTGAAGAATTTTTGTTAAGAAAATGCAATAGCATTAAATATTGTCGCGTGTATGTCACCACGTTGTAATGTTGAATGGACTGAGTTGTCATATTAAATGACTGTCATGTAATAGAGCACTTACCCGGATATTGACTATTCATATAATAGGTACATGAATATATTAGTTTGAAGATCAAGGACGGTTTTTATCAAAGCAGTTGTCTTGGGCGTGGTCGGAGTTGTATATATAAAATGGAGCGGTTTCTATTAGCTATCACTTGAGATATCCTTACCAAGTAACTCAATAACCATGTTCTACAGAGTGGTGAGTATTATTTTTATATAAAAAATATATATAATATTTCCGATAATCATTTTATAATTTTTTATTTAAAAAAAGTTCTTTAAGTATTACAAAAAAAAAAAAAATATATTGTTTATAATTTAAATCTATTAAAATCTGCAAATAACAAAGCAATAATTCTATATAACCTTTGAAGCAACGATTTAACATAGCTTTGTATTATGGACTACCATTAAAATTTTCATAAAGGTATCACCATCTTGTGCTATAAAGGAGTGAACACAATTAAATATAAATATCTCTTGTTATTGGTAAAGACCAGATCACTATAGGGATTCCAATTCCAGCTTTGAAGGGAATAAAGTCACATAATACGCGGCCCCTCACCCTTTGACACTTAAGGTTAACAAAGGTTCTTATCCCATTACTATACCGACCTTAACAAAATTTACGAAACGTGCTTATTCTATATTATCTTCATTCCTGTCTCCATGAAAGTAAAAGAAGCCTTATGAACAAAGTCATTGACCACTACATTTAATCATATTACCACGATTATTTGACGAGTATTTGACCTTTAAGTTAACAATGAATTTATTATGTTTTCATTTGAATTCTAGTTCTTCTTCCTCGCCGTGCTGGCCGTGGCTTTCGCCAGCCCCAAGCCTGATCCCCAGGTCTTGGCCTACTCTGCTCCTGGCTTAGTAGCAGCGGGCTACCCTTACTATGGTGGACTCTACGGCGCTGCCCCCTATGCGTATCCATATGCTTATAATCCTTACTTAATTCGCTAGTTCCACAACCAATGCCACAAACCTAAGTTATTTGTATTAAATCATTTCATTTTTCTTCACAGTCAACAGCTTAGGTTGTAGTTGAAAAACAACATTAACTGTTGATTTGGTAGACATATGAAATTTGTACTTTTGTTTGTGGCAACGACTTCCGCCTGTTTAATGGTTTTGTAATGCCTTTCGTGTAAATAAAATTCTTTTGCATATTTTTGTATTTGATTTTGAAAGCTCTGCATATTATTATGAATTAATACAAATAGATTTTGATATGAAAAACGAATATATAGAAATATGATAATTAATTAATCCGAGGTTATCTTAACTATGAATTCCTTATACCAACACTATTTTGTTCACAAAATTTTATAAAACATATATTAAATTAACTTAAGTCAATAAATAGAATTTGAATTAAACTATTATGATGAGCCCATTCATGTACGTAAATTGTCTTATCAAAATTTATATCATATATGTAGATTCTACAGTATTATTTTGTTTGTTCGTTTCGAAATAGATATATGTAGAATCATTACTACGACTTTTTATGGCTATGTTACTTATAAATACAAGTGATAAATTTAAATAGCATTGAAAGAATATTCTGCTTTTATCGTATAACATAAAGAGGCGATATTTTTATCTTCATTTGCTTGTTTTAGTGTTCGTGCGTATTCCTATCAAAGCGTATAATATCATGTTAAAATCTTTAACGTTAAGAAAATAGTTTCTTTGTTTTAAAAGCAAATGACGTAAGAGCTTCTGACTTTAAAAATAAGAAAAAAAATCGTATTATATTATGAGAAAATTTCTAAAAAGATGTGTAACGCTTTTGAAAAGAAATATAAATAATAATTTTTAAAACAAGATGCTGTAGCAAAATCAATGAATGGCTTTACTATAAGTAAATGTGTTAATATATTTTTATATTATGTTATTATTACTTTTTATACGTAAAAGGCGGTAAACGAGCAGACGGACTACTTGATGGGCAGAAGTCATCGTTGCTAATGGATATCCACTAATGTCTAAAGGCTACTTCACGCAGATATTCTGTCAAAACGTGGTACTTCCCTTATTTAGCCAGCCCATGTTCAAGCTGAAGTTTCTAATAACTTGACCACATCTAGGCTCTACCGCCTGGGAAACGTCTTACTATTCATTATTCATTTAACTTTATAATACATACTATCCAATGTTTATGATTCAAAAAAGAATAACAAAAGTCTATAACATCATGAATCAAAAAATTTATTCTTAAGAATATAACAACAATCAATCATACAAATATTTCAAGCGATATCGATCGAGATATTATTATTTGCGGTAAAAGTAATCGGCGGCGTATGCGTAGGGTAGGTTGTATGGGAGAGTGTATGCTGAGTTGACTACAGCAGCGGCGGCTGGGAGGTATCTATCTTGATATGTAAGAGAAGATCCGTAGGCATAGCTGTAATCTGCCAAGGTTGATGTTACTGGGGCAACGGGAGCAACTGGTGCGACGGGTGCAACCGGTGCAACCGGTGCAACCGGGGCAACAACTTGTGCTGCCCCAGGTGCTAGCAGAGCAGCTGAAGCATATGACGGATAGGAAGATAAGAAACCTCCGTTCAAAAACAGGGCTGGATCTGCTAAAACGGAAGACAGCACCGCCGTCAGGGTAATCTGTCGGATTTAAATGTTTCATGTAGTTATTTTACATTTTAGACAAAATAATAGTCATGTATATATAGATATAGAATTATTTTACGCTTTTTTTGATGAAAATAATAAAAAAGGAGACTTACCAAAGTGAATTTCATGTTGGTGTTTTAGAAGTAACCAGTTGTTAGCTATTGCTGACTTGATGGATGTCTGAATAAAACGAAAATAATTTGGCTATTTATTCAAAATGCCAAAAATAGGAACAAAGTGACCAATACAATTGTAAATGTGTGACAGAATCTCTTAGAAATCTATTGCCAAGGTCCGTTTGAATGGTATCATGAGACAAAAGAATGTATAATCTTAATGGAAATAAGTTGGAGAGTCCAAAAATTTTTGTGACCTTGTGTTTACCACATCCTTATAATACAAAGGATAGCTACTCTTTAACAATTAAAGACTAAAACAATAATACAGAACATTACAATAAAAATATAATAATTATTAAGTGACAGTAGTGAAGAGAAACAAGTTGTTAACATGTGGAATTATTAATATAAAAATAATTGTATATATAAATATACAAAAAATACAATAAGTGTGAATGAGATAAATTCTATCAATAATAATCATTACAGAACTCGTTATGTCAGTGGTGGCCTAGTGGTCAGAGGGCCCGCCTCTCGTTGCCGAGGGCGCGGGTTCGATACTGGCCCGGTCAAGTACCAATGTGATTTTTCCGAGACATATGTAGGTACTTTCTGAGAATATTTAGACATCACTGATTAATGCATTCGAAAAAGAGGGTTGATGTCAGGCAGGCCGGTCGTAAAAAACAATTAGATAAAACTATTCACAACATGTTAAGGCAGACCCTGGCTATAGCCGGGAAATTGCCAGGTAGAAGAAGAATAATCATTACAGAAGTCGATGTTCATCGTAGTTATTTATAAAATCAAATAGTATCCTACAAGAAAAAGTATTTTTAATAAAATAACTTTCATCCCACTACTTTAATATACATAGTTATAAATAAAGTTTGTATTGTTATTTCGTGACTATATGGTTAGAACTATAAATAGTAAGGAAAAAATAAAGCACTGTTTCAGGAAAAAGTTACTATCGGCATGTTCAAAATAACGACTAATATATTTTAGAATTTTGTTCAATGGTAAGGCACTATAATTGGATTAGCTATTTTTGCTTTTGTTCTTTTATTGACAACAATATGGTGCTAAGAATGAGGAAGCTCAACTTATTTTGTATTATTATATAATTTAACATGTCGGGGCGACGGACTTAAATAAAGTTTATTTATTATATAATTACTCGATTGAAGAATGTTAAAACGTGCTTTATATAATGCGAATGTGACATAAATTTATCATTTTAATTGCAACCATGTTGGTGATGAAATATACGGAAAGAAATAAAATTACACTGCAATTCTTACCTTTATACAGACAATAATCATGTTTATTTGAAATAGTAATAAAGTATAAAATTGTTTGTATTTACTTAAATAATAAATGCATAACGTTTTATAGAAAATTCAAAAGTAATGATATATGTATAAATTAAACTAAAATGATATGGTACTTTCTATGAGTTGAAAAAGCGTTTTTACCGTAACATAGTGAATGTTTATTACAGAAACATTAACCGTATAATGTTAAAAGTCAGCTATCACAAGAAAAAAGTACCATTAAATTTTCACATCTTAATCCGGATAAAATACGAATTATTCTTGTGATTTTTGTTTAAAAGTTTAAGTTTCATAACGAAACAAATTGACAGAAACAAAAATGTGAGCAAAAGCAAGTCTTTATTCAAATCATTTACATACATACATGTATAAAAATATCATATTATTGTGAATTATTTGCTAAAGTCAAATTTTATACGATCATTGTTTTATAGCAATAATAAAATACGTCAATCCTGCATCATATTAATCAAATTGTGCACATATTTATTGTTGGAGGATAACGAGATTACCTTTCCATTTTAAACCTAGATCGATAAATAATTATATCTTATCACATGAATATTTAATTCTAGTCAATGCTACGTTACCATATTATAAAAGTGGATAAGTTATACATAAATAGAAAATTATAATTTGTATAATTAAGAGCCATTGTTTCAAAAGAAAGAACTATTTTTCTGATGCCGTCCAATGACGCGGATAAATCACGTCATTGGATAAATTCTTTTTATCTTCCCGGTTTAGTATCGAGGTATATAATATGCATTTAATTTCCTTTCGAAAGCCATCATAAAAGGCTGACGTCACCTTTTACTGTTTCATAAGTTTGAAGTGAACTTTAAGAGGGAAAAACTTTAGTAGTAACTGACTTTTACGATCTTTAACCATTCATATACTCACATAAATCTCAGAATGAAGGTTTGCCACGTGCGAAAATACCACGTGCATTTAATAAGAGGTTAGTTTCATATGAGAAATCCCGTTAAATTATATGTATGCTGGAATTAATTTCTCTGAAATTTTCTTTGGTTACCTTTTGTGATTGTCATTATTATTAATTATCAAGAGAAACTACAACTTTGTCACGTACGCGCTACATATGAAGAAAAAAAATGAACATCGCTTGGGCGACCTTTTTGTATCGGTAAAATATCGTATAACGAGTGACGATGCTGGCACCGCGGAACCAACACCAATCCGTGTGACCCAGAAGATTCTACATACCACACAAGGAATAGAATGCCATTGTCATCCTAACATCGGGGCAATCATGTAGTCTTAGGTATAGGTTATAAGTTTTAATATGTAATTCGTATGTTAATATATATATATAAGTATGTATCGTAGTTTTCCTGTATCCTCCGGTTGCTACTCTACATAATTACTTACTAAATAAGGATTTTAAAATAATAACTATGAAATATTTTGACAGACTTTGTGATGCATAGACATTTACTGTCGAATGCATTTGTTACAAACATACACAGACAAAATCGAAGTTGACTTCAATTTATATTTTATTTTCATGTCATTCTTTCTTTTGCTCTCTTTTTTTTGTTTTACACAAAAAAGAGACTAGGGTCTACGTTCAAGAAATAATAATGAATTGCCAATAGTATTACTTTATACAAAGATTTCTCACGGTCAAATTTGAATTATACTTTCTGCGGACATTCGTATTACCGATTTTTTTTATATTTGACGATTATTGAAAACTGATGTACAGAAATAAATTAATAATAATACATATATGTTCAATAGTCAGTCAGTCAGTCAGAGCCTAATGGTTAAAGTGCTCGTCTCTCGTTGCCGAGGGCGCGGGTTCGATCCTGGCCCAGGCAAGTACCAATGTGACTTTTTCCGAGTCATATGTACTTTCTAAGAGTATTTAGATACCACTGGCAGACGGTGAAGAAAAACATCGTGAGGATATCTGGACTTATAATTTCCAAAAAAATAAAAGTTTAAAATCACCAAATATAAGTATAACTTTCATAAATATTGTGGCTTAATAAATACATCTCTTTTTGTTTTAGGTACATACAATTTTCCATTTTCATTTGTGTATGACACGTATATGTGTATTGTTTTAAAGATAGTTATTCTCGATGTATGTATGTATATTGTATCTTAGGGTGTATACGAATAGAGTTCAAAATATTTGTATCATTCTCATATCTTTACCTATTTCTTTTTACCGAAGGTTGTCCATAAGAGTTTGCTATAAGCGGTTACACCACATTTAAATTTACATTTATAAATCTTTTGATACTATTTTTTATTACTTTAACTTGTCTGCTCAAGACCGCGGTTGAGGCAAAGCAACCGAAACGAAAATAGTAGGTATCCAGTTTAAAATAATAAATTACTATAAATCACTATAAATGTAAATAGCACTTAAAAATTTCCTCTAGAATAAATATCCTAAATTAGTTAGTTGTAACAAAAAATTCAATTAATTCACATATTTAAGTACTTTTTCTTTATAACGTTTTGTGTCACTGTAATTAACATGATTATATTAATTAATCAATATATTAGGTTGGTGCGTATGAAATGTCGGATTCTTAAGTGATTGTATAAAACTGCATATCTTTCCTCAAAAGCTGTTTATTTAATTAAAGTATGCTCCATTCGCTTCAATACACTTCTCCCAACGAGATTTTAAGGCCTAGATGCCTGTCTTAAAAAAATGTTGTTCTTTAGAATTAATAAACTCTGATATCGAGTTTTTAGACTGTCTTCATTTTCATAGTGTTTGCCCCTCAAAAACAGCTCTAAATGCTTGAAAAAATGAATATCGGTCGGCGAGAGATCTGGTGAATATGGTGGATGCTGCAAAACTTCATATTCCAGTTCGTTCGGTTTCACAATTGTTTTGTGCGATGTATGCGGCCGAGCGTTGTCATGGAGCAGTAGCGGGCCATGCCACTTGTCCATCTTCTTAACCTTGCCAATCTCAGAAAGGTGTCTCAATATCGTTGTATGGTCAACTTTCATCCTGATAGCAAGTTCCGCTTCCACTAGAGCCTTCAGGTCATCATTCTTCACAGACGTTTTGGGTTTTCCACGCGACTCATTTTGCAGTGAAAAATCGCCAGTCCAAAATTTTTCGAACCAACGCTGCACTTCCCGATCGTTAACCGTATTCTCCGCAAGCGCTTGGTTTATGTTGCGTGCAGCTTTTGCAGCAGTGTTACCAAGTTTATACTCATATGAGAAAATGACGCGAATGTCGGTAGAATTCATATCGGCAATAAACTCAAAAGAAATAACAAAAAAGAAGACTTTCGAGAAAACCTATTTTGTTGAAATTAGTCTCTGGGAATGGACAATACGACTATGAATGAGGTTATGCCAAAGACAAAAGTATAACGAAAACAGGGAGACAAACGTCCGCATGTAAAGAGAATGCGACATTTCATACGCACCAACCTAATAAAAGATTACGAATGTAGCAACTTAATGTATGAAATTCTTTTCAGGTTAAATTTTAAGTATAAAATAAACATAACTGTGTAGTTGTTCTCCTTTCCTGTATCGTACATTTTCATGATTATTGTTGTTCTAATTGGTAAATTTGTTTGATATATTAAAAATATAAGTTTTTATCATATTTGATGCTCCTTATGCTTTAAAACGCTATCAAAATTCCAGGCTTTATTGACCCTATTTTCTTTATAAAAATGTTGTTTTCAAATTGATAAACTTTAAACAGAATACCTCATGTACGATTTATATATTGTTTATTTGTAAGATATGTTCTAAGTTAATTGACCAGTTATAGCAATTGTTATTACAGCCCCTGTCAATATTATTAAAGCAAAATAACAGATATGGGAAGTTTGGTATGTTGAACGTTGGATGTTTATATTATATAGGTGACAATAAAATATGTTATAACATATAAAAGGAATTGGTTGAATTTTAAATTGGTTTTATTTATTTTTTTAATAAAACTTTTGTCAATAGTATTGTAAATAATTTAAAACACTTAATAAATGACCAAATAATAATCACTCTTATCAAGATTATAAAATTCATAATTATAAAAGTAATAAAGGTGAAATAAAAATTACAAGATAATAAAATGAAAATCTGAAGTAATAGACAGTAAGTTTATTGCCAAAAAATAAATACTCGTTTATCGAAATCCATTAAATCATTGCATTCTTTACAAGGGGGTCCAAAGCTCAAAGGTAGTATGAATATGGTGACGCATAAGTGTAGGCGGAGTAAGCGACCGGAGAGTAAGCGCTGTATGCAGAGTAAGCAACCGGCGCTGAGTATGCTGCAGAGTAAGCAACAGGTGCTGTGTATGCTGCAGCTAGTGGTGCTGTGTACACCAGGGGCTTGGCTGCGGCGAAAGCCAGGAGGGCGACGAATAACAGCTGTAGAAGTAAAACAAATATTGTTAATAAAGGATTTATGTGCAATACCTCTGTAATGCAATTTTAATCTTCAATGTCTACAATCTGCAGCTATTTAATAAATTGAAAACACTAAGTTTGAAGCAAAATATTGAATTATGATGGAATCTGATATTACTGTTATATTTAAATGAAAGTAAATATTTATCTATAATTAATTTAAAAAACATGTTTTAAAACTATAGATATTTAAAGATATATGTATTATACTTACCAATTTGAACATTTTGTTTGATTGTTTTGTATGTCCGTTGAACACTGATTGTTCTGGTAAAAACCTGACTAATATATAAGGGACTGTGATGACCCCCGAGTTGGCATCGTATCGGCGCCTGCGCACCTCGTCAAGGACACGCGACTCACGGGACGCGACTCGAATAAACATAGATTGCACATTAGATTATACAGGTTGATTATAGATATAAGCGATAACAACTACTGTATACAGCTACTAACTTAAAATACTTAAAACACAAAAGATTACATTTTTACGTTATTTGGACTGCAGTTTTTAGATAAGGAAAGATCTTTATAATTTTTTATGCAATATATGATTTATTAATCTTATGTAAAAGGCTTTATTAAAAAAGGGAAAAGGGAAAAACTCTAGTAAGACGAAACACAAAACATGACTTTTTGTTTCAGTATTCTTTGTATATTATTGTATGTTGTTAAGTATTGACAACGCAATGTGAATTGATTTTTAAATATTAAATTACTTGAACTATATAATTAATACAATTATAACTTTTATTACACATAATAACACACTGGAAATATTTATTTTGTACCTACAATAAGATCGAAAGAGTAAGGTAAGCTAAATGAATAATATTGTGATCTTAGTTTTTAAATAATCAAAATAATACCTCCTGTATAACAATAGGATCTAGTACGGTGTAGAACATTCGGCGCAAGTGCGGTAACCGCATTTTAATATGGATGTTGTAGTCACTATATTATATTACTCAGGTCTTAAAAACTATTCCAAGGATAATGATAATAATGATACATAAAAATAAAAAATTAAATAGCATATACACGTATGTATCATTTTATTGAATTAAGAATCTTCTATAAAAATAATACTATAGTAAATTGCATATGGACATTGTTTCAGTTAATCTTGAAAAACTAATTTGTTTTTTTCTTTTTTTACTTATTTTTCAGTACCCGTTAAGTATTGCAAAATTTTTGTTATTGACTACTTGGTGAAAGTGAACAAATGTAGAAAATCTTAAAAAAAAACTATGTATTATTAAAGGTGGAATTAAAAGTTTCGATCAAGTAATACGTCATGTTTCTTAAACATTGTGCCACTTAATTGATAATCATAAAATTACTGCGATGATTTAACTGTACTAAATTAAACCAGATTTTCTTTAGTTATAGCAACCGTGTTGTGACTCCTTAAAATCTGATGATTTATGAATGTTTTAAAACATTTGGATTAATTATTGGAACCAAATTTTTGACGGGCATGTCGATTTTTGTCTGCTTTTCATTTAATGCTATTTTTTTGGTAATAAAAAAAGGTTTTTGGAAATAGAAATAATAGTAAAAAAAGACACGTGTTCTTGTTTTTATTTTAAACTAGAAGACACGGCGAACTTCGTATCGCGCTATAATCAAGAAATATCTGTTACGTTTTTTTATTTATATTTTTAGAGTTTACCTATTAAAGCCATAAATCTCCGAGTTTTGAAGTGCGACAGAATGATTGACATATTAGTTAGTTGTCAAATCTAATGTCAAAAAACCGAAATAAAAAAGAGCTGTTTTTAGGGTCTTCCCGGAAATTAATAAAAAAATTTCAGCTTTTAAACCTTCCCTGAAGCTCCACGAACATTTCAAGACTATGATAAGATAAATCCGTTCAGTCGTTCTCGACTTTTAGTGAGACCAAGGAACAGCAATTCATTTTTTTATATATAGATAATTATTTATTACAAAGAACAAAGATCGAGTTCTATTTTAATTTATGTCTACAGACACATTAATTTGTGACATACAAGCAGTTTTTTTAATTATAAAAAGAAATAGTATAGACATAAAAAAACTACACCACATTTTAATAATTCGCTGTTATTATATATTTTTTTCTTTAGAAAGAAAAAACAATAGCTTCTAAAATTTTAATACATTATATATCCAGCGTATAAGTTACCATGGGCTTTAAACAAATAGTCAAATTCAATAATTAAACTACGACATAGCATTGTTTGTGGATGTGTATCCTTAAGAGGTGACCAATGGAAGGCTTACTAAAGGTAACCTTGAACTTGAATGACAGTAATGTATTTAGGAACAACTAAAAATATATCATATGAAACATAAACATGGATATGTTTTTTCATAATATATTTGCTACAATAAATAAGCCAAACGATTCAAAAGCTTTTTTTATGTTACACCTAACTGCTAATAATGTTATAAATCGTTTTCTTAAAGTACATTTTCGTGAAACCTTTTTGCTCTGATACTGCATACTATATTGGAAATTACTGAATATGTATCTATAATAACATTATATTCCATAGAGCGCTACCATAGTCTAGTTATGGCAGAATTGTGACGTCATATTGTTGAGCCATTTCCCTCCTATATAGTTAGTTACCTTAAAAGTTTCTAAGAAATTGCGTCATAACATGTGTCACCTATTGTACCATTGTTGGCTGCCAATTTTCTAAATGTCATGTTAACATAACTGATTAATTCATTTCGATACATCATCTTGTAGGTTTGTTATTCTAACCCATTTATAATGTTTAATAATTCTTGTAATATATAAGAACATAAGTAGTATTTTATCAGTCTTACGTAAAATAAATAAGATCTCGTTTCCGATATGTTATTTACACTTTATTGTACACAAACAATATAGAATAAACTCTGGAATAAAATACATAACACTGTGTAAACAAGGAATTACAAAGGGTTGGTCTTATCGCCTGAAGACGAATTGTTTGAAAATGTTTTTTCTAGGATCATAAACTTATATAACAATATTTATATAATACTGACAAATAAAGGTTTTGGTACAAAAATATCCGTAATAATCTGATATATGTGTAAAGTAAGAAACTTGTTATGTCTTTCATAAGATATTTATTTACCATCAAGAAACTTTCAGTTTGGTCTCATATATTAATTCTAAATGAAAAATATAGGTAGACGTATAATTTTACTGCTAAATATATAATATTATGTTACTGTAAATTATTATTTATGACAGATATAACTGTTAAGATACATTAAAATCTATGACGTATAAAAAATGCTAGTATGCTTTTCTATTAATTATACTCTAAGTATTAAAAGTAAATTTTAATGAGATCTAAGACTTTCGCGAATATCTATTTAAATACATCTTATATGTTTGGATTTGCTACATTTTTTTTTATTATTCTAACGAGACATCTTGGCTATCCGTGATCATGGTTCGATCAAAGTAACCGAAACGTGAAGAGGATGTGGCTTAAAAAAACGCATAGTAATCCGAAAATGTTAGTTTTATTTAAAAGTATATTTTGCATCGTGTTGCATAATTTTAATTCAACAATAATTTGTATAAGTGAGGACTTTTTTAATCTCATTTGTTTGTAATACAATAATGGTATAAAAAATCTTTTGTTTAAATATTTTAAGAAAAAAACTAAATGTTTTATTTTGTTTTATGACATTATTCTTAAAGCAAGTAAATTAATTTGAAAACGTCTCAGAATACGTAATAGTGTTCTAATTAAAAGACCTTGTAATTATATCGGTGACATTTAGTTAATCTCAGGATAACAATATTGATGTTGGGATAGATAGCAAAACTTTAACAATAATTGGAACAAGTTTGATCAGAATCCCTTAATTATTTGTTGAGTGAATATCTATAAATAGATAAAACACAGCTAAGCATATAGTACAGATAACATTTTACAAGTTCAACTCATTTCTTCCTTTTTAAACAATCCATATGTCTTGTTAATCAGTTAAGGGAAATATAATGAAAAAATTATAACGGTTTGGGCAGAAGTTTATTTGGTCATTAAAATCATATCAAAATTTCTGAGTTCACTTTAACAATAACGGTGCACTGTAAGCAGCTAAGGGAGCAGAATAGGCTAGGGGCGCTCTGTATGCTGCAAACGGTGCGGCATAAGCTGCAGCAATTGGAGCTGGGTATGCAGCACCAACGGGTACCGAGTATGCTGCTGCTACCGCAGGTGCGGCTACAATGGGTGCGCTGTAGGCCACAGAGTGGATTCCGGGTTTGGCAGCAACAAGCGCCAAAAGAGCAGCGAATATGATCTATATAAACAAAATAGTATCAAGAAAATTTTATATATAAAAACTTACAAAATAGACTTTATGTCATGTAATTGTATTAATCGAATAGTTTTATGAGTTTCTCCTCTTACCTGTTTGAACATTTTGGTTTGTTGATGTTGATCCTTAACTGAGTGAAAGAATGGAATGATGTTTGATACAAAAACTATTGGTCTTAAATACTCGTGAAGGAAAAATATGCTGGACATGATTTGGGGTGTTTGTTAACTGACGCAGAGCGACTACCCTGCTCTGAATTCAAGACAAACATCTTGATAACATTAAGCAGAAGGTAACCAGCACTTTTATGATATAATTTTTCTACTTTTTTCCATTTAATATACTTAATAATTATATCCTTTCAAAATATATTTAAACGTAGTTTAGATTATTGTATTATAATATTAGACCTTTAATGTCATTTCTGGCCAGAGTTGTATTATTGTTCAATTGATTAGAAAAAGATGCATGTATATGAATTTGTATTATTTCCAGTTTTGTCTAATGTTTTTATCGAATTGCCTTTTTATGTATTTTCGGAGGTAAAAAAACGTATCCTTAAATGAATTATCTAATTCGTAAACATACGTATCTACGTTAACCATCTCACAGCTATATTTAGAGTCTTAATTTCATATAAAATACAACTTTGTTCCTAATGAAACCTATAATATTAATAAACGATAACTTTTATATCATGGTCACGATGTATAGGCCACTTCAAGTTTAATCAAAATAAGCTTAGCTTCTTCTGTGCGAAAGAGAAATAAACAAATATATAGCTATATAGTATGATTATAATATGCACGAAAAATCTTCAAAAACTTAGTGAAATTACAAACTTCATCTTATGTTAAACTGGTATCAAATATACAACAATATTAGCTGCAGTCTTATTTTTGGTGTAAAATAACTATGCTCTAACAACCAAATATATGTCTTAAAATAATTAAATTAAGTTAAAGTAAAAAAATTGTGAGCTACTGTTTAAATCATCCACTTCGAATGCTAGGCTCGCTCGTTGCGTCAGAGGTTAGCGCGCGCGTGTCTGGGCCCCGACTTACTATTGCACCACGCTGGAGGTCAATGTGCCCATTTAATGATTATACAGGTCATTCATGGTTTTCCTGATCTTGATATGGTTGTTATCGTTACTTACAATACCGTAGTACTTTTCACAACTTTGTTAATACAGTAAACATTACTAACCTTTTAAAAACATTGAATTTATTAACTCAAATATTTTACAAGTATACTATAGCAAATATCCTTATTAATTTATCATCTTGCTGAGTATTACATAATTAATTGAATCTGAATCCGACAGAATTATGTTACTATGGCTAAATTTAACGAGATTACGTGTAATTGAAACATATGATGTCAATAAATGTCTAGTTAATTTTATTATTATAAACTTATCATTATGTGATTACTTTTACATGAATGGTATTAAAATCTTCCACGAAATCTATTATATGTTAAGATATAAAAATATAACTTGACTACGTCATTGTATATGCAATAATCTATACAATTTTTCTTTTTCAATACTGTAAGATACTTTTACAGGATAAACAATGTTATTTATAAACAATTAACACACTTTGAAACAATTATGTTTATTAAATAATTAACCATATATATAATAGCCATAACTGTGAAATTATTTATTTGCATATTAATACATTCTACATACTTGTTTTAATAAACTTTATAGACGTTTGATGAAAATTTATTGTAAACTATTTGTAAACCATATTGCTCCATGGGAAACTTTTGAGAAAATCTTTTAAAATAGTTCAAGTACATTGTCTGCCCTTCAACTGGGGCACTAAGCGAAGGTTGTTGTCTTTTAAAATTGCTTCTCAACTTGAACGGGATTGGTATCGAATATCAATCTTGAATTTTCATACATTTTGTGTCATACAAATAATTGTTCATGTACATATTTTTAAAATTAGCTTCCAATAAAAATAATTTTAAAGTTTATTTATAGTACATCTCGTATTTAGAACTTTTAAATTATTTAGCCACAATCAGTGTGAAAAACGTATTTTTAAGTTGAAGATACAGTTTTTAAAACTCATATTTAGGAACATATAAGAGAAAAATAAAAGAACGCAAATAACTTGAATATTGGAAAACAAAAATAATCTTTTGAAAGAAACTATTTGAAAATTATTTGGATTGATTAATTACGATTCTTAAATGAATTTGATTACAGATATGTAACAAATCAAATGCATCTTTAAGAAATATCTTAAAGATATTTCTTAAGTGAATACACTTTAAATGGGATGCACAAGAAAATTTATATTTAAAGGCATAGATGTTGATTTCAAAAAGAATATTTTTAAATAATAATAGTTTGAGGGACGTTATCGCTTTTTTTTATAAATCTTTAAAAAAATATATTTACATATAATTCGAGCCATGAATGATTTAATTCAAATAAAAATTTTATGGAAAAAAGTCTAGGAATGCTTTAGATTTTTCTTGTTTTGCAATTGTATCATTTCTTATTCTTCAACTAGTTTTTGCCCGCGACTTCGTCCGCGTTAATTTCATCTTTAGTAATATATGTATAGCTGACCGGGCGAACTCTATTCCGTCCTAGAGGCCATAAATAATCAGGTTTTTCCTGTTTCAATCGAACAGAATGATTGACATATTAGTTAGTTGTCAAATCTAATGTCAAAGAAACCATTTGTATGGGAAATAGAAAAGGGCAGTTTTTAGGGTTTTCCCGGAAATGAATCAATTTTTCTCACCTTTTATACCTTCCCTGAACCTTCACAAACATTTCAAGACTAAGATAAGATAAATCCGTTCAGCTGTTCCCGAGTTTTAGCGAGACTAAGGAACAGCAATCCATTTTTATATATATAGAAGATATGGATAAAATTTTACAGTATTAGCAGAATTAAGAAAGTGGAATTAAAATAATAACATATTTGTAAATCCAATAATCATTTCAAGGTTATAATATAAGATCTGTAAGCCCGTTTTTTGAACATTCTTCCAAAATTCTTCAAAGATTTATTGAGATGAAATGTCAAAAATATGAAGATACAAGAAGAGATATTTTAAGCATTATAAATTCTGATCGCGGGTGTAAGCGATTGATGTACCGTGGTCAGCCTCGGAGCAAGAGTAGGTACGGGGGGTTTTTAGTCAGCAGGAGTCTGACACTCCCTCTTGCCCCACCCAGGACAAGACAGGTCATTTGATGATTTTTCTCCTTAAAACAAAGGTTTTGTAAATTCTATAAGAATACAATTTTTTCGTTGCAATTTAAATTATTAAAATACAATTCTTACCAATTACATATGATTTATTTATAAGTTTTTTCAATCTATCAATTTTTACGAACAAAATGTCATGAAGAAAATGATCAAATCATTTTATTTTGTCACTATGAAGTACTATTTTTAATTTTACAAATAAACAATATTATAAATAGGTGTTTGTTACGAAATTGTTGATCATCGGTATTAGTGTAAATAAGGTAAAGATCGATAAGGTATCATCTTTCACTTGTGTTAAACACAACGATTAAAAGTTATACTAGTTGGTTCAAAACATAAACAACTCAACAAACTATATGATTTCAAACTTTTTGAGTCTTATTTATTAACAAAAACTTAATGATAATATAATTCTTAATGAGTTAATAATTTCTTTTAATAAATGATGTGTGTTATAAACTTTTTTATGCTATTTTGGATAGAATATTTAGCCTAAAAAATATATGTGATAACACAATGATGAACCTTTAAATACCATCACAAATAAGATATTCCTAATAATAATATATGTATAAATAGATAGCGTAGGACGGGTTTGTCTGTTGGGTGTAATTCCTATGCGTCATCGTGGTGAATGTGAACGATTGCATGATATCCCACTATGGCGATGATTGTAACTGTTAATAGTTTTTGTGGATAAATCAGCAGGTATTAAGAGCTAACTTGCTTGCTGAGAGCCTCATATATCCACCCCGATCATCAGGCCCGGCCGGTTAAGAAAGCTTAATCAAACAAAATGAAACTTGAAAAAATATAAGATGTATATTTTAAGTTAAATGATTATTTCAACTTTAGTGATCAAATACTCGACACAATCAAAAACTTGACCCATCATGACGCAAACAAAAAAACAAGTCTAAATGAGCAAGATTACTAAAGTCCGTGAAAATTATTATCACTTTTTTCACTTTAAGGGAGAGAATTGTGTTAAAATCTTTTGTATATATCACATCCATAAACTACTTTTGTCAAATGTAAAATTGTAAGCTAACTGAGACACAGATTTCATCCTGATTTGACCAAGAATCCTGGTTAACAATTCTCAAAAATTAACTGTTCAGTAGTTTTTTCTTATTGATCATATTCTTTAATTCAGTTCATAAAAACAATTATACAATATTTTAATTATACTTAGTTATATGTTTAAGTATTGTGCAGTTTATTCAGGACGTAAAAATGAAATTAAATAAAAGGGAACATTTATTTTTAAGACGAGATCTTTCACCCAATTCTATAGAAATAGCGATATAAATAATAAATAAATTATTTTTTAACAAATAAAATAACTCATATTATGCTCATTATAATTTATTCATTACAGTACATTGGCTTGGTCATCATCGTTTTTAATAGTTTTCATCAACGAAGGTAGTAAGCACCGTATGGTGAAGCATATGTGTAGGCGGAGTAGGCAGCGACCGGTGCGGTGTAAGCAGAGTACGCCACAGGTGCTACGTATGAT
The DNA here is from genome assembly GCA_916720795.1 of Danaus chrysippus. Lineage (NCBI taxonomy): Eukaryota > Metazoa > Arthropoda > Insecta > Lepidoptera > Nymphalidae > Danaus > Danaus chrysippus. Next base: position 5,501,155 of record CAKASE010000046.1, on the reverse strand, counting down.
GCTGATACACTATCCACATATGCTGCTGCAATTGGTTCAGTGTACGCCACGGATAGAAGGGGCTTGGCGGCAGCAAGGGCCAAGAAAGTGGCGAAAATGAACTGTAAAAAGTAGGTACATAGATAAACCATAATTTTAATAATGAATAGCAACTACATATTTTCACAATTTTACAATTAAATAATCTAAATGAAACTAATGTTTTTCAAATTATACAAAACCTATTGTATTATTTTAAAAAACTATCTGCCCGTGGTCACGGTTGTTAAAAAGTAAATGAAACGTCGGGAGTATGTAGTTTTTTAAAATTATAACATACGCGTAGATAGTCCGAAAAATATTAGATTCATTTAAATAAATGCTCGTGAAAGTCTTAGATCTTATTATATTAAAAAAAATTATTTACATCGTGACTATTAATTATACTTACAAGTTTGAACATCTTGAAATCGAAGTGGTTGTTTCAACTGGGTTGAATGATGTTGAAAGGAGTTCGCTGTCAATTTTATACTAAAGTAATGAAGGCTGGAATGACACTCGCCGGTGTCAACACATACATTGAACGAATATTAGCCTTGGTAAAGGGGAAGGAAAGAAATAATAATTACTACGTCCTCATTTAGGATAGATAATAATTATAATGAATTTATGTTCTATATTAAACCGACATGAAATTTAGATACAAGGTAATTACGGATTAACGCGTAATTTTGTAACATCCCACAAAGTACTGTATGAAAATATATTTATATCAAAATAAATCACTTTTAATTATAAAAATGTTATTGAATACCCTATTTAGCTGCCCACGAATGCCCTATTTTCTAAATATGAAGAATACAAATTTCACAGCTAAGCCTGCTTTAATAATATCTTACAATATACAAAAGATATTTCAGGTCCACTTCGTTAGTACAAATGATTTTCTATCTTTCACCTGATATTTTATAATATTCAATAGCTTCTATGTATATTTGCAAAGGATTGAAAATTATTCAATTTAATTATAATAATATTTTTTTTATATTAAGTCATAGACCCATTATGTTTGTATTGTATTCCATAAATATCTAAGTGATAGCAATATTATTTTTATTTGTTTGAGTCTAGAATTTTTCTCATAATTTTGATAGTAACGGTTGGTATGACATATTCAGTCTGAAATAGTTTTTGAAAATTATTAGTCTACTAGAAGTTATCAAGTACTAGCTTTCCGCCCGCAGATTCGGAGTTCGGTTATATCGCTTTTCCAAGAAAACCTTTCAAAAGTCTGGGATAAAAACTATCCTATGTTCTTTCTCAAGGTCAACTCTATATCTCAAATCTAATCTTTCGATTCTATTTTATATAAAATTCGTGTTTTTGTGTCATATAAGGCTTTTTATTTTAATTGTTATTATTAAGAACTAATATATAAAATAATTTAATATGTATATTTAGATATGATTCATAATTAAACAGTATATTTTACATTATGCGTCTCTGAGTTTATTAATTATTATGACGTTGAAAACACCTTTTAATGGTACAAAAAACCTTTTCTTCTATGTTTCTATTGAAATGTTTTTAATAACATCATTTTCACACGATACTTAAACAGTAAGAAAAGTCACATAAGAGGCTTACCTGCACCTTTTCATATACATATATATAAAAACTTTTAAAAATATTTATATTAAAACTTTATCGTTTTATTTTGTTTCTGGAATCACGACATACATATCAGGTTTTACAAACATTTTAGGAATTCTATACAAACTCATAAACAAGTAACTGTAATTTGGTATTGTAATTAAATTTATATAAGCAATGGGAACTTAAAATAGTCTCATCCATTTATAAGTCGTTCATAATAGTGTTTGTTAAATGACGTGCATACTATATTGATTCTGTTACATAGTTATCCTAAATTGTTTTAATTGAACATACGTAGTGGGTGTTGCATGACTTCTGTTTCTTTTCATAATTATTCTGTTTAATTTTGTACATTTTGCCATGATTGAAGTTAAACTGCATCAAGACTGTGATAAGCAACAAAAATAATTATAAGTTTACTTTTCAGGAGTAACATTTAAAGAAGTCGTAATATGTACTCACAGTTTCAATAAAAAATAGAGTAATTTTCTTTTTAAATATCTACTCTTAGTTACCAAATGTTTGGCTTTTTATTGCCGAGAGTGTGTTTATAATTGATTCATTGCAAGTAGGCTAAGATTCAATATTGAACTGCATTAGATAAAGTAATAGAAAATTTTAATCGCAAAACCAAAAAAAAAAAATGTTTTAACTCTTATATCAAATATAATATCTATTTAGTATCATTTTTTTATAGCTTTGTAATAAATTTTAATAAACTTTATCTGATCTACTTGACTGACTGTAAAATTTTGATTGCATTTTATTTTAAAGTAAATAATCGGTCGGAATCAGATTAATATATAAAAAAGTACTTTCTACTGAAGCAAAAAAAGAATTATTGTTATGTGCGTTCTATGTTTATTTGACTTATCTGTATTAATCCTAATAAAACTTCAGATTATTGTTGTTCTTTCATAAGATCACATTTTTTTTTCAGAATTTTATAGTGCCTGAGGATTTCCTTATGTTTTGCTCTGTATTGACCTCACTTGTCTTTAGGTCTTCTTTGGAGTCATATAAACCTTTGAAATCAGCTCGATCTATGGAGCAATAGTAAATAAACAGCATCTTGGCTTGAAACACAACGAAGATGCGGGGCGGGTAATCCATTAAAATATTCTATGTAATATTTCATATGAAAAACTTCTGATCTTCTTCTTCAACTTAATATCATCAGTAAATATGCTCACTGTTGAACGTTTTATCCAATTACGAGGTTTTCGTTTTGAGACTAAAGGAATTCAGGTCTCTTTGCGTAAACGGGTAAAGGACCTTCCAAAAGATTTATCATACATTCAGGTTCCCTATAAACTAATCAGCTAAAGATTATCTCCTTTGAGCCTCTTACCGAGCACTGCTTCCCTTCCTTTTTCAACATGTAATAGACCTGACAACGACACTACCAAAGTTAAAAAACCTTAGAGTGATTAGAATAACTTTATAATAAGTAGAAAAATAATTATAGTACTGTTTATTATAACGGCTTTTTTAAACAGGTTCAGGTTTAAAATTTCACATTAACGTCTGAGGTAGTATGCAGAGTAGGGGGCGGCGTATGGGTATGCAGAGTAGGCGGAGTATGCCAAGGGTGCACTGTATGCTGAGTATGCTAGAGGGGCTGGGTAAGATGCTGCTACCAATGGAGCTGAATAGGCTGCTGCGGTGTACGCTACGGGGACTACTCCAGGCTTGGCGGCAGCTAGGGCCAGGAAGCACGCGAAGATGAACTGGAAATTTAAAGAGCATAATTTATAAATTTGTTACAATATTAAAAAAATAAACTATAACCTATAATTAATACAATACATGTATTATATGTTTTTATTTAATTTTATATAACTTACCAATTTGAACATTTTGTAGAGTTGGTTTTTGTTTGTGTTATTAAAGATGAACGGTGGAGTATGGTTTGATGTCGATTGTTGAACACCGAGCCTTTTTATACTTTATCTTTCGCCTCCTATGATGTAACAACCTTGACAAGCATGCTCGGAATGTAAAACTATTTGTACGAGTTTGAGTTGTCATTGAATTGAAAGTAACTTGAAAATTTTATTGTTTTTATTAAGTTTTGTTGTTGAAATTATGAAAAAAAATTATATTGATAAAAAAGAATTATTTTGTGAAAAAAAAGAAAATGTTCCATAGTTTCGTTGTAATATGATAAAAGTGGATAAAATTTTTAATATTGTAGGTATCAAAATTCCATTATAACATTTTATATTGATGTCTTGTATTGAGGCTTCATAATTTTTTTGTGCAGATATGTAATTTTCTCAACTAATTGCTGATAACTATTATTATATCAAATATTCATTTCATTTGAATTAAATATTCAGAATAATGTAGAAGAACAATTCAAAAATTATTGAAGAAATAAAACTTTGTGGTATTTCATTATTTCTTTTATATTTTGATGAAAAAGAAACTAACAAGAAAGGATTCAAAGGTAACTAAGCGTTCGCCTATATCCAACTTATGAGTGTATTTGAAAGGTTTTATCTTGGCATATAGTGTTTAAAGTATTTTATAAGAATATAGCGACTATTTGATTTTTATATAAAGCTTTCATGATTGCTTCATCACTAGTCCATATATTGAAATGCATATAATAGTAGTAGTTTTTTTATAATAAATTTGATTCATTACTTCTATCAAGTGTTCTTCATAAAATTATTGTTAACAGGAACATGATTTCAGAAGTTCGTCTTTAAACTACGAATTACGTGAAATAAAATTGTTACTATCTGTGAGGCTTCTATAATTTAAATAATAATTGAGTATGGGTGATTTACTAAAAACATCTTAACATTTGGAGTAACTGAAAATATTTAAGTGATTCAGACACTCACGGCGGGAATAGTTTAAAAAACTAAAGATGAGTTTGGAAATATGTTTTTTTAATATGATACATAATAGATTATTAATATTGAAACAAAAAATGCTGTACTTTATTTGTTATATAATAAAATTGTTAAAATTTTTTTAGAGTTGATTCTTTTCATACCTTGGATTTGTTTATAGATCAAGGAGTTGAAGTAGTTTAAAAAAAGTTTTATTAAGTTTATGATGTTCATTAATATATGGGATTTTGGTATATTAAAAGGAAAAAAAATTACTTCAAACATGTTTTGCATTATATGGTATAGATTTATTTCTTTTGATACCACATGAGTGAAGGGTTTAATAATTAATTAACGGAGTACATATCTTGGAAAATAGAAAATCTTTGATGGAATACTGCGTTCCTTCCTCGTGAATTTATAATTTCTTTTAGTTTTTTCAATTTACTTTACAAAATTGCTTTGGTGGTTATTTAATTTATAGTTTTACTGCTTTAATATTTCAAAAGAATATATAATCAATTTCTTATATAAAATTAATTAATCTTAATTAAAACGGGAGCATTCCACTATACATTTTTTCCTCTTAAATATATATCATCATCATCTTTAGCCATGTGAGTTCCACTGCTAGACATAGGCCTCCCACATCCACTTAAATATATATGTGTCGAGCATTTTTAAGTCTTTATTATATTGATTACTTACTGTGGATTCAATTTATAAATAAACAATAGTTGAGGCTCACATGTAAAAAAAATATAAACTTATTAAGATCAATAGAGATTTTTAATATCTTTTAGTATTTAATTTTTAAAAATATACATAAAAAATGTTATTCGGAAAGGAAACCATTTAGATTTCGAATAATTGAATATTATTATTTATGTTAAGAGTATTTGCCTGTGTAATTTACGATACAGCCTGTTAAAAAGGTAATTTGAAAGATTGTCTTAGTATAATTATTATCGCCCTCAATTAAACCATTCTGGTAGTATAAAGCATCACGACTTCTAAGAATATCAGGTCAATTTTATTAAACAAAAATTCCACATAGTGACAGCTATTTTACTAATATGAAAAAGAGACGTTTCCCTAAATTAAACATTTTACTGGTTGAATAAAACTTATAATAAATATACATTATTTTTCAAACGGTGACTCAAATAATTGAATTAATTTGAGGGAATAAAAATATTACGTAAATGGTGTTCAAATTATGTATAGAGAATAATACTTAAATATCAATTCTTAAATATCAGTGGGCCTTACTCACATAAAATTTTCCAAAACCAAGCACCGTAATTCACAAAGGTATAGCATAAATTCAATTGACGATTTTCTATGACTTCGATTTATAAAAGGTTGTATAATATCGAATATGTATGTATTAATAATCATAATAGCATAAATGAAATTGGTTAGTACAGAAATAAAACTGGATTAAAGTTAAAAAATGGTATTGAATTTTAAAGGTTTCTTTTTAATAAAAACTATAATTCTTATTGAAAAGTTCAGTAAAGATTACAAAATGACTTTGAAATTGATAATAAACATATATAATAGAAGTGAAAATTTAGAATTAGAAATGTTTAAACTTTGCAACTTTTTATATATATTTTTTATTAGACTATACTGAAATATTTGGACAATATATTAAGTCAATTATTAGATACATAGTTACACTCCGATAACTTCAATTTTAAGTAATGAAATATTTTAATACTCTAAATCCGAAGAACTTAAAGTACAGTTTATTCAAAAAAAGATTCAATATTTTCTTTAGTTTATTATAACGTTCCGATCACATATCATTTAACATATTAACGTCTGAGGTAGTATGCAGAGTAGGGGGCGGCGTATGGGTATGCGGAGTAAGCGGAGTATGCCAAGGGTGCACTGTATGCTGAGTACGCTAGAGGGGCAGGGTAAGATGCTGCTACCAATGGAGCTGAATAGGCTGCCGCGGTGTACGCTACGGGAACTACTCCAGGCTTGGCGGCAGCTAGGGCCAGGAAGCACGCGAAGATGAACTGGAAATTTATAATTAACAATCTATTAATCACATGAAACATTTTTTATACATACCTAAGTAAAATAAATTAAATTTTACTAGGGAGCACATACACTACATTTTGATATATTCTAGTTTTGTCTAATACTAAAAAACTTACCAATTTGAACATGTTGTAGAGTTGGTTTTTGTTTGTGTTATTAAAGATGAACAGTTAGGTTTGGTTTGATGTTGATTGTTGAGCACCGAGCCTTTTTATACTTTATCTTTTACCTTCTATGATGTAACAATCTATTGAGGCATGTGGTGAATATAAAACATATTGACATAGTATGGATTGCCGTCGAATTCTTTTTTTAAATTCTAAGAGCTAGCAACGTTTTTGAACAAGAATTTCAGGTAGGCTAGTTTTTAGATATGCTATCTCTCACACTCCCCTGGACGTCATACGGGCTATCTGGCTGCCGGTACTGGTTGCGTTCATCAGTGCGCATCGTACTTGTGCAGGTAAACAAATTATTATTTCAAATCATTTTAAGAAGGTTTTTTTTATTATTATTATTTTTATTGAACTATTCACAACATAAATTTATTATTGCCAGATATTTTTATTGTTGTTTAAGCGGTGAAAAACGGCAATGTTGAATTTAAAAAAAAAAAATTCAAAATATAACTGAAATTTTAATAGCATGTTATTTAACTATCTAAAAGCTCAGAATTAATTTGCCAGGCAAAAAATCGGTTGTTAAACCTTTTGCCAGATCGAAATAAAGTGTAAAGAGATGAAGTATCATTTAGCTTGGTCTAGAAAATTAATCGTCTAATAAATGATGGAAGAAGGATTAAAAAGTATTGAATTTATTTATAGATGAATAAGGTATAAAAATAATACTTTATTGTTGTACAAAATTGAGATAATGATCAATGTTAAGTTTGAAAAAGATCATCATAGAAACTTAATTTGATGAAAAAAAATACTTAAGATATAGTATTTGGTTAATAACTGAAAAAGATATTTAATAACCTATACATATAGATCGTTTTATAACGATGGAATATCTTTATAGCAAGCAAATACTATTTACTATTACAACAGTTTATAAAAATTCAATGAACATCATCAGACCAACATCTTATAAAATGTCATATAAAGATTGTATAATATTATATGTACATATATTATAATATACATCTATATCAGCACTAGTAAAGAATCCAACATATAAATAATTTGTGGCTGTCACAAATTATTTTATTTTTATAACAACTTTTTGATCGACAAAATTGTTTTTATAAGTAAAACGAAACCAAAAATTATGTAAAAGGAGAATAGAACTATGTTTGTATTTGTAATAAAATTAAATTTGGACACACGACAGTTCAGTGCGAAGAATATAGAACTTTAAAGAAATACAAAAAAGTATCATGGAAAGAACGTAGATAGCAATGCTGACTTCTTTCTTTAAAGAAATTGGTGTTAAATTCGTTATATACTATTTATACTATAATATATACTATAAAATATATTGACCCATCGAAAGGAAAACTTGGCTGTGTACCAGAAGATTTCTGATAGCACACAAGAAATGTGACAGTATTGGTATTCTAAAATCATGGTAAAGGTGTAGGCTTAGACAAAAGTTGCAGGTTTTAGAAATTGATTTTTTGTTACAGTCATATTCGTCAAAGAAATATAATATATTTTTGGGACCTTTATCTAACCTGTCTGTGTAACTGCCTGTGCCCCTATGTAGCCTCTGTTGTTACGTCTATTTGTGATATTAATTCAATTTATAGTTATGTAAATGATACATGAATGTGCATTTAAAAAAATATGGATATTTATAAAAACTTTACTTTTACATACAAAAATAATTATTTCTACATGACATTGTAATAAAACTTGTAGAACTTAAAATAATATAAATAAATTGATTTCGTTTCATACATGACTTTACTAGTTTACCTAAGGACTTATATTGAAATCAAGTATTCTTTCTAAAGTTAAGTTTGTTTAATTTTGTATACTTTTTCACACCATATGTAATTTGAAACTTTGCATACGTATCAAAGTCCGATGAAAATGCAGCAATATGATATCAATTTTCCATTAGCCTTATTAGGACCGCCAGGATTAATTCTTTTATAGATCCTCTGTAGTGGAGTGAAAGAGATTGAGTTGGTGTGCGATATGCGCAAGTTTGCAGTTTCTGCTTACACTTTAGTTTTTAAAATTAATTGGATTTAAACATTTAAAAATAAATAATAGTTTAAAAATCTAAAAGTTAAAAGTTTTATAGCTAACCAAACCGAAAAATAGAAAATAATTTTTAATTACAAAGAAATTATTTTAATTTAGAGTAAAACCCATGCCATGGGATGCATTTGATTACGTTTCATATCTTACCTCTCAATAGATAGTCGCCACTAGAATGATTGTAACATTTTATATCAAGCACCTAGTTTTTTTCAACTACTATTTTTAGTTACTTGTTAACACCTTCGAAATGACATGAGGAAAAGCAATGATAAGAACCGGAAAAGAAGAGCCAGAATCAGATCGTGGTTAGCAGTATTAAAAGAATAATTTTTGAGACTGTCAAATAATAAATCCAACCTTACGCTTTTTATTTCATTTTGTTTTCATTTCTCATTCTTGAGAAAATATCTACTGTCTATAAATTTTAATTACACTTAAGATTTTTGTTTTAATATTTGAAATTATTATGAAGCTTATTACAACAGCCTTTAAGTAAGAGGCTATACATTTAAATGTCAATCGATATGATTCAAAAAAATGAAAGAAAAATTTTGATTCGATTCAATTAAGTAACAAATTATTGCTAAAATATTTAAAAGAAATTGTATTTTTTTTTCATGTTCTTTTATAAATAAAAAATTTAATTTTTTCTTCAAACAACTTTGAATAATGGGGTGTTATTAGGAATTAAAAAATTGTACTACTTTCTATAGTTTATTAGCAGGCATTGTTTAAACAGGTTTAGGTACAAAATTTCATATTAACGTCTGAGGTAGTATGCAGAGTAGGGGGCGGCGTAAGGGTATGCGGAGTAAGCGGAGTATGCCAAGGGTGCACTGTATGCTGAGTACGCTAGAGGGGCCGGGTAAGATGCTGCTACCAATGGAGCTGAATAGGCTGCTGCAGTGTACGCTACGGGGACTACTCCAGGCTTGGCGGCAGCTAGGGCCAGGAAGCACGCGAAGACGAACTGGAAATATAAAGAGCACAATTTATAAATGTTATCTCTTTTATAAGATACTTTTGTTACATGAAATATGATTAATATACACGAAATATTTAAATATCATTTACAATAATTTGCTTATATTTTTTTATACACTTACCAATTTGAACATTTTTAAAATTTATATATTAATGTTGTAGTGATTAAAGGTACAGTCAATTATGGTTTGATATAGATTGTTGAGCTGCAAGCCTTTTTATACTTCATGTTTTGTCTTCTATGGTGTAACAACCTTGAGAGACACGATCTGAATTCATAATTGTTAGGACGAGTGTTACCGTTACCTCTCCGTCGATGTATAAACAATAAAAAATGTTAAAAATTTGTATAGTACATATATATATATAATTAATAAATAAAAATCTAATTTAAAATAGTATGTTAACAAACTAAAATAATTTCATTTTAACATTGTTAACATACAGTAAAAGTTATAGAAGACATCTTTATTCTGGATCTTTAGCTTATGAAAGCTCTTTAACTATTTCAGTTTTATAAAATGTTGTAGACTTAACGCATTCTAGTAACTTAGTATGCTCTTTTTCTACTCATATGTATGTATTTTTTAATTCATTTAGGGTTCTAGTGAAATTTTGTATTTCTTAAAATGTTATATTTTATAATATTTGAATAATTAAAAAAATACAAAAATTTAATAAATTACGATTTTGTTTATCCATGACACAAAAGTCAAACGGCTACTATGATAGGATTAATGCTTATTAATAGCTTTCATAAATCAAATGTATATAGTCATGAAAGATCGTGTATAAGACAGTAAAATTCTATGAAAGAATTTAAAGAATTATAATGTCGATATCTGTAACTTCTAAAACCAGAGAATTAAATGATTAAAATTTTGATATAGTTGCAGTCATGTTTTATAAACCAATTTACTTAGAAACGATAACTAGAGACTATGGAACCGAGAGCTTTAGATAACCTTATGGTATTCATAATGAATTATGGATTATTGCAAAAAAACAGATTGTCGTCATCAATTTCAAGAAACAACAAACTTTTCAGCGTTTCTGGAAAGATTTCCTGGAAATAGAAAAAAAATCTAACGTTTAATAGTGTGATCCAGTCAACTAAAATTGTTCTTTTTCGGGTCATGTATTGTTGTACAATCAGCAAAATTAATCTTGTTAGTCATATTGCTTCCAAAAATGTGAGTTACTTTCTGACGATCTCAAAAAAAGGAAATTGAATCAAATGCCTCTCTTCTGTGTTTATAGAAAAGAAAATAATTAAATAAGTATTGAATAAATTACCAAAGTGTATGAAAACTCACACTATAAAGGCTTAAACTATCAAAGCGATCTTTTCAATCTTATGTACACAATTTTTGAGTCTGTACCTAAGGTAAAAGTCCAATTGCTATTGCGTTTCAAATAGTGTATGTGGTATATTTACTACATTTGTAATTTACTAAGCTTTTACTAAGTTAGTACTTAGAATTTTTATTAATTGAAGAAAATAATGGAAATACGAAAAGTCTGTGTTTAACAAAGTTATCTTTATCAGTGATATTGATGACAGATGATAATTAAAAAACTCCAAGAGACTTAACCAAACCAGAGGTAGTTATATTTAAAATTTAAGAACTGATATATGCAAACATAGTAGTATTTCAATATAACTAACTATATATGCATAGATGGCTGTTAACTATTAAAATACTACAGCTATACATTCCTGCTTATTTATATCGTTTTTCTCTTTTAAAATTTAGTAAACCTTTTATTCCTTTTTGAAATCTTTATATTTTGTTGTGTCTATTATTTTATATAATGATCATTATTTAAGGATATAAATTTATTTCCAGATAATTGATCAATTTTTTATCTAGAATGCAATGGCTTCTGACCGTAATTTCGTTCTGTTATGAGCCTCAGGGCCGAAATGTTTAAAAAAATATATTTAGAGAGAAAAGTAGACACGAACGTTTTTAAGATTTGATGGATTGAGACTAAAATGTAGGATGTATTGAGCGGGGTCACAGAGAAGTCACAGAGGCTTAGTCCTGCCTCATCAGGCAGGACTAAGATGTAGGGCCAGCAGGAAAGGGTACATTGGGAATATGTAACAGTTCGCTTAGACTTTGGAATATATAAATGAGTAAAAGGAAAACTGATATGCTTTGCTTCATTTAAAACTTGTTTGCAATTTGTTAAAACTACAGTCGTGTAAATATGGTGAATTTAAATCACTGTTTAGGTTAATGATTATATGATTTTTTTTAAATGTAGTAAATGTGTATTTTAAACTTAATTTAATTTTGATATATCATATATTTTTTAATATTACTAAGAATAAGACGGTAGTGAAGTAAAAGATTGGAAATTATAGTTCAAAAAGACTAAAATTTTATGAATGAAAGATAAAAAAATTGTTTCGTGACACTTTTCTGTTCTAATATTTAATAACAAATATGTATTTTTCATTGAATTCTTATGTTTTTAGCGTGGTTAAAAAAAGTATTTATTTGTAACCAACTTTGAATAATAAGGAATTTTTCGGAATTAAAAAGTTTTATTACTTTCTATAGTTTATTATCGAGGATTCTTCAAGCAATCTGGTGTTTAACATATTACATTAACGTCTGAGGTAGTATGCAGAGTAGGGGGCGGCGTATGGGTATGCGGAGTAAGCGGAGTATGCCAAGGGTGCACTGTATGCTGAGTACGCTAGAGGGGCAGGGTAAGATGCTGCTACCAATGGAGCTGAATAGGCTGCTGCGGTGTACGCCACGGGGACTACTCCAGGCTTGGCGGCAGCTAGGGCCAGGAAGCACGCGAAGATGAACTGGAAATTTAAAGAGCACAAGTTATAAATTTGTTACAATATTAAAAGAAAAACAATTTAATTTTATATAACTTACCAATTTGAACATTTTGTAGAGTTGGTTTTTGTTTATGTTATTAAAGATGAACAGTGAGGTATGGTTTGATGTTGATAGTTGAACACCGAGCCTTTTTATACTTCATCTTTAGCCTCCTATGATGTAACAACCTTGAGAAGCATGCTCGGAATGTAAAACTATTTACACAGGTATGAATTACTACTGATTGTCCTGTATTACTAGTACGCAACAATACCTACTTTTTATATGTCAGAATGCTTACTTTTATAAACATAATTTAAATATATGTAGAATAAAATTAGGACATGAGGACATTTTTAAATTGATTAAAATATTAATTTATAATAATAGTCATAAATTGGATGACTAGAATTATATAATAGCATGTATACAACTCTTAATTGTGTAAAAGTGAAAAAAACATTCAAAGTTTCAATATACATTTTACCCTCCACTTGATCAATTGTAACACTTAATAAAATTAGCGATGATTTGTTTAGAATTTAGATAATAGACAGATATATAATTTTAAAATATATATAGATATTTTATCTACAATAATTTTTATCTACATGTATATATTTTAATACATTTTCCCTATTCGCTATTTATGCGATGTAAAACAATTAATTATTAAAAATTAATACCTCGATTTCAGTGTTATAGGCATTTAAAATATTTTTCCCCTGTTTTTTTCCTTGAAACTTCTTGATAAACAGATCAAGAAAGGAATATCACATTGATATAACAACGATTCTTTTTTTTTAATTATTTTAATGATGATCCCTTAAAATAAAATGAATAGAAATTTATTTCATCTCATCAGTTGTTCGTGTATCTCTGATGAATTTATATTAAATATGTTAAATTGAATAAAGAAAAGTATATTCAATAATTCAAATTTACTATAATTTATTCCTACATATGTTTGTTTGCGTAAAAGAAAATAACATACTTTACAATTACAAGTCTTATATATTTTATTTCACTATAATATCAATATATTAAAATAAAAGCTAATTTATTTATCATATTTACATATTCAACATACACATAACTTGGTTTTCAATATATTTGGCAAATTTGATATAGAGGAAGAAAGATTTTCAATTTAAGATTTTAAGATATATTGTATGTTCGTAGTTTATAATATAATAGGTAGTAGTAGTAGTTTATACTGCAACGCGATGGGCGCGGCATCCGCGCGGAGAATCCATTGAATGCTAAAAGGTTTCGTCTCTATATCTTACAAGACTTATTAAAATTCAATAACTAATAACTGTAGCTTTTACTTTCTTGTCATAATGATGCAACGTGACTTATAGATGTGCCGTGAGTTAGTTTATGAGATATACATCTCCTATTTGATCTATAAAGGACTACAACGAGCTAGTACTAATCGAAGACAAACAAAATTGTACAAAAGATACCAGCTACATATTGTGACACTGAGTTATGGATCAAATATTAAATATTCTCTATATTTCAATTATATAGGCTCAATTTTAGGGAAATTCAATTGATTAATTATTTTATGACTTCAATTATTAAAATTTTATTATATCGAAAATATATGAATGGTGTATAGACAATTATTTTAAATACAAATTTAAATTATAATTATATTTTAAACACTGTTTTATAAGAATTTTTGTAATAAAACTATAAAAAACAAGAACAAGAACAAGAACAATGAACAAGAAACAAAATTATATTAATTAATAAAATACAAGCAGTATATAACATTTTTTCATGAAATATAATACACTGAATCTTCGCTATACTTTAACGAGTAATTGGTTTTAATGTTTTCTTAAACGTTACGAAAACAAAATTAAATATCATTAAAAGATAGCTTTTATGTTTAATCGTTTATTATCGGGTATTCTTCAAGCAAGCTGGGGTTAAACATATCACATTAACGTCTGAGGTAGTATGCAGAGTATGGTGCGGCGTATGGGTATGCAGAGTAAGCGGAGTATGAAAAGGGTGCACTGTATGCTGAGTACGCTAGAGGGGCTGGGTAAGATGCTGCTACCAATGGAGCTGAATAGGCTGCTGCGGTGTACGCTACGGGGACTACTCCAGGCTTGGCGGCAGCTAGGGCCAGGAAGCACGCGAAGATGAACTGAAATATAAATGTTTCAAATAAAATAAAATGTTTTTCAACAATTACTGTTAAATAAAATAATATGGATTTTTTTAATTCATAAAAAAGTCATTTGTAATAAAATAAAATTTACCAGCTTGAACATTTTGATGCGTTGTTTGAGATTGAAAGTTACAAGAAGAAGCAACTGATACGTATAATGATTTAAAATGACCACCAAGCCTTTTATACCGTCGACCCGTAGAACTAGCCTTGCCAAGCATGCTATGAATAAGCAAGTATGTAATCGATTCCTATGGCACATATTTTGAAATAAGACTATGTTTGTAACATTTTAAACTATACATATTTTTTGATAATTCTGTTATAAAAAAAATTGTACAGAGGCTTAAAGAAAATACTTTAATTTGCGTTAGAGTCAAAAATCCCAATTTAATTTATAAATTTAAATAATTTTAGTTATATATGTCAAGATTGTTTTAAAAACTTATTGAGATTTTGTTTAAAAGTGATAGTATCATTATTAGTACAATAGAAGCTAAAAAATTCTTAATATTAAACATTGTTATGTGAATATAAAATAAAGGAGATCTTTTGCTGTTTTGATCTATTTTCACTGTAAGAAACGAGATGTTAAAGCATGGTCACGTGTTAACTCCACTTTGTATTAATCTGAAAACGACAGTTTGATTCCATACACGAGGTGGAAATACTTTTATTTTAACGTTAAAACACGTTACATGCTTCCACCTTGTGTAAATTTAGCTGAGACGTTCTTTTACTTAAAAGTTTTAGAGTTATCTTGATTTGTAAATAGTCAAAAAATTAAGGTTACAAATTTACCTCAGACATTCCTTTTCATGAAATCCATCTTATCTAGAAACGAGAGTAACGCTTGTAGCCTTATTAATTGTGTTCGAAAATTGGTTTGAATGGTTAAGATTTGTAAGAAAGCGAAAAGCCTTTGTTTTAATGATAAAAAATGTATCAGTTTTGGTAAAATATGATTTTCATAGAACTGACGTAAACAAATAAAATTAAGTACTAAAAGAACTGTTAACTCTTGAATAGCCTTATTAATTTTCTAGCTTTAAATCAAACACAAATCTTTAGATCTTTGTAAAGAGAGACACTTAACATAAATTGAGTGCAGTAACAAAGCAAATTCTATATACAAATTAAAGTAGGCAACATAGTCGTTTATAACAACAAACAAAATGAAATACATTTTTTTTTCTTGACTTCAAAACATCAATAAAAACCTTATTCGTGCCGATGAAGTATAAGATAACCTAAACTGACATTTATTCTACTTTCATATACAAGAAATCAGAGCCTATATTACTCGAGTGTCCTCAACCTTAATATTAAAGTGTTCGGACACATTCGAGGCTGTTCGTGACCATAATGTAAAATTAGTCCAGTGAGGATATTCATACACTTATCCGGTTAAAGACGTCCGTGGTTCCGCTTTGATATAAAAGAGGATGAAACATATGGGCTTCATTGTGAACTGATATCATTCGATCAAGACTAACATCATATCAAAATCAATATGTTCAAATACGTAAGTGACTATTAATATTATCTTAAAAAAATCTTTGTCTAGGATTTTCAGTTTAAAGAGTCATTATTTGTATTTTCAAGTATTGAAAAATATAAAAGCAGAATGTAGCAAAATGCGTTTCTGTGCTTAAAAATAAATTTGAATTATATGCAATATATGTATGAGCATATTTAAAAATACTTATTTTGTACAGTTCACATTTAAGTGGTAACGAAAATTATTTTAACTGAAACATGGTGGTTAAAAATATTCAAAGTGTTGTTGTATTTATTTCGATATACCAATTTATTTGCTTTGATCTTTTGTCTTATTATTTACAGATAATTTTTGCTGCTCTTCTGGCTTTCGCTGCAGCTAAGCCACTAGTAGTAGAATATCCGCTGGCATCTGTAGCTTATTCCTCACCGATAGCAGTTGATTATACTATTCCAGCATATTATCCTGAGTACGCTTCAGCATATGACTACGCAGCATATACTTACCCATATAGTTATTATGTACGCTGAATTTCATATACTTAAAGCCGATAAATCTATAATTGTACCCACCAAAATATATTCTTATATTATCATATTAAATGCATTTAGATCTATGACTGTGTTTTTTTAATATATTTGGTTAAAACTAATTTTATAATTTTGGAAGTAAGTGAAAGTAAAAATGAATGCCCAATATACTCAATAATCCATTGTTATAAAGTGTAATTAAAGATTTTTTCAGTGAAAATGTTCATTGATTTCTTTAGAGTTAAAAAAATTATAAGTTAAACCTCTCACGTTCAATTTGTTCACGTGATCACGTGTCACACGTGCCAACTACGTCTTATATTTTGTGGTGTCAATAACACTTTAGTTTTGATATAATTGTTTCGTATTCACAGTAGCAAAGGAAAAGGTTAAAAGCTTGAAACCCAAAGTCCAACATAACAATTGCTTAATTCATTGTATTATTGTGAGCTAATTCACGTAATGTTAACATAACACAAGAAACGAAGTAGAAACCTTAAAAGAACATTTCATAGGAATTTCCATGTCTTCTTTCCACTGCTGTATTCATCAAGAAAATTATTTTATAATTTAAAATTCTATAAACTCTGCTTAAAAATCTCGACACTCATTTGAGTTTATTTCATTCTTAATATTATATTTTAATTATTTGATTTTTGTAAATTGTTTGCATCAATTATTTTCATTATATGTAGGTATAGTAACGTAGTATTCGTTTATATTAGCCATTTAAATTTTTCTTATGTTGTAACTGATGTGTATAATATTTTATGAAAACACGTAGCGTTTCATATCATAAAACAATAAACTAATTCACAAATTTTTCAGTAATTTACTCTAAGGTGCTTGCATGAAATCCTCTTTAAACAAGATTATCTTCAACTGTCTTTAATTTTAAAGATCAAATAACACTGAGAATCCCGTGTCTTAAACATGTTCATAGCAACAATTTTTTTGGATATATATATCAAATTCTTCGTCTATAAAGAAATCATAAGTCTAACATATTCTTTGTTATTAAAATTGTAGGTACATAAATGTAAACAACAATTATTTTCGTGACTTATTTATTGCCAAATTATTTGTTTATTGCGGTATATTTGAGAAGGCTTCAGATAGATCCGTGAAATGTAACAGTCTCTTAGTCTTTGATTATAAAGGCAAAACAGAGTTACAGTTGTGTTCCTGTACACATACATTTTTTTTTGGTATGGTTTATAAAAACATTGTTCAATAATTTTTTCATCTCTATAATTAAATTGTTTTTGTTTTCAACACTTCCTTTTGTTTTGTGTACCGTTTCTTTTTTGTTTAGTTGCATAATCATTTTAATGTATTCGCATGTTATTAAGAAAAAGTATGTACTTTGGTATAGTTCGTTTGAAAATTATATTTAATTCAAGTATGTATATCAAATATAAACAACAAATAAAATTAACATGATTGTAAGTAACATCGTAATACCCTTTACATAATTTGTTTCCTGTTATCGAACAACAAATTTTACATAATTTAAAAGATTATATCTGTAAATAATTGTAATGTTTGTATGTACAGAGCCGGCAAACTCATCGGGGCAATGAACTCAGCATCTCACAATATTGTCTTAAAGTCTTTAAGATAATATTGAGAACATCGACGTCTGCCGCTTTCCCAAAGTTTATAAACCAAATAATATGTTAAACTAACTATGTTTTTAATATAGAAGTTATTTGGAAATAAATGAAATATTTGAATTTAAATTTAAGTAAATATCATCGATTAAAAAATTAGAGAGAACTTAAGATAGTACAACTCGACCAGTTGATAAAATTATCATGTAGGCAAAGCCACTCTTTGGATATCTAAGATTTTTGAACGCACACATTTAAATACAACTAAGGTTTTCAAGTATGTAACTATTTTATTTATCATATTACCATTTACCGATTACTTTACATCAACCGTGACTACAGGCAGACAAGACGGAACTAGAATACTGTGAAAAATAAATCGTAATCGTAATATATCCAAAAATCATATTTTTATTTACACGTAATATTTATTGAAGATATTTGGTTTTGGGAATGAGAATAATATTTTAATATTAATGTAAAGACTTGAAATGGAAACTATGAAGAGAAATAATAATAGACATGTTATTAATTTTTTTATATTTTTATCTAGGGTTTGTAGTACGAAATACATAATAAATGAAGGATTGTTTGTAAAGATAGTACATTCACATTAAGAACTGAGCATTATATTTATTTAAGTAACTGATTATGTACATATAAATACTATTAATGATATATGAAATTCATGTGATGCTTGCTGAGGCGACGCTGTTTAGGTTAAAGACATCTAATATTTGAACCTTATTGAACTGTTCAAATCTAGGTATTCCTTACATTACTAACTATATAATATTTGAATAAAATAAAAAACCAAATTCAAACCTAATTTCAAAATACGGAAAAAAAATTAAAAAAATTAAATATGAATTAGATGAATTATAATCAGTAGTGGCCTAATGGTTAAAGGGCCCGCCTCAAGTGCACGAGGGCGCGGGTGAAATCCTGGCAAGTACCAATGTGATTTTTCCGAGTCATATGTACTTTCTAACAGTATTTAGATACCACTGATAGATGGTGAAGGAAAATATCGTGAGGAAACCTGCACTTATAATTTCTCAACTATAAGTTTGAAATCACCAAACCGTCTTGAGTAAGCGTGGTGATTAATGACCTTTTCCATGTGAGAAGAGGCCTTTGCTCAGCAGTGGGCTTTGATACGCCGATGACGAGATGAAATATATGATATAATAAAGATATAGTTGTGGAGATAATTTAAAAAATATGATAAAATCCTTGCTTCTGTGATAACCTAAAAGAAAAACGATTAAAGATTTCAAACAACTTAAACTGTAAAATCTCAAGAAAATATTTTTTCACTTTCAAATATTTAATATTTATAAATTATTCAAATATATAATTAGTTGGAGCCTACGTCGAAGACAGGAGCCCATTATATAGGGCTTCATTATATAGCGGTCCCTTAAACCTACACCTGGGTCGCAAGTCCCAGGCACTGTTGAAGCTCCTCTCCCTGCAACGCGATGGACCCGGCACCCCACTGTGAATCCATGAAATGCTTAAAGTTTCATCTCAATAAGATGAAGACTAATTGTAATACCTTAAATGTGAAAAACGAGCAAATTCCGGGTTGTCTATACAACAAAGCTTAGCTAAGGTTTTCTAAGCATATTGACGCTTTAAGTACAATTCATATAAATACATATGTTCTCCTTGAATGTTTGCACGTGTTGAAAGTAAATGTATTTACGAGTATGTTGTCCCTGTATATGTCCCTTTTATTTCGAAATAACGGTAAGTGATACTTCTTTTCAGCGATACTTAATATACATATGTCAAGAATCACTTTTTACTCAGGGTCACCGTTTTTTTAATCTTAAACATTTAAATATATTATTTGTTCAACAATATGGTTTATTTGACAATTTATATACAGTCAAACGTTTTAATAAATGTCCAAGCAAAACGTATATTGTTACCATCAGTAGTAAACGGTGAATTAAATGACGTAAATTATGACGTTTCTGTAATTTCGTTACTATTTTATAGGCGTTAAACGTAATGCGAGACCCAATAACAACCTTGCAACTTTTGTGATGGGCAAGTTAAATATTTTGCATGTAATAAATGCAGTTGGAAAATGTAAATTAACTTTCACTTAAGAGAATTTATGTTCGTTTAAATATACTTAAATTATTGAGAGCATTTGCGTCTATTGAATAATAAGTAAATGTAAGGGCTTGTATAAACTTGAATGTGGTCATTTTTGTAAATTGGTAACTTTATAATATCATAAATATAATCGTTAATTGTTTTAGTTTTATATACATCCAATACTTTTATGCCTTTCTTCATGGTAGTTGTTATATCGTGTAATGTAAATAAAATATGATGTAAATATGATAGGATGTAAATACAGTATGGAAATTTATTAACAATAAGTTGTTGTCGCGTACAATATTTCTTTACTTATATGATATTGATTGTTTCTTGAAATTAACCAGCGTATTCAGGACAAAATATAACAAAGAGACGGATAAAAAGATAAATACTAAAATACAGTATGTATATCTCTGCTAAACATGAATGTGCAATTAGTAAAAAGCGGTTATTATTAAACTATAAACAATTGCTCCATTTTTTATATTCTTATAGATTTAGGAAGTAACGAAAGTGAGTCAACAAAGATTGTTATGAAAGCAAAAATACAGCATTTAATCCCAAAGTGGCGAAACATGTGATTTGATTCATATCACGCGTTGTCCAATGCCAAAGACGATACGTCTTGTGTTCTTGCGCCACGCTTACTATAAAATGTAGTCCTTTACCATCGCAGACTATCAGTTGCCTTCTTGCAAGTACAAGAAATATACACAAACAATCAAAATGATGAAAATCGTAAGCAATTATATTTATTTAAATTCAATACGAGTTCATTATTATTAATTAACAGATCAGATTAAAAGTTTAGAAAAATAAGTTAAACATAGAAACAGTTTTGTTGCAATTAAAAGATTGATTTTTTTCATTATTCATATATTTCCAGATCGTCCTCGTCTTCGCGCTCGTCTCCATGGTATCAGCCAAGCCAGCTCTGGTCGCCGCTCCTCTGGTGGCCGCTCCAGCTCCTATTGTGACAGCCAGCAGCTCTCAGTACTTCCACCGCATTAACAATGGTCTCGCTGCCTACGTCGCTGCTCCTGCCGCCTACGTTGCATCAGCTCCCTATGTAGCTGCCTCCTCTCCTTATATCGCCGCGTCACCTTATGTAGCATCTCCCTATGTCGCGTCTCCCTACGTCGCTTCCCCTGCTGTTGTTGCTGTCTAAATGAACTGATTTTAATGTGATTAAATTATTTACTGAAAATGTAAGATTTTCTTTTAAGCCTGCTTTTTGAAATTTTATTCAAATGATTTAGCCAAAAATATATTATTAAAATACATATGATATGACATCCTTTTCAAATATTAAACTAAGTATTAATTTAAACGTTAAATTTACATGGCGAAATAGAGTAATTTTTTGTATGTGGCATATAATTTTTAATTCATTCATTTTATTTCAATCAAGAACACCATGGCTGTACTTATAAGAAGCTTCAAAAGTATCACTACTTGGAATATGTTTACTATTGATTAGTAAACTTATACAAGGTACACTGCCCTGACCAATATTGCTATCAATACCTGTAGATCCAAAACCTAACATTACCTGAAGCAGCCTTAAGATTACTCGTTTTTCCTATCTTCTATTTGATAGCTTTAGTAATTAAACACTCATTTAACTAGCTAATTTAAAGGCTTATTACAAGAAATACAATCTCTAATATCACGGAGTAGTGTTGCAATCATAGAGTAAGTATAAAATATGTAAAAAAAACATTGGATGAAGAAAATATAGATAATTAAGTCAAGGGTAAGTTAAATTTAAATAAGAAGCGAAATTCAAATATATTCAACACAATTTCTATATTCTTTGTTCCTTCAATACCTGAACCGTTACTAAGATTAATTCTAGAATACTAATATGGTGAGAATTTCCCATCATTACTTAACCTGAAAAACATGAATGTACTTTTTATTAGATAACGTTGGTGTCTTTCCTTTTACGTTTCTGACGAAGTTCGATGGCAATTAGACGAACAATGCAAGTGGTCGTAGAACAATTTGTCGATATGGCCGAAGTTTTTTAAAGGTTTTGGTAACTGAACCTATGGCAAATCGGTTGCAATTTTAGTCACGATCAGCACAGTAGTCCATATATTAAAACAGATTTTATTGTACTCTAATGACTCAATGACTGACTTAATTATGCTGTATAGCAAATTCACAAGTTTAACAATTCGTTGTTGGTTCACATAACTATGGTATAAAGTAGATTATTAGTGAGTAGCATGTAAAATGAAAATCAATAAAAAATAGAAAAAATAAAGTTAAATTTACATAAGAGTTAAGTGTTTTCATAGAATTCAATTAAAAGTTCATGATTCGTATAATACAATGCTACAAAAGAAAAGGTTATAGTTTCCTTTACAGTAAGGGAAACAAAAGTGACGGCATCAATTATATAAAATTACTAGAAGACCCGGCGAACTTCGTTTCGCCCTATAATCAAGAAATATCTGTTACGTTTTTTTATTTATATTTTTGGAGTTTACCTATTAAAGCCATAAATCTCCGTGTTTTGAAGTGATTAGGAATGATTAATAGTTAATATGAGAGTTACACTGAGCTAGCAAAATAATAATTGTCAACGTTACTACTACACTTGATGCACAAACAATAACGATGGCCGACAACTGTGTAGGGAGTGAGAGAAGTCTAATTGTGTGAGAGAAACAGAAGACCGGCTTCGTTCTCATCCCTACTCCGTGCTGTTTACTGGGTCAGAAGTGACACCTGTAGATATCTGGCGGGGATAACTTATTAAATGACGATTGATCAGTTATCGACCGGAGATGAAAAATGATTAAATTACTAAAATAGCTATTAAAAAATAAGGGTTGATCGTAGAAGGGTGAAAATTTAGGATTGTATGTATTTTTGTACGTTGTATCATAAAAAAATAGTAATTAAAAATTTTGTCTAAAAAATAAAAAAAAAAAATTTAGGGGTGGACTACCCCTAACATTTAGGGGGATGAAAAATAGATGTTGGCCGATTCTCATAGCTACCGAATAAGCACAAAAAATTTCATCAAAAGCGGTCAGGTTGTTTCGGAGGAGTATGGGCACGAAAACTGTGACACGAGAATTTTATATATTAGATAAATGAAACTAATATTTTCGGATTTTACTTCTCTGAATCTGAGTGAGTGATCTCGCATCTCGTCTGCCCGTGATCACGGTTGCTGAAAAGTAGCCGAAACGTTGGGAGTATGTAGTTTGTAATCAAAAATAAAAACGCGAAGTAAAATCCGAAAATATTAGTTTCATTTAAATGAGTACTCGCGAAAATCTTAGATCTCATTATATAAAATTATACTTCCTAAATTGTGGATAAGCAAAAAATATATAGGTAAAGAGGAAGTTTAAAATAAAGCTAAAATAAGAAAGAGTCTCTGGACTTAAATTAAATCAGGAAATTAAAATTTCATTAAAAACAAACTAAAAATGTCAAAATATAAAAACTTATACATAACATAGATTTTTTAATTTAGTTAGTCCATGAAACATCAAAGAACAAACTTTGCCATCTACATTCATTATCATGCTACACATTAAATTAGTTTACATTAAAGATTCTAGAGGGGAACGAAAAGACCTAGAAATGAAGGAGTTAAAATTTTACTTTAAATGTTATTGCATCCCCAACAATATCTTTACACGGTTTATAGTTAAAATGCATTTTTATAGATATAATATTGTTTAAAATTTACAAATTAATGTGATATTTCTTAAGCATGGCACCCGTTAATGATACGAGTATCTGAGTCTTTTTGGAGTATTAATTTAAATAAAACTCATATTTTCGGAAGTACTATACCGATAGTAAAATACATCTGAAAATATTAGTTTTATTTAAATAGTAGGTATCTGTTACATTATGACAATTAGTATAAACATCATATAAAAACCAGTTGCCTGACAGGAAGTACTCGTGAACTTGAATTATGGAATTAAAGAAAATACGTTACCCCAAGATATTTCTAACTGTTTTACAGATATTATTTTTTAAATGATGCTTTTATACTCAAACATAATTTTTTAAGCTGTATTCAAATATTGTAAATTATCAGTTCTGTAATGAAACTAATGAGTTCTGAAAATA
Organism: Danaus chrysippus; assembly: GCA_916720795.1. Lineage (NCBI taxonomy): Eukaryota > Metazoa > Arthropoda > Insecta > Lepidoptera > Nymphalidae > Danaus > Danaus chrysippus. The sequence goes on along the minus strand of CAKASE010000046.1, from coordinate 5,476,501 downwards.
TATTTTTATTGCAATAAAAAGCTGAACAAAGTAATTTATAGGTTATATGAAACACGTCAAAACTTATATTATTAACAACATAACCACATACTTTGAACTAATTTTGGGTCATAAGGGAAAGAAATTTTATTATAAAAGTAAAAACTTTTTTTATTTTCCTTATAGCAATTAAAACTAGGGCATATAATTATATCTTCATATATACATATATAATTGAATCACATTGTAATTTTAAAGGAAAGTAAAGCAAAATTTGCCCTGTAATTCTTATCACGTGTATGCCAATGTCAGAAACGTAGCGGCTTAAAGTTGTTGGGTCATATACATAAATTTTATATTAGATACTATAAAAGAAGTCTTCAACCACCACTGACTATCATTTGCTTCTTACTCTTACAAGAAAAACAATACCAAAACACAATGATGAAGATCGTAAGTGTTTATATTTTCTTATACCTTGTAAAAAATGTTTGTAGATGTGTATTATTGCTAGAGCTAACAAAAAAATAAGATTTTAAAGTATGAGAATATAAGAATTACTCTATCCTATTTATAGTTTAAATCAGCAATGAAAGTAACTTAAAATTTATAAAATTACATTTTATTAAATATAAGTGTTTTAACAGTGTAAATATGTATATTTCCAGATCGTCCTCGTCTTCGCGCTCGTCTCCGTGGTATCAGCCAAGCCAGCTCTGGTCGCCGCTCCTCTGGTGGCCGCTCCAGCTCCTATTGTGACAGCCAGCAGCTCTCAGTACTTCCACCGCATTAACAATGGTCTCGCTGCCTACGTCGCTGCTCCTGCCGCCTACGTTGCATCAGCTCCCTATGTAGCTGCCTCCTCTCCTTATATCGCCGCGTCACCTTATGTAGCATCTCCCTATGTCGCGTCTCCCTACGTCGCTTCCCCAGCTGTTGTTGCTGTCTAAATGAACTGATTTTAATGTGATTAAATTATTTACTGAAAATGTAAGATTTTCTTTAAAGCCTGCTTTTTGAAATTTTATTCAAATGATTTAGCCAAAAATATATTATTAAAATACATATGATATGACATCCTTTTCAAATATTAAACTAAGTATTAATTTAAACGTTAAATTTATATGGCGAAATAAAGTAATTTTTTGTATGTGGCATATAATTTTTAATTCATTCATTTTATTTCAATCAAGACCACCATGGCTGTACTTATAAGAACCTTCAAAAGTATCACGCTACTTGGAATATGTTTACTATTGATTAGTAAACTTAAACAAGATATACTGCCCTGACCAATATTGCTACCAATACTTGTAGATAAAAACCTAACATTACCTGAAGCAGCCTTAAGATTACTCGTTTTTTCTATCTTCTATTTGATAGCTTTAGTAATTAAACACTCTTCTAACTAGGTAATTTAAAGGTTTATTACAAGAAATACAATCTCTAATATCACGGAGTAGTGTTGCAAGCATAGAGTAAGTATAAAATATGTAAAAAAAAACATTGAGTGAAAAAATATAGATAATTAAGTCAAGGGTGAGTTAAATTTAAATAAGAAGCGAAATTCAAATATATTCAACACTATTTCTATATTCTTTGTTCCTTCAATACCTGAACGGTTACTAAGGTTAATTCTAGAAAACTAATATGCTGAGAGCCTCCCATCATTACTTAACCTGAAAAACTTGAATGTACATTTTCTTAGATAATATAGGTGTCTTTCCTTTTACGTTTATGACGAAGTTCGATGGCAGTTAAACGAACAATGCAAGTGGTCGTAGAACGATTGGTCGATATTGACGAAGTTTTTTAAAGGTTTTGGTAACTGAATCTATGGCTAATCGGTTGCAATTTTGGTCACGATCAGCAAAGTAGTCCATATATTTAAATAGATTTTATTGTACTCTAATGACTTAATGACTGAGTTAATTATGCTGTATAGCAAATTCACACGTTTAACAATTCGTTGTTGGTTTCAATAATTATGGCATAAAGTAGATTGTTAGTGAGAAGCATGTAAAATGAAAATCAATAAAAAAAATATAGACAAAATAAAATTAAGTTCAAAATGTTTTCATAGAATTCAATTAAAAGTTCATGATTCGTATAATACAATGCTAAAAAAGAAAAGATTATAATTTCCTTTACAGTAAGGGAAACAAAAGTGACGGCATCAATTATATAAAATTATAAATGAAACTAATATTTTACGATTTTACTTCTCTGAATCTGAGTGAGGGATCTCACATCTCGTCTGCCCGTGATCACGGTTGCTGAAAAGTAGCCGAAACGTCGGGAGTATTTAGTTTGTAATCAAAAATAAAAACGCGAAGTAAAATCCGAAAATATTAGTTTCATTTAAATGAGTACTCGCGAAAATCTTAAATCTCATTATATAAAATTATACTTCCTAAATTGTGGATAAGCAAAAAATATATAGGTTAAGAGGAAGTTTAAAACAAAGCTAAAATAAAAAAGAGTCTCTGGAATTAGATTCAATCGGGAAAATAAAGTTTCATTAAAAACAAACTAAAAGTGTCAAAATATAAAAACTTAAACATTATATAGATTTTTTAATTTAGTTAGTCCATGAAGCATCAAAGAACAAACTGTGTCATCTACATTCATTATCATGCTACACATTAAATTAGCTTACATTAAAGATTCTAGAGGGGAACGAAAAGACCTACAAATGAAGGAGTTAAAATTTTACTTTAAATGTTATTGCATCCCCAACAATATCTTTACCCGGTTTATAGTTAAAAATGCATGTTTTATAAATGTAATATTGTTTAAAATTTACAAATTAATTTGATATTTCTTAAGCATGGCACCCGTTAATGATACGAGTATCTGAGTCTTTTCGGAGTATTAATTTAAATAATACTTATATTTTCGGATGTACTATACCGATAGTAAAATACATCTGAAAATATTAGTTTTATTTAAATAGTAGGTATCTGTTACATCATGACAATTAGTACAAACATCATATAAAAACAAGTTTCCTGACAGGAAGTACTCGTGAACTTGAATTGAGGAATTAAAGAAAATACGTTACCCCAAGATATTCCAAACTGTTTTACAGATATTTTTTTTAAATGATGCTTTTATGCTCAAACATAATTTTTTAAGCTGTATTCAATTATTGTAAATTATCAGTTCTGTAATGAAACTAATGAGTTCTGAAAATATATTTTTATTGCAATAAAAAGCTGAACAAAGTTATTTAAAGGTTATATGAAACACGTAAAAATTTATATTATTCACAACATAACCACATACTTTGAACTAATTTTGTATCATAAAAGTAAGATTTTTTAAATTTTCATACCTAATATCAATTAAAACTAGGGCATATAATTATATCTTAATATATAGATATATAATTGAATCACATTGCAATTTTAGAGGAAAGTAAAGCATTTGCCCTGTAATTCTTATCACGTGTATGCCAATGTCAGTAACGTAGCGGCTTGAAGTTGTTGGGTCATATACATAAATTTTATATTAGATACTATAAAAGAAGTCTTCAACCACCACTGACTATCATTTGCTTCTTACTCTTACAAGAAAAACAATACCAAAACACAATGATGAAATTCGTAAGTGTTTTTATTTTCTTAGTAAAAAATGCTTGTAGATGTATATTATTGCTGGAGCTAACAAAAAAAATCTGATTTTAAAGTATGAGAATATAAGAATTACTCTATCCTATCTATAGTTTAAATCAGCATCGTATGTAACTTAAAATTTATATAATTATATTTCATTCAATACAAGTGTTTTAAACAGTGTACATATGTATATTTCCAGATCGTCCTCGTCTTCGCGCTCGTCTCCATGGTATCAGCCAAGCCAGCTCTGGTCGCCGCTCCTCTGGTGGCCGCCCCAGCTCCTATTGTGACAGCCAGCAGCTCTCAGTACTTCCACCGCATTAACAATGGTCTCGCTGCCTACGTCGCTGCCCCTGCTGCCTACGTTGCATCAGCTCCCTATGTAGCTGCCTCCTCTCCTTATATCGCCGCGTCACCTTATGTAGCATCTCCCTATGTTGCGTCTCCCTACGTCGCTTCCCCTGCTGTTGTTGCTGTCTAAAGGAACGGATTTCAATGTGATCAATATTAAAATGGCTAAAATATGTTTTTGTTTTAATTTAATCTTTAATATCATTTTTTTAAAGTATTATTCTATTATGGAATGCTGAAAAACAAAGTAATACAATATAAAAGAATATAATTAAGTAGTAAACCTTTTTTTTTTTTGTAGATGACATTAGTACATTCAAAAGAATTCATCAATTATTGCCATTACAAAAAAATACAAAAGAGGCATATAATATTAATTTTATGGTTATTAAACCACCTAGAACCTGTTGTTAATAAAAACTATTAAGAGAGCTCGATATATTTTTTTTTATCCCAAATATATATTTTTAAAAATATAATTTTACCTTACTCTATTATGCAAGATTTATTCAAATAGGTATGTCCTATGTAGGTCTGAATGACGAAAATCTATGTATATAATAAACAAATATATTTTATAAGATTTATTTTAGTTCGGAACAAGTTCAATATTAGTAAAAATGTAACTATTTTTTTTTAACATAACAACTATTCTGCAGATGCAATATTCATAATATCAATAAAACTTAATTCTGAAGAATATTTGCGAGAAATTGAGAGAAAAACAAAAACATGGGGATAAGAATCAAGGTATGAGAAACGGTTTTTTTAATTAGAAGTCATTTAGTTTTTTTTTTCCATTCTTATTCAAGTTATGAAAAGATAATTAAAGTTTCTTAAAAATGTGTAAATTCTAGAGGTTCCAAGAAAGTGACAAAAACATTATTTAGGCACACAGTAACTTTTAGTAATATCTTATTATCTTCTACCTGAAAAACTACTTCCTCGATACTCTTCAAATATTTAAAATGGCAGACTATTAAAGAATAATTTTTAATCTAGTTATTCCAGACTATTAAGAGAATGATTAGAAGCAACCGCTGTTTAAATCTTAAAGTCTTATTTATTTAAGTTCTTTTTCAAAGTTTTTATCATACGGATTTTAATTATTACCTCTTTCAAAGACGTATGTTGAAGTCGAGCTATAACTTATATGCCGCCTATCGTAATGCTTACACTAGTAGTGTCTAAAGCTCGAACATAGTATGGATTAGGAGAGCTGTTTTTTTATAAATGTTTAGGAATGTTCTTATCTGTAAAATGATGTATTTGTGTTATGAGTTTGTTTGTATTTGAGCTTTTGAATATAATCATTATTTGGTCATGGGTTACCACTTTACCAGTTTGTAAAATGAATTAATTACGACAGAATAATGAACTTTCGCAGTTTGAGATTTTCGCAGTTTGAGAGTTATTGATTTTGTTTCCGTAAGGGTTTCGATCGCCAATTTCATAGGTATCGATTTGAAATTCTCCTCTTGTATATAAATCACGACCTTACATTAATCAAAGTTACTTTATGACTACCATACATTTTTAGTATTTTTGTAAAAAGTATCCATGTGTGTAAGAGTATTATCAATTTATGATACTGATAGTTAAAAGGGTTCCTATCCAGTTAGTACGTATTAACTCCATATTATTCGTAACCTATTTTATACGATGTTTCTGACAGTTTGATTTACATAATTCATTTGGACAATTTCTATTCACTCTCCTTCAGATGATTATAAAAGCATTGACCGCAGTACTGGTGTATTTACACAAATAGAGACTATACCTGTTTAACTTCTCACTAACGACAGATAGCATACAGACAGATAGCTTGTATACCCAGTGTCATTTCAAGCTGCTCCATAGTGAGCCCTCAGAAAAATCGTTTGATTTTTTTCTTAAATGATTCTTCATGTTCAGTAAGAGTCAACAGCTAAAATAACTGCCAGTAACATACATTAACTTATTTTTTATTAAGTTCACTACATACGTCTTATAATTACGTATTTGACTGAGACTAATGATTTTTATTCGGGAAGGAGGATAGCATAGCTTTTTATGTTTTTACTAGTATTGCTTCACCAAGGTTTACCATTATATTATAAAAGTGTTAAAGTGTATTGTGTCTATAAGAGATCATTGACTGATAATAATTTGTTTTATGTGGTATATGAATTTCTATCATTGTTTTCTATTACATTTTATGGGTGCAAAATGTGTTAGTAAGTAGAATAAGTAAATAAATTCAATACGTAAGAGAAAATATAGGTGATTAGACCCGAAAATGCAATTCGATTCCAATCACGCCTGGTCCAATGCCAAAGACAATGTTTCTTACATCTGTTGCGCCATGTTTGCAACTATAAAATGAGGTTTGACATCGTCTCAGAGTATCATTTGCTTTCTTACAGTAGCAAGAATACAATTCAACATTTACAAAATGATGAAACTCGTAAGTATTCTTAACATAATTTAATATTTTGGTATATTGAAGAATTTCATATTATTTCAAATTCAAATACAATACTCAATTAATATTGTTAAATAGCATTCTACTAATTAAAAATTACAATCAAATTAATACTACGGACGAAAATAGACTAGTAATTTTGTTTTTCATAACTAGTATTAAAGAGAAAATATATTTCCAGATCGTCCTCGCCTTCGCGCTCGTCTCCATGGTATCAGCCAAGCCAGCTCTGGTCGCCGCTCCTCTGGTGGCCGCCCCAGCTCCTATTGTGACAGCCAGCAGCTCTCAGTACTTCCACCGCATTAACAATGGTCTCGCTGCCTACGTCGCTGCTCCTGCCGCCTACGTCGCATCAGCTCCCTATGTAGCTGCCTCCTCTCCTTATATCGCCGCGTCACCTTATGTAGCATCTCCCTATGTCGCGTCTCCCTACGTCGCTTCCCCTGCTGTTGTTGCTGTTTAAATGAACCCATCATAATGTGATATATTAAAATGCCAAAAATATATTTCAGTTTTTCATTTAAAGTTTAATATTTTACCTATTTTAGTTGAAAAGGTTTAATGTAAATAGTTAATTTTATTTTTGGATTAATATAAAAAAAATATTTAAAAAAATATTTCACTATTTATATTTACTTCAATCATCAATCAAAGTTAATAAGCTTAAAACTTTTTTTAAGCAACGAACAGTAATAAATGAATTAAGAAAATGAGTATATGTATATGTATATAAAATTAATTAATTCCAATATAAATATTTAATTACGTGATACGAAAGCTTGAACCTACATTCACTTATTCGTTTAATATATCATAAAACAATCAATTTTTCTTATTAACATATCAAGATCGATAAGCGCAAATACAGATAAACAAGTTGACTGGAGATTTCACTAATTTGGATTATTTAAGTTTACCTTTTCGCACATAATGTTATGGATTTCATTTTAAATGATTTTATATATTGTAAGCACGTCATCGATTAACAAATTCATGTCAACCAAAAACGTAGTACAATTTAGACTTAATTTTAAAACACAAGGTGAAAATTATCAGATATCTTAGAAAATATTTTTATATAGATTTATTATATTCGGAGTAATTCATTCTGAGTGAAGTTTAGTTTTAACTTAAAAACAAATAAGTGTTTTATTACATTAGTCATAATAAGTCTAGTTAATATTTTCCGGATTACCTTAATAATGAGTGTTAGAAAACACATAGAAACAAAACTTTGAACAATGAGTTTAATTTATCTAATCAGATTAAAGAAAACAGAATGTTCATATGTCTATTGATATAGTATTTAACATTAAATTAATTAATATTTGAAAATAGAGGCGACCTACAAAATGATTTCAATCAATAGATAAAAGTATTGGAACATAAGTAAGCAGGCTAAAGATAAGTAGGAAGAAGACGGAACATATGTCCTGTGTTTTTGATGGTATCACGAACAATACATCAAAATGTACATAGAGAATACCCCGCAGAGAAGGTGAGGAACACCTTGATACTTTTAAATATCTAAGTTCAATTATAAGTCACGATGGAACAATTGATAAAGACGTGGAACATAGAACCACCACAGGATGGCTTAATCCATTTAACAGGTATTACGTGTGACGATAAAATACTACTGAGGGTGAAAGGCAAAGTTAGTATAAAGAAGCGGTTATAACTTATACCTGCAATCTTTTATGGCTCACAATGTTGGGCCACCACAAACAATGCCTTAACAATATTCACACCTCAGAAACGGGTGTGCTACGTTGGCCTGCTGGCGTTACATTACTAAACCAAATTAGAAAACAGTTTATCAGAGGTAGCTTCAAAGTTGCTCCCATTGTAGATAAACTTATAGAGACTCGCAGACGATGGTACGGCCATGTTCAAAGAAGACCGGGAGACCACATGGTCAAAATAGCATTGAACTTGAAAATGACGACGCGGAAACGTGGAAGGCCCTCCAACTCCTCGTTGACGACGGTTCGAAAGGACCTGATAGAAAAAGACCTTAACAAAGATCTCGTCACAAATCGCCCTTTATGGAAACTCAGGGCAAGGAAGGCCGACCCTAAATAATTGGAAAAACGGTCTTGGAAGAAGAAGAGAAAGATCGTTTTTACCGTATTAGTTCTAAATAATAGTTTCATTGTTTCCATTTAAAAAAACAAATTCCACTTTATAAATATAGCATATAATAAAGATATTTCACAACTAGTGCTTTTAATGACTTTTATAAAAGCACAATATACAAAAAATAACTATGAATTAATATTAACTGATATAAAAAAAATAACAATAAAACATATTAAATATTTTAGCAATGCTAATAACAGAAACGTGTAGATTTAATTGATCAAATACTATTTTTGATAACTGGTGAATCTATTAAATGTCTTTATCCTTTCGGATACATTTCGTTATTATTTTTATTATGAAGGATTGCAGATCATTTCGAGCTAGTAACTTCACATATGAGTATAGGAAACGAAAAGATGTTCGCAATTACATATGACGGATATAAAACTATTTTATTTTGAAAGGCGAAATTAGTCCAGAATGCAGGGTCCATTTCCACCATTGATAAGAATAATTAATGTTATAAAATATTTGTATGACTTCTGTTTATTAGAAGCCCAAGTATTTACTAAGTAACAAATAAATAATTTGTAATTGTTTCTTACTTATTATTTATTTTATTTAATAAGCCTATTTTCAAGCTATTATTTGTCATTGTACCCAAATCTTATACTTTAAGTTTTGTGTAGTTTTATATTATACAATAATATTTATAGTATTTAGAAAAATTATATTATAGAGTAGCTTTATAAATTATTTCGTCTGATTGATTAAATTTTCGTCAACGAAAATTAAATTGGCTTATTATTATTTTTATCACCTTTCACGTATACTGTGCGATGAAATTAAAATAGGATAAGATTTAGTTCAAAAATAATAATTTCCTGGTTAAAATGAGATGTAAGGTTAAAAGTATGCGACTTATTTCAAAAAATTTAACTTGATTCAAATCACGCCTTATCCAATGCCAAAGACAATGTCTCTTACATTCGTTGCGCCATGTTTGACTGTCTGCTACTATAAAATGTGGTTTGAACCATCACCAACTATCATTTGCCTTCTTGAACTAACAAGAAAATCATTAAAACCTTCAATATGATGAAACTCGTAAGTATTTCTAATACATTTAAATGAAATTGTATTTATTGAAGGCTTCTCATTCAATAAAGTGTTATTTAAACTAGTGTTGATACGTTTTCAATAGTAAAATTATTTTTTGTAAAATAAAAATATTGTTATCAAATAAAACAAAATATATACAAATATTTTGTTTAAAATCAGTAATGCTCTAATTAATTATCCATAAATACTTACTTTAATTTCATTTACAAAATAAAATGATTGTGATTAAAATTGTAATAAGCGATTAAATAGAATATTATTATTCCTTTGATAACTAGTTTTAAATAATCAATATATTTCCAGATCGTCCTCGTGGCCGCGCTCGTCTCCATGGTATCAGCCAAGCCAGCTCTGGTCGCCGCTCCTCTGGTGGCCGCCCCAGCTCCTATTGTGACAGCCAGCAGCTCTCAGTACTTCCACCGCATTAACAATGGTCTCGCTGCCTACGTCGCTGCCCCTGCCGCCTACGTCGCATCAGCTCCCTATGTAGCTGCCTCCTCTCCTTATATCGCCGCGTCACCTTATGTAGCATCTCCCTATGTCGCGTCTCCCTACGTCGCTTCCCCTGCTGTTGTTGCTGTCTAAATGAACTGGATTTAATGTGATATTATGTTATAAAGATTTTAATGCCATTCAAATATCGTTTAATTTACGGAACTTCGCTTACCAACAAAACTTTATCTATTTATTCGCTAAGGTTTCCAGTGCCAAATCACCATTATTTTGTATGGAAGGTTTAGAAGGTAGATCTATCATAATGAGAGATTCCTCTCATTTTGTTTAATTTTATTATCATTATTACAAATAAATCAAATAGGTATTGAAAGAATAAACAATTCACTTAAAAACATTATATCCTAACTAACAATTAATCTGTGGTTTTGATAATCATGAAAGAATTTTGAAACAACTGCATTTTCATAGATATTTTCTTAAAATTAAATGTAACTACTTTTGTCAAATATATCTTATCATTATTGATCATGAAATCAATAAAAAAACAACAACTGACTCTGGCTGCCCGCCAACATTACTTTTCAACCATATGAAATGGATTTCATCTTTTAATTGAAGTTTTTACATTTAGGTATTAAATCTGATATTGGTTTTTGTGAAATTATATTTATTTACGTCTTATTTTTTGCAAGAGTAAGTAAATGTATTTTGAAATATCAGCCAACACTTACAGAAGAAGCTAATAAACTAGAATACTATAATCCTAAAATTTTTTGAATTAATAAGTTTCTCAAAAATGCTAAAAATGGTTGATAAAAAGTAACTGAAATGTCAAGAGTATGTAGTTTAAAATAATAAAAATCGCGGAGTAGGTACATCAAACATTAGTTTCATAAATTGACAAGATATCTTTAATGATTGAAACAGTTTCTTTAAAGAGTATATTAGAACACCTCACGAACATGACCAAAGGAAATAACGAATCTTCATAAAAATATTATATTAACAAACTATGTAATAAAATTACACTGACAAAATAAAATATGCAGTTAACTCAAGAAACTCTTTTTTTAAGGTGGATAAGAAACAAAATTAAAGATTAAAGATGTAAGTTAACGTAGAGAAAGGAGATGGAAACTAGTGGGCCCAAAATGTAATAAGTTCAAAATTGATTTAAAAAAATACTTTATTTTTTTGTATGAAATACCAAAAATCTGCATAAATTCTCAATCTACAAGCGGAGAAATATGAAAAAAGCTGTTTTTATAAAGCAATCGATTAACGATTAATTGAATAAAAAATGATTATTCGATTATTTAACTACAAAATAAAAACTTCACTTCTAGTTTTAAACTTATAGTAATTTCATTTAAACTACACCATATATGTCTACAATTCAATAAAAATAACTTTTGATAACGTGTGTTAATATAATAATAATAATATTAAATATTATTTTAAAACATCTTTTTCGATTATCGATTTCATATCGATCGAAATCATTCAGTATATGGTCTATGGCAACATGACATTGACACTTAACAATTACCATGCCAGATGCATTATTATTTGAGTCTGACTTGTTTCGTGTTTTTCGATGCGTTTCGAGTGCTTTCCTGATCATTTTACGTTTTCAACGACCACTGCTTTGTTTTTTACAGACTCAGAACCCGCTCAATGTTTTCGACCCCTGCTTTCACATTGGACACCGACGATCGCCTGCACGTTTGACTTGGAATTGTTAATTTGGATTATTTCGCCGGCTTGTGGATTGGATATTACTGAATCGATGGATCGCTTTGTGAATTGTGGGATAGCAACTAGTAGCATTGTACCCCCTGCACAGTCCCTATACGATATTTTAATTATTATTGAAGAGGAATAAAATATTCCATTAAAATTATTTGTTTTATTTTATGACTTTTATCACATAGTTCACTCCTATTCCTCGTAAAATTCCATACTTGTTACCGATATCTGTATATCTTTGAGTCTTTCTTGCCTTGTTATAACATATCAGATATTCTCTTCTTAGTAAAATTATTATTTTTCACATACTTTTAAATGTATTCATCTAACTCTTAAAGATAATGTAATATAACCTCACTTTTGCTAAACCTCCAATAACTCGACTATCTGATTGTCTATTTCTATAGAACTTTCAATGAAGAAACTCTTAATTTTGAACCTTTTAATTGATATTATTTTCGTGTCTTTACATTGAGGGCCCAGAATTGTATGCAATACTTTCTATCTCCTTTGATTTCAAATAGACATGTAGATAAAAATACATTTACGTTTTTTTTTGTTTACGCAGGGAAACTTTACGAGCCGTCCAACCGGCCTTGGTGGGGCCGGAAGGGATGTGTGAGACTCGACCTGGGCAGGCCCCTACTCACTAAAACCACTGCGAAAGCCATCGGCCGCTATGTTGGTGTACCCCGGATCTGTCAGCGACAGGGCGCACCAGCGACTGGCCGGTCCTGGCAAAGACCGGACTTACTCCCTCGAAGAATGGGGGCGATCCCGGCAATTAGGACCGCCCCGACGACGCCGGGCCTTCACTGGAGCCTGGTTACCACGCCGACCCCGGCCCGGAGCACAGGGGTGCTATTGGAGGTTTTGGTATTGCCTCCGTCGCACCCCCGTACGTCGTCTGCGGAGGGAGGGTGCATCAACCGCACTCTCCCTTACCCGCTCAGATGCCTCCTTCGTGGATATGACCGTCTCACAGAAGGAGGACACCGCCAGCTAGGACCTGTTAAGTTTTGTTTTATTGTATGTAGTGTGATTCCTTTAGATTGGTCCATTATTTTTGACATTATATGTAAGTTAAGAGTAATTTAAATTTCGATAATGTTTTATTATAAATAAAAGAAACAATAATTCTTATAATTAATTTTAGTACACTTGCTTTATTTTTAGTAACTGCCGTGTATATAATAAATATATATAGCAAAAGATTTTTGTTGTTACATTGCTTTGGTATAGCAAAAGGAGCAAATTTAAAAATAATTAATTTGTTTAAATTACTTGTATAAAAATAAAAAAGGTTTTATATTTACCATAAAAATATTTTTTATAATTAATCATGTTCAAACAGGAAAGATAAAATTAATTGAAAAAAAAAGAATAAAAATAATTAAGAAGCAACTTTATAAAACTTAGGTATATGCACCTAATTTAAGCAGAAAACATATAATTTTTAAATAATAAGTCTGTTATAATAAAAAATATTAAATTATATCATTTATTATTACAGGGTGGAATGGACTACGATACGAAGCGGAAGATACAAAAACAATGCAAGTATCTTTATATGAAAAGTAACTCTCCCGCTCTATGAAAAGTAACCACTCACAGTAGGCTAGTCAGTACGGGGTAATATAATTTGTCTATTTATTATACACTATACATGATCTTTAGAAGTGTACCTGTAAAAATACAATTTGATTTATGTTACTTTTGATATACACAAAGACAAATTGAAAATAAAAGCAATTTATTTTGATTTATACTACGAGAGATGTGAAAAAAATTATCTTCGTGAGTAAATGAAAAGCTTACGATGTTTTGTCACCATCATTCCCAAACTCTGACATAATACATACGCAACCACTTATTAAATATGAACCAATACGGCTACACTAAGTACTTTCCCATTGTCCACGACCATATATTATTATTCTTTGGTCGTAATTTCAATACGATTTTTGTAGCCATCAAGGTTCATGTCCTTACCCATTGAACCATTAGGTATTCCGGTACACTGGCCACATTGCCACACTGCGATGCAAAATTTGTTACACCTATATAAAAGCGAGCACCCCATTTTCTAACGCGCGCATTTCAATTATAAAGTGATACCGTGGGGTACGCTATCATGTTTGCGACGGTATGACGTACATAAAATAAAAAAACATTAAATATTTTAAATAGATATACAAATAATATAATGATTATATTTCTTTCTTACAGATTGTGATTGTGTGTACGTTATGTGGATTGTCGAGCAGTTCCGGCTTGCATCCGATCGCACCCGCTGGTTCAGCTCCGATCGTGACCGCATCCAGCTCACAATATTTTGAAAGGACTTTTAATCGCTTAGTGGCAGCGAATCCAGTGGTACAACCAGTGATTCCAGTAGCCCCTGTGCCAGTTCAACCACCTGTAGCAGTTGCTCCTATCAGACCTATAATACCTGTGTTCCCGGTGCCATCCGGCCAACCTGAAGTGGTGGATGCTTTCAGAACGACGTCGATTCCAATAAGGCCTACAAATCCACCTCAACCTCAAGATGATTCAGATCAGCCAAATATTGCAATAGCTGTAGCCACTGCTCACGCTGCGGCGCCTGTAGCCACAATTCTTCTTCCTCCTTACCCGTTCGGATTCCCGCCATCATTTGGATTTGTGCCTCAGCCATCTCCAGTTCCTACAGAGGACCCTCAAAGAAAAGAAACTACTACAAAGCAAAGTACAACAATCCAACCTCAAACAACAACAACAACAACAACAACAACAGAACGTCAACAAGACTCTATAACCTCTGCACCAACAAATATTGATAACAGTTTCGCTCAAGCGCTACCTTCAAATGAGAATGTAAACTTTAGACAATATCTGGCACCACAGCCTAACCCTCTACCACATCCTCAAAAAATTAAAACCAGCGTAGAAGTAGTGCCGGTTCCGTTACAATATATTGCTCCCCCACCACTTAATTTGCACCATCACCACCACCATAACCACCAGCAGCATCATCATCATCATCATCACCAAGCTATAAAAGTCGTACCACATTTCCATACATTTATACCAAAGCCGCACAAAATAATTATAAGGCCAATATCCGGACCAATAAGAACAAGAGTGATGCGTATACCTGCAGGTTTGGCGACTTACGGACCACCAAGAGTGGTGAGGAAAATATCAAAGAAATATTCTCAAAGCAACAAATCCAAGCCTCGTAATACTGAAGTAACAAAATTATTACCTTTAAATAGACCAATTAAGAAGCCATCGGGAGTATAATCGTTCCTTAGTTAATATTTTTTAATCACTAATACACTTGTTAAATACTACACTATGTTAAGATAACAACTGTGAATACCAATATACATATTTATATTTTTGTATATTTATTTTATTTTATTTTTAATTGAATACGAAATGTATTGTTAAGCCTTAATGATTTTTAAAGGAATCTAGATTCATATATTAATGAATACACCAAACTTTTAAGTTGAAGCTATAGATATAGAGAAAATGTGGGCGATTTGAATCTCATTAATCTTTTTAGAGGTTTTTAAACAATAGATTTACTAAATATTATTAGTACAGAACATAAGATGAAATGTAACGTATTAATAAATTATAGTCAAATATTTAATAAAAAATATTTTGAGCTATTCATTCAGAAAACACTGTTATTAATACAAATACTCGCAGCTTTCTATATCTGTCGTATTAAAGGATTTACAATTTACATGTTCGATGGAATTCGTAGACAAATCTGAAACAAATCATATGTATATTGAAATTTTATAACGTATATTGAATTTAAATAAAAACTATTTGAAATAATTTTCATAACAATTATAAGATGTTTAAGAACACATTGTAATAATTGATTTCTCTTTGAGTCTATTTATAACACTTTTTATAACTTAAACCGACAATGTTCGATAAAAGAAGATGCTGAAGGATCTGTTTTTTAATCGAGTATAATGAAATTATTCACTTTTTAATTTTTTACCTAATATTTTATAATTATACATTAAAATGGGATAAAAAGAAATTTTTGTACGTGTGAAGATTATAAAATGTCTTTGTGTACTCATTGATAGTTTGGTTTCTATTAAAAATAATATATACAACCGCTATAGTCTTAAAAAAAAATCAAAAAAAAACATTGTTTTGACTTGTATACTGATAGTAATATCTCCAGTTGTTTCTGGACTATCTCTTTTGTAACAAATGCAAACATTTTTAGTTAAAAATCGACTGTGCTATCTTCAAATTTTATTAGCCCTGGTCAATAAATAGCATTTTAAAATCATGAATAAATAATATTATGTTTCTACTGTTACGACATGGTATGATGGTAGGACAAAATTAATTTAATCGATAATACTTTGGTATCTTTTTCTTTGTATTTATGATAAACCATTAGAAGAGCACATTTTAGTAAGTTGATATAATAGACATCAACATTTTAGAAAGGATTTTTACTTATTGTGATTAATTTGTGGACAGTGTAACATCAAGATTTGGTTATATTCTTTAAACGTGTAAAACTTTTACTAGATTTTAACTAAAGCGAATTGATAATTTTAGTTTGGTGACAGTTGCTGTGGCCAGCTAGTAAATGTAAACTGTATATTTATTTCCAAACATGCTATTAATTTCAAGAAATTAAATCACTAAACTGGATCAATTAACCCATGTCAAAAGTTAGCATTATAGGGTAAGAATTATTAAACTACCGAGATACATTTAATTAGTATTTAATTTTAAACTGGTACAAACTTGAATTACGATATCACAGTACGGACATTTATGACAAATCACATAACACATGACATTCAAACTGATGTAAATCCTTACAAACATTATCGGTCATTCGTTGGTCATTCAAAGTATGTTGTCGTAACTCAGTACGACTTGCACACATCAACGACGCGTGGTCTGGTTCTAATAAGCTGCAACGCAACCAGTGACGAAACGTACAAGGCGAATCTCTGTTTGTATAAAAGGTAACGATTGTCTCAAATTACACATACCACTTAAAGATCCTTTGATCGACACAACAAACTAAACACAACATGTTCGGAAAGGTATTTTGACTTGCAAATTTAATATGTGATCATTTTGATACTGGATGTAAATGTAATAACCTTTTTCCAGATCGTATTTCTTGCTGCAATGGCAGTAGCAGCTGCAAAGCCTGGATTTGCACCAGTTGCAGCTCCTCTCATCGCTGCACCGGCACCGCTTGTAGCAGCACCTGCACCTTTTGTAGCTGCCTCTAGCTCTCAATATATCTCCAGAAACTACAACGGTTTGGTTGCTGCCCCAATTGTAGCATCTGCTCCATTGATTGCACCGGCACCATACTCAGTGGCTGCGCCTTATTCTGTTGCTGCTCCGTACTACGCAGCATCAG
Source organism: Danaus chrysippus (assembly GCA_916720795.1). NCBI lineage: Eukaryota > Metazoa > Arthropoda > Insecta > Lepidoptera > Nymphalidae > Danaus > Danaus chrysippus. The sequence continues at coordinate 5,459,256 of CAKASE010000046.1, read as the reverse complement.
CACGATTCTTGGCTCCGTCAGCACCTTTAGTTGCCGCTGCCCCTCCTTACTACGCCCCGTCAGCCCCATTCGTTGCCCTGAAATAGAAGACTTAGTAAATAAATTTCCGAACTAGAATAAATGAATTGAATAATTTATTTATTGTTTTATTACAATTTGCAAACAATAATCGACAAAATATTATATGAAAAATCACTATTATTCCTTATTATACTTTAAAAATAATTTGTATTTAATACCATAGACAAAATGGAAATTATATTAAGTATACAAAAATATATTTTTTGTTGTGTAAAATCGTTTATCATAAAAGGCAATTAAAATAGTGTGTAGGGAATGCTAATAGATATAAGCAAACAAAGGGAAATTAAGATTTGTTCTATGAATTAATTTTACAAATAAAACTCAATTTTATAAAAAAAAATCCATCATATTACAGTAGGTATATGTGTTTTAGAAAACGCATTAATGGCATGGATCGGTTATTAAACATATTAACAAAATTATGAATTACGTAAATATTTACAGAACGTTCTCAATACATACTTTTAGTCGTTTCAAGGAAGTCGATAGTCCTTGGCAAAAGTAAGTATTAGAACCCTTTGTACCTTGTTACGCACAGAATCCCCACATCAAAGTAATATTTCAATGTGACTCTTATTGGAGCTGTTACGAATATTGCTCATATTCGTTTTCATGTTTCCAAAATTAACATGCAATAATATAACAACAATAATTTATTTCCAATACAAATTACGAAGTACATGTGTTAGTTATACATTAATAATTCTTTAATACACCTGGAATGAATCAAAACGAATTATTTGTAATTACAGAATAATTGAATTCAATGTGACATAATTTCTTATTATTTTTCACTACTACACCTCAACCTAAATAAAATATCTCTGAAAAATCAAATCACATCTAAGTCTGGACTCGGGAAAATGAAGAATTATACTCAAGTACAGGTTACTTGTATTATGTAAGCCATAGAACCAACTGAATACTAATCATCAACCTATATAAAGACGATACTTTATAAAAAATCGGAAATTTCATTTTATATTGAAAGATTATTTAAGCCACTATTTTTAGAACATTTCAAGCGAGAATACAGAATTGAATATTCAAAAATACATTTCTTTATAAACACTTTTAGAGGAAAATTGTTTTTAGAATAATTAGTGAGGTTTTTATCACAGTTCTCATAACATATAACATATTTTTTATCCTATATTGGCAGTTTTGCTAATTCCTTTACTGTGTTTTCATTAATAACGACACAAAATATATCCTTTATTATGTTAATGGTATAACTTTGAATTTATTATTTTATAAGTCTGCTCAATAAGTTCAAATATTTGTGATATTTTTCTATGGAATTTATGACTTGTAAGGAAGTTTAGTATAACATAAATAATTCACCTTTAGACTATACTTAGAACATAAAAATATTAAAAAACCTGCGTTACTTATGGTGTAACGAAACCTATATTTGTTACGTAAGTCACCTATAATGGTCATCATACATTCGGTCATCAATAATGTCCGCGTTGACACCCAATTGAGCATGCGCATGTCCTGGCTATGGAAAGTGAAAACATTATAGATACGAATATAGATGTCGCGCTTGCAACAGTATTTAGTATATAATGACCTGTGACACATATATTAATATACTTCTACATTTCAACTCAACTCAACAGGTCGATCGACAGCAGCAAAAACATGTCCCTAATTAAATATGTAAGACCATTTAATATATATTTGAAAAAAAAAACGCTCATTAAAATATTTGCTAAAAATATAATAAAAACACTCATTCAATTTAATTCTTTACAGATATCACTCACCATTACCCTCATAGCTAGCTGCCAAGCTAGTGGGGTGGGACATTTCTTCCCTGCAATAAAATCAGTACCTGTGGTCCGTTACGCCCCATTTTATAGTTTCCCGAACGTAAGATCTATCCATGCCATTGCGCCGGCTGTAAGAGCGGTTGCTCCAGCGGTCATAGCTCCAGCGCCATTACCAGCTCCAGTACTACCAGCTCCGCCTCCATTGTACCCTGCTCCTGCACCGGTCTTAAGAGCTTCATTCCTGCCAGCGCCATTACCCGCTCCGGTAGCGGCTCCTGCTCCAGTGTTTGCCCATGCTCCCGCTCCAGTTTTACCAGCAATACCTAGATACGCTCTACCCTCTGTACCTTTCTCACCAATTATAAGGCCTGTGGCCCCTGCTCCGGTATTTGCTCCTGCACCAGCCCCAGTTTTTGCCCCTGCTCCTGCCCCAGTATTTGCTCCTGCACCAGCCCCAGTTTTTGCCCCTGCCCCTGCCCCAGTATTTGCTCCTGCCCCGGCCCCAGTATTTGCCCCTGCTCCTGTATTACCACATCATCATTTTGTTAAGGCTGTATACCCAGCCCCTGCTCCCCTATTGGCACCACATCTGGTGAAACAAGTGGCATGGAAGTGATCACTCTTCTTTCGAATGAACTGTTAATCTTAAAAACTGTGTTGTTATGTTTGTAAAGTATAGTCATATGTTGTTTAATTTAAGGTATTTTGTACTAATATACATTTTGTACTGAATATAGAAATTTATTTTCTTGCAAACCTACTGGAAATCCTATCCTAATCATAAAAAATCTTGATCTCTTTCTTGAAATATTGATTTTCTTTTAATTGTTGGGTTCTTTTTAACAAAAATGAATACACTTAAAATGGTTAATAAAAACATAGATATATGATATAGAACACTAGAACACAAGTAAGAATTTAGCTTTTGTAATATAAATATAATTAAGTATTAATCCAGAGAGTTATTATATCTTTGCGTTGCAACCATGGTAACTTAAATTTATTTTTGTAATTAATTAAATACTATATGTTAAAAAGTGTATTCTAATGACTTATGTATTATGATAATTTCTAACATTAATATTGTCTTAATTAATAAAGCTACATTAATGAAAATTAAAACCGTGAAGAAATAAAATGGACACTAAGCAATGCAAAACAACATAATTCTACATGTGTCTCGTAAAGACAACAGCTGTTAAGATAGTAAAAAAAGTATATTGATTTAGTTTTAGTCTATATTCAACTATCATTATAACCGTACTTTGGGATGTTCTAAATTTCAAATATGATTATGATTTTAAAATTTATAGAATGAATTGTTAGATAATAATTTGAATGTGATATACGACTATATATATCGATTGTAATATAATACATTGGGATTCAAAAATAAAAATAAATTTAATACAAAAATTATTTATTAAAAATTAATATTGTATAATTCTTATATTATTAAAGTCTTTTTGGAAGGTCTACTACAGTTAAACTTAAAATCTATCGTACAAATGCTGGTGCAACGCCGAATGGGACGCGTCCCAGGGGGGCAGCCAGTGAATAAGGGTATGGAGAGGCATAAGCAGCTGCAGCAGGGAAAGGACCAGGAAGAGCGTAAGGAGAGGCGGCATAAGGGCCAGCGGCATAAGGAGCTGCGGCATAGGGTCCAGCAGCATAAGGAGCTGCGGCATAAGCAGCAGGGGCATAAGGAGCTGCAGCATAAGCACCAGGAATCACTGGTGCTGGGCCAGCAACATAAGGTGCGGCTATTCTAGCTGCTATTGGTGCTGCAAATGGTCCAGGCGCTGGTGCAACAATTGGCGCTGATAGTGGTGATGCAGCAATAATAGGGTTAATCGCCTTGGAAACGACGCTGACTTGGGAAGCATATGGGGGAACATTTTGCGGTACAGCATGGGCATATCCTATTTGAGCTGATGCAACGAGAGGTGCGGCTACAGCTGGTAATACTCCACTGGCTTCTGCGCCCAAAGCGATCGCTACAGCAAAAATAACAATCTAGAAGTAAAAGAACATAATTAATTTTTTGTATACAACTTTAAAGTAATAAGTAATGTAAAGTTTGAAATAAATACTCACAGATTTTAAGAAAAACATTTTGTTTATGTTTAGTGGACCTTCCTTAATGAGAAAAGGACGTGTAATGTGACTAAGAAGAAAAAGCTTAAGGTTTTTATAGTATGGATATTGTGATTCAGATTACGTACAACAGAATAAACATTTGACGGATTGCGGTCAGTCAATTGGGATTCGCAAAGGCTAGCGAGGAGAAATGGAGCACATTGGGAAACTTTTTGGTTGTGAAATTTTTTTGTGAATGTTGCTGCACCATACTAATGTTGATACTAAATCGTAAGGCGCATTTTAAAGTTCATCGATTTTAAAAATCTGTTGTAACACAATTGCTTTGTTTTAAAAACTATATATTTTGTACGTTCACTAGTGAAAATACAAGAATGATACTTATGAATATTATATGAGTATTGATTAGACTACATAAAAGATGAGGTTAATTGGTCAGAAATATACTATTCTTAATTATGAATATGAATATTCTTTAAATATATTTAAGTATAAATAATATATTGTACATATATTCAGTGTGCGGATACATTTGTTATGATATTAATTTTCCTTTACGTCGTTACATAATGTACAGTGAAATTAATGTGCACTGAGTTTCAATTAGAATGCGCTGCTCGTCTACTGCGTCTGGGTAAAAAACGTCGTGCCAACAATAACCTACGCTTCAATTCTAAATTCATGGTACGTGCCATATTGCCCAATGAAATTGTTACTTGCTATAAAATGTGCCGTTGTCCAGAAGACGACACAGTCAATCGAATACTTTCGTATACTTACTTGTGAGCAGTCACATATCCAAGCAAAATGATCGCCAAGTTTGTTGTAAGTATAATATTAATTAAACATATTGGTTATGTTATAACAATAACTTCAAACGTAGCAAAAAAATATGAAAATGCAATACATTTATTAATTACTAATTACAATTTTCTGATTAATTTTAGGTTATCTTCGCCCTCACCATCGCCGCTACAAATGCTGGAGTTCTGCCTTTAGCTGCTGCACCGGCAGCTCTGGTAGCTCCAGCTGTAGCACCTGTTGCTTCTGCTGCATATGCCGTTGCTCCTTACGCTAGTTCTTACTCCGCTCACTCAATAAACCACGCTGTTGCCGCTCCTGTGGTAGCCTCCGCTCCTGTGGTCGCCCCCGCACCACTTGTTGCCCCAGCCCCAGTTGTTCCAGCAGCTCAATACGTCGCTGCACCATCACCTTACTTCTCCAGATACGTGTCTTCTTACCCCTACTACTTGTAAATCAAACTCGGTGATATCATTGCCTAGTGACTTGCTCAATAATGCTGTGCTATAATGTATTATGTTTATGTATATATACGTTTATAATATAAAGACGAATTGTACTAAATTTATTTTTGTGTTTGATTTTTGTCTAATATCGGTTACTCGAATCCAGAAAAAAGCATTATAAAAGAATATCTTTAAATTTTTAGTCAAATATTTATATTAATTGAATCTCACAGAATATCGTAATCCACATTAATAAAAATAGTTATGTGTTTTATTCTAACTGTGTCATATATAATTACATATATCGTATCTATCGTGATATATTGGTAGTAGTTCAACTGGCCATAGAAGTGTCATTGAAACACCCTGTCTCTTTAGGCTGGTTTACACAGAATAAAAAAGTTAGAGATCTCTCATATACAGACCTATGAAAGTTTAATATACGTTTGGTATCAAGATATAATAAAAACTACATATTTTATATTATAATAGATAAAACACTTATTTATTCACTTATAAAATTAAGTATCTATATCATTTCTCTTCACCTTTTTATAATTATAAGAACAAATATAAATCAGAAGCACAAAAGATATCGAATTTTATGCAATTCATCTTGGAAGTTTGAAAAGGTATGTAAATAATTACGTTAATCAAAATTAGCTAAAATATGGAATGATATATAAAAATGTGTGTTTATAATCTATGTCGACGTCATATTGTTGTGTGTCTTGCACACAAGCACATTTAATAATTTCATATATCTAGAGAACAAGAAATTAAGTCAAGTCTACAAGAACGGCACACTGTACCTCAATGAAACAATTTTGATCGTTGAAATATTAACGCCTTAATAAGGATACACTATATAGGTATGTTATATAATTCAAAAATAAATTATAATATTATCATATATAATTTTAAGTACACATAGCAGTCTTTATAATTTTTTATCTATGAACTAAACAACGAGGAAATCAAATTGTGATTCGATTATATACAATAATTCAATATTAACAAAAAAATATGCAAAATATTTGTTATAAGATTAATTTACGATGAACAATAACGTTTCAGTGTAAATATAATATGAAAATAAAATCTTTAACGGATCAAAAGTATTCACGGCATGCTATTAAAAAGTAAGTTCAAAGTTTTTAAAAATTACTTATTACCAATATCCAAGTGTTCAGAGTACTGACACATAGAAAAGCAATATTCATAAATATATATACAGAAAATATTTTGTATACACAATTGTATTTCACTACAAAACACATTCTTCTGTCATCAAAATGACAAGAGTTTTTTTTATGTTGAACTATTATTAATTAAAATAAAATGTATTCAAGTAAGACTTTCCGTTCTCATTACATTTAGGTTGCTAGTTTGAACATTCGAATGACAATGATGTAATAAGTGGACTTTATTACTGATATTTATTATAACACATTTACATTACAGCTGTGTTTTGAACAATATGAAAACAAAATTGTATTTGTTGAAGCAAATATTAAATACTAGATATATTTAAACGTCTGTAAAAATATGTGGAATGTGTTATTCAAAATTATTTTGAATTATTTTTAAACAGCTTAAAATGGCGATCTAATAGTTATTTTCATAACGATAAAATATTTTTGTATATTCATATTTTTGTGATTTACTAAAATCTTCTTTACAATTGACCAAAATCTAATCATATTATTAAAGAATCGTAATAATAAAACAATATCAAAAGATTAAATAAAACTGTAAGCATTTATGTTCCTATCTGTACTTACATACCTAAATTGATACCGATGACCTAGGTCAGGATCTGGAACACATTTGGCCGAGTTATGTATCTAAGCACTATAAAAGCTCGACGTTTTAAGCCCTTAGCACATTCGATAACTACCTTCATCGACTTCAACAAAACAACCCCTACCACCAAAATGTTCAAACTGGTAAGTAATAAGTTTAATAAAACTAACTTCTTATTATATTAAAATCTTATTATTTTTTGCATTTCATGTGAAATATAAATATTTAAGTCTAAATTTTGGTACTGCTACTTTCTCCTAATAATCGTAATAATATTACCTAATAAATCTTTATATAAGACAGATATTTGAATTCTACTCGTATCATGAATAAGTGTAGATAATAAAAACGTAAGTGAGAGCGTTCAAAAATATTTTTTACATTTCCAAATTTAAAAATAGATCAAAATTAAATAGAACCAATTTTTTTTATATCTATCTTTATATAATGCTTAATAATGTCTCGGAATCTCTTTTTTGCAATGTTTTTTTAGTGAACTTGACATTCAGTGACGGCAACGACCCGCCGAGGCCGATTAAACCGAAACACTTTTTACCGGTATTTTTTCTTTGTGTGGTAATAGAAATCCTGGTGCACTAACCTACATTGTTATCAAATTTCTTAAGAAACAGTATTAGTTTTTGTTGTTATAAAAAAAAGTTGACGACGGATATGTTCAAGATTAAAAGATGCTATTATTGTTTTAGTTCGTTCTCTGTGCTTTCTTGGCTGTTGCCTCAGCTGCCCCTGGTCTTGTGGGTCCCGCTATCGCGTCTCCTTGGGGACACGGAGCCTGGGGTCAAGGAGCCTGGGGAGGTGGTCTGATCGCCGCTGCCCCTGCTGTCGTTAGCGCACCTCTTGTCAGCGCACCCATTGTCAAACAAGCCGTTCCAGTTGCGACCTCATACGCCAACACTGTCAGAGTGAGTTACAAACTCAAAAGAACAATACTAACGATAGTTTCTTGATTATTTTATGTTCTTTAAAATGTATTCAAACTAAAAATATCGACAGCAATATCTCAAACACATTATTTCATTTGAATTAACAATGATAATGACCAATGCTACTTGAATTAAAACATTATTTATTTCATTCAGATTGCGTCCCCCGCAGTAGCGGTCGCCCACGCACCCGCTGTTGTTGCCGCCGCTCCTCTTGGTCACGGCTGGTAATCTGTTAATCACCTGTCCAACTATAGCTTGGCTTCAGTCAAGATATGCAACAGTCAACGTATTTAAAACATAGTTTATAAAATTGGATGACGTTTCGATGAAATAAACTTAAATTATTTGTTCGTTCTTTTTCATTACACATTACATTTCCTTTTAAATACAATATTTTAATAATAAAAAAAACTCTTGACAATGGATTGAAACCTACTATTTATGATAATGATTAATTCATGATTTTTATTTTCAACCGAGTGATCTTGTTTAAATTTACATTACTGAAAAGATGTGCGTGCTATTTGACATTCCGTTTCCTGTACAGACCACGAAATACGATGGAGTCATAGCCATCAATTGCATTTTTTGCCCAGATATAAGCCATAAATTACCTTTCGAACACAGGAGTTGTTGTGGTTAAACCGACGCCCATATAAGGACTGCGTTCCGCATACCGCTTCATAACAAATATAATGTTCTTGTTACATATATACTTAGGGCTATTAATAAATTAAAAAAAACGAACTATTACATAAAAAAAATTACTTGTATATAAAATATGTAGCATATTATTTCAATAACATTATCACTTCCATCATAATCGTAGATTTAAATTCCTCTTCTAAGTTTATTTTCCTCAACATCTACATTTTGCTAAAAAAATAAAAAAAAATAATAAAGACACCATTTTCTAGAAGCCGAATGTTCCGATTCGATAGTGTTAATATTTTTTTTTCTATATTAAAATGTTATTCACCTCCCAAACTAAACATATAATTGATCGTAAAAATAATCTATTGAATTAAAAATAATTTATTTCAATAAAAAAACGGGGCTCTTAATTCACTGCATACTTATATTTTTATTATTGTAGGTATTGCCTTTATTGTAATATAAAAATTTGTTTGTTGTTTAATATTCAGAAAATATAGGAAATCAGAATGGTATTAAAAGTACAATAAATTTACAATATTTTCCTTTGTAACTTTGGTTTTGCAATTACATAAAAAAAACAAACAGCTCTATATAAATAAAAGCGAATTAAGGACTAGTACCTAGTGGTTGAGCGAAAGCCTCCAAGGCCGCAACTTAAACTTTAACATTTCAATTTATAGTGTATCATTAAGAAGAAATAAACGCAAGCATTAAAAAGAACCCCAGACTGATGTACAAGATTGAGTAGTTCGACATTTTATAATCGTCGTTTAAAAAATACGTTCAGAGTCTCTTTTAGTATTTATACATCTAGAATAATTTTATTCTAATAAAAAAATATTTCATATTAAAAATCAATCTTTATAATTTTAATTTACATATCCAAATACTTATTAATATACACTTAAAAAATATTTTTTAATGACCAAATAAAAAAAAATTAAGGAAGTATAATTATGCAATATGTCTTTTGTTTACAATGTTGATTTTATATTATGATAACGGTGGTACTATAAGAAATATATTTAAATAAATACAGAAAATTAAAAACACACAAAAAGTATTTTATTATAAATAAATATATGGAGATTTTGATAAATTAGATAAAATAAATTATGTGATCGGTTTTGATAGTGTTTAGAATTATACAAGCTTAACACTTCTATACATTGCATACCAAAATAAGTACTCTCTACAATGACATAAAAAATCCGGTTCAAGACTCAGACTACATATTCTATGATGCAGATTCTTCTTTCAAGTTATATTTTTTCAGATTATATTTTCACTAAAATATTGGTTATTTTTTTTTATTAACCTTTCTACGTGCTTCAAAATAAAGCTCTATTATTTTATGAGGATAAATGATGTACTATTTTCAAAATGAAGTAAAAATTTCATTTATGAAACCTCATTACACTCGTAAACTACACCTTACTCACCTTTAAAATGTGACTCACATTAACTAGGAATTTAAGGATAACGCTTTATCGTGTATCCTACAAGTGTTAATTGTTAACATTTACTTCTCAAAAACTCTCTGTAAATATTAATAAGTAATGTAAGATGTCTGTAAGATGTGAATGTAATCAGTTTAAGTTTGTAGGAGAAAATAGTTCGAATTATGCTAATGCCTCCATCTATCGCCCTTATATGTTTGATATTTCTTATTAATTTATATACGTATTAAGTAAATAAAAATATATTTTATATAAAGCACTCCAATTTAAAAAAATATTTAAATACAAATAAGCTTTCAGCGAAGCCTCTTAATACTTGCAAATATTCTTGCATTGCCTTGTGTCTTAAAACTAGTATTCAAAGCGATTTTGCAGTCGATTCATGCGCGGGACTTTAAAATGTCAGTAAAAATATTACATTTGTTTTTTACTAACCATTATTAAAGAAAAAATAAAAGTTTTCTCTTTTACTCCAAATTATAGAAACACTGTTATAATGTACACGTCTCGTAACAACTTTAGTGGAAAAAAGAAAAAAGAATTTGATTTTAAAATATTTTTTCCTCATTTCTGTCGTCAACTATAATAGGCACACATCAACAATTCCTCTATACAATACGAGTCTAGCAAAATTATAGATTAATAAAATAACCTTATGCAAATACATGTTATAATTTAATTCCTTCCAGACACGTTAAAGTCTAAATAGAGATAACGTCTACTTATACGAAATTAAATACATTTTGTTGCCGATCGAATTTATGGGAGGGTATTAATTATACGTTAGTTCCCATATGATATTATTCGTTGCAAGTATATAATTAACAAAGTTGCATTAATTAAGTTTGTAGATTATTTTAGAAAAAAAATTAAGCAAGTATTTTATTCATTAACATATTTCAATCGAAAACAAGTTTTGCATTGACAGGCTTAGTATCTGACGTAACGAGTCTACAAGTTGATCTTGACTTTTGGGATCGATAGTATAAAAATGATCGTCAGCTAAAAGAAAGCATCAGTTTGGATCCTTTTGTCACTTGCATCTGAACTAACACAGACCACGATGAACTCGCTGGTGGTGTTGTTTTCTGTTATGGCGCTAACAGCTGCCAAGCCTTCCGGGCTCATACAATCTGAGGTCATAAGCTACGCTGCTCCAGCTGTAGCTCTAGCTCCTGCTGCAGTATCACACCAGTCGCGGATAGACATTAAATCATCTCCAGCTGTGATTTCTGAAAAAATTATTGCTCCTGTCGCTCGCACTGTAGTGGCTGAACCAGCTATTGTTGCTGCTCCTGCATCTTATGTCGCACCTGCTGCTTATGCTGCTCCAGCTGCTATCGCAGCCCCAGTATCATATTCCTCACCAGTTGCTTATGTAGCTCCTGGAGTCTACTCTGCTCCGATTGCCGTCGCCCCAGCAGCAGTTTCTTCTCAATCTCGTTTGGACATTAAGTCATCCCCAGCAGTAATAAGCACTATTGCCTCTGCCCCCGTATTGAGTGCTTACAGTGCATCAGTTCCCGCCATTTATCCATCAGAATAGAAATAGAAATAAACTTTATTGCACTTAAACATATAGGAAATAACATTACAAACAAAAACAGAAAATTTAAGGCAAGGGCGGCCTTATCACTAAAAGCGATCTCTTACAGGCAACCCAACCGATGAGGATAACAAATATTATAGAAAGGGTAGTGCATATTATGATAAGTACATACACAAGAACGTAAAAAACAACTACATATACAAATACATATACAAAAAACGTAGACTACATATACATACCAGAGTATACATACACACAAATAATTAAATATACATATATACATACAACCATACATGCATATATACATATATACATACATATTACATACATACATACATATATACATACATAAAATATATATATATATATATATATATAAAAAGGAGTAGTTACAGTGACATATAATGAAGCTTGACTCGACTTTTAAATATACTTAACGACTGAGACATTCTTATGTCATGTGGAAGCGCATTCCATAATTTTATAGATTTGACGGTAAAAGAATCACTGTAACAATGTGATTGGCTAAGGGGCAACTGAAGTTTATTGTCCGATAGAGAACGAAGATTAAGATGAAGAGAAGAATTAGAGCCAAGAAAGGAAAAGCGCTCTTTGAGGTAAGTTGGAGTTTGGGGAAAGAAAAGAATAGAGTAAAGAAGAGAAAGGGCATGCAAGTTACGTCTTTGTCTGACTGTAAGCCATCCAAGTCGTGCACGATATTCAGAGATGTGGTCAAATTTTTTTAATCCAAAAATAAATCGTATGCACATGTTTTGCAACCTTTCCAGCTTATCAAGTAGCTCCTCTGATAGACCTAAGTAGCATACATCTGCGTAATCTAGAATGGGAAGAAGAAGTGCATTCGAAAGATAAATTTTAGTTTTGATTGGCAACAACTTCTTCCACCTTCTCAATGAGCCAATAGCTGCAAACATTTTCCGACTTAGATTTGACACTTGCTCTGTCCAAGAAAATTTATTATCAATTATAAGACCTAAGTTGGTGACAATATTATTATTGATCAAAGTTGTACTGTCAAACAATACGGGAGGAACATAAACTTGACTAAGTTTTGAAAGTTGTTTTGGATTGCCAACTATGGCTAACTGTGACTTACTGGCATTTAACGCTAATCCGTATGACTTGCTCCACTCACTAATCGATTTAAGGTTACAATTCATAAGATCAATAGCATTAGCAATGTTCTCAGCAGGAGTCGTTAAATAAACCTGTAAGTCGTCAGCATAGAGGTGAAAAGAAACAGAAAGATGTTCAGTGACAGTATTTATAAAGATTGAGAAAAGGAGAGGAGAAAGAACACCACCTTGAGGGACGCCCGCAGTGAGATAGCAACAGGAGGAGAACTTACCGTCAACAAAAACACGCTGTTGACGATTTGAAAGATAAGACTGAAACCAAGAAACAACACTGGCAGAGAAATTTAAGGAATTAAGAATAGCTAAGAGAATGTCATGGTCAACAGTATTAAAGGCATTGGAAAAATCAAGAAGAGCTATGATAGTAATTTCTTTCTTATCAATCCCAGAGCGGATGTCATCACAGACTTTGATCAAAGCTGTAGTGGTGCTATGGCCCGGACGAAATCCCGATTGGAATGGGCTTAAAATGTTGTTGAGTGTAAGAAAGTTAGATAGCTGACCATGGACAATGCGTTCTAGAACCTTAGAAAGGAAAGGGAGGATAGATATTGGACGGTAGTGAGCTGACAGAGTAGGATTAGCGATTTTAGGGATTGGTAGGATATGAGCTAGATGCCAACTAATGGGAAATATACCTGAGTCTAAGGAGAAATTAAATAGGTGGCATAAAACAGGAAGAACGGTATCAAAAGAAAGGAGTATCATTTTACGACTGATACCGTCACATCCAGTGGCATCCGACTGAATACCAAGAATACTCTTCCTGATATCATCAGGGGTCACTGGAGTAAAATAGAAGGGAGAAAAATTAGGCTTAGGACGTGTGGATATGGAATTCAGGGTGTGACATTTATTCGCATTGTCCATGGTAGCCGCAGTGAAGTGCTTATTCAGGGCTTCAACATCAACATTTCTTACGTCTAGTGACTGATGGCCAATACCCATCGCATTCAAGAAACGCCATACCTTGCCAGGGTTCTTGACGCTTACTGATTCGTGAATATAATTCCGTTGAGCATCTCTACAGACTTTGCTGCAATGATTACGCAGCCGTTTGTATTTCAGGAGATTGTTGTCTGTAGGACTCAGTTTATATCTCGACTTAGCAGCATTACGTCTTGCCATGAGGTTTCTTTTCACCTGCCATTGTTCCCTCAGCTGCATTGTTGAAGAGCGAAATTAAACCCATTGCCGTATCAAGTTCCGAGGATGCTGTAGAAATCAAACCTGAACTGCCAGTTGCTCCCACTGAGACTCCTGAAGTTGCTGCTGCCCGTGCCGCCCATCTTGAAGCTAAAGCCTTTGAAGAATCTCACCAGATCAAGAAGCGTTCCTTAAGATATTTGGCGAACCCTCCAATCCTGTCTACTTATTCAGCCCTTCCAGTACCCCTTGTGTCTTCTCCATTGTACTCTGCACCGATAGCAGTATCAAGCCCCGTCATCGGCAACGCTTACAGAATCCACTACTAAACGCCGTTATGAAAACGAGAAATATTGTTCTCAGTTCAGTCGACAAAAATATTTGTAGTCATCAATAAAATATAAATCATATTGCAATTATTTTATTTATTCCAATTCCCAACAATTTTTTGAAAATAAATATTTTAATGATAATTTTTTAAAGCTTTTTAAAAAAATTAAGATGAACATTTATTTAAATTATTTTTTATATAAAAAGTTACATACGTTGGAAAAAACAATAACGATCTATGAAAAAGTACCTATAATGTAGTTAATAGAAAGAATAAAAGCTACGTATACTAATTGTTTTCTATTAAATCGATAAATAATTACGGTTTGAATTTAAATATCCTGAGAAATATTTAAATTTCTAAGGGAATAAAGCTAAACTGTTTGTCTCATTTCAATTATTTCTAATAAAGGATAAGCTTATTTTTATGTTATACAATGTACATATCCGAAACTATTGACACTTTTCTCACTGCACGAGCGCACAGGTGAGGTATTGTTCTTTAAACACGTGTGACCTTATATAAATATGTAGAAAACTGAGTGAACATGCTGTATTGACACTGAATGTACGATGTTTACAGATTGCTTTTAAGATTGTATAGGGTATGAAGTGTTGAGATCAACGGGTGACGTCAACGACTATTGTGAATATGTAAGATACTTCTTTAAAGAAAATTCGTGCTAAGTGATTCGGTAGGAAAGATATTTTATTATAAATTTAGGAATATTTATATGATAAATAATCGTAACTTTATAATTTTACTGTTAACTTATTACTACCTGACCGTAGATAACGTGTCTAAGTATCTATACTGTACAGTTATGTATGTACATATGTTTAAATGTATTGAAATATATATATTATACATATATATGGGATTTAATTTAACTTGACTATCCCCTTAATTCAGAAGCATCAACTGCTGAACAAGCTTATAAAAGGGTAATGTAAAAACTTTTAACAGATTAATAAGATTTTTCCTAATCTGACTGATGACTCCTAAATTTCTTTAATCTTATCATAACTGTTTCAAATTATTTAAAATCTTTGACTTAATAAATGAGTTTTTTAATTATATACTACAATAATTGACTTCATATATAAGCTATTTCATATAATTTATATCACATTGTTTTTAAAATTTTATAACTAAAAGGCAAACTTGTTGTTTGGTTTAATTTCTTAAAATTTCTTTACTTGCTCTAATAACGAATATTGATAAAGATAGTAAGATTACAAACATTGTCTTCATATATTATAAAAGCAAAATAATACAATGAAGGAATTTCAATGAAATTTCCATAATATTGTGACAATTTTGATATATTCAGGTAAGTTGTTACACGTTCGCGTCTTCATAAATATTTATTTAGTTGAGAACGAGAATGCGTTTATAACACGTGCAAAGTGCTTGAAACAATTAAAAACCAATTTCTCGTGCCTTGTGGACAAAAAATTATTAACGAACTCCACTTTACATTGTATTATTAACTTCTGTCATACGACATATTAATTAAACATCAAGACAAAAAACCTTAAACGAATACCAACGCAACCAATCTGTTTTACTTATTGTTATAAATTAAATCTCCGATGTTTTTTTATTGTGATACAAATATTGAAGATTGTTATCGAGACTACGAATTTATTATTTAATATGGGGTTTAAAAATAGATTACAACAATAAGACTGGCAAAACATTGGCGAATCAATTAAAAGTTTTAGTATTTTTTTAGGTTTTACTTTGTGTCTTTAATATTTTTTTACACATAAAACAGCTGACTTTAAACAAGAAACGAAAAAGTAAAAAAATAATTTAGTTTCTAAAAGTAATAGATATCATGTTTAAGTTGATCAGATATTATGAAATAATTATTTTATAATTTTGAGGTCAGTGCGATGTGAATGATAAAACAAAATTACGTGAATATAATTTGCCTCTTATTCACATATATAAAGAATATATTTTTTGTAAAATAAAAATATAAATGACATATCAGAAGGATTCGGATATATTTAACTTAAGAAAATATAATTTAATATATGTCTACTTAGTATCCATTTTATTTTTATTTATTTGGTTCTAAAGATCACTTGTACATATGTGTTAAAGATCAAAAGTGTAATCAACGTTTCCTTGTATAATAGTTATTGATTGTAAATTATGAATTTCTACAGTTAGCTGTTAAATGGTATGCAGTACTAAAATAACATTTTTACGATGAACCTAAAAACTTACTATGGTAGAGAGAAGTAATCATTATATAAGGTTTTTTTGTGTTCAAGTTATTACGAAAATTGTCCGATACTGGCATTGTCCTTTTCATCACACGTTGTGAGTTAAAATTTTTTTTGCTTAAATGGAATAAATTATCAAATTTTGGGCTAAAATTTCGTTTGTTTTTACACAGTATTAGAACAAAAATATATTTTAATTATATCTAAATTGGTGGTCTCAAAATTCTCTAACCAATTACCTTGATCTTTAAAGAACTTCCGCATAAAAGGTTTTGTCGTATCAATTTATGGACGACAAATATAATAATAGTTTAATTGACATCAAGAATCGGCTACCTAAATAATTTAAACAACTATCATTTGAAGGTGGTTTGGTTGACTTTTTTGCATAACGATTTCAGAGCTTCATACGAGTATATAAGGCATTTGAAATATATGAGAAGCATCAGTTGATCTTGCTAATTGGATCAATACAACACAGACCACAATGTTCAAGCTGGTGGTGTTGTTCTCTGTTCTCGCCTTGGCTGCCGCCAAACCCGGGGTTGTGCCATTAGCTTATAGCTATGGCTATCCTCTTTCATCTGTAAGCTCTGTATCTCAATACAGTAGTGACGTGGTTCATGGGTCGCCCCTAGTTGCAGGAGTGCCCGCCGTTTACGGATCTTATGCACCAGCACTCTACCCACAGGCTGTGGTTTCTGGAGTAGCTTTGGCCCAGGCCCCCAACTCTCCAGCTGTGGTTTTGGATGGAGTCAACGGTGTACCTCTGGATACTCCTGAAGTAGTCGCCGCTCGTGCAGCCCACTATCAAGCCAAGGCCCTTAATGTTCACCATCTGAAAAAACGGTCAGTAGCCCCTGTAGCCTACAGTTCAGTTGTAGCTCCAGTAGTACCCAATGTAGTTTCCCCTCTTTCCTACTCTTCTTTGGTATCTTCCTACCCTGCTCCTTATGTAGCCAGTTATCCATCTGCTGTAGCGTCTTATGGATATTCTTCTTTATTACCAAAGGCATACTCCGTTCATCCCTGGTAAATGAGATAAAAGGTATTAACCGTTTCCTGATGTATTACCCAAAAACTATGATTGTAAACACTGCCATAATAAATAAATGATTTGAATGCAATTTAAATATGTTTTTTAATGTTTCCTCATACATAAGCATTTTATGAATTTTAATATCGAGAGCATAATTTATTAGAAATAATATAGCTATATGTTTTTGATGTCTCGATTTATATGTAAGCTATCCTAAATCCTTACAAATAATTCCTCAAATTTCAAAAGAACGACGCACATATGTTTATGAACTGTCATTTATTTTTAAAATATACCTAATGAAATCGATGTGAATGTTTTTTATATGAAAAACGTACCATATAAAGTAACAGAAAAAGCACAAGCAGAGCTACTGTAACATTTAAATAATCTTCATGAATAAATTGACTGCTTTTATAAGTAAAATATTCACATAATATAGATATAATATTTAAGAAGACCTCGATTTAAATGACTATAATGAGTTGTACCGAAATGTATTATCTATCAAACAAGGAATGAAAAAACTTGAGATGATTAAACATCAAGACGGAGTTTTCAAGAAATAATTACTAGATTAACATGGAAGACTTGAGCGAACAGGAAACCTAGATGATCATCAGTATAAATGCCACGAAAATAAACCACTCTAGCTTGAAAATTAAGCACTCAACATATTTGTCAATTGTCACGACGGGGATAGTAAAGGTTACTGGATCATTCAAGGTATTTGATCACTTAATGAACATCCTTCTTTAAATTCCGAACTCATATTTGAAGTCAGTTATACCTGGTTCTTATAATAATTAGCTATCTACAATGACAGTGACATAGATTATGAGATTAATTACGATTCAAAAAATATTTTTTTGTTCTGAAACTTATAGTTTCTTATAACATGAATTCCATCATAAATATTGTTCCCTTTTAAATATTTCTTTAGATTCTCACAAACCATTATCAAGAAATAAATAAAGTAAAAAAGTTGAAATCTTCAAGGTTTCGTTTCTTGAGGCAAAAAAATATACAAGGACACAGTATTGCCCGCCAGTCTGTTGGGCTTTTCAACATTATAAAATTGTTTACAATTAAATGAATAAGAATAAAAAAGAATGCCAATACGTAATAATTGAAAACATTTAAGTATTTTCAATGGAAAAACGTAATAAAAACTACAGTAATATGAGTATACAGCTTAAATTTATACTCACTATTATAAATACAGTTAAAAACAGGAAACATTTATTTTATGTTATTCTTTGACATAAAAAGGATCATTGAAAAATTTTTACGGCTTTATTTACACCTTACCCAAATGTATGTTCTTGTAAGTAATTATTGGTAGAAAAATATTCTAACAAATTATATTTTTAACATTATAACAATTCACTTTTTTATTTTTATATTAATAACGTTTATAAGGTATACAGTATAATAAGAATATTATTTTAAAACAAACCTTTTAATTATCTACTTACATGTATATAAATGTTTACATCAATATATAAAGCAGAAGCTGTTTTGCATTTTAATCCGGCCATTGCCCGATATCATATGATGCAACAACCTGTTCGATGCGTCCCCGAACTTGAATGTTACGTACAACCATCTACCGTTACTTGTCTATATAACGATGAATCATCTCATTGCATCTCAATAGATTCACCGTCATCAAAATGTTGAGTTTGCTCTTAGTTTTGTACCTTTCTTATAATGTCGACTGTCATTTATTGCCGGTAGTATATGCAGCGCCAAGTGCAGTGTCTCACCAATCAAGAATCGATGTGAAGAGTACACCTGCATTTATAACTCCTGTTCTGTATAGTTCGACGGTTTACGCAACATACCCTGGAAAAGTGGACGAAAATTCTAACACGGTTTACAGTCCAGTGTTAAGTGATACCGTTTTAACGCCAGTTGCTTTAAGTTACTTTCATAACCTACCATTGGCGAGAGCCTTACAAAGTCCGGTATTTATACATGAAGAAGATTTAAATGCTGATGACAAAGATCCTGAAAACAATGATTCGCAAAGTACAACAAATACAAAAACAATTTAAACATATAATTATCAACCAGCTAGGATGTAGGAATGAGAAAATATCTCTCACAAATAATTTATATTGATGTGCTAAATACTTTTTTTTTATTGATAAGAAATTTTAAAATAAAGAAATAGTTTAAGTGGATTTTTGTTTTGTGTTTTGTACATATTCCTTTTAAATGTCTGGTTTGGACACCTTTTCACCTTAATTAAATTAAACTCTTATTCCCGAATATTTACTAACACATCATATTGGCTAATCCCTACTAATATTATAAATGCGAAAGTAACTCTGTCTGTCTGTCTGTCTGTCTGTCTGTCTGTCTGTCTGCTACGCTTTCACGCCTAAACCACTGAACTGATTTTAATGAAATTCGGTACAGAGATAGAGTTGACCTTGAGAAAGAACATAGAATAGTTTTTATCCCAGACTTTTGAAAGGTTCTCTTGGAAACGCGATATAACCGAACTCCACGCGGCGAAGCTGCGGGCGGAAAGCTAGTAGATTATAACTTCATAATATTATGAATAATGTCAAGCGTTTTGTAATTTTAACCATACTTACTATACTTATTTATTTAACAACTTTCAATAAAAATCAAAAATATTTTGTATTATCACTTTATTAATTCAATTTATTTACATTTATTTTTTATATACTTGTACATCAATTATAACAAAGCATTTTGAATCTTAGTTTATTACCCTTGATATCGTCACAATATTTTTAGAAATAAGAGGCAACGGTTATGGGAGCAGAATGAATATAAGGAATATGAGAAGTTATAACCGGAGATGTGCGGATGTCTAGTCTAGACTGATGAGAGAATGAACCGGGTGCAGCGTAAGTAATAGCTAAAGGAGCTGATCGCTTTTTAATTAAATGAGTATAAACAATTGGAGTTGTGGACACAAAGTTAGTTGAGTAAACTGGTGCTGGATGGTATGACGTGACCAAGGATGCAACAGCCGGTATTGTGGGAAGTATAGCAGAGTAGTTAGTCTGTCGAGGCAATGGAGTAGATCTCTTCTTAATTAAATGAGCAGTAGCATATACCGGCGAGGAGTAGGTAGTCGCCAAGGGTGTAATGCTGGTGTACGTAGTCAATGGTGCGGCATAACTCAAAGGCTTCGCAATGTATGCAGCCGGAGCAATGACGGAACTGTAGGCGAATCCCGCTGATCTCTTCTTGATGAGATGGGCGTAGGCGATTGGTGCAGCATAAGTTATGGGTGCTGGCTGTACGATTGGAGATGGATGAATGACACTGCTGGCCTGGTGATTGATTGTCGTTTTAGCGGGTGAGATAACGCTTGTTCTGTAGACGATAGGTGCCAAAACTGCAGCAGGTTCCGCCACTACAGCTGCGAGAAAAGCGGACAACACCACCAACTTGAACATCTTGTGGTCTGTGTTGTCTGGATGAGCCACGACTGATGTTCGCTAAAAATTAAACATTGTATTTATATGGGGCTATCTTGAAAATTAAGGGCGATCTTGTATTGTAAACCGGTGCAGGAAGGTCGTCCAGGATGCTGATATTTGCAGAGAGCAAGGACATCAAGAACTTCCTTCGTAAGTTCATCATTGTGACAGCTTGTTACGGATATAAAACAGAAATAAACGAAATGCAGACACATACAGTATCTTAAAATAAACAATAGCGGTTTCACAATAAGCACTTAAACCACATACTTTAAAGAGCAACAGATAATTATTATCGACTTCAAGTGCATTTTTCCCTATCATTATTGACCATATTAATGTTAAAACATAATTTATATCTCCATTAGTGTCAAGCTTCCTTTAAATAAATTTTACATTTTATATACAATAACTTTTAGATTTCACATACAATTTAACAAAGGTAAAATTACACTGGAGTTTATTTTTAAAGCTGAATATTAGTCATAGAACGCATATTATATTTCATTATTTTAAGATAGTATTTTAAATTAAGACAAAATACATAAATTAACAAAAAAATATTGAGACGAAAATTCTATAAACAAGACATATCCATGACAAATAATTATTGAGGTATTCAAAAAATTAATTGACAGCAAATTTATTCACAATAGCTAAATGGTAATTCCAGATTCCTATCACAATAAGTTAATTATCCTATAATAGAAATGTGGGAAATAAACCGCATGTTAATTATTTCATATAAAATTAAAAAAATGATAGAAGAACAGTGTAATATATTCAAAATGCACGTTACGCAGCGTGTGTCCAAACATAAAAATATGTCAAGTTGAATTTAATAAAAACAATTGATTTAGCTACATGTAGGCGGAATTGTTTATATTTCACATAAGCCACAAACCGTATCTACATCCTTTACTAATAATAGTCATAGTAGTGTTTAAAGTATTGCAGTGTTTATAAAATACGTGTGGGGAGATTTAGGTCACAAGTTCCTCGGCCCTACTACGAATTTCCATGTTCGACACAAAAACTGATAGTTTTTACGTCATCCACACAGACAGGATAAAAAATTGTACAACGCAATCGATTTAGAATTGAAAAACTATGTTACTGTCAGTATTTAATCACGTTACAAACTCCTACTAAGATTACTGTTTCAACAAATGACACATACTACCTTAGTACGTACGTCTTTGAATAATTTATATATTTAAATTGAACTGTTCCGCAACAAGTAGTATAGTTAATACCTTTATGCTAGAGAGTGGAATGTTTCATAGTTTTTAATTTAATTACTAGCTATGAACCGTGACTTCGTTCGTTTACAAAATTGAAACTATTTAATGACACCTAAGGTTTTCAAAGTAAACGTTCAACTTAAAGCATTTTGGTTTTATATCAATTAATAATAGGAAAATTAATTGCATTACAAATCTATAATATCTTTAAAAAGAATTCTTATAACCCTAATAACTAAAAATTATTTAGTCTTTATTAGGATGTTTTAACATTACTTTAGAATTTATCTAAGACGAAACGACTATATGTACTCGTATTTTTATGTACGGACTAGTTGAACTGAATTTAGTAGTTAGAAAAAAAAATGAAAATTGAATTGAAACAGTCACTTTTATTTGGTTTCCAATCTTTTATTAATCGTAGCAAAAAAATGATTGAGTATTTTGTACTTTATTACATTTCAAGGACTCATTATAAAAAACTTTTTAATTTTATTCTCTCATCTTAATAGCTCTCATGGTGATTGACTTTTTAAAAGGTTTAATATAAGTTAAAATAGCCTAAATAAGTTTCGTATTTAACAAATAAGACAAGAAAAAAAAATACAGTTGGTACAAAGGCGGCCTTAAAATTAGAGCTGATCCCTTGTAAGCAGACAATGAGATATTACATTTACAAAGAGGTATTCTTAACATAACGCCATATTGACGCAACAGAAATGGTAACAGTAATAATTGATATATAAAATAACATAAATTTTATTTTATCGCCTCATTAAGAGAAAACTTTTAAGACGGAAAAATACCCAACAATAGTGATTCTCTGGTCTTAAGAGGAAAAGCATTTTATAGTGATTCATTTCACATTGAGTGCGATGAAAATATTTCAAATAAAATAAAGTTTATATAAGTACTAGTTTTTGACAGTGATATCGTCCGCGTTAATTTTGGAATTAGTAATATATGTTTAGACGTCCAGGCGAACTTTATTCCACCCTAGAGGCCCTAAATAACCAGATATTGGAGTTTGTTAAGTTTTTTTTTCAATCGAACAAAATTAAATATCCTATGTGCTTCTCGGGGCACTTAGCTGTCTCTCCGCCAATTTTCAACCATATTCCTATAGCCATTCTTGAGTTGTAAATAGTGTAACTAACACAACTTTCTTTTATATATAAAGATTATATTAATAATTTTGAAATTTTCTTATATATTATCTAATATAATACTCCTACTAAATCAATGTGAAATCATTGTTTATTAACATGTTATGATAAAATATAACCCATGAAATGCACAACAAATACCGCAATGCTAAAAAAAAAGGCTAAAAAACAAATATTTGCTACACAATTATAAGTATTTAAATATAAAATATTTTGAGATTTATCCAGTAGGTATAATGCTAACTTTGGTACAGAAAATAATATAAAAGGCTAAACACAGCTTTTTATCTAAGAGCCGTCGCAATAAACATTAAAATAAATAAAAATATAAGCATAGGTACATAAAAAAAAAATTAATACACATAAAACTGTTAAAGTAATATAGGTAACACGGTACTAGTAACACAGAATAATGACAGACCATAAAAGTTTGGTATTTCATTAAATAAACTCCAGATATGTCAGAAAGCCGGGCATGCAACTTTACATGTAATTACTGTGAATGACACATGGTATTTATAAAGTTAAATCAGGACGGTCTAGAACAATAAATATGCAGAAAAAATATCTCCTGATAAACCAGCTTTCATTGCTCGGTAAACTCGTCCTTTCATGGTCAACGGAATTGACCAGTGCCAGCTGATAAGTTGATCAAATGATTGGCAAGTATAAAAGAGGATTGTAACTTCATATTTGCATCAGTGTTTCTGACGAAAGAAAGCAACACAGACCACTCTCAAAATGATGAAGCTGGTGGTGTTGTCTTGCGTCCTGGCCGCGGCGTCGGCCTCCAGTCTCCTTGCTGGATACGTAGCTCCGATAGCTTACGCTGCGACTTACATTCAGCCCAGCAACTACCGTGGACCCCTCTCCCTTGCTCCAGGTCAACCCGCTAACATTCTCGGTGCCGATGGACGGCCTTTGGACACTTTGGATGTAAACTTGGACCGCGCCGCTCACTACAACTCCAAGTATTTCGGTGGACTTCATGTTCTTAAGAAACGGTCATTGATCGCTCCATACGCTGCTCCCATTATTGCTCCTTATGCTTACTCTGCACCCCTTTGGCAACCATACAACTACCGTGGTCCACTCTCCCTTGCTCCCGGACAGCCCGCCAGCATCCTCGGTTCTGACGGTCGTCCCCTTGACACTTTGGATGTAAACCTAGACCGGTCAGCTCATCTCACCGCCAAGGCCCTGGACAGTGGAGTTCATCTTCTGAAGAAGCGGTCTGTAGTCGCTGTCGCTCCCGTAAGCACCATCGCCGTCGCCCGGACGCCGCTGATCGCTTCCCACTACAGTTATGCTGCTCCCATTGCTGCTCCCATTGCTGCTGCCCCTCTTAGCCCGATCACATACGCCGCACACTACGCCCACGTCCTGTAAATTTTTCCACTGCTCTAACGAATATCTGTAAATAAATGTAGATATTGACTAAACATATATTTTTTACCTTATTTCGCTTCATAATTTATTCAAGCTCCCTGCTTGAAAAGGGGAATTATAGATTAATGTTCGATTTACTTAAAAATATTATAATATCCAAATTTCAAATATTCATGTTATATTGACTAACAGACAAAACTGGTTAAAAAATATCTATATTCTTTTCAGAGTTATTGAATTCGTTTAAACTTTTATCGTTATATACTTTACGGGAATTTGAACTAGTCCGTTATATTGGTCTTAATAATCACGGCGTATCTTAAAAGAAAACCTCTTTTTAACCGACTTTAAAACAATATATTTTATAAATGCAGTTTTATTTGTAAATTAAACGACCGACAACCAAATAATTCGTTCTTCATATAAAATGACTAAATTGGAGTAATCACGTTTAACACGACGTATTTGCTGCGATGCACCACTTTATCTCATGATATTATTATACATATATGTACATATATCTCTCTCTCGATATGTCACGTGTTATCTAATGTGACTAAATTTTATTTATCGTTGATTGCATAGATTTGGCACACAAAAAGCTTTTTTTACAGTTCACTAGGTATGACCTATTTTAATCGTGTTGTGAATTAACTGATATTCATTATCTTTTAGTTATATGTAAACAAAAGAATACCTAATTTGTAATGTCGGATATGGCGTTACTATTGTTGAATATACATGAGTAAATGTTATAATCTATTTTAACGCGCAATTAATTTTTAATCTGTGTGTGAATAGTCGTATCGTAGTTTTGTCGGTTGATGTTTGATTAAATATACGGAGGTCATTAAAAAAGGGTTTTATTTCATCTAAGTATTTTAACAATTATGGCTACAAAAAATTAAAAAGTTAGTTGATATTTGTGTTTTGATAATATAATAGATTAACAGTCCATCAGCCACTTGACAGATCTTTAGAAAAATAATTAATATTTAATTAATATTAATGTCTTGTCGAAAGACAATTATATTTATGAAGGTTAGTTTGTAAATGCCCCGTTTAAATTTAACAAACATATTTTGTAAAACTAAATCTTAAATAGATATAAGTGAGTGGTAGAACGCTCGATGCATCTAACAGTCCATTAGAAACTTTAAAAAGACAGAGACGAAACCTCTCATGGATTCAACGTGAGTTTACCGGATCCATCGCGTTGCAGGGAGAAGAGCTTCAACAGTGCCTGGGACTTGCGACCCAGGTGTAGGTTTGAGGGGCCCCTATCTAACGCGCGTTAAACACTCACTTCCACCGTCCAAGCTCCTCTCATTACCTAACCAAATTTGAAACATTTATATTTCACATTTTTATGTGAAACTGTGTGTAAAGAAATGTTGATCTATATAGTTGGTTTAAATGTTTTAAACATAATATAAAAAGAACTGACCGACAATACCAGGACTGCAACCTATGACTTCCTGCATAATCGCATTCTAGTCGTGTTACCAAAGAAGCTGTCTTGCCCTTAATGGATTCGCTCAATTAGGCAATTTATATGATATATAGTACAAGTATCAATGAGACCTTATCATGTAATAATTTTCTTATTTACAACTGCACTAGAACTCCAATATTTGGTTAGTATTATTAAATAACATTTATAATTTCAAATTATAAAAATTTATCGGTATAGGTATGTTAATAAAAAAAAATATTTTAGAAAATCCTATGTATAAATTATAATTTATCAAGTGTAAATAAAAAAATACTTGCAAATATTTATAATATATTTATTGTCCTCAAGATATTATGTAAACAAAAATTATCAGACATAATAGTCGATTAAATAATTTTTTATTTTATTTGTTGATTTAAAAAAATGTGACTGAAAGTTTAATAAAAATTTACAGTAACTTTAAAACGTTTTAATTTAAAGAGTTGGAACTAATAAATCCCAAATACTGTTTAACTTTGAAAATCGTTGATTTAAATTTACGAGTATAACATAATAATGTTAAAATGAGAACTGTAGCAATGCTACTATTTAAAATGTACATGTAATCCACATAAAATAACTTGAAAGGGTAGTATTTCTATATATGTATGTATGTAGTATAATTTACAAATCGTTCAATAATCAGTAGTTATGTTCAATAAAAGTGAATGCTACTTTACTTCATGTATGAAAAGGTTAATAGGTGTAGGAAATTTGTAGGATCAGATAAATTTATATGACATTTATTAATGTATAAAAAACTACACACAAATTTGTCAGGACTCCTGACTATATTTCATATAGTCGAGTTAAATGCATACTTTAAAAATTGTTTCGGATATAACAAAAATATTTTTTTATGTTTGCAGGAGTACAGGGTTTCCTTCTATTATTTTGTAATACCAACTGTAAAGGCAAATATATATTTCGGGGAATAATGAATCAGGATAGGGTAGGATTTTGTTTTAATGAAAACCTTAAACAATTTTTTTTCTCATAGTCTTTTATATTTTATGTCGTTTAAGAAAATAACCTAGAAGTTTTTCAGCATTTTACATTTTTAAACTAAATTCAAAGAAACGAAAAAATATTTTCTTAACCAGTAGTAAATATTCATAATAAAAGTGGAAAAAATCTAGGAATTTTCATGTAAACTATAAAATTATTATTTAATCTTAAGAAAAAAAGTTTCTTATACTTGTTTTGTGTTAAAGAAATGTTGTTCACTATCTCATGGTCATATTACATATACTCGTTCCGGAGACGCCCTCCAATATGATATTTCTCATTATGTATATAAGACCAGTGAATGGTACGTCAAAGCATCAGTGTTTCTGACTAAAGAAAGCAACACAGACCACTCTCAAAATGATGAAGCTGGTGGTGTTGTCTTGCGTCCTGGCCGCGGCGTCGGCCTCCAGTCTCCTTGCTGGATACGTAGCTCCGATAGCTTACGCTGCGACTTACATTCAGCCCAGCAACTACCGTGGACCCCTCTCCCTTGCTCCAGGTCAACCCGCTAACATTCTCGGTGCCGATGGACGGCCTTTGGACACTTTGGATGTGAACTTGGACCGCGCCGCTCACTACAACTCCAAGTATTTCGGTGGACTTCATGTTCTTAAGAAACGGTCATTGATCGCTCCATACGCTGCTCCTATTATTGCTCCCTATGCTTACTCTGCACCCCTTTGGCAACCATACAACTACCGTGGTCCACTCTCCCTTGCTCCCGGACAGCCCGCCAGCATCCTCGGTTCTGACGGTCGTCCCCTTGACACTTTGGATGTAAACCTAGACCGGTCAGCTCATCTCACCGCCAAGGCCCTGGACAGTGGAGTTCATCTTCTGAAGAAGCGGTCTGTAGTCGCTGTCGCTCCCGTAAGCACCATCGCCGTCGCCCGGACGCCGCTGATCGCTTCCCACTACAGTTATGCTGCTCCCATTGCTGCTCCCATTGCTGCTGCCCCTCTTAGCCCGATCACATACGCCGCACACTACGCCCACTTCCTGTAAATATAAATAAACAATTTTTATAATAAATGTTATAGTTTTCATTTACCTGCTATTTATTGAAGGAAGAAGTGACGAGATAGTCGTATAAAATGAGAATAAATATAAACTTTACTTTCAGACAATAATATATATCACAGTTTCATGAAAAAATGTATATCACAGTTTCATATATATCACATACAGTTTCATAATATATATCACAGTTTCATGAAAAAATGTCATGAATAATAAATCAGGATGGAAAAAAGCAAAAATAATATATTAAAATATAATGAGTATGTTAGGATATATGTTCTATAATTATACAACGTTTATTAAATATACTATTTGTATTTAAATATATATCTTGTCATTTACAGTTTAAATGATCGAATAGTTAAGATTTGACTTAAGTGTTGTGTCGTCAATAATATGTCAAACGAATGTCTAATATACTATTATTATATAATTATATTGGAGTCAGCTTTGTTTAAAAACTGTTAAAACTTTAAAATATATATTTTATTGTATTTAGAATATTATTTGATTTATAATTAAGGAATTATTATTAAAAAGTAAGAATAAGACTTAGGTACAAAAGCGGTAACATGTCAAATATGTGTTTAATATACTGTTAAATTGAAACCCGCTTTCTAAATATTATTTACTAAAATATCTTCTATTATTTAAGAGTTATGTTTTCAATATATATAAGATTTATATTTTCAATATATATTTTGTTACAATTAGTATATTTAATAAACATTGTATAATTATAGAACATATACCTATCCTAACAAGTGCAAAATATATAAAGTAGAAATAAGATTATAAATTAAATGGTAATGGAATGCTTGGACGGTGGGGTGAGCGTTTAGCGAGTGTTAGATAGTCTGTTAAACCTACACCTGGGTTGCAAGAACTTTAAAAGCTTCTCTCCCTGCAATGCGATGGATCGGGAACCTGCACGATGAATCCATGGAATGCTGAGATGATTTGACTTCGTCTCAGATGTTTTACTCTGAATATGGAATATTTCAGCTTGTGGTTCTTTAAACTGCTAACGATTATGAGGTTTTAAGAAAAACCGCTGCTAATATTAGTGAAAACAAATTAAAAATATATTAAAACTCTAACATTAATTTGTGAAGTTATGAGATCTGATTGGTTATTGGGAGTTCTACAGCAGTGTTACTGACACCCTTTTCATGTCTAGACACTGATCAGTTAATTTTTTACAATATTCAGATATAGATTCGAAAAAAGTCTTAAAAAGTTGACAAATTATTATTTTACATATGAGAAAATGAAATATGAACTTCAAACTAATATCATCAAATAAAATCTTCTTATAAGTTATGTAACTGTATTTTATTACTCTTCCTTTTTCTATGATAAAAAAAAATAATAAAACAAACGGGGTGAGCTAAATAAAACCGTTTAATATAACATAAGTTTCCATTCCACAGGAAAAAAATTAACAAGAATTTTCGATACCTTCATGTACAATATTAATCCCTGTCAGAGTATAAATAGAATATAATATGAAGAATATTTAAAAAAAAGCATGTTGTTTCGTAATCAAGCATATTATAAGGTTTCGCTCCTAAACACATAACATCACGCAGCCTCACGTAATAATTGCGATCTGAATCTCTTTATTTCTTTGTTTATTTATCTTACTAGGTTATTTTTTATCAAGTTACTATAACACTTATATACTCATAATTTTAAACGTTCACTAAAAGTGTGAATTATTACCTAAAATATCTTTTATGGCATTTCTTAACAATATTCTTTCAGATTCATTTAAAGTATGGAATATTCTTAAAAATATCTATGTTACAGTAATATGCGCTATAAAAACAAAAATATATTTATTTTTATAATTCATTGACGCAGTTTTTGGTTTTAAATTAGTAATAGACGAACAAGAGGCCTACCTGCATAAATTTTACTAAAGAAATATAACCAAAGACTGAATTTGACCAAACAGATAAATAATGTACAGGTTGTAGTTGATTTTGGTGTAAGGTTTCCAAAAATTCTACTCTTCTAGTCTTTAAAAACGGCTTGAGAATCAAATAATTAAACTTATAAATTCGCAGTTTGAACTTTATAAATTATATCTAATGATAAATGTGATTAACAATTTTAACATTTTTTATCTATAATGCATATCTCTACCTATCTACAACATAAGTACATAAGTCATTACGTTAAGATGAGTGTAACAAAATGTTGTAAGCTTTTCATGCAATGTATCTTCTCATAATAGTCAAAGCATCATTGCATATTTATACATGACTTATTTTTCATTTGGAGAAATGTAAACAAATTAAAACTTAAAAACACAATTTGCCCTTTAAGATGAACTTGTTATTTAACGAGAAAAGTTGTTCACTCTCATGGCCACTACGTGTTCTAGAGCGCCCTCCAAAATAACATTTCTCACTTATGTATATAAAGGCAAGTGAGTGGTACGTCAAAGCATCAGTGTTTCTGACTAAAGAAAGCAACACAGACCACTCTCAAAATGAGGAAGCTGGTGGTGTTGTCTTGCGTCCTGGCCGCGGCGTCGGCCTCCAGTCTCCTTGCTGGATACGTAGCTCCGATAGCTTACGCTGCGACTTACATTCAGCCCAGCAACTACCGTGGACCCCTCTCCCTTGCTCCAGGTCAACCCGCTAACATTCTCGGTGCCGACGGACGGCCTTTGGACACTTTGGATGTAAACTTGGACCGCGCCGCTCACTATAACTCCAAGTATTTCGGTGGACTTCGTGTACTTAAGAAACGGTCATTGATAGCTCCGTACGCTGCTCCCATTATTGCTCCCTATGCTTACTCTGCACCCCTGTGGCAACCATACAACTACCGTGGTCCACTCTCCCTTGCTCCCGGACAGCCCGCCAACATCCTCGGTTCTGACGGTCGTCCCCTTGACACTTTGGATGTAAACCTGGACCGGTCAGCTCACCTCACCGCCAAGGCCCTGGACAGTGGAGTCCATCTTCTGAAGAAGCGGTCTGTAGTCGCTGTCGCTCCCGTAAGCACCGTCGCCGTTGCCCGGACGCCACTGATCGCTTCCCACTACAATTATCAAACCCCCATCATCGCTTCCCATATTAACCCAATCTCATACGTCGCTGCACCCTACACCCATATTCTGTAAAACTTAGTATCGTCCCAACTAATTTCTGAAAATACATAGTGTAAATAGTGAAAAATCTACAGCATTCTTTTATTTATTCATCCTACGACAACTTCTACCTATTTTTATATTTCTCTAAAAAATTTATGTTAATAAGTATAAAGGATGACTTAATATGTATTTCAAAAAGCATTTCTGGTGAAAAATCACAAATTTTAAGTAATTTCAAAAATTAGATCCTTATAATTTTGTAAATCTATTAATCCTAAATGTCAACAAGATCGAACTCAAAATACCATTTAAGCACTCTTAAAGATCTGACATTAAAAAAAAAATCTGAACTAAATTTGTAATTTAAATGTAAAAATATCCTTTTTAATATTGAGTTCACAGATTAAAATAAAAAGTTCAAGATATAATGTCACAAAAATGAAAAAGTTGCGACTAAAATATTTTTGACTGGTTCATACTATTAGCCATATTATTAAATTATCTTAAAAAATATGTAGAGTCAAGAAATAGTTTTTTTTATTTATCACTTTTGTTACCACGAAATTTCTGACTTTAAAACTATTTGATTAAAATATGAACGTATTAAATACATTGTTTACATTAAGATCCTTAAAAAATTTAAAGAATAAATACGGCCTTTATAATATATTCTCGGTTTACAAAATGAACTCTTCAACATAGTCGAATTTACTTCCTTATAAATACCAAAATTAATAAATGGCTATAATGATGTGAATTTCAAATTCGGTCATATTTAAAATGTTTTCTCAACCAATTTAAATTCATTCTGACTGTTTATTTATAATTAATTAATATATCGTTTAGGATATTTTTACTAATGAACTAAATTAATTAATTTCATACTTTATCAAATATAACATATATTTTTTGGAATATAGCAAAGTTCAAATACATATTATGTACTATTTTAATATTTAATATGAGAGAGAAAGATAGAGACGAGGTTCAAAACAGATGTTGTTTAAATTAATACTAAACACCTTAAAATAAAACCTTTAAAAAAAGTTTTTAACTGTAGATTATTTTAATAATAATAAGCTCTTTCATTTGATACCCATATTATGTGGTCATCAATAAGCCAATATGCACGTCTGTCAAAAGAGTCCAAAGCACTGAGATGATATTTGAACGCGCCTGCCCAGATGTGGCCGCAGTATTTCACACACGATCGGACCTGTTTTGCCGCTTTTTAGCAATGACACTGAGTTTCCTTACAGATGCCTTAGCTTTGAACTCAATGAACCAACCACCATTGAGGTTCATTGTTACCTCAAGTCACAATAACTGGAAAGGGTCGGAGTTTTCCAAAGATAAATTCTAAAAAGTTAGATCTAAGGTTACGGCACTTCTTTTGACGCTGAAGTGACACGCTTGACTTTTTGTTGCATTAAATTTCACAATATTGGCACCAGCCAATTCAGTGACGACCTAAAGTGCTGAAGAAGCACCCTCTACCACGGCCTTTCATTCCCACGATAATCGATTCCAACAAGTTCAACGGCTGTATTGTTACCACTGAATGATAATAATATCTTAGTAAAATACCCAGTATTGCAGATTGTTAATGTGCAGTAAAAATACAGTTGTGAAGAGGACAAACCAAGGCGTTGATAGCTATTGGCTCAGACGACCAGCTTGAATAACTACTTGTATTTTACAGACCCTCATAAAGTCAGAAATTTAATCAATCAGACCAAGGAATATGTTATAGTTAGAATGCTAATTAGATTTAATGATAAATCATACTTAACCCTGTGAAAGCTTTTTTTAAAGTCAAGTAAAGCTTTGAGATCTTCACGGTTGTTACGCATACATTGCAAGTTAAATAAATACTCATAACATATCGTTATCGTTATCGTTATAACTACATATGTAGATGTAACAGGTTTTAAATATTTCATATCAAATTAAAAACAAGAAAATAGGGTAACTCTCTTTTTTATTTTCCAATCATAATTAAATGTGAGAATATATTTTTTAATGATTTCACCAGTGACGCCATCCCCAAGGGGCTGCTGCGGCTACAGCGATCGGTGCGGGGGCAATAATACCAGCAGCCGGTATGCGAAGGCTTGCAACGCTAGACACGGCCACGGGAGCTGCCACTAATGGAGCAGCGACGATTGACCTCTTCTTTAATAGGTGACCATTGAGTCCATTAAGTGCCTTGGCGGTGTAGTGCACAGCCTTGTCCACATTAACATCCAAGGTATCCAGTGGTCTTCCGTCAGCGGCCAAGATGCTAGCAGGTTGTCCGGGTGCAAGAGATAGTGGTCCTCTATAGTTTGGTGCTCCGATTCCTGCAGCAATAGCCACAGGTGCAGCTGCGAGTGGTGCAGGAGCAATTACGGCACCCCAAGGAGCTCCCCATAGAGGAGCGATGGGGCTTCCAGCCGATAAGGCGATCAAGGCAGACAACACCACCAGCTTGTACATTGTGGTCTGTGTTTATCACTAGTCGTAGAGAAACTGATGATTATTCCATCTCAACTTGATCTTATATACTTGTATAATTTGTAGCAGTTATTCCAGAAACCTTTGTGACGTCAAAACTACTATGCAATAAGGCGTTGGTTAGGCATCATACTCGGAAAAGAAACAAATACAAGGGTTACCAGCCGGCACAAACTACTGTTGACAAAATAAATTCCATTGAAATTTAAACCTTAAGTGTTAAGTTATTAGAATTTCTGTGTTAGGATTACTAACAATTATACTTTTATGCATCCAAGCTTGCCTTGAACTGTACGATAAAGGTCCATTCACTTTAAAATAATAATAATAAAATAATATTGTCAGGGAGTAATTATAATAAATATACATAAACACTTTTAAAAGTTTTATATTCGGATAGAAATTACGTTCAAGTCAACATCAAAATTGTATTATGTACATTTGCTTACAAAATTCAATATTTCTATTTAACATTTAAAATGAGAAAATAACTTTTAAGCTAGATATTTAAATACACAATCCAATATATTCTCAGACACCCCATTCTTTTACCAATACGTTTTTGCGTTTGAGATAAGTAAAATGAATAAAAAAAATTAATAGATTTGATTACAATAATACAAGACTAATGATGGTTTAAATAATCATTGGTTAAATAAAGGATAAATTAAGAAATAATAAATAGGATTTTCTCAATGAACAACGAAGTTTTTAAAAAACTGGACAATAGTATTACATATGTGAAATAGGTTTCGCATACTGGTAAGGAAATTTACAACAAGTTGATAGTAATTAATTATCAAATGATTCTGTTTGATAAATTTTTAATACTACTTATCTATTCTAGAAGCAAAATGACTTTTACACACACGCATTCCTGTAATATACGCACACATAGATTTTTTAGTGAAAACTTTGCATTAATATTATATTTCATTAAAAGTTGCGTAGAAAACATACTGTGTAGGTTATATTATAATTAGTTGTAATCAACTAGGTAATAATTTTACAGAGGCACTTGTCACTTCTTAACAATGTCATGGTTATTTCTGTGCCAGTTAACTGTGATCTACATAACTGAAATAATAACGTTTAGAATGTTATAACTTAAGTATTACAAGTTGAGTTATATAAATTAAATATATTAATTTTAAACCCCGGAATAAAGAAACTTAATAAAGTAAGTTTTTGTAAATTGCTGTTTCGACAAACTAACTTCGTCATTTCTCATTGCTGCCTGCTTTATAAAAAACTAAGCACATGTGCTTAGCACAAATTTGTATCGTCACACTACATACTAAGCGTCTCCCGTTTTTCAATACCTTACATTAATACTACAATGTGACAAGATATACATATGAAAAACTGTTAAAGCTACGTATGTAGTGTTGCTATGGAAACGTTAAGTAGGGATACCACAGCTTTACTCACTCCTGTAGTAATTCTTGATTATTAAACTTCCTTTGAAACTTTATAACATTATAGAAATTTTGTCTTGATCTGGGACATTATCAAACTTTGCCAATTTTATATATTATATAAGGTCTTATTTTGATCTGAAGATGATTCTTTGATTAATAAATAAATGTGATCTTTACAATTACAGAAGTAATTACGTTTTGCTAAAACCTTGCTTATGTATTTCTGAGACGATGAAAATATTTTTAAAATATTTCCGTCCATCTTTCTGATTGTTGGTGTATCCTCTATAATGGTTTGATGGTTTTTATTAAAACTGTCTATGGATGAAATAATTTATATGACAACATGGGGGTAACATTTTGTTCTCAAAATATTTACCCAGAAATCGAGTTTTATTAAATTAAGCAATGAGTAACGGCTACTATTAAAGAAAAAACAAACTCAATGTAGACTATGTTTTATAAGTATTTATTAGGGAAAGATATGTCATATATTTTAATAAAAAAAAATAACACGGTGACCTTAATTAGATACAACTTGTGTAAAGATTTTATTACTAATGTTTTCAATTTACATATAAAAATAATTAAACTACTACTTCGAAAGTACTATGTACGATTTAATAAAAAAACTTTTCACGATTGCGAAACTCTTTTACAAAAGGTTTCAATAAATTACATTTATTAAAGTCTCAAACCGACATAGTAATATGTATTATAAAATGAACAGGTTCGGATTGAGACTTAATGTAGTTTTAGTTTAGTTTATATAGCAAAAATAAAGTATATAAAAAAAATCTATCGGTTTTTTTTTTTATGTTATAGGTGACAAACGAACAGACGGCCCACTTGATGGAAGGTGGTTACCGTCGTCCATGGACATCCGCAACAAATATGTTGCGGATGCGTTGCCAACCTTTTCTTTTTAGGTATAGGGAAGGGTGGGAATAAGGAAATACAAGGAAAGGTTGGGAAAAGGGACGAAACGCAGTCATTACTGACTACTTCACGCCGATCTTCTGTGAGAGGGTGGTACTTCCCCGGTCGACCCAGCCCATGTTCGAGCTGTAGTAACTTAACCACAGCTAGGCTCTACCACCTTAAAATTTCAGTCATTTAATAATATATGTATGTATGTTTATTTTATTTCTGCTGTAGGATATATCAATTATTTCTCATAAGTATATTTTACACTGGACGTTACCAACCCGCTTTGCCTGACATAAAATACTGAAATTTTCGTTTGCAACAACACCCCCCAACCTCCTTTTTGGTGGGATATAGTAATATGCTTTCAATAATTACTTTTCCATCATTTTTGATACAAAATTTGGACTCTGTAGGGACTATAATTGAAAATTAAAAATACGATTGTTAACAACGATCCCCGCAATTATTATTATTATTGAGTTATTATAAAATTCACTCATAAATAATATCTACGTCGCTTATAGAAGATTCTACATTTTATAAATTCCTATATTTTTTTTGTTTACTGCCCTGCAACACCCATTGTGTGTGAATTTTCGTAAAATCCGTTCTTAGCTGATCTCTACTTAGCGCAAGAAATATTCCTGCCAAATTTCAAGTATCTACGCTTAATTATTATTACATATAACGTCATGAGTCAACATATCGGTAGAAAGCTTAAGAAGAAAAAAATATTTAAATAAAAATAAATTGTGACAAATAGAATTTTTTTAATTCAATTCAGTAAAAAACTTAATCCAGAACTAGAACGGACCAATGACCAAGGGTCAATGTAATCGTGAAGTGCAGCCGCTATTTTCAAAAAATTCAATTGATTGCACCAGAGCAACAGTGCAAATGTACTAGTGTAGTTGGGACAAAACCTTCGAAATAATGATCAAACTCTACTTACCGATCAAAAGAATTATTTTTATAAATTTTATTAAGCATAAAATGACTAAGTACAGTTTAATGGCTCTTATACCATGCCATCTTCTGCATAATATATATAAATCTATATCAGAAGTGTTCAATAAAATAAAAATATATATATATTCCTAAATAGAGGTTGAGGAACCAATGTGAAGAAGTTAAATCGTTAAAGAAGATTGGACCTTAGGTACATATTATTTGGAAATATAAAAAAAGTATAAATTATCGTTCTTTTCAATAGCAAAAACGCCAAAGAAACGAAATAAATGAAAAAGTAAAATCGTTCACCTTACTCTAAAAATAAAACTGCAAAGTAATTGTATGGTTGGAACATCAAGTTTCGCATAAAATACTAATGATAATTTATCAAAATGGCTTATACCCGTATTCCTAACTGGTATTATATTTTATAACTGAGCTAATGCGATTATATTAGCAATAAAAATATTCACATACAATTTGACAAATATAAAAGTCGTACAATTTATAAAATAACATAATATTATGTCAATTCCCAGATAACGTGAGTAGAAAAATTTCCTTCATACGTATTACAATAGCTATTACGTTTCAGTATTATAATATGTAAGATTAAAAAGTATTGTGAATAATAAATAAAAGAATAGATGTTGGTAACTTGTTTTATTTCATTGCATTTTAAATCTTTAAGAATAAATCCATATAGTCCGTCGATTACCAGTGTCCGAGACGAGCGTGGCCCAAAGGTGCAATAGGAGCAGCAGCAATACCAACATGTGCGGGTGCAAGTAAGGGTGCTGCAGCAATACCATGTGACCATCCAAGAGGAGCAGCAGCCCACGGAGCGATGACCGACCTCTTACCCACTAGATGACCATGTCCAAGACCATGGCCCAAACCCCAGGGTGCAATACGAGCCACTGGAGCAATACCGACATGTGCAGGTGCAATCACAGGCGCAGCGACTGCCGCATGGGACCAAGCTAAGGGAGCAGCAGCCAAAGGAGCGACGATTGACCTTTTGCCCAACCAATGTCCACCTTCAAGAGCTTTAGCGGTGTAATGTACAGCTTTATCGACATTTACACTAAGAGTATCTAGGGGCCTTCCATCAGCAGCCAAAATGCTGGCCGGTTGGCCATGTCCGAGAGAAAGTGGACCACGGTAATTGTAAGCTCCTACAGGACCAGCAGCGACAGCTACGTGGCCTGCCGCAGCCCAGGGTGCTGCCAAAGGAGCAGCAAGGTGAGATCCCCAAAGAGGAGCAATACCACTTCCAGCCGATAAAGCGATCAGGCCAAACAACACCACCAGTTTGTACATTTTGGTCTATGTTGATAACTGTTCAGTAAGCAACTGTTAAATTTTGTCTAAACTTATCACCTTTTATACCACAAATGGCAATACCAAATACCTTTGTGACGTTTAATACTAAGGAACGAAGGCGTTGTCTCATTAACTTCTCGGCAAGAAAACGGCGCAAGTTCGGCCTGCGAACTTAAGTTGACAATGATAACTAATAATTTGAACCTTATAAAATAGCTGTAGTTAAGACTTAAAACAATTATTCTAAATTGCCTTGGATAGTGATAAGGAAACATTCATTTTATCAATATAAACAGATATTAAGAATTTAATTAAAAGCCAATAGTGACATACCATACATAGAAACATAAAAATATTATTATATCTGTACTAACATTTCCTGATATATACTTAAAAGGACAAATAATGAAATATAACAAAAATAATAGAATTATGTTGAAATCTATAAGTAATCGATATATTTTTAAATTATAAGTAATGAAACACCAAACAACGTAGTATACATGAAAATCACAAACTTGAACAATGATCTTGACTATCAAAAACCTCAAATTTGATTGAAATTTCAAATGTTTGACAAATATGTACTTATCAAGTGTTAGTGATATTTAAGAAAGAGATTCACTTTATTGCATTTTATAAAACAGTGAACAGTAATTGAAGTAACTTATTTGTAAAATATACTCTAGATCAAAAAACAGCATATATACATAGGTAGGTACTCTTTGAAAAACTTTCAATATTTCGAAGTAAAAATACGTTATTCTGAATAAGTTGATCATCATATTAATCAGGACAAATATCGAAACGAGAGGTCAATGTTCGCGGAAGGGAATATTTGTGGTTTTAGAAACGAATCTTCTACGAAATTGGAAAACATCGGAAGCCTTAGTTCATAATTTCTTTTTTATGGGCCATCAGTTTTATTTCTGGTATTTAGGTTAGGGAAAAAAAAAATATTTTTTCAGCTGCAAGCAAGAAATTACAGATGTGTTTTAGACGTATATTTGCACGTATAATTATAGGGACAGATTGATTTAAACCTTATTTTATTTACGATGGATTTTGTTATTTGTGTTATATATTACAATATTATATATATTATAGGAAAAGTAAGTTTTACATTTTTTAATTAGTTTCTCTATATACTAATACAACTTTGATTACAACAACTGATTACTTGATTTAATCTAGTTTACAATATTAATATTGTAATAGCGGTCACATTCACTTAATTTATAATTCACGTTTTGTTGTCAAGTGAGACAAGTGCAAAATATATGTATTTTATTGTGGTTATAATAATATTTTTTTATTTTTAACTATGTCTAGTTTTATATATTTATTTTATCATAAATAAATATGTTTCTGATGATTTTATTGAGTTTCTATGTTTTTGTTTGTTAAAATGTTTGAATTTCATATACTCTCAATTTTGTTTACAAATCACTTAAAATGAAAAGTCTTGTAACAAATGTATATAAGTCCTAAGAAAATAAATATATTTTCTCACAAAATATTCGAAGCATCTTTAGTAAAACATAAGCAATTGGGACGTTCATTGAACTTTACTCTCTGAGGTTTTATATTGGTTTTCCGGGCAATATAATATTGAGGATAAAAGTCTCTACTGGGTATGACAACTTTTCTTAGAAACATTGTAGATCTAATGAACTGTACTAATCCTATTTTTTCATACACTACGTATGAGTACTTAGATCACTATTTTTATCAATTGGTATGTATTTGCTAAAACATAGTATAAATTTTTCTTGCAAACTATTATTTTTATTAAACAATAATAACACAGACGCTAATTGAAAAACAGACCAACTCCTTATCCAAGATAAATAATAATAATATACGATACATATTCTTATTCCAGACCAATGACACTTTTCGACCGTTTTTTATTCACTTTATTATATCATTTCAGTGCGTTTAAATTAAAAAATGTGCTCTCTTTGACTTGAGTAAATATAAAAGGAGAAAAGATAACACATTGTCGTATATTTAAAAGGCTTAATGTTTAAAAAATTATTTCAAATTAATTTTAACATATGTTTTTCTTATAAATTAATATACACTTACTTGTATTTTTCTTTATGTCACATATTTACAATAAACTAGGATTCTGAAATATAGTGGTAAACTTAATTTGATAAATAAAGATTTAAATATATTTTGCAGAATCTTCAAAAACATTTAGATATTTTTACATATGTTATCCTTACATTAGTAAAAATATCAAAAAAGGTTCAATTGGAAAGAATTAATGAAATCTTGGAATACCCCCTTTTGCTTGTAGGTAGCTTTGGTTACTTCTCTTGTGTTTATACTTGACTTTCGTATTGATTGCAAGGCAAATGATATTCAATAATTTAACATATAAATTGTAATCTAAATCATTTTGATTTTCGTTCTATAATATTAACAATTTTAGAAAATAATATCAATAAATTTTAATACAAACCACTGCTCCAATTGATTTAAAAAAACAGTATATAATCGTGTTTTTATTTAAGTAGCACAAATAACTCCTGAACAAAAAGAACAGGCAACGCATTTGCAATACCATTTACACAGCAGCTGTCTGTGGGCGACAGAGAATATTTATCACCGTTTTATATAAAATATAATCATATAATAAACACCTAAAGGTTTTAACTATAACCAGAAGCTTAAGTCTAACTATCTGAATATTACTTCAAACATTTGTTCCTAAAACTTATCTGTTACCACAATTAACCACCTTTACCGATGTCTTTTAGCAACAGAGTTCGTTGGTACCCACAGATCTAAATATAAGATTTTTTTGTTGTATTAAAAAAATCTATACATTTTTTTGGTAATGTCTACTGAATTTTAAGGATATTATTGATTTCTTGTCACCAAAAATTTACTTTAAATTTTATAATAGAATTTAATTAATGACATAGAAAACAAGAATTAAGAAATTTCAGAATAAGATATTATTAGAAAATGTAACCTGAGTAGAAATATTATTATTATTGACAATATTATATTAATTTCTTAGCGTTTCTTTTTTTAATTAAATAAACTAATATAGAATGTACTCAGAACAAAACTTCCCGCTCCACTAAATGTCCGTTTCATGACCGGTTTTAGAGGTGTCTATATCATAATAATAGTGGCGACATGTAGAAAGTCTTTAATGATCTGGGCTTACATGCGGTTATCAAAAAATATTTTAATACTAAAAATAATATTCAATTTAAT
Organism: Danaus chrysippus; assembly: GCA_916720795.1. Classification (NCBI taxonomy): domain Eukaryota; kingdom Metazoa; phylum Arthropoda; class Insecta; order Lepidoptera; family Nymphalidae; genus Danaus; species Danaus chrysippus. The sequence goes on along the minus strand of CAKASE010000046.1, from coordinate 5,417,447 downwards.
ACTAAAAAAGAATAATACAAAAGAAATACTAATAATAGTACTTTGAAATATTTTTTTATAGTGAGACCATAATTTCTTTAATAACGAGTAATGTACCTTCTGTGTCATTCTTAAAAATAGGATGCCTCTTTAATTCAGATATTTTTAAATTATTAGCCTTATCGTTTAAGGTATACGTATTTTTACAGTATCTGCATCTCGTCTTTATAAATAATAATCAAGAACATTATGAAAAACATATAACTCTCAAAAAAACTATAACTACTTTTCTTGATATTCGCGCTGATGACATATTGCGGTAGATGTTAAACAAGTCATAAAATATAGTTAAAACCAACTGACCTAAAACAACTAAAAATATTAACTTAATTAAACATAACACTTGTATCAGATTAATTATTTAAAACAACCACTTATCAGCTAATAAATCACAAGTTACAAAAAATAAAACTACTAAAATCCAGCTTCATATAAAAAAAAAATTATGAAAAATCAATTTTTATAGAATCATGTAAGCCCAATCTATTTTCTTAACACGTTTAACGTGAACTTGACCAGCAGTATCGTTCACACATGACGTGAGCTAGGAAGTTGAGATTTATATATTGATTGGTCTTTTCAATCATATTTATTCGCTATTTAACTTTTCATTCGATATTATTGATTTATTATACATGAAAGACATAATGAATAAAAATATTATTGTATATATATATAGTATTGGCTATCTATGGTTAATAGATAAATCTCGTTTTATTGAAACATCCACGGAGATAGAAGACTATCGTACAGAAGATGGTAAAAATTTAATACATTTTAATTGTATTTCATTCGATGATTTGAATGACAGTAATTTACTTTAGAGTAGAAATCCACAGCTAAATCAGAATATTACATTCTAATTAGGTAATTACTGTTTAATTTTAAATTTTCTATATACATTTTTCATATCTTATAACAAACCATTTTTCATATCTTATAACATATATTTACTTAATGCCATATTAAGATTTCGGGAAATTTCATTTGAAGTATTTTTATATTCAGGATAACAATGACAAAACAATTCAATGTGTTTAATTCACTTACTTTAACCAGTTTAACCAGTGTACTTCTGAAATTCCCCAACTTATTTAAATTATTTAATAAGTATTTAAGCTTCCTTATATGTATCTCGGTGATGATAGTTCGGTTTATTGTTATTTATAAAGAAATAAAATTTTAATATTTTCACTTATACATGTGTGTTTTTTTATATATACTATACATATTTAGGACATTTTATAAATAAGTATTAGTCCAAATAACTTTAGCATAAACAGTATTATCTTTATTTAGTCGATATTTGCTAGATAGCACAGCGGTTTAAGGAAGTAAAAATTATTTTTATCCAGCAGAAACAAAATGAAACACGTGATATGTGGGGCTGTAATTTTTTTTATGCTAAACGAGCAGATGGCCTGGTGTGTAGTAGCTACCGTCGCCCATAGACATCCTCCACAATTCTGTTGTGGATGTGTTGCCAACCTTGCTTTTTTGGTATTCCCTATTGGGAAGCGTCGGAATAAGGGAATGTCAGGAAAAGGGAAAGGGCAACCGGCTCTGTCACTCATCGGACGAAACGCAGCTATTAAAGACTACTTCACGCAGATCTTCTGTGAGAGGGTGGTACTTCCCCGGACGAGCCAGCCCATGGTCGAGCTGTAGTTACATGACTACAGATAGGCTCTACCACGAGAATATGCCACCATTACCTATTTAATGCTCCGGCATAGTATTGTAATAAGAGAAGGTAGATGCTTAAAGAACAAAGTTTTTAATGTTAAATAAAAAATCATAACACCTTTCTATCCTTTTGAATAATTTAATTCTCTCATGCCATTTTCTCAACTACTCTAACTAAGCACATAATAAACGAGAATTATATTGATAAAGTTTAATAATAATTGTTGTGAAGGCTCCAATAATAGAATTGTCGGCCACAATAATATAATATGTAACAATTTCCGCTTTACACTGGGACCTGACGGCATTTCAAGGTTAAGGTCTGTGGACATAAAAAAGGCGTATAAAAACCACGTCGAATCAAATACCACCTCACTTCCTTTATATGATTTAATTTAAATTTAACCCGACTTTTCTACCTCCCAAACGCTTGCCACCGGTAAAATATTAAAATTATTAAGTCTATTTGAGCCTAACATAAATACTTATCTATATTTAATGAAATTAGCGAATGATAAAAACCTAAAAGGTCAACCGTAATTGGTGTTAAGGATGTTATATGACATATGTTAGTACATAATATTAATGACATATTATACAGTGTCCATATAAAGATTATAATAAAACGGAAAAAGATTTAACAAACGACAAAGGTCCAATAATGTTATGGGCTTTTTGCGAGGGCTATTACGGCGAGTGGACGCAGATTGCCTTGATCTAGTAAACAAGAAATGTGGAACTCGTTATAAATAAAAATTGGCGCGTAATATATTTTAATGTTATATGATTCCGTATTATCTAAAATTAATATTACACTTTTGCTACCTTCCTATTTTAATTTTTAGAGGCTCAATGAGCCTGCTAAGGGGCTCCATGCTCGGAATGCATACTGACATAAAAATTTGAGGTTTTCTATAAAGATTCATCTTAAAATCTTCAAAGATTTCCAAACTCTTAATAAAAATTTCATTACTAGCATATATTTTAAATGTGACACTCTTGCTATGATTAATGTTCAATTTCTTTCTATTTATTATATAAAGAAATCATCTAGTACCATAAAACTCACATAGTTTCTCACTTTTTTAATAAACAAATACATACATAGCAAGTTATGAAAACATAACACCGATTAATAAATATAGATTTTTTATATACTCCTGAAAGTCTAGTTAGATCTTTAAAATATTGAAGATACGTAACTTAATATTCTTTATTTAGAAAAGAATATTTTGACTTTAACATTAAAATTATGGTTTACGAAAATCAACACGGTACCCTAAAACAAAATCATTGTCCATAAAAAGATGTAGGCAATGTCTTATTTGTTTGTTAAACACCTTGAAGTTATTGTGACTCATTACATAATGTTCTATTATATGATTTTGATTGATTGATTTAATATTAATCTTCTAATATATCAAATATCCGTATCATAATATTCCTATACAAATATTTTATATAAAAATAATATTAAGTACATGTAATATTTTATAGTAAAATAAACATATACAATAAAAGAGGCAATAAACTGTAATATTCAATAATTTTTTCTATGTAAACATATACAAATAATTTACATAACTATAATATGAATGGAAAAAAATTATAGGGTACAAAATTTTTTGTTTAACTTTATTTTATTTAGATTAGATACAGTTTAAAGTACATATTCTGATGAAATGACCCCACTTATTGCGTCATTAACATACAACTTTTACTCCACTTCAAGGCAGGATGTAAGTATTTATATAGGATTATTTTCAAAGGAAACTTAGTTGAATTTATCATACTTTATGCAAGTTTAGTTCATTGCGTTCACCAACAAAATAACGCAAATTTAAAACGCAGTGAAAAAATCCAAGTAATTTCCTACTTTATTACCTGCTACAAGGACGTTTTAATACACGTGTTTGTCTCAAATTGAATATAATAGCTGCTCTATATCTCTTAATAATCATATATTAATCTAAAAAAAATACATGTATAAAAATTAAATACAATGGATATAAGTATATAACAAAGAGAGACAAAGGACAATTCTTTAGTAGTAGATTCGATAAGAGCTTTATCCAAAATCTTTAGTTTCGTAATTCTAAATCCATTTTAGTATTACAATTCTTAAATACAATGCTCTTTAGCAATTATGTTATTTAATAAGGCCAGGCCAGTGCTTGCCATTCTGTGACTCTCATTATATAGTTTTATGCAATAAAACATTGTGAAACAATAACATCTAAGTAATATATATGAAGGTGACCTACACATTGGCATTGTTATGTACATATTATATACAAAAGGTTAGATTTCTTTATGTTTAAATTCACACATTCAAAATATAATTGTATTGTTTGTATACAGTACAGAGTTGGTGACAAAATTAATGTCAAGTATGAACCTTTTATGAAATATATTTAACAGCAAAATTAATATTTGAACAAAAATATTACTTAAAGTAAATAATATCTAATGAGATTTTAGTAATCTTCTTAATTTAAGTGAAACTAATATTTTTGATAAACATACCGTGATCACGGTTCTTAAAAAGTAGCCGAAACGTCGGGAGTATGTAGTTTTTTACAAAAATAGTATTCATCAAACTTTATTTTAATATGTAAGAGTGAAAATCTTAGAAATTATTTTAGCTTACATATAAAATATACTTTTAAGTTCTGATAAAATCTCCAATATAATAACAATGGAATGTTTTTCATTTATATCATTATACTATAGAAAAAAATTATTGTTAATTGATAAATGAATGACGGAGTTTTAACCCTAGAAAGATAATCATATTGTGTAGTATTAAAAAGATACTCATGCGTAAAATTGACGCATGTGTTTTAATTAGCTGTAAGTTGGGGTTTATTAATTTATTTGAATAAAATCGTGTCTTATATACATTAACATATATATTAGAATAATTAAAACTGCAGATAATTTATTTATAAACATTTTTATTAAAAATAAACTCAAAACTATAATCTTCTTTCATAAATCAAATAAATTTTTTAACACTTACTTTTTCCATCACAAATTATTTTAACTATAATAATCAACCTTTTTTTTTTTCACAAAATCAACAATAGGAATATCTTATACATAATATTAGGAAAATATTAAACATGTTATCACGCAAATATCTTTTCAAAGTAGCATTTTCTAACCGCTTTCGCATAAATGGAGAAGACAGACCCAAGCTAACATTCTTCATGAAATTTTTATGACTAAGAGGGTTTTTTCCTTTGTAATGAACATTGTGGCTATTAATTATATAGGAGTTTATGTTTACCATTCCATACAACAAAGCCATAGGCCATCTATTTGTTTTCCTACTACAGGACATCAGAGAACACATTTAGTCGAGTGTGTCTACTCTGCCTTCTGTTTGATTATAATACATAATCATTTCTGGTTTACCAGTCACTTCAATGATAGTAGCATTCTCATCACAAGACGATTATAAGTAAATCATTCTTGCCGTTTTCGATTTATATGAGACGAGAGTAAGGGGTCCGTCGAAACAAAACATTGATATTGGTTGTTCAGTGGTGCTTGGCCTATCTAAGATTATGCTTTCACTTGACGTTGGCTGTTCTTCTTCTAACTCATCTATAAAAGCCTCTTCTGCGTCGCTCTGCACGTCATCTTCACTCTCATGGTCCGCTACTTCACTGTCGGTATACTCACAGGGAATCTCGTCGTCACTTTGCATGAGACTGGCCAGGATATGGTCTTCGTCTAAGTTTCTATTTCCCATCGTTGCTTTAATATCTGTAAAAAGAAACTAGTAACATAAATAATGATATACAGTTATAAAAACATTAAAAATAGAAAAATAAATTGTACAAGTCAAAATCATAAAAGTCACATACAAGATAATCATGCGTAATTTTGACGCACGCGGTCGTTTTATTTCAAAATCGGTTGCACTTACCTTAAGTACACGTGCGCCATGAGGAAGCTCCCAGCGACGAACGAGATGTCCTAAACACACAGCTATGGATTCGCGTTATTTAGGAAGAGAACGCTATATTTCGCAAACGCATGCGTTAATTTTACGCAGACTATCTTTCTAGGGTTAAGAGTACTATGCCTCATGTTGTTCTAAAAATGCTATTTGCTTTTATAGGACTTTATACTTAAATAAAATTTTGAACCATCTATGTACTTTAAAAATCTAGATGTAAGAATTAGCTTAAGTAAAATAAAAAGTTGACATCGGAAAAACGGAATACTATATATAACATAAAAACCTATAGACATTTTAGCCTAGTAACTGAACACAAAAAAGTTAATAGTCTGATATCTATAAATAGATCATTTTTTATGCAACAGTAAGTGTCAATTCCCTGTCGTTTTTATGTGGCTATACAAGACGAATATAACACTTTCACACCTGACTTTTAACGAGTGCACATAGATGTTTTCCACTTATTTAGTACAAAAGTGGCGATGGGATTAAGGTGACACCATAAAGGCGTAGGAAAACATGCAGATATGAAAAAAACACCGGATCAAATTTATCTTTGTGAAAGATATCTCGATCAAGCACAAAAGATTCGGTCCAAATAAAGAATGCATGAACCTGTGTTATATTAGGAACAACAATAAAAACTATCACGTATGTTGATGTTATCAACACACAACCACTTTAGCCGACTGTAAAGCAATTCTCCATATTTAGTCCAAATAAATGTATGCTTATATCCATATAGGGGATATAAAAAGTATTGTCTAAATAATATTAAAACATTTATGTAATTCAAATAAAAATATAGGGTGTCCCAACTAGAACGCAATTTTTAAATTTTAAATAAAACACAGATATTAAAAAAATATCGTGAAACTTTATTATATCGTAAAGTAGATAGAATGAGGTTATGTGTGGAACAAGATATCGTGCAGATGGCCGCCGCGGCTTTGCAGGCACACGCGCGAACTTTGAATGAAATTTTCTAGGACCGTTTTGCATAAATACTTTTCATTAATACAGCGTCCAATTTCCTCTTTTAAGGCTTGAGTCGTCGTCGGCTTATTCGCGTGAACCATCGACTTCAAAAAACCCCAAAGAAAATAATCTAAAGGTGTTAAATCGCACGATCTCGGCGGCATATTCTGGTCTCCAAAACAGGAAATAATATGACCAGGAAATGACTGATGCAGCAATTGAATTGTTTCTCTGGCTGTATGACATGTGGCGCCGACTTGTTGAAACCACATGCCGTCCACATTCATTTCTTCGATTCTAGGCAAGAAAAAACTGGTAATCATTTCACGATATCGAACACCATTGACTGTTTGCGTTGTTGTTGTTGTCTTTACATCACTAACAGACCCAGTTTCGGCAAATTTATTCATTAATCTCTTTACAGTTGACTCTTTTTGAGTAATTTTCGAACTGTAGCCGCAAAACTTTCACCATTTTGGTAAAACAATTTTACAGTGAGAATGCGTTGTTCATTCGTGTAGCGCTCCATTTTTATAAACCTTGTACCTTTTAAAAGCAAATAATAACAATTGTTCAAATGTCAAACAATGGCACTTAAAATGGAGCCAAAGTTAAAAATTGCGTTCTAGTTGGGACACCCGTTATAAATAAAATGCACTATCAGGTAATAAGGGTTTTCGAAAACAAATAAAAGTTGAACGATTGAAAACAAAATTATGTAAATTGCACAATATTCGAAGACGTATCTAAATAAATTTAAATTATGCCTAAATATAACAAAGACGTCATTCAAATCCGAAACCAATAACCGTTTTTTTTTAAAGGGAACATGAGATTTTTTTAAATTACCATATTGACCTCCGATTTAACTTGTTGTATTGCTGTCACCTAAATCGCACTGACTCAAGAAGGTCAACGCTTCATCAAAAATGCAGTGCATTGCAGATTTCCAGTGCACTAAAAAATCGAGTACTGTCTCCTAATAACTGGTTCAAGTTCCCTTCAATCACGGGTATTATTATAAATACCTCCAGCCAATTTCTGTGTGAGTGTAATGCTCTCGTTGACAGAGCATCCAGAATGCTTATCATAACTTGCGGCGTCTTGCTACCAAGCGCAACTAGCGCTAAGCTCCACAATTGACACGATGATCTCCTTCTATAAACTAATACCTGAGCAAAGAGGAGGCGGTGCGGCTCAGGAAAGAAGATGCCTCAAGCCATCAGCACCTTCGGAAGACTAGGGAGGAGATAGCGGCCATATGCCCCTCAGCCAGTCCAACCTTAACTCTATTACCATTCTCTCTGAAACAGACTGCTGTCATTAGAGTGGCTTATAGAAGCCAATCATGGTAAAAATGATTACCCAATATAGCTCATACAGCCTTATTTATTCTGGTAGCTACCACACGCGCTCTATCTTCTATTGTTAATTATTAATTTATGTACATATATTTCCGTTCTCTATTTCCATTTTTCTTTTGAGTTGTTACAAAATTATAATAATAATATGTTACCTTATGATAGATTTATTTCTTTTTTAGTTTGATTGTCTATATAATTTTGATTCAGCGTCTTGACACTCGAAATTATGTTTTAATAAACATATTTTTACCCACGAAATGCTAACAATGTTGATTAATTTCGATTTTTGTTAAGTTTTCTAAAATATGCAATTGAAATCTTTTTGCGAGTTATTAAGATGCCATTGTAAAAAAACGGACTAATTTGAAATTTATAATCCTTGGATTTAAGATTTTTTATTTATATATTGGATGCATTCATCGTTCTAATGTCTCATAGCTTTTTTTATAGTCACTAATATGTTTATTTCTGTAATAAAAATATTTTAAATAAAAATTTTGCTAACACAATACCTGAGAGCTTATCACAAATTACTTTTCTGTGACGTAAAATACGTGCCTAAAATATGATATCTTTAGATAATTTCATACCAATTTATAACTATTTATCACCATGCATGCCACATGAAACAATGATTATAATCATAAGTTACATGTCATTTTATTTATCACACTTTAAAATCATTACCACACGCAAACCTTCATAGCAGAGTAGGTATTGTAGGTTTGACAGCACCATTATAGACCATTAACTTATATGTACAAATAAATAAAATTGAAGTGTCTGTTTGTAACAATTAAACACTCGTTTTACGAAATGAATATGAGCAAAAGTATAAGAGTGGATGTGTATATACATAATAATTTAACCATTTCTGTCTGTCTGTTTGTTTTTCCCAGCTAATTTATCTATTTTAAATCAATATTACTTACTGATAGATATACGCAAGACTTCGACCACCATCTTGAACATACGTTTTTTATTAATTTTAGGTCTAAAGTTATTGCGAACATTATTGTAAAGAAAACAATATTGCATTCTCTTATTTCTATATAAATAATAATCTTAGTACGAGTATAACTCCTCGTTTTTGATTTAATGAACCCTTACTAAATTTCAAACATTATTAAATCAATAAAATTAATCTATCTATTTTTAAAGTAAACTTTTGTTTGATACTTTCTTATATAAAATCAAGAGTTCAATGGTCTATAAAATGTCAAAAATTTCAAGATGCAGGATATATAACTTAAACTATTTAATGTAGAAATTATATGACTTAAAACAAGTTTCGGTTACTACCTAAAATTTTATATATATTAAATTGATAATCTGTTAATGAATAAATTCAATATTACTCGAAATATTTTGGCCGCATGTATGTAATACTAATGCAATATACGTGAGGAAAAGGGAAATTAGATACAGTGGCGCCGTTACACATAATGAAGAGGTTTATTCTTCATAAGAAAATATGGCTTCAAAAAATCTATTTATAACATTATCATTACTACTTCTCACCATTTACTTATGTATATGTCAACAACTAACTTGTTAAATCAAGAAATATCAGATACATTCGTACTAATTTTAGTGCAAATTACTATGGAAACTCGTACTAAGGCTACGTATATCTAGGAAACACTATGTCAGTTTCCGTTCAGTACATAAAATACAATTGTTTATCACTAAATTAATATGAGTGACTATCAACCTGTGAGTTTAATCATAGCATGATGTTGAATAGAGAATACATATCCTTTTAACATGTTGTCGTTATGGCAATGGGTTGCATTTTTAATTTGTGCTAACTGTTTGAAATTTGTTGAAAACTTCGCCTCGCCGCTATTGGTAATATTGTTTGGAGATTTTAATAAAAAATATATTTAATTTAACTATTTGAATCCACAAATTGATTGCTTATGTGGAAGAAATAGTTTCTAAGAGATAAAGTTGTTGTTCATTGTTATTTTTACATTCTATTCAAACGTTATATATCTCTCTTATTTCTCTTGCGATCAAAAGTGTTTTTGTTTATATTAAGGGTCCAGCAGATTTCAATTACAAGACTATGGAAATTTGTAACGGGGTAAATCAACAAGGAGGTCTGCATGTAACAATAACTCCACGTAAATTTAACCGAACTCTGTATGTTTACGACTTGGTTTTGCAATCTAGTTATGATCTTGGCGATCATTTAACTGTAAGTATTGTTGACATACACTATGATTTTGAGATACTTATGAACATTTTAAATGCTTAACTATATAAAACAGGTGGAATTTAAAGGATCACTAAGAAAGGAGGGTGGCTTCAAGCAAGGTTCGTTCAATTACAAGGGTCCTTTATGTGAAACATTCTACACACTTGTCGGGAATATTATGGACGATTTTTTAAAGGCAATTGGAGTGGAAGAATGCCCTGTACCTGCTGTAGGTTTGATGTTATAGATTGTTACAGTAGTCATATCAATTCGAATTGGCACTTAGTTTCGAGTCATTTTAATTTTCATATAAAAAAAATATATAATCACACCAATTAAATATAAGAGACGGGGTACTCGGAGAGGGTTCTTTAGGTACGTACCTACGCAACCATAAAATACTCTGTCTCAGAATACAACATGTTTATTTTGCAGGGTATCTACAGCGTGAATAGTTTTATATTGAACAATGAGAAATTTAATGTTCCCCAACTGTATGGTGACTATCAAACGATTGTAAATATACGGGAAAATAAGGAGCTCAAGAATTGTTTTGTTAGCTACTATGAATTTATACCGAAGGAACGTTAAACCAGATATATTGTAAATGTAATATATTCTCATTCACTTTGTTTCTGCAATTGTTGATCTTACCGAGTATTGAAATTGTATAAGGACATAGTTACAAGATTTATCGCTAAATGTAAACAATGCACTGACTTGGTAGAAATGATAAACTTATTGACATATTGGAATTGTTTGGGACTCAGTAAAATATTTATTGTAAATCAGTTATCCAGAATTTCGTTAAACAAAATGATTTAATTTAAGATTATTTGAAAAATATGCTTATACGAACACAATATTTAATATAGAATTATTATTTTTATACTATATAACTATATAATTAATTTAATTCAATAGTTTTTAAAAGTATAAACATATGCAGACGAAAAAAATTTTCTTTAACAAATCTTTAACAAACTTTGAAATTTATTTAAAACAAGTTTTGTTATTTAATTTTTTTTTATATAAATTCAAAAATATATATATTTTTGCTTATGATTTATGGTTTCAAGCAATAAAATCTATTCGAAATTCGTTCTACATAACATTACTTTGACCTTAAAAGTTCTGTCCGGACATAAGCATCATTTATCTTAATCGTTCAAGTCACAATCTGCCAACCTTATCCCTATTTTCTAACCTTTCTATCCAATTTACGAAGCAGTTGTTTGACCTCTGAGCCTGCCAAAATTTCTAAATTTCCATTCAAAACACGTGTCGTGACTGGTTTCATAAAAATATATTACAAACTACACAGCAAGAAAGTTTTAACAGACATTGTAATAATTAATAGTACTAAAGTGTTTATCGTTTTGGTTCTAAAGACAAATGCTGCGTATTTTGTTTACAAGTCTATAATTCCGCAATCGAATCACGAAACTTGCAAGCTCGACTTTTGTATCCTTCAACCAATAGTGATCAGTTATTTCGTAATCGAATAATGTATACATATATCATATATTATAAATATATCCTTAAATTAATTAAAACAATTTGATATACGCTCATAAAAAATTCGAAAATCTCTATACAGTCTCTATACTTTTGGTGGCCCAAAAAAAATATTTAAACTATTCCTTCTGATGCATATAATTCAATGACTTTATAGCATTCAACTAAAATAAAATTTAACGCCTAGTCGATGAGTTTATAATTCATGCACATCACAAATCATTGATTAGAGTACCTACTACACATTACTAGACATTATTTCTATAGGACAAAAATAAAAGCAAACGAAATATTGGAAGCGTGTGTTCCATATTTCCATTTTTTAAAGTAAACTCTGGACCCTAATAATATGCTTAGTCTAAGTTTCACGGCATTATACTACATACATACACAAAAAGTGCCTCTGTCACATTAACTAACCTATATATATATATATATAGTATAATGTTTAAAGATTTATGAATGAAAAACTTTTAGACTGTATGGAGCGAAACGATATTGTTTTGAACTAAACATACATATTTCTAAGTATTTAATTCGCTATGACCTAATAAAAACAAGCGTATGTAAATCTAAGTATGTATGTACATATTATTGGCATCCTACAATCCGATGAGTCTTCTATGAAATATGCTTATAAATTCAAATCTATTATTTACTAAAACTAATTTACTTATATACCTGAAAGATATTGTATGTTATTACAAATATGACAAGGCTATCAACTTTACTTTATCAGTATTCTGAGCTATATAATCAGGGATTAACAACCCCAAAGAAAAAAATAATAAATCGTAGTTGTTTTGTAAGACTATTTTGATTTGATCTATCTGACTATCATTAGCGGGTAATTGATGCTTTTATATAGCTGAATGAATCATAATTACTCATTTTACACAGGTTTCGAACTAAAAAGTGTTTAAAAGCCTCAAATTTATCAATATTAATGATTGTCTATTGTATGCAAGGCCGAGTTCACGTGAGGGCAACGACCTCATGAATATAGACCCTTTTATGTAGTACTGATCCGAAGGAAATTGGACACTAGTTGAATGATTTTTATTAGAAATCTCAATGTCTCTGATGAAATGGGAGGTGTTTAATATGATGAAGTTAAGCATTTGAAAACCCTTTTATTTGTTTATTGGTACATATTTATGTGCCAGGGAACTCATTGTTCTTTTATTTTATAGTATTGTAGTATTTAATATATTGTTATTTAAACAGAGAACTGAAGTCAAAATTTTAGACTTCTTTTATTATTTTATGTTTCGAAATATTAAAGCATAGTTTACATATTCAATTTTATCACTTACAAAACATTTATTAAGCACTGGTCTTATTTATTATCAAAGTAAATGGAAGTTAAGATTTATATAGTGATTGGCTTAACACAAAACACTCCCTTTGGCTATTGCGATATCTCTAGACACCCCAGAAATTGTTGATAAGTGTTTAATAACAGGGCTTGAGGTCAAACTTCAAGATTTAGGCAAAATTAATAAACACAGAGTTCTTTTTTCATGAAAAAGGTGGCAAACCAGCAGATTTCCTCCTTAGTGGGCAGTAGTCACCGTCGCCCATATTCGTAGACATTCGTAACATATCTTCTGTTGCGGATGCTTTGCCTTAGTCATTAAGGAAGATTGAAGAGAGGGAATAAGGAAATGGAAGGAAAAGGTGGAAACAGAAAAAGTTCAACCGGTTCTGTCACTCTTCATCATTAAAGGCTACTTGACACCGATCTTCTGTGATAGGGTGGTACTTCCCCGGTAAAATCCCACCATATTCGAGTAACTGTTCACAGCTAGATTCTACTACCTTAAAAATTCATTATTTAAATTGTATTGTCATACGTTAAAAATGACGTTTTGAGAAAATTGGTAAGTACTGGGTAATAATATTCTAGTACACTCCATGTGCAGCAATAATAGTTTCGTTTTTATAAGTAAAAGAAGTTTGCTTTTAAAAGTAAACATGTACTTGAAATGAATATATATTTTACGCATTTCATGAAATTAGACACAGATGCAAATATAAAAAAGAATAATATATGTATATTCGAAATTAATATGTAATGGTTATGAGTTTTAAATTTAAATTGATTTAAAAATGTATAGAACAAATGTAAATAAAACCTTTTTTTATATACATAGAAATTCAAATAAAAAATAGGAATAAATTTATAAAAAGTTACTGTTCCAAAATTGATATAGTAGCTACGGTTCTCATAAAAATCATAACGATTGGTTTATAATATTTTTTTTTATCTAATCTAGTTCAATACATTATGGAGGTCGTTCGTTCTAGTCACATGTAGGCATCGTTTGTTTACGGATATAGAACTGACAGCCTAAAGGCTTTCCACCTAATAAGGTCATTGACTCCGACCTTTTATTCTATATTTGCGTATATATCTAAATAATTCGATTTCTAGATTAAACGCCTAAAGTACTTTAGAATTTTGCTTGCGTTGTCAATTTTAAGCTATGTATAATTGAGTAACTTTGTCGACTGGTTCTTGCAATCAGATCCTTTGGATCACGCCCACTGCCCTTTCACATCCGGCAAGAATTCATTGACAATATATTGTTATAACAATGATTAAATTTAATAAATTAATATTATTCCAGCTTCAATTTTTGTTCGTTAAAATAATTGTGTTCCGTATTTTTTATATTTACGAATATACAAATAATTTAATATAAAATGAGGTAAGACTATAAATTTTGCCACTTATTTATTGCTTTTTAAATTTCATGATAGTTTGTGGCTGACAGTTGCTGAAAGTTTTTAAAAAATATTCTTTACTTAGTAATTAATAACATTAAACTTTGTCCTTAGTTGAAAATCTATAATTGAGTATATAAACAAAACAAAATAAAAGAGGTTATAAGGGCAGAAAGAACATGCTATTTATCACGGACCTAAATTTACTACCTTTGAGCTTGGTGGCTATGTTAACTGGCCGATTCCTTTCTTTGTGTACACCAGGTGCCAGTTACTAAACTATGCTGCCTTTCTATTCACAACAAATATACTATTAGTCGAATTATAGAATAGCTTATTAGCAAAACCTGAATTTAAACAACCGTGCAACAAAATATTTTGAAATCCATTAAATTTGAACACATTTTATATTCCGCTGATTGCAATATTGCACAAATTTTTGATATATATATTTTAAAATACAAAACACGTTCATGCACTTTAAATATATTATTTTATAAATGCGTTAAGTAACCGATGGTATCTCTACACGGACGAGAAGTATGTGCGTTGCGCACAACTTTATGTGACCACGAAATTCTTTGGTTATGACCGCCACATGCTCCGAGGTCGCACATTTTATTGACACCAGACATTGTTCTAGCATTACAGTCCAATTACCCACAGAAATTGCCTTACTTTTTAATTATATCCGTTCAGTATAAATAAGGTTGAGTGTTATTCGAATTTATCAGTCGGCCGTGCACGGTTTGAAGTGATCTCGTTCGTCAGACAAACACAGACCACGTTCATAATGAAATCGATGGTGGTGTTCTTTGCTCTCGCCGCTGTGGCTTGCGGCTCCATCGTGCCTCTGGGACCTTTGGCACAACCCCTTCATGCACCAGCAGTAGTTCTGGACCCTCATGGACGGCCCCTAGATACAGCTGCAGTGATCAATGCCCGCGCTTTACACCTACAAGCTAAAGCCCTGGAACCAGCCCACCTTAGCCACGCAGCTATCGTAGCTCCCGCCGCACATGCTGCTGTCATCGCTCCAGCCGTCGTCGCTGCTCCCGCATTAGTCGCAGCCCCTGCCGCTGTATCCCACCAATCCCGCGTGGACATCCGTTCAAGCCCTGCCATCGTAGCTCACGCTGCTCCTGTTATTGCCGCTGCCCCAGTACTTGCCGCTCATGCCTCATATGCTGCACCCTTAGGACACGCTGCTCTGGGTCTCGCCGGACACGGACACTACCTGAAGAAGCGTTCCCTGGGACACATTGCATACAGCGCACCCATCATCGCTCCATCTGCCGTCTCTCATCAGTCTCGTGTGGATGTTGTGTCTAGCCCAGCTGTCGTGTCCCACGCCGTAGCAGCACCCGTCCTCGCCCACGCTGTCGCCGCCCCAGTAGTTGCTCACGCTATTGCTCCTGCCGCAGTCTCTCATCAATCTCGTGTGGATGTCCGCTCCAGCCCAGCTGTCGTCGCTCATGTAGCTCCAGTAGCCCACAGCGTCATCGCCGCTCCCCTCGCTCACTCCGCCCTTCTTGGCGCACCCCTTGCCCATGGAGCCGGTCATTTAGTACATGGTTGGTGAAGAGCCCCTCTGACGGACTACTAGCTATAAATATGCAAAATATAAAAGTAAAAAAAATATATTTATAAATAAAAAAGTAAGAAAATCAAAGAATCTATCATTCAGAAGCCAAAATTTAGGGAATAACGCAAAATAACTCATACAAAGTTTAAATAGTAACTCATCTCTTTTCAGCAATACATATTTCAGTGCCTTAAAAAATAGTACCAAAAAGCTTAATTTAATTTTGGTTTGATCCAGCCCATACATTATTCATCAATTACTTTATTGATTAGCTATTCAATTTATATTTAAATAATGTTTTGTACTATAACAGGATTAGTTTCAATAAACAATTGAATAATTCTAGTTCTTAAGTTTATCTACTAATCCTTTAAGCAAGGTCTCCGAGACAATACAACCAAAACGTACTGGAATTCATTAAAATTTAAATACCGGACATTCATCGTAATTGCATTATAAAACTAGAAAATGCGTCGCAAATTAAGTTGACGCTTCATGATACATTTGGTATTATGATCGTATGAATTGTGTTTTAAAACTTCTGTTTCTAAAAAAACTTATTGCACAGTTGTGTAAATTCATATGAAGCTTTATTGTATGTCAGAATTTTCTAATTTTACTATTCCTATAGACATATAGTATAATTTTTCACAAATAGATTTTCTAACAAGGAGTCCTCATTACACACCCGAGTTAAAAAAAATGTTTCCTTTTTTTGGCAAGTCGGGTAAATAAACTTCCTTGTTTGAATTGTTTTTCATTTTTGAAATAGAAATATTGAATAATAATAACAATCAGAACGTGTAATTGCTTTTCTAATTAGAGATAAATATCATTTAAGCATATATACACATTTAGACTAGGTATAAGATATATTATTTAGACTAGGTATAAGATATATTATTTTAGGCAGATTATTGTATTTTGTAAAAAAATATTAAAAATTGTTGCCTTTAATTCATCCGAAACAACTATAATTAGGTACTTATACAAGACAATTCAAAAACAAACCCATGTACCAGATCAGTTATCCCTTTTAAATATCGGCGATATCATTAGATGAATAAGTATTTCTTTATTCCTTTTTATTTTATACTAGTTTTTGCCCGTGACTTCACCCGCGTTAATTTCGCCATTAGTAATATATGTATAGCTGACCGGGCGAACTCTATTCCGTCTTAAATAACCAATTACCTAATGGTATTTAAAAAATGTTTCCTGTTTCAAACGAACAGAATGATTGACATATTATTTTGTTGTCAAATCTAATGTCAATAAAACCTTTTTATGGGAAATAGAAAAGGGCTGTTTTAGGGTTTTCCCAAAAATTAATAAATTTTTTCAGCTTTTAAACCTTTCCTAAACTTCCACGAACATTTCAAGACTAAGGTAAGATAAATCCGTTCTGCCGTTCTCGAGTATTAGTGAGACTAACAAACAGCAATTCATTTTTATATATGTATATAGATTAGTTACAGAGAGTACGTAATCAAAAAAATACATACGAAAAATATCAGGAAAGAATAATAATTGCGTTTTGAGTACTCATTTACCACAGTGTGTGCAAATAACAGTGTATTTTAGAACTGTACATTAAATTATATTTAACTTTGATCTAAAAACCTTTCACATTTTAAAAACATATATATAGAATAATCTTTGCAAAAAATTCTATAATTAGATATATAAGATAACAAAAAAACATTTTTTAAGTGAGCGATGTACTCACGGTCACGGTATTTGTAAATTTGCAAAATATATGCCACGAAACAATTACGAAACAGAAAATGACCTACTAAACTTAATTCGTGTATTGAATATTTTGATGTAAATAAAGACTCAAATAAAATCCTGTAAATCTAAATTGTATTTCAATATTTATATAAATTTATATTCAACAGAAACACACGATAGTAATTTTTCAATGTCACAACTTAGTGTTGACTTTGAAATGCATAAAATTTACACGAGACTTAATTGGTACATAAAAAAATCGTCTACTACTAATTCCTTCATTTTAAGGGATCATTCTACATAGTATAGACTATATAAACTACTCATAATAGAACATAATTCTAAACAAGCATTAGTAGAGAGTAGAACATTATAAATAATTTTTAATCTATACTATTTCCTGTCTTTCAACGAATAATTATCATTATTTGATTTAAAGTAAATATAAGCACCGTTTTGTGTACATACTTAGGAAAACTGTAACAATTTGCGACATACATATGTGATTTAAAATCATTACATAAAAAAAATAATAGTTTATAAACCTGTTTTACGGGAACAACTAAAGAAGGTACTTAAAATATCAATGTCAAGGTCAATTTAACAACAATTAACCTTGTTGCATATATAATTTTACAAAAAATTAAGCTAGAATGGTTGATTTATAACTTTTCAGATAAGTTCTTCTTCCCATACATTCAGATATAAAATATAATTACTTTTAATAGATAATTTACATATGACGTCCGCCATACACTAACCACGAAATAAATGAGTCACAAGCAAGGTTGTTCTTATTATTTACAACTCACGTTGTTTAAGCTCTATATTTGTTCACGGAAATCGCCTTACTTTTTAATTTTGAACATTCACTATAAATATCCACGCAGGCGAGTCAAAATTATCAGTCGCCCGTTAAAGGTTGAAGTGATCTTAGTCGTCAGACAAACACAGACCACGTACAAAATGAATACGCTGGTGGTGTTATGTGCTCTAGCTACCGTGGCCTGCGGGTCCATCGTACCCTTGGTGCAGCCCTATAACCACGCTGCGTTGGTTTTGGATCCCCACGGCCGGCCGCTGGATACAGCTGAAGTAGTTAATGCCCGCGCCCTTCACCTTCAAGCCAAGGCATTGGAACACTCTTCCCTTGCCCACGCTGCAGTTGTATCTCCAGTTGCTCACGCCGCAGTCGTTGCCCCTGCAGTGGTCGCCGCTCCTGCTGCCGTGTCTCATCAATCTCGAGTGGATGTTCACCACAGCCCAGCCCTCGTAGCTCACGCCGCTCCTGTGGTTGCCGCTTATGCCTCCCCTTACTTGGGTCACTCAGCCCTGGGTCTCGCCGGACACGGACACTACCTCAAGAAGCGCTCTCTAGGACACATTGCTTACAGTGCTCCTGTTATCGCCCCCGCTGCCGTCTCTCACCAATCTCGTGTAGATGTTGTATCTAGCCCTGCTATTGTGTCTCACGCAGTTGCTGCACCCGTCGTTGCCCACGCCGTCGCCGCCCCAGTTGTCGCTCACGCCATCGCACCTGCAGCAGTATCTCACCAATCCCGTGTGGACGTTCGCTCAAGCCCTGCCATCATAGCTCACGCTGCTCCAGTCGTTTCCGTTCATGCTGCATATGCTCCTCTTTTGGGACACTCTGCTTACGGTCTCGCCGGACACGGACACTACCTGAAGAAGCGTTCCCTGGGACACATTGCCTACAGCGCCCCCATCATCGCTCCATCTGCCGTCTCTCATCAGTCTCGTGTGGATGTTGTGTCTAGCCCAGCTGTCGTGTCCCACGCCGTAGCAGCACCCGTCCTCGCCCACGCTGTCGCCGCCCCAGTAGTTGCTCACGCTATTGCTCCTGCCGCAGTCTCTCATCAATCTCGTGTGGATGTCCGCTCCAGCCCAGCTGTCGTCGCTCATGTAGCTCCAGTAGCCCACAGCGTCGTCTCCGCTCCCCTCGCTTACTCCGCCCTTCTTCGCGCACCCCTTGCCCATGGAGCCGGCCATTTGGTTCATGGTTGGTGAAGAGCCCCTCTGACGAACTAATAGATAATAGATAGAATTGATAAAAAACGACACTTTTTATAATATATTTATAATAAAATGTAAATATCATTATATTTTTTTTCATTTACCCTGCTCATTAAAATTCCATCTTTTTTATGTGGAAGTATTATAATTTAAAGTATTTAAATCTGATTTAGTAATAAGAACAGGAGTAGTAGTTCTAAATTATCCTTAGCTTTATTAATGATTATTATTATACTATTGTGACGTTTTAAGTGAAATACAACGTTAATCAAAATATTTATTTTCATATTTAGTTCATCAATATGTTTGGATTCGAGCTTTATGACATCTGGCTATGAAACGTTTGTTAAAAGTAATTAGCAGTAACTAAATCGATATATCCAGCAAAATTTTGGGTTAGGGTTTTCAATAATCTACATTTATTTAATAGAAGACTGCTATTATAAAAACGCTTTACAAATCTTATAAGAGATTACGACCTCTCGTGTCAAGAATTTACCAATACATCGCAAGACTAATAATTAATATTATGTCGTTCATGGAATGCAGGCAAAATATTTTCCCACGAGGTTTCAATATGAAGTATGCTTATTACTCAATATCAGATAATGTAATATTATCAAATTTTTTGTAACATATTCTGTATTTCTAAAATAACTAAATCAAAATGTGACAAACACTTTCAATTATCTACATAGGTGTATATTTAACCGTGGCCCTGTGATGGAGATGCTCTCTGTGAGATTTTTTTACTAATATCCTAATCATGTTTTTCCTACATCAAGACACTATAGTTTAAATGGTAAAGCAACCAAATATTAATATTCTGGAGATTGAAGATTCGCATCCTTCTCGTGTTGATGAATTTTTCATTCTATATTTCAATTTCAGCTTATTTTCCGAACATAATTTATATTTATACGATTTATTCAGGACCTTTTTATCAACTCTTTTATAATTATTTTTAATTAAAACATCATGTCTATTTGTTAATTGTTGAAACATGGATTTTATTCTCCGAATAAAACACGTATATGACACGTAAATTTATAAAGAAAATTTATAAAGAAAATTCAGCAAAATTTTACCAAATTCCATTTTTAATGTCCAGTCAATTTATCAAATTATAAATAATAGACAATTACCAATTACTATTATTAAACAAGTACATTGCAAATTGATATGTGATAAAAATATTTTCTAACGTTAACGTTTTCAACTTTTTCACTTGAAATTTTATTAAATTAAAACGTGATTTATTTTGTTCTTTTGTTATTTCATTTAGAATATATTTTTTTATTAGTACTTTGTTTTATACATTAAATATTCTACGTCTACCGTGAATAAAATTTTAAATTCATTTCAAAGTTCATATTGTGTGAATAAAAAAATAGTAAAAAATGGTAACAAATTATGACAGGAAGTGACATAGATTTTGATTATGAAAGCAGTGCTCAAGGCCTAATAAAAAATTACGTATGTACGGAAATTGTGCATAAAAAGTATGTGACAACATATTCAAGTCAAGATTTTAAACCTAGTGAGAACCAATCAATTGATAATAATAATAAATGACTTTTTCCTTGTCTATATTTTCTCAGCCCAATTTTAAAAAGAGCAAAGTTTGCAGAAGCAACAAGGCAATTAAGAGAGAGATAAAAAGGCATTAGTGAGACTATTAATATAAATATTAATTTATTTTTATTTATAAAATTTACGCCATTGAAGGCTTGTAAATTTTTTATCTCCATTTCCTTTCTTTAGGCAAAGAAAATACTGTCGAAGCAGCAAAGTGATCAAAATTTAAATGATATGATTAGCACTTTTGATTTACTTGTGATAATGATATCACAAGTAAATCAAAGGGCTGGTCCATCAACAATAAACAGCATATCCGCAGAGCTAACTAGACCGTGCAAAGTGGAGGCGTTTGTGTAGGAAGGCAGACCCTGGCTAAAGCTGGGAAATTGCCAGGAAGAGGAGGAGGATCCGCAGAGCTAACTAGAAGAGGAAATTCACGAACACACACACACACACTCCATTTCACACACTCCACGATTCAACTATGCCTTTGAAGTACAATGATATTACAAAACATTAAAAGACTCATGAAAATTTCGGTTGAAAATTCCGGAAAAATCCATTTGGTTATTCATGTAATAGATTGTGGTATAAAATGATTTAAAAAAGGCATGTGACAATTATGAAGATCTGTTGAAGGAAGAAATAATATTATATATTATTGAAATAATATGGAAGTATACACAAACTTCATCACTGTAAAGAAAATTAACAAACATAAATTTTATACTTTCCAGAATATCAAGAACATTAAAGATGCAATGATTTATTCGATTTGTAAGATGCTCTTGACAAAACAATATTCCAATATTGACGTACAATATATTTGAATATCCCAAAATTCCTACACATTTACCAAAACTTTACTTAGTTTTGAAATTATTTATTTCTCCTAATCTCCCATTTATGCAGATACGAAAACTACGGCATGTAAATGGGCAATTTGGTATTGATGACCAGATTATTAATGTGCAATTATCTGTGGATACAATGGTGAATCAACTTCCTAGAGACATCAGTGATGATTATTTCTTCTACGATGATGATCAAAGGAAACAAATTCACAAGTCAAGCTATCTACAAAGAACTACGTATAAATAATAACCAAAATAAGTCTACCACAAAACATGGAACAACTATTAATGCAGTTTTCATCTTGATATCTTTCTAATTTTCATTCGAATATATATATTTTTTTCTCATATCATATTCCTATTGTTTTGGTCTTACAATCAACCAAAGTAATTACTGATATCTCCGATGATAAATATAATGCAAATAATAAATAAAATGACATATCTATTCAAAATATTAATTTATGAATGATAGCCCATAATGAATTTAAGTATCTATTTGTACAAAATTAATATGTGTATATGTATATACATGTCTGTATTATACATATGTAAATATATGCATATACTTATTACATATAGATGAAGCGAAAGAAGTTTTACTTCAGTCGTGTGATCAGCACACTGGTTCTTTTATTTTTAAATCAACGCATACTTTTTGCATTTTCTTTTAAATAGAAGGCAGACCCTGGGTGAGGCAGACCCTAGCTAAAGCTTTGAGATTGCTAGGAAGAAGAAGAAGAGTGTACTCGACAATCACCTTTTTATCTTGTTACATGAAATGAGTAAGAAAATATTTTTATACGTATTTTGATTACGAAAATAGTTATATTAAAATGTGTACATTATCTAATAAATTCAGTATTTCTGTACAAGAACAAATATAGAAGTGGGACTCAAAAAATACTGTTGATAATAAAATTTACTGTTTTATTTTGTACAGAAAGCAATCACCATATAATTATTTTTCAAACAAACATACTACGTATTTTGTATAATTATAGGAATGATATTTCTTAAATTTTTATTACATGTACGGTTTATAATTTATGGGTGAGCGGAGACACAATGTCAAATATTATTAAAAAGACTAATAAACCTTGTGTCTTTTACTTTTACTCACATGCATGTGAAAAATAAATGATAGTATATTGTATATAAAAAAATTATGACATAAACTTTTCTTAGGGAAAACCAAACTATATTTTCAAGAACTTTACCTTTCAATATTTAAAAAACGGTAAAAGTAGTACAAGTTGTAATTCCAACATATCAATTAAAAGTTAGTTAAGTCTATAATTATTGAATCAATAATTATATAATATTAAATTTTTGTCTTTCTTAAGTTCACAAACATCGGAGTAATTATTTGTTATTTCTCGTACGTGTAGTTTTATTTACTTTTTGTAAAAGCCTTTTAATGTGATGTCTGACTTTGAAGAATCTGTTAGGATCATATTCAATTACCCATGGAGTTGTGTCTTCTATGTAGTGGATGTACACCTTACAGAGTTTTTAAGTCAATTCTCTATTTTTATATTATTAAATATTAACACCTCTTCATGCCAAATATTAAATACAGCATCTTCTTCTATTTGAAAATTAGTAAATATGTTATGTAAATAAATTTTATTTAAAAAAATACCTTAAAATTAAATTAGAATACATTTTAAATAATAACATGAATCATATTTAAGAAGTTAAATATAAATATAATATTTAAAAAATATAGAGGTTCTAAAATTTTAAAAACCACTATATATCAAATTTGATATGGTCCTAAATACACATATATTTTGAACTAAATACTTTTCAAGGAATGACCGAGGCTTAGCAAGGTTATTAATTATTATCAATTTAAATGACAGGTGACAGTGTCTTTACCTTTGATTTGCTCACGGAAGTTGCCTTACTTTTTATTTTGAACATTCACTATAAATATTCTTGGGGCTGACTTAAAATTATCAGTCGCCCGTTAAAGGTTGAAGTGATCTTAGTCGTCAGACGAAACACAGACCACGTACAAAATGAATACGCTGGTGGTGTTATGTGCTCTAGCTACCGTGGCCTGCGGGTCCATTGTACCCTTGGTGCAGCCCTATAACCACGCTGCGTTGGTTTTGGATCCCCACGGCCGGCCGCTGGATACAGCTGAAGTAGTTAATGCCCGCGCCCTTCACCTTCAAGCCAAGGCATTGGAACACTCTTCCCTTGCCCACGCTGCAGTTATATCTCCAGTTGCTCACGCCGCAGTCGTTGCCCCTGCAGTGGTCGCCGCCCCTGCTGCCGTGTCTCATCAATCTCGAGTGGATGTTCACCACAGCCCAGCCCTCGTAGCTCACGCCGCTCCTGTGGTTGCCGCTTATGCCTCCCCTTACTTGGGTCACTCAGCCCTGGGTCTCGCCGGACACGGACACTACCTCAAGAAGCGCTCTCTAGGACACATTGCTTACAGTGCTCCTGTTATCGCCCCCGCTGCCGTCTCTCACCAATCTCGTGTAGATGTTGTATCTAGCCCCGCTGTTGTGTCACACGCAGTTGCTGCACCCGTCCTTGCCCACGCCGTCGCCGCCCCAGTTGTCGCTCACGCCATCGCACCTGCAGCAGTATCTCACCAATCCCGTGTGGACGTTCGCTCAAGCCCTGCCATCATAGCTCACGCTGCTCCGGTCGTTTCCGCTCATGCCGCATATGCTCCTCTATTGGGACACTCTGCTTACGGTCTCGCCGGACACGGACACTACCTCAAGAAGCGTTCCCTGGGACACATTGCCTACAGCGCCCCCATCATCGCTCCATCTGCCGTCTCTCATCAGTCTCGTGTGGATGTTGTATCTAGCCCAGCTATTGTTTCCCACGCCGTAGCAGCACCCGTCCTCGCCCACGCTGTCGCCGCTCCAGTAGTTGCTCACGCTATTGCTCCTGCCGCAATCTCTCATCAATCTCGTGTGGATGTCCGCTCCAGCCCAGCTGTCGTCGCTCATGTAGCTCCAGTAGCTCACAGCGTCATCTCCGCTCCCCTCGCTCACTCCGCCCTTCTTGGCGCACCCCTTGCCCATGGAGCCGGTCATTCGGTTCATGGTTGGTGAAGAGCCCCTCTGACGGACTACTAGGTTATATATGCAAAAAATATAAGTAAAAAAAAAATATTTATGAATAAAAAATCGAAAAATCAAAGAATCTATTATTCAGGTAACCTAATCGAACAAATAACACAACAATTTCTTATTCAAACTTCCACTATATTTTATCAGACATCACATATTACTGGGGAAGAAAAAGTACTATCTGAAAGCTTAACTTGAATTTGTTCTGGTTCACTCCATACATAATTCATGCCTATGGCACCATTCGATTAGTTCATGGTTAGCAAACAGCTCTTCTGACAATTCATTTTAAATAGAAAATCAAAAAAATATATATTATTGAATCCCTTTTTATCAAAGAAATAACTATTTTTTTTTTGATAAAAATATACTAGAAGAGAAGAATAAAAACAACATTCTATTTCATTAAATAAAAAAATATATAAAGTAAATTAAATTAGACCTCTTATTAGATATACATGACGTAAATCCGTACTTGTTTTTTTTATAAAATATACACTTTAAGAAGGTTTTAAAAACTATTATACCCTTATGCGACAAAACACTTGCAATATATAAAAAAACGGAAAAATAATGCAATTAGGAATGATTAAAAAGATTTATTTCATTATTTTAAGTTGTCAAACAAACCAGGTATTCGTTATAATAACTTATCACCTTTATTAATACGTCACAGCGTAAACACTCGGTTGATATAAGGATGAAGAGGTATAAACAGAGTTAACATCAACAACAGGTGTGTCTTGAACAATTGTGTGCAATACAGGTTGAGGTTCAACAACTAGAGGCGATAGCACTACTGAAGAAGACTTGGAATCCACTCGTGATTGGTGAGATACTGCAGATGCTCCAAGACGACTTTGAACAGGAACTGTATAGACGGACGGTGATTGATAAACTCGAACTAAAGCCGGTGAAGCCACAGGTGAAACTGATACTAGGGTTTCAGATGTACGGACGTCTTTGCGAGATTGATGGGATACTGCTGGGGATGGTACAATGACGCTGGCTGGAACGGAATGGAGAACAGGCCCGGAGTAGAATGTAGCAGGTTCAATTACGACGGCGCCATGATTCAACGATCTTTTGCTGGCATGGCCTGAATCCGATAACTTCACATCCTTTTGATAATCACTAGGGAATGCAGAAGCTGTAAAAACCAGCAATGACACCAGAAAGATTCTCATTTTAACTACGGTTTGAGGATAGAGACGATGACTGTTTAAGAAATTGCCAAACACTGATGCGAAAATTTTAATAGACAGGGTATTTATAGGAATTATTATTAAATAAAATAGACATTAGGGTCCAAAATATCACCTCATAACCACTTGTAAAGTTCAAGATCAACTTATATAATTTATGTAATACTAATTAATGATCAATTGACATTTATAATATTATATATCTCACAGTTTTGCTCATATATAGTCTGTATATATGTGTTATATATTACGTTAATCAGTGAAGCATCAATTAAATTAAATAAACACCCACAGTTATCATATGTGAATAAAACGTACTTTTTACCCTTTAATACAACTTACTTTAAGTACAGAAAGAAAAAATATTATGAAGACTTTTTCAACGCTGATAGAACTTAAAACAAAGATATAATTTTGTCTGTTTGTCTGTACGTTTGTTTTTGCCAGTATCAGAAACAACAAGTTTTAGTGTTTATTTTGTCAATCGGCAAATAAAAAGAATATGATTTTAAAACATTACTTCGAACATTTAATTAATTTACTTATTAAACTATCAGTGCTCAGTAGCATTGACTGAAACTTTACTCCATATAAAGCCGTGAAATATTTTAATTACTTCATTTTAGTTAATCATAATTATTACGTATATACATATATAAATGAGTATGAGTGTTTTTGTAAACTTGTCGTTTAATTACATACAAAAGTTTTAAATATTTTAATCCTTAACAGAAACGAGACAAACAAAGCATGTAAACATCCAAAAGCTAATTCCAATTCATCTTGTTCTTATTTTGTTATCTTATTGAGTTGTCGGTTCTTAATTTACATATTATTAGTAAATTTTATTATGTTATTTATAATTTAAATTTCAACTTTATCAATAAACGGATGAACAAAACCGGACGAACATTTCAAACTAATTTTAATTATAATCTTTTCCTTGTTTTAATTACGAGTTTTAAATTACTAATTTGCATAACATTAAGATATGTATTTATATATAAGATATAAAAAAATGTTTGTTCTATATCAATAAACAACAGACAATCACAGCCTACAGCGACTAATTATGTAACAATATTTAATTATATAATCATGACTTTGTTGTTTTGTTCTGTACGTTAATTACTTTATAAATTTTATGCTATCTACCTAGAGAGTATAAAGGTTTTATCAGTTTTGAAATACCAACTATGATTAATTCAATTAAAACAGTCAACAAACAATCAAAGATGTAATTTATATACATAATACAAACATTTCACTTATGTAATTGTTAATAACATTAAAAAATACTAACGAATAATGTATTTTACATCCAGTAGTACCCCAGGGCAGTAAGAAATTGTTGGTGGTAAATGACAAATAACAAGACCAATTGACAAACATTCACATCTCATCTGACCTTGATCACTATCCCTGCAATATAACCAAAAACTGCTAAATAACCAAAAGTCCAAAATAATAAAAAAACGCGTAGTAATCCAAAAATATTAGTTTTATTTAAATGTATACTCGCGAATATCTTAGATGTCATAATGTATTTCGTCTTAAATTTCATGTCCTACTTATTTTCGCTGTAATATTTTTTTCAACGAGAACGTTATTAAATTCATATTTTTCTCTCTATATTCTTGTAATTATAAGAACAAACTAACCTTTAATACTGAGGTAACGAATTTCCTTCACTTAAATAAATGTATTAATATTGATATTAAAATATAACAATAAGCCTATCTAATGTTTAAATTTGACAAGTATGTACTCGTAAACCGATAAAACTTTCGTCTTCTATTTAACCTAAAAGTATGAATAGGAAAAATTTAAACTTATTACGCCTTTACTTTGTGTAAGTAAAATAATTATAAGATATTTGAAACATGGTTATACGAAGGGTATTGTTAAGTGTAAGGTCGTATTAAGTGTCACCCTTGTTGTTTTGAGAATCATGTTATGTAATTAGTTTTAAGCTAGTAGATTCCAAATAAAATTGTTAACGAAAGTGATTTTTTCCATACGAGTTTTTTATTATTTTCTAACAATATCTCGACCTTTCGATTCCTTTACAGCAACTGTCGTTTGCTTTGTTCATTGCTATAAAGTTTATTATTATGTACTTAGTTATAAAATATTTAAAAAACGTATAGTATCCGAAAAACATTATCCGATATCCAAGATTCATTCAAATGAATACAGGAAAAAATCTAAGACAGCATTAAAATTTTTAAAAATTATATTGACTTTCTCACTCTCATAAAACAGACACTCAATAGACCAACATTCTCAAATTATACAAAATTATGATTTATTCACGTTTTCTGTTAAGTAACAAACCAAAATAAAGCACTTGATGACCAATTCTATGTGTACCATTGTTCTTTAGGTATTTCTATCAGATACCTATCTAATATAACAATAAAATATATGTTTAAAAATAACAGATAATCGATTGAACTAAATATGTTACTTCAGTTATTTCTAAATCAATTTACCATAATAACAGTTGCGAGCGTTAAGAACAAGGTTGTACAAAGTTTTAAAAAGTTTTTTTAATTTTTCATGAAGTAATTTTCCTTAAACGTCACTTACCAAAGATACATTTTTAAGTAACACATTTAAATTTAATGAAAACTTCACCCCTATTTCTTTATTTCACCCTCCCAATATTTTTTACATTGAAATAGAAAACAACGCCCTCTTTTGATGTTCATAAAAATCACACAATGAACAGCCTCCCAAAGACTCAACTTTTTGTAGCTTTACATAACTTATAACTTCTTGTCATTTCATTTGGTCATTAAAGATGGCGTTGTTAGACAAACCTAAATTTTTATCCTCGTATATAACTGGTATATTACGAATTTTTTTTATATACCTACTTATAATAAGTCACAAAAACTTAGATTTTTACTAAATAAGATATTCATAATTAAATATCTAGCGTGTATATATTTTGTTTTGTGTGTTTATATTGTTGGTCGTAAGTAATTAAATAGCGAGAAGCCTAAAACATTTTAATATACCCAAGTATAAACATATATATATTCTTCTACTTCAGTCAACATTTTTATTACTACATACTACTATCATAAGTATTTTACATACAATAAAACATTTGATACATCAGTCATGACCTCCCTTTAGAAGTACTTTTGACTGTAAATAACAAACAATCATATCCCATTATAAACGTAAAAACCCATTCAGTATCCAGTCTGGAACCTTGGCAGGGACAGGGAAGCCCAGCGTTGCGTGTTGTAGCGTGAATCGGTCGAAACTGGGTCATCGGTACAATGAAACAAAGAATCCATTGAGCATATTAGATTATAAAATAGATTAAAATATTTGCTATGAAATTTTACATTATATATTTATGGATGGACATATTGTTGGCGAATAACAACGACATATATTTAGTGTTAAAAAACCCTAATTGAAAATCATCGTATAGGGATTAGCTGGATTTCTTATAAAATAGTAAACGTACATTCATATATTTCATTTATGTTAATAAATTATACTCTTAACATTCAAATTTAAATTTTATATATATAATCCTTTTTAATAATAATAAATTAGTGCTTGGTAATTTTTTTATTATAGCTAAAGTCGACTCCATGATTTTTGTCCATCCAATAAGGCTCGCGTGGCCTCCGTACGAGTTGCAATAGAAGCGGTTCGGGAAACCCATTTGGATTGCAAAATTGATTTATCAGCAATTTGACCAATTCAAACACGCTATTGTTAGTAATGTCCAATAAATATGCAATTTTTCCTGTCCTGAATAACATAGTAATATAAATTTAAGAATTTTATATATGTATTATTGGATTCTTAATATATACAATTTAATTTTAATTAATGACAAGTCATATTTATGATATACAATATAATTTTGCATCCGAAAATATTTAACTCGTTTTACTTTTTAACAATGACATAAAATATCGAAATACTTGTACGGAAAATTACATAAAAGTTTTTTCTCTTTATTATCATTCTTAAAGCTAAAAAATCCCATAATTACAAGATAATTAACATAATCATTGCAATTTTTCAACAGCACAGTCCGTTATTTTAATAATTCTAAAAAACTGAGCTCATATAAGACGCGCCTTTATATGTAGTATGGAATAATGACTATGGACCACCATAAGGATTTTGTGAAATAAAACTCAATATTACAAAGATTAATCAAACTTATATTCTGAACGGTCCGATAATTGTTTGTTATCAAAAAAGATTATTAAAATTCTTCAAAAAGACTAAAATATTAGAAATACCCATTTTTTTTTAATATGATATTATTATATATTTATAAAGCGTACAAAATATTGGCCACATGGTAATACGTGGCCTACCGTGAGCTACTCAAAACGAAATTGGACCACCGCAGATGGGGACTAGAGCCGATGTCAAGTCGGGTTGCGTGTGTAAGCGAAATGATGTACCGCCGCGCCGCCTGGCTCAGAAAAGGAGAAGGTACGGAAGGCTTTTAGTCAGTTAGAGTCTAAAACTCTTTTTTGCAAAGCCCAGGACAAGAATGGTTGTGTGATGATTTCCCCCTCAAAAAAAATGTTAACGAGTCGAACGATTTTTGAGAAATGAATGTATACCATATTAAGGAAGTAATCCATAAATGGCATACTCTATAAAACTATATATGTATGTATATATGTACATTAAAATAAATCTTTCAAAAGCCGGAAGGTTATTGACCATTCCCAAGAGTGATTGACTCCGATTTTAATAGACCATCTCACGTGGAAATGAGTAATGCAATAGTTAACGGCAGCTGTTACGTAACGTAACGATGAAGCAGATGTAAACAATTCTAAGAAGTAAACAACTCAACTATATAGAATCGAAACATTAAGTCTTACTTATAAAAGTACATATGTATGATATAATTTTATGACAAAAAGAATATACAATAGAAAATAGAAGAAAATATGTATATAATAATATATAATTTAACATTTACTGTATCATGTAAAGCAGAAAGCGTATAATTTGATGCGGATAATGAATTTGATAATAGCTGATTCACTGTTTACATACAAACACATCATTCTTTGAAGGTTCCACTAATTTACTGTTTTTTATTGTCACATATTTAAAGAAGAAGCTAAAATAGAACACTTTTAATTTCCTTCCAAATACCCAAGTATGTTAACTATCGCAACTTTAATGAATAGATAAGATAAGACTCTTAAAAATATATAAATAAACATAAAATTTAGTTGAACGTTACAAATATCGCATGTTTCAATGCCCTATTCAATTCAATATAAATGTTTGGAAGAAAATAAAATGATGAATCCCAAAACGTGTTAAATTTTTCAACAAGATAACGTAAATCCTTTGTATAAACTGTTTCTATAACTTCTATATGACTAACACATTACCAATATTACTGTAATATACAAAATTTTGCCCAATAATTGTCATCCAGCATCCTTACAAAGGAATGAATAAATTCTGCCTTTTTGCCTTTTGATATCATAAGGTATCTTCTTCTACCTGGCAATTTCCCGGCTATAGCCAGGGTCTGCCTTACATGTTGTGAATAGTTTTTGGCTATTTGTTTTTACGACCGGCCGCCTGCCTGACATCAACAACTTTGGGAATACATTAATCAGTGATGTCTAAATACTCTTAGAAAATACATATGACTCGGAAAAATCACATTGGTACTTGCCAGGATCGAACCCGCGCCCTCATGCATGAGAGGTGGGTCTTTTAACCACTAGGTCACCACTGACTTATGACTATTAAGGTATGTGCAACACTAAATGCTACAAGATGTTAATTTCCATCCATCCCAAAGATAACAATACGCAAGTCATAGATGTAGTTCATCGAACCGTTGCGCAACTCGTTGCTCGCTAGGTCCGGTTCGTGTTGCACTGGAAAGCACGTCTTGTGCAAACGCATCTCACAAACCCAAGACCTGGACCTTGAAAACTGTAAGCCAACTTAATGAATGATGACTAATAGAAAAGAGGTTCCGACAAACGAGGTTTAATTTACAATAATTTATATGTATTATGTATATATTTAAATATTTTAATATTTTAATTATTTCAGCTATCCCAAAGAACAAAAAAGGTTATGTTTTTATATGTGCTTATTTTGAATTAAGTTGTAAAATTCAAAATATTTTCTCACACACCTCAGGTCAATACCAGTAATATAATGAAAGGGAAAGTTTGTTCAAAGGAATACTCGATAAATCATGCTTTAAATAAGCAATTTTATTAGATAAATATTTATTCAAAGGATTATTACACTTATTGTCAAGAACTGAGCTCGTTAAACTCTTTTACTAGTATGTCGTCCGACCTACAACACATGTGTTTTAAATTACTTTTCAACGTTTGTTTCAACTGCACAATATCTTAATATTGAGCTCTAAATAATATTGACATCTCTTTTTAATATAGTACAATAAAACGAGATGGCAAATACTTATAGTTTGCTAGTATACAAATATTAAGAAAACTAATTATTCCTTAAGATTTTCTATATATATGTATATGAAGATATATAAATGGATTATACTCCATAACGTTAGCCTTATTAACTCATCGGTGAAAGTTCTGCGGTCGTTATGTCCTTATACATAGGATATAACCCACATATATAATAGGAATCACTTAGACATCGTTATGTCACAATAATACATTGTATTCGGTTATGTTACTCACAAAACGACATAACTCGAAACGATATGTAATAATACATAACACAATTAATATAGTACGGATAATAATCATAAAGAAAAATTTAAAAAATTTATTTGATAATATAATAATGAAAAGGAAAAATATAAGATCCGCCAAAACGACCTCATTATTGACACAATTGCCTAATATACTTGGAACACAGTCATGAATGAAGCATGGATATTATCAATGACGATACAAACGTCATGCCTCCTACCAAAATACACCAAAACTATAACACGAATCGTTATTTTCAAACAAGGTTGTATTGTTTTCGAGTGACTAACTCACCAAAATCTACCTTGGTAGAAGTCAGTGTAGATCATCTTACAAAATCCAACAGCATGCATCTTTAGCTTGGTCGAAGTATAAATCGGGGTATAGGTAGAAGTGGCAGTCATTCGAACGCTAACCCAGCGACGGTAGAGTGGTGAACACTTAAAGACATTTTAACAGTGATAAACAAGAAAGTGTTCTAAAAAAATGTAAGTTTTTGCATATTTCATAACAAGTTTTTTCATTAATATAATTTATTTAAAAATCTTTTATAGTCATAATAGTATAATTGTAAACAAAACAAATTGTAAATCTCGATTATCAATTAACGATAAGATGTAAACAAGATTTTCTTAAGTGAAAATCGAGACTAAAATGTTCTAAATAAGATATTTGTTTTTATATTTTTATATCGTATGTAACCACTTTTGTGAATATATTTATAATTGTTTAATTTTAAAAATAAGTATTTAAGGAGCGTTATCTCAAAAATCACACTTTTACTTCCCAGAGCGGTACATATTAAGATATTATCAACAAGACAATGAATTTACTCGGAAACTTTCAATTCACGCGTTAGATCTTCTTTCGTTTTCTCTTCTCAATGTATTGAGAATTATTATTTATTAACGTGTTATAATATATTTATCATCGTAAATATTTAAAAAAACCGGTTTAAATTCTGTAACGTATTGCATAAATAAAAGAAAATAATAAACATTCGCGCGTTACATCACAACTGTTACGAAAAATTATGACGCACCGGTAGAAACGTGAGGCGGTTGGCGATTACCAGTTG
The DNA here is from genome assembly GCA_916720795.1 of Danaus chrysippus. Taxonomy (NCBI): domain Eukaryota; kingdom Metazoa; phylum Arthropoda; class Insecta; order Lepidoptera; family Nymphalidae; genus Danaus; species Danaus chrysippus. The sequence continues at coordinate 5,383,050 of CAKASE010000046.1, read as the reverse complement.
TACTGAATTTTAGCGACACTGACCCCAATCATACTTTTATGACATAACGAACATACAGTGACATCAATCAATTGAATTTATTACATTTAACAAGCAATGGTTGAGGCTTGACTCTAAGTCACTTTCTTTAGATATGTGTGAACATCGAAATGCTTTCGAACAACCACGCTAGCATGAACAGTTGGAACGAGACGCATTATAAAGTCTTATATAACGAATGTCCGCGAAAGTAAAAGTGATTCTCCGCCTCATGTTTCGACATTAAGATTACTTCATCGTGTTTTAAAATAAAATATATTCAAAAACAACTCTATTTTTTACAGATCATGCGCTGGTTTACATGTTTCTGTGTGCTGCTATTATCTATAGCGAGTACATCAGCAGACTGGTCATGGGGTGGAGATGATTCCAAAAAAGATGTGACATCCAATGATAAACCAACCGAACTATTGCAAGGCGAGGAGTTAGATGCACAAGACAAAAACTTCAATTCAAATGGAACTGTTCTTGATGATATCGTAGATGAATTGGTTAGCAATAAACAAGGCAGAAGTTTGAGCGGATTTGACGATGTGTATAGTGACCCAACTATCAAGGAAGCGTTGGACTCTGGTGACGATAGCGAAGCAAGAAATTTGATCAAGGGCCGACTGTGTACTTTGGGATTAATACAAGTAAGTTTATGTGAATAACTCATTTTTCTTTTTTCGTAACTGAAACAAATTTCATTTTAGTACTTGCTTTTACCCTAATAATAAAGTGTATATTTTACTTTTAGTGTGAAGATGATGACACTCAAGAAAAGAGATTTTTATCACCAGACGAACTCATTTATGCTCAACCCGTTGACATTAAGCCCATTGGCAAACCTATCGCTTCCATACCTATTCGTGGACCTCCAAGAGCTTATGGACCCCCAAAGCCTATGCTGTACCCTCCACGTCCCCAGAAGATTCCATCAAAGAGGCCTGGATATGGAAATGTACGTCCCGGATTTTCGGAGAAGTATGGAGTAGCCGGTAACAACTATCAATTTTCACAAAGCAGTGGCTCGTTTAATGGATATGAAGCTAATTACGTCACAAAACCACCAAGTTTTGCAAACAATGAACCCTACAATTTTGAACATTCAAAACCAACCTACAACAAAATACCCTCAGGAAACAACAATATTAAATCGGAGTCTGTTGTACAACAACACGTTCATCACCACTATGTTCACGATGATTCTAGTAAAGAACCTAAGGTTATAATCAAGCCTGTGGCTATACCAGTTGGATCTGTAGGACATTTATCATCTCAAGTAAACTCTCAATCGTCATCAGACATCCTAACAGCAGCTGGAGGAGATTTTAATTCATTTAATTCAGGAGGATTCAAACCTATGACTAGCGGTTTTTCACCCAGCAGCAAACCTGTCTACGAATCTGATACTATCTATGGATCTCAATACAACCACAATAACTATAACAAGGGCAGTTCTAACGTTTTCAATCAAGGCTTACCAAATCAATTCGGCAGCAATACTTTTGAAGAGCAAAAATATGGAAATTCACTAGGCTCTTATGCATCTCATGAGTTTTATAAAAAAGAACTAAATGTAGGCTCCAGCGGCAACTTATACACCCAAGGTCCGGCAACATTTTCACAAAATAATTTGTACCAACAAAATCAACATGAAGCCAAAGCTCAAGGATTTGAATGTGTGTGTGTAAAATACGACCAATGTCCAAGCCAAGAAATTATTGGACGCCGAGACGACTTGTATTTACCAATTGATCCTCGTAACAAAGGTTCCGAAATATTAGCTTTAACTGAAGAACAACTAGACGGAGCCAATAAAACTTCCGACGAGGTCAATGTCAGTCAAAATTCCACTGAGACAAAGAAAATTAGTAAACGAGACGTTGATGAAGCTAAAACTAAAGAGGCTGCAAAGGAAATTGAACCGGTAAGTTTTAATATGTCTTTTCATAAATATCTTATATGTTTACTCTCGCAATTATCATACTAGTCTTACCAAAAACCCGACCTATACCTAATAACTTACCATATCACTCATCAAATGACTGGGGTAACAAACATAATCACAATCTGTTATACATTTTCAAAAATGCATATCCGATTGAAACCTTTTCAAAAGAATTACTAAACACTGGGCACTTACATCACCTAACATTAAAATGGACATTGAAATAAATAAGCATATATTACTGCAGCGCCTTCTGGGGTTAGCCGGATATGGAGGCAATGGCGGTAATAGCGACAAAAAAGTGCAGCCCACGTTTGGTGTTTCTTTTGGGTTGCCCCAGCCCTCCCATAGCTATCCCATTAATCCTTTCAACTCAAATCCTTTACACAATCCATACGGGCCCGCATTAAATGGAGGCGGTCTTAATTTAGGCTTGTTATCAGTTAATCCACTATTAGCTGTTCAAGTGACGAAAAATGATTACGGGGAAAAGGTAGTAAAACCTTTTGTAAATTTGCATGTGACTCCAAATGAACATGTAGTTAATAAACTCGGTCACATATTCCACGAAAAAAAGGCATACCTTTTGAATAAACATGAACACTACCATCATTATAATCCCCATCCTTACCAGCCTTATCCTCATAGGCCATACGTCCCGCACCCTGTAGGCTATTCTGACCATTATGGTTTACATAGACCACATTCTTACTCCCCGCATTTTCCGCATTACGATGCTGGTCACTATCGCGTTAATCCATACAATGCACCTTCTGATAATGATGACTATTATGATGATGATGACGATAATAGTTACAACACTGCTATAGGCTATAATCATCAAAATTTCAATTATGCCAAATCTGCTCAAACTAAAGAGAGCAATGACCAAAATGATAATTACGCAAATAGATATTCTTATTCGCGTTCCCTAACTATTCCTTCACAATCTGGGGCAAACCAGAAAAGCCAGACTGTAAGATTCCCAACAAACAGAAGGAAAAGGGAAGCCTCTCTAGCATCTGAAACGATTAGTATACAAGAGGTAACGAAGACTTTTTTACTGACTTCGTTAACTTTATAATGTTTTATTTCATCCACTATCTTTTCTCTCACCAAATTAACTTTTATTAATATTCCAACTAATATCATGCTAATTATAAATAAATTTCGTTTCAGCGTCAAGGTTATTTCGGTGGACCAGCAATTCCTCAATGTAATCAAAACCAAGTTTGTTGCCGCCGGCCACTTAGACCGCAGGCATCGAATCGTGGCCAGTGTGGTATCAGACATTCTCAAGGCATCAACGGTAGGATAAAGACACCATCATACATTGACGGTGACAGTGAATTCGGAGAATATCCTTGGCAAGCTGCTATATTGAAGAAGGATCCTAAAGAATCAGTTTACGTTTGTGGAGGCACACTTATTGATGGACTTCATATTATGACAGCGGCTCATTGCATCAAATCGTATGTATTCTTTGTTATTAATATATATTTTTCTATTAATTAAGATTTTAATAAATTTAGGATACTTAATATTTTTTTTATAGATACAAAGGATTCGAGCTGAGAGTTCGTCTAGGTGAATGGGATGTTAACCACGATGTTGAATTCTACCCATACATTGAACGAGATGTTATATCTGTTCATGTTCATCCACAATACTACGCCGGCACATTAGACAACGACCTCGCTATTTTAAAATTAGAGCACCCAGTTGACTGGACCAAATATCCTCATATAAGTCCTGCATGCCTCCCTGATAAATACACCGATTACGCTGGACAGAGATGTTGGACAACTGGTTGGGGCAAGGATGCGTTTGGATCCAACGGAAAGTACCAAAATATTCTTAAGGAAGTAGACGTACCAGTACTACCCCATGGTCAATGCCAACAACAATTAAGACAGACTCGTTTGGGCTACAACTATGAGTTGAATCCTGGTTTTGTCTGTGCTGGTGGCGAAGATGGCAAAGATGCATGCAAAGGTGACGGTGGTGGCCCACTCGTTTGCGAGCGAAGCGGAACCTGGCAGCTTGTAGGTGTTGTGTCTTGGGGAATAGGATGCGGTCAGGCTGGTGTACCAGGAGTTTACGTAAAAGTAGCTCATTATTTGGACTGGATCTCCCAAGTGACAGGGAAATTCTCCCAGTTCTAATGATTGTGGATACTCAATACGATTATGTCACAAATCAATATATTTTCTATTATATTTTAGATGTAAGAACATTATTTAAATTTTTAATTTATTTCCTTTGGGCGGTAAGGTCCAGAGATATTAAGTAAATGCATGTGCAGTTTTTTGTAAAATAATAAATAAATGTATACTTTAAACATGACTTGTTTCCTTTTTTTCTGGTTTTAAGTTATAGTTTTTTAAATATTAAAGATTATTTTAGTCCACTTTATAAATGATTAATGAACAGTTTCCCGAGCGCTTTATTAAGTTCATTTAGATTAAGATTTAAATTGTCTTAAATATTTAATATAAATTTAAAAGAAAACTAGTAATTAATTCACTACTACAAAATAAAAATAAAAGTTAGAAACGCACATAAAATACGATCGTGTGTCTCAAAAATTCTTCTTCTAATTAACATAAAATAATAAATATGAAATGATTGAACAACCATTTAAGAGAATATATTTTTCAAAATTGAAAACCCTACTACGTAGTATTAGTACGGTCTTTAGTGAAACAAAATAACATATTTTTCTAAGTAAATTATGAATAAATATGAAACTTGCAGTTTTCTAAGATTTTTAATCCGGAACAAAACAAATTCTCAATTAATACTAAATATTAAAATAGTGATTAGTACCATGTCTATCACTATCTGAATCTGATTGAAATATAAATAAATTGATAGCAATCTTATAAAATAAATTGCTCAACATAAAACCTGAGTCTGAATGATTAAGTGTAAGTTTATACATAATAGCTATAATTTTAAAAAGAAAAAATACTGACATAAATATAACAGATCGGATTATTGTCAATGTTGAAAAAATATAAACATTTAAAATTTTATTTTTATTTAAGTGTTGATTATTAATACAAAATGACAGGAAGAGCTACGGACCGTAAAGGAAAGAACAAAGATACTAAGTCTATATCTAATGAACTGGATGAGAACTTGGCAACCTTCACTCTACCAGACAGTCTACCTTGCTCCGAAGTTGACTTTCCTGTTCTCATACACACTAGAGCCAAAGCAAATTGGAAAGAAATCGTTGAAGAAACAGACAACAATCTCAAGGAACTAGAAGAATATGCAGCTAGCAAAATGGATCCAGTTCCAAAATCGCAATTTTTAAGTGAGGACTCATTTTGTTCATACAATTTGTCAACACTTTTTACTCGACATTTGACTCATTTTTGATTATTTTAAGAAACTGAATGTGACTACGTCAAAAGAGATATATTTGTTCATCTTATACCTGCTTTGGAAGAAACCCTAAATAAGGCTATCATTTGGGAGGCATTAAAAATTCAGAAATGCTTTTTTAACGGTATCGACCATATTGCTCAGGTAAATATAATATAACTTGAATAGATATTTATTTCTTACAGACGACCCATAATGTATAGATATATTTTTAAGGTGCTATGGAATAATAATCCTAAATATCCTGCTCGTAAGATAATGGACCTACATTTATTTAATATGCCCTGGGTGCGAGAATATTTAAAGATCAAGTAAGATTTTAATTTATCTGAAATAGTTTGCCTAAAACCGCTTACTTCTTTTAAATACAATATGACAGTTCTCATTATAATAAAAAGTATACTGATATAAATACAGTGTAAACTCCATATAACGACACTCGATTTAACGACAAACTCTCTAAAGCGTCGAAATCATTTGACTTTGGTTGGTTTCGCTTGTCTACCATACAATCGTACACTCTATATAGCGTCACAGCCACTCTCAATAACGACAAAATTAAGTAATAAAAAGTACCTTTTAAGTTGCTAAAATTAGTAAAAAATGCGCAGCTGTGTACGTTTTTTTGTCGCTTTGTTATCCTAGCCCGCAATAAACTCCACTGTCGTAATCATGCATACCAAACTTTCTAAGAAATTCGTTCTTCACCAATATGCCTCAATATCGCAAGATATGAATAAAATACGTAAAAAATACAATAACATTACTGGTGCAGCAAAACACAATTCTGATTTTTCTTCCCTCTATTTAACGGCAACTCTCTATAACGCACTAAAATGCACGGTCCCTTCAGTGTCGTTATATAGAGTTTACACTGTAATTATAATCATAGAATTATCTTAAAACGATTCCAGACCTCGTCCGTACTATCCCAAATCTTGGTTATGGCCTGAAAATTATGCTGCTACTCTAATACAGAAATCAGTTCGTCAGTACTTTGTACAGCGTGAAGAAGAAGTTCAAGAAATGCGTGACTTTTGGAGGGTAATGAACTTTGCAATCTTAACTTACTTTTATATAAAAGTTTGGTAGCTTATAAATACTATGCCCATTACACTATGCTGACTTTTTTCTTAAAATCATTCGTTTGTAAAGAACTATTTGTTTGTGATCAAAAATATCTTATTTTTAAAATGGCGTATATTATGTATATTTTAATCACAAGTGATAAGTAGATTGGCTCCTAAAAAATACTCTTGGTCAAAATTCAAGTTGTACATAGTGAACCACACAGAACGCTATATATTTTAAGTTATTGTTTTTGATGATCTATCAGATATAACTTCAACACTACTCCACAGTTAAAAAATATATAATAATAGAAATTCACCTATAAATGTTAGCTAAGTTTCAACAGACTATTTTTTTCTCATAACATTTTAATTTTTATCAGTCTTGGATTCCTAAAATACATATTGCTGTAGTGTTCAACGAGTCATAAAATCTATTAATTAACTTTTTTTTTAGAAAATTGAAGCAGAAGATAATCTTCCTGAAATGGACACCAATCCATATTTGGCTAAGAAGTTTGCTTCTCTCCAAACATTTCACAAGAAGCAATGAGTTGAAGATTTAATTATTTACATAAATGAAACACGATTATACTTTAACTATTTAATCTAGATCTTAGAAATGATTTCCAATTATTGTAAGGGTATACCTTCATATAATGATGGACTCGCTGGCTTGCCCAAACCCATAGTAAATTTAACAGTAGGTTTTTCATCACCCTTGGCTATTCTTGCTACTCTATTTGGGCTATGGTTGTATGATAAGGGTAATACATACTCCTTTATAGTCTGAAAATGAGAATACACATACATTAATTAACCATGTAGAATAATTTGTATGGAAAAACATATACAATAAATCAGGAAATTAATAAACAAATTTATCTAAGATGCTAAAAAACACACTTTCTTTTTCAATACATAAATAGATTTATAATTTTATTTTGTTACTATGAATTTCTTTAGTATTTAATAATAGTTGTCTGAAAATATATATGCATAGAAAATTTTAAAGGTATAAATGAAATATTACACATTTTGATGTGGGAGAATACCATGTCTCATTTGTTATAACGTCTTTATAATCCAAATAGAATAAAAATTGTTCTTTCGGAAATGTTTTATTACGTAAGTAATATACCACAAAAACCAACATTTCTTTTGAAATATCCTACAACTAATGTGTATTCATAAATCCATATACTTGTATTTATTATGTATGAATGTTTGTTAAAAACTCAACAGTAATATAATTGTAAAATTTAATTCTTTATTGTAAATAGAAATAACATTTGAAATAGAGTCAATGTATTTGGAATAATGAAATTTTTTGAACTGGTTATTACAAACCAGATATTTTAATTAAACAGATACTATGACTACTATTATTTAAAAACAATAGCCTCAGCTTATGCTTTATATTATTTAAAAATTATTTTTAATAAATGAAGAATGAATATTATATAAATAAACATTTATATTCAAAATCATTGTTTATACTATTTATTTGTTTCAAATAGTCTCTTGGATGAATTTAAAATTTAGAAATGCAGTCTCATTTGAAAGAAATGACAATCTCTATGAAAGACATTTAAGCATATTCAGTGATTGTGAAAATATCCAATTCATAAAGCTAGTTTACTCATAAAAGAGTATGTACTATATGAAATTAACCTATAAATAGATTAGTCCTACTACAAGGAATATACTTTAACAATTTAAGTGACTTATAATATTTGTGTAAAACAATATTCTCAATATTTGATACTATTTATCATAATATAAGACATCTCAAGAGATAAGTTAACAAGGAAATTCAGAATTTCGAAGAATACAAAAATATGGATATAAAGCATAAGGAATGAATGAAAATAATTTTTTTCATTGATATTAATTTCTCTGACATATTTTTCCTAATTTTATCTTTGTTATCTGCACAAAACCAAGTCACTGATAATATTATGTCAAATAATTATGGACCATAGGAAAAGATTGAAGAAATGTTTATGAATAAAATATTCATATGAAGATTTAATAAGAATCTTTTACTACATTTTCAACCTTCTATAGGTATTTTCTTATAGTAAATTAGGTAATTCACCTATCTGGACGTATAAATTACTAATATGTTCTTATGTAAATAAGTTGTGTCATTAATCATTTTTATTACCTCTAATCCCTTCTTTTCATGATCTTTCACAATAAATCTCTTCATCAAAGGTGGCATTTCAATGGTATTTGGAAGAATTACTTCTGATTCATTACTCTTAACAGCTTCTAAAAATTTGTATTCTTCGTCTTTAGGAATCAGATTGTAATCTGGCTTGTAAGAGGTTCTATAGATTTCTGTTAACTGGGGTGATTTTCTACCTCTGAAAGTCTTCTCAACCCAAACCCTTACACGCCTTCTTTCCTGGAATGTTTCAAGTTAATTCCACATAAATTCAAATTAAAGTTAGTTCCAAATTAGAGAAACTTTAATTTCGTCCAAAATAAAGTCAAGTTTCTACGGTTAACGTCTGTATAAGACGAAAATATATCCTGAAATACAAATGACATGAATATTCAAACAAAGCAGAATTCAATAGAGAAACATTTAAAAATGAACTTACTTCATCCGGACATGTTTCAACTTTTACAATTTTCATAAAACTGGGTTCCGGATAGCGATTAAATACAGATCTCACTATAATCCTTCCTACACCATAATTTTTAAGACTTCCTACTATCTCCCATAAAGTCTTGCCTTTGAAGTTTGTTGTTCGACCCACATATTTAATAACTTGAGTTGTCATCGAGCCGATATATTATTCTAAGAATTACTGAAAAATTATAGTAATTTTGTAAACTAGTAGGTTGAGTTAAAATATTAGAAATAGATTCTATACTTACCAGTTACCAATAGGTTAGTTTTGAATCACTGACAATTGAATTTTGACGTATCGCTGAATGTCATATCAGTGATACGTTTAATAATATTTTTCATTATAGCTTCAAAAATTAATAATAAGAAATTAAGATGCAGCATACAAGCACTTTTAAATAATTTAATTAACCAAAAAGTGCAGTTTATTTATGATGATGCAATACATGACACACCATTCTACTCAGTATAAAAGTTTTTGAATATTATGAATAATAATTGTATCTTTTTTTCTTTTTCATAAACAATTTTAATCGAATAGGCAAAACCAAATTTATTTATATTTGTTTAAACGAAAGCAAAACCTTAGGATATTATGCAAACGATTAAATATTATATAACTCCGAAAAATAATGATTAGGAATATGTTTAAATAAAAATTATATTGAAAATTTATCTGAGCAATTAATACTCTTATAAAAATATCATATATGTAATTATAAAGTGTATACGATGCTATATTTCACACTAGCTTTCCGCCCGCAGCTTCGCCCGCGTGGAGTTCGGTTATATCGACTTTCCAAGAGAACCTTTCAAAAGTTTGGGATAAAAACTATCCTATGTTCTTTCTCAATGTCAACTCTATCTCTGTACGAAATTTCATTAAAATCAGTTCAGTGGTTTAGACGTGAAAGCGTAACAGACAGACAGAGTTACTTCCGCATTTATAATATTAGTGGGAATTGTATGTTTTTTGCAAAATATTAAGTTATGCCACTTCTTATTATATTATATTTGTATTATAGACAGATTGTTTCTTTGAAATTTTCAAATAGACAGGTTTGGTTTTGGATTTTTTTTCTCCTATCAATATTTACAGTTACTGTCCATTTCATTATCAAATTAAAATTAATTTCACGAAAGAGATCATTCAAGAAATGTTATGTATTTGAGACAAATAGCCCTCAGTTTCTCCATAGCTTTTGTTTTTCATTATTTAATTTATAAGAATATAAGTATAGCTCTAGCAGTCCAATTAGAGTTCACATAATTCAAATGTTTTCTGCTTTGATAAAAATCAAAGCAACCTTTTTCATTTCTATGTCAATTTTGTTTTTAAGTTAAACTCTTATGATAAAAGTTGAATAATATATATTGCTTTAATATTTAAATATATCTCATTAATGAAATAATTTTGGTTTATTAACTGTGCATGGTTTCTATTCACACATCTGGTTTTCCTTCTTAATACCAAAAGGCTGTGCACATTTTTATGCTTTTGAATTTTTAATACTGTTTGGAGGTAAAAACTATAATACCTTAACGACTATGATATAGGGGAAAAAAGGATAAACAAGCATATAAAAAATCAACTTCAATTTATTCTCAATTTCTTATTAAGTTACTTCATGGAATTTATGCATTAGAAATGTTTTAAAATATAACTAGCATAGTTAACAGGTATTAAATTTTAAATGCAGATAGTTTATTAATTTTATTAGTAACAATGTCATGGAATTTCCAATTGCACTGACAGCCAATGGATAGTATTTTTGCGAAATGGTTTATCTGATTTAAATAATAATAACTAAATGCTTCAGGTGCATATTAAATCACATTTATCTAGGATTGTTGCATATGCAAGGGCAAGTTGTGGCAACATCTAAATGTAACAAAATAAAAAATGGAAATTGAATGTAATTTTACCAAAAGCCATGACATTGATTTCTCCAGTAACATATTTTTTTATCACTAATTAACACAAAACAAAACACAAACTTGGTATTAGGTACATTGAAATTTTAAAATAATTTATTTTCTAAGAAAAAGGAAATGGCCAATCATTATTATAAAAATTTGTATAACCTGAACTTAAAGACCTCTGTCACTATTTACTGTAAAAACTTACTCAAATGTAAAGATAGTTATTATTCTAGTAAGGGCACATTTGATTCTGTCTTCTTTTAATTTTTAAACAACAATTATGTCAATTAATGTTGCTAGGGTAAAGCTATGTCACATACAAAATAACATTTTAACTTTGGCTGTCCAATGAAGCCATAGCTTACATAAAAAAAAACTTCTACTGTCATTATTGACATGCAAGTCACTTTACACAATGAATGGAAACAAAATAAACTTTGAAAATACTAAAACATCTTAAGTGTCTGTTTGAGGCAAATTATTGTTACATTGGATCGTTGCAGCGCGTTAGTGGCCATTATCCTTTTTATACCAGAACAATAATGTTAAATTATTTTAATCACCTCTGGTGAAATTATCCGTATACTTTAGCTAGGTAGGATTATAGTGCAATGCATAGGATGCACATGAAATAAGCACTAATACTCAATGATTTTGCAATCAATGAGAGGCAGAACCTGGACTTGAATGCAGAATTAGTTGACATATTGAAATTTAATTATAACATTCCGCATCACGTCCAGTTCTTAATAAAGAAGCTATCCTTCTCATATAAGAACTGTTCCCGTGTTTACACATCATCAATCAACGTACATCGAGATACCATAATCATTACTTCTATAATTACGCCTTAATGTGTAAATGTTGAAGGAAACAGTTCATTAATAATTTCCTACAGTTTTAATATCTGTACAACAGTCTCATTCCGTTGGCAAATAATTAAAATAAAATAAATAATTATTAATTTAGCTATAAATTGCCTAGTTACCAACAGGAATGGGCTTCGTGAACACGCGGGTGGCGAATAACAAGTCCATTCTTACACTAGACCAGTTTAAATTTAAGTTAAAACGGCCCACAATACAAGTTACATAACTAACAATTTCAATAATAAATTACGACAATTATTTACACATACCGCCGATATTAATTAAATATAACTTAAATTAGGGCAATAATTTATGAAAGTAGGAATCAGTCATAGCGTCAGGACCTTCCGTCCGGGGGCTGACGTCGTCTTCGGTCTCCCTCGGAGCGTGCAGCGTTTGTCGCGCGCGTCTCGTGCGCCCGTCGCGCCCGCGTCGTGCGCGTTTCGTGGAACATATGTGCGGCCCGCGACGGCATTTGCAAACTTAAAGGAATCGCGTCGCCCTTCATAGTTCCAGCGTTGTATAGAGAGAGGCTAGCTATATCCTACAAGTGTGCACTCGCCGTGCGATGGCGGGAGGAGTGCGGAGCCTTGCGTCCCTCCCGTCTAGGTGGTGTCCCTCCCGTATGTTCCGATGCGGACCTCGTCTATCACCCGGGTCCACTCCAACGCGTATGACTGGGGATCCTCCAAATAGTATGTACGATTTGGCTGGAAATAAAAAAATAACATTAAATAGAGTTCCAATAAACTAGCAAAATTCACAAGGTATTGGAGAGATTTATCTAAATCAAGTACTATGGATGTATATGTTAAGCCTGACAAAAAAGATCAAAATCGATTGTGCAAACTGTATGGAGAAATTTATCTTTATCAAGTACTATGGCTGTATATGCTAAGCCTGACAAAAACATCAAAATCAATTTAAAAACTATGTATCCGTTTAGAATTATTTACTTTATATAAGTCTAGATAGTTGATAGTTAGTGAAGATGGGTAAATAACTTAAATAAATAGTAACTTACCGTGTACACTAAAAATATTCTAAAGTTCTTTGCTTCAACACGTAGATCCGGTGACCATGGTATTTCTCCTTTAAGCACCATGTTGACGGGATCTACGTAGAACAATCTAGGCCCGGTTGTCAATAGTAACATACGACGCCTCGCGAAAAGACCCTTTCTTTTTTCGACCAATCCTTGCTTCAATATAAGCTCTCCATCAACAAACTGGTGCCATTTATTCTCTCTAGCTTGAACTTCTAAACGGCGTCTTTTCTCTTCGGGGCTGATATTCAAAATTCCTATAAAAATAAAAAATATTTAGCACCAAGATTCCAGCGAACAAGTTTCATATAAATCGTTTCAAAACAGGCAAGTCATTAGTCTATATAAATGTGTAGTACGATTCATTGATGAGAACGCAAGCAACCAAATACGACGAACGGTACAGGAAATGATATCAGTGGTACATAAACGTAAGTTCATAACATAAAGGATATCCGTTTTATATACGAATACAATGATGCAGTGATGACGGGACAGTGAGTTACACATCTGGTAAGATTATATTTCAAGATGGTAACACATGCAGTGAACTCATTTATTTATACACGACTACAGTATCAATGGGATCGACGTGGGCGAGAATTTGAACGCGAACGTTGAATCGGAAATGCGAAATATTATCTTGGTACAGTTATGAAACGACACGCGTACAAAGAATTCAGGTCACGGACGATCCTCTTACTAGACGCTTCAATGCACTTGCACGCGCGTTCAAACAAACAAACCATTTTTTATTTATAATATATAGAAGTGAAAATAATATTTACCTCTAGATGTCGAGAGATCGAATTCCCATAAGCGCACTAGTTGGTTCTTCCCTAATCCGGGTTCTAGATGATCAGGCACTGTGTATTCTTCTTCGAACGATCCACCAGGTAAATAGGGACTTATTTTTGGTGGTGTCTCGTCCCAAATATTTTCCCAATCGATGCCTTCGAAGAATGGATGTTTACGAATGCTTTCATACGTGAAACCTTCGTCGCTCGCTCCGAGCCTCTTATTGTGGTCCAAAACTAACAATTTTTCTACTAAATCCTTGGCGTCCGCTGGGAAACCTTCAGGGAATTCGTAATCCATTTTCAATATCTTCTGAAATGTAAGGAATTCTGTGGACGCTCTGAAGGGAGGTAGTCCGGATATCATCTGGTATATGATGCAGCCTAGAGCCCATAGGTCGGAAGAACGTGTATCTACACGGTTCTGTAATAGATCTGGGCTCACGTACTGAGCAGTTCCAACGAAACTGATCTTCCTTGAACGATCTGTTGACGTTGAGTTTTGTTCGTCTTCCGGTACATTTGGTGTTGAGGATCTAATCTTCTGTGGGTCAAGTATCTTCACCGTACCGAAGTCAGCTATTTGTAAGTGCATGTTCTCGTCCAACAAAATGTTCTCGGGCTTCAGGTCCCGATGTATGATTCCTATCGCGTGCATTTTCTCTAGTGCCATCAATAATTCGGCGGCATAAAATTTGGCTACATTTAATTCGAACGAACCGACCTTATTTATATAATGTAACAATTCGCCGTTCTTGGCGTATGATAATACAAAATATAATCTCTCCTCGTCTTGAAATGTGCAGTAAAGTTTCACAAACCCGTGCGGTACACTGAACAGCATATTCAAAGCATCTTTTTCACGTTTTATGTACTGAACTTTTTGATGTCGCACGATGTGACTTTTCTCACAAACTTTAACTGGAAAGGACAGAACATTTCAAATTAATAAATACCGAATCATAGCATATAATTACTCTTTAATTTATAGAATATATGTTAAATGATAATCCGGAAATAAATTTAGTTGAATAACTTACTTGCATATTCTTTTCCAGTATGTATGTCTTTGGCTAAGAAGACGGTGCTGTAGCAGCCGTCGCCTATGAGTTTTCCAAATATATAGTCCTTCGCGGTTCGTTTTGAATGTTTGTAAGACTGATTTGATGAATGAGTGGACGTGGGCGTCGGCACAGGGGCCGAGGCAGCATGTGATGCTTGCATTTTGACTGGTGAGTCAATCACGCACTCTGTAGTAGCTATTGGCGCCCTAACCTCACTCCCGGGTACACCGTTTGGCTGCAACAATAAAACACCTTTATAATACCATAATAAACATATCTAGCATCATTATATACAAAAATATTGAACCATGACAGACTGTACGCGCTGTCAGACTAATGTAGATACATAACAAACAAAACAAATATACGTCACAATGACGAAACACGAAAATGACAAAGTAATGGAATCTCCGATACAAATAAGTTTTCATTTTGCATAATTTTAATATTTATCTACTAAGAAAAATAGTAATCACTAACGATAGTACAATTCCGTTATAATACCGCATCTAAAGCACGTTAGAACACTTGAAATATCGACGAAAATGATTGTGCGAATATAATCCTTGCAATCAGACGCTATAGCACGTTGAGAGCTCGCTTTAACTAAATGTCTGATGTATTCGAAACGCCGCCACGTTCATTGGCCTTACCAACGGTTCGATGATCCAATTTCTAAAGTTTGCTGCCCAAGTTTTTTTGTTCATTTTCTTACGTAGGCGTCAGGCAAAAAACGCGCCTGCCATTCAGTGCCGCCAGGATAAACAAAAACTATACTATTAAAAATTACTATTGCATTATATTTAAACCGACATTGCTAATTGAATATAACGTATTTTTTTCATCAATGAATGTTTCCGTTCAGAAATTTCCAGACATTCTTTACTATATACAATACAATTACATGAAACTGAAAAACTTAAAAAAAAATCCACATATAAAATATTCGCGAATGTGCCATTTAGTTTCGCACGTGAGTCACTGAAATAAGTTAGTTGGTCCAAGTAGACAAGTGGGTCTCGGCATTCCGAAGCGGCGGTATACAGTGTACATATAGAGGCAACGGTACTCCGAGCGCATTCCCACCGCAACGCATTCCGCGGCCCGCTCCCCACCATGCCACTACGTCGATGACCGCATACAAACACATTCATCAGACAATTCTCTCTTTTACATGCCATGCCATGCGCTTAATGCACACATTACAAATCCATTCTTACTTTTACAAGACGATATCATTTGAATATTCTAACGTTTCCTGTCAACCGTTCATATAGAGATGTGAAATATTTTGTTTAAACATAAATCGTTTTACAATATACATATTTTATTATCAGTATCAAAACAAGCAATTGATGTTTGATATTTGGTTTGTTTAACTTGCTGAGAAGTCATAATAAAACATGTCCACGCGGTGGCTGAGTGTATCGTCTCAAAACAAAAACTTATCTATATTATTCATGCCAAGTTGTAAGCAATAACATAATTTCAAGTTATCAATGTTTGTTTGTAAAAAAAAAAAAAAACACTTCTCTTTTACCTTAAAATAAATGACATTCAAATAATCGTATTCTTCGACTCGTATAATCACTACCAATAAATACCTAATTATAATTGTAAATATGTTTTATCTTAGTTATTCCTTTATATTTAAAACCGCTCGCCCCCCATGAGAAAACACGTTTAATTAGTATTTAGACTACACATTCCTAATTCTATATTATCTAAAACCGTCAACTCAAGTGTTCATGATACGCACTCAAATATTTCATAATACATTGACATAGAACTGTTTCATTCATACTTTTTAATCGAGAACTACATAAATACAAAGAGGCAAAAAAGGATGCGCAATAATTATCACGCACAAGATAAATGTTTATTTGATATTTGGTCAAAATACTTTCCACGTCTTATCTGATATTAATATAAACATAACATTTCGTATTATTATTTTAATAAACATCAATTATACCGGGTAGTAGAAGAATGCACTTCACAGTTCACTCAAATCGAAATAGTACATGACATTTATAGTGGGCCGTTACAAACATAGTGATGAATGCGGATCGTGAATCGTTTGTAGTGAGTGAGTGGTAAACAAGGTGGTCACGCTGACGACGCGTGAACAAACAAGTGTCCTGTCAGTGGCGCGCCCGCCGCCTCTGTAGTCTGTTACCATCATATCGATCATACGCGACTGGCGCGGCTGGCGGCTTGTGCCAGCGAATGCTCTCATGCTGCGATTTATAGATGCAACGAGCGAAAGTACAAGCTAGTGCAGCGAAAGTTTGTGAACGTTTATGAAAAATATACCGATCTACTGTTGAACTTATCTACAAAAAAACACTCACAACACGATAATGTTTTTAGTTGAGGTTACAAACAAATACTTGTCTTAGGACTCTGAATTTAATTTAAATCATTGAAGGAATGTAAATGTATAGATTATTACATAGTATATTTCAGTACGGGTAATATGTAAATAGTGTATGATATTTATGCTCGCATAATTAAACGATAAATAACAAACTGGTTGAGCCGTTGACCTTACCTTTGATTTCGGCGAGGGTTGTTTCCCGCGCTTGGTGGAGCTCACGCCAAGCAGTTTAAGAATTCTGTTTGCTGCTTCGAGAAGTGTAGCACTACCCCTCGATCCCCTTTTAACTCTAATGGTCAATCCGCTCATTTCTAAACTTCCCATACGTTGTATCACACTTCTGTATTAACGTCCAAAATTGTAAAAAGCACGACCACAGTTCATGTAGTTCGTTTATTTTATCTAGAGATCACTTTTAATTAAGTATTTCACGAAATTATTGTGTATATTTTTTCTAAGGAATGCAAAACAAATTGTAATTACAACTATTATAACGATATTTTTGTTAGATATTATAAAGCAAGGCGCTCGTGAACACTACCGAACGACTCGACGGCGCGTTGCAGACTAAAGTAGTAACAAACACAGCGCTAGACGCGAGCGGCAAGCGAGGCATTGACTACGTCCTCCGCTCAGTAGACGGAATAATCGCACGGCCGCGGTACGTACGGCGCTTGTTGGTATAATGTGAACCCCTCCCCCCTGCTCTCTTCCGCCGACTGTCACCCTGCCCTGAGTTTCGTACCGTACAAGCCTATCTATACAAACTGCATAATACACATAGCTTTCCTTTCCTCCCACTATTACTACACCGTTCGTGTCACTAGAACACTATTTATAACAATACAACTTATAAATTAAACCCAACGATTATTAACAAACAATTAACGATGACGTCAATCAATTATAAGGTAAATTTCGGGAATACACCGGTAGTTGGTACGCAGAGAATTCATTAAAACATAATAATAATAATAATAGAATTTTAAAAGACAAACCGTTTTCTGTTTATTTTTTTAGGCACGCCAAGCCCACGTGTCTATGTTTTGAAAATTAGAAAGAGGAACGCGTCGGTGTGGCATTGTATGTCACGAGGGGTGGCTTGGCGGGTAGGGGGTTTGCGTCAGGGGCGGGAGGGGGGGGGGGGGTGGAATTCGAGCGCGGAACTCGGGTACAAAATCAATAATACTTAGATGCAGTAAAAGCGCCGTAAAAGATTTCCACCCACGTGTACAACTTGTGGTTAGCCGTTTATTACAGAATCCAGATCCTATCTGCTGACATTTAGATATAGTAAATATAACATAGTGTTTAAAAATGATAAGCATATTCAAGGAATCTTAATTGTTTTCATTAATTAGCAGACAAGTTCATTATTTAAGGATAAATAAACGATGTCTGATGACGCTTTGTTGGGTTCTTGGAATGTCTATCGATTAATTGAATTAGTTTACTAACTGTTCAAATTAAATATTCTTGTACCTAGTAATTAATTACGATGCGATTTAATGAACTTAAATTTTATTTTATCTATAGTAACAGACGTAAACCACTCTATATGCCATATGTCAATGTATAACATAAAACAAAAATAAAAATTCCTATTTTCTCGGAGTCTTCAGTTTACTTGATTATTTAAATATTATTTATAAAAACGGGAAGCCGCATTTATATCAAATAGCACATATGCTATCGTTGCCAATAAAAAAAATCATATAAAAAAGTGAATCGAGCACAAAAAAGGTTTAATATATGTACAGTGTTGTATGTTCGAATGGCCTGAACTGAACACAGCTGTTGACGGCGTGGCACGTGCTGTGTATTTTTCTTTTGTGAACGCAACTGCAACTTGCAGGACGTAAGCAAGCGTTATACCATAGACAAAAACGAGAAAAAATAACATCATAGCTTTTTAAAATTTATTATTTATATATAAATCCATCCAAATTGATTAGCCGCTATACATACAAAAAGGTATTACGAAGAATAAGGTATATATTTGTCTTGACTCTTGGTTTCATTGTCAGCAAATAAACCTAAAATTCAGGGTAAATTTCATGGAAATACTTTAACCAAAAGCTATTATGGAATAATTCTAAGAATTCCATTGAGAAAATATATTATTCGTAAAATATATCTGCCCTTCGGATAATAATGGCGGCATGTCATTGTCAAATTCTAGTTTTAGTTTTCTTTTTTATTTACTTCGCTACCTGAGCCATAGACAATATTATTTTTAAATATAAACAATAGAACCATTCAGTAATACTTCTTTCATAACTCATTGCATTGTAACATTTAAAGCAGGTAATATATTTCGATTTGTGAATATCCTAGTTCGTGAGCGTTTAGATAGTTATATACAAAAAGCCAGGTGGGTCGAGTGTTTTTTTGCCAGTCGAGACAGCACAAACACCCCCGAGAGTTCGAAAACAAAATAAAAACTGCGTGCAATGAACTCGCCACCTGGCGATATATGATAGAATTTATTTATTTATTTATAATAAGCACACTAACAACATACATATTAAAAGTTTTCAGTTAAGGAAGGTGACTATTATAACAACAGATATGTACGTCAATGATAAGTGTACATAACATTAACCAAAAACAATCAAAAAGTATACACACTAATTTAAATATAAAACAAAAATACTACGTTTAAATTACAAAATTAAAGAAATATACATATATAAACTTAAGAAAACTATGAATTCGAAGAAAAATAGTCAATAATAATTTCCTTTTTAAATACATAAAACGAATCGCCGAATAGGTCCAGACTTGTTAATTTTTTGCAAATTTCATCATAGAATAATCAAAATATACCCACCTATATATTGCAAGGTGCAGTTTTTGTATAACGTTTGATACACAACAGATATCGATGCATGACAGTTGTTATCTATGATAAATAAATTTTTGAGATTATATTTTTTCAGGTGCGTCACCAAGAGGGTAGGTCAGTTATTTAATATTACAAAACATATTGTTTCTTCTACGTGACCTTTAACCCAGCGGCATATTTATAATTTAAGATCACATAATTAGTTCTTAGATATAATTCAACAAATAATGCTTTGATATATATACTGATAAAATAACACCAAAAATTATCTAAGTATATTAGTTATTATATATGTATTTATTAATAGTTACTCCAACAATGTAATGTGTAAACTTCTAACGTATAGTAACTACAAAATTGCTTTTTACACGTGCCGTACCTACCGTGTAACTAATATGCTATTTTATAATTCAGAGAACGATTTCATTTACTCCAGTCGTCTGAACATTATTAAAATTAATATAACAATAACTTTTCTTTTATTATTATTTTAGTTGAAATCATATTCTAAATTTCGAAATTATTAATTTTCATTACGGGTTTAATCATTAATCATTATAATTATTTATTAATGAATTTAAATATCATTTTCATATTTCATAGATCGTAATGAATTTATTAGAGTAATATTTAGATTTATATAAGTAACTCTGAGTACATAAAGTATTATTACGTGGAAGAATTACAATGTATTTTATAAGATTACTGACCGATACATGTGTCAATATACGGAAAGAAAATATATTGAGAACGTGTCGTTTTATATGAGAAACAAATAATATAAGATACATTGTATATAGATTACATATAATATATATTATTAATGTAATCTTTTATAATAAATGATATGAAATTGTTTATTATAACAAGATAACATTACATCAACATGGCGATGTGAATCCGTATGAATGCGTTTAAACTTGACCGTTACTTGTATTGTTTTGAACAAAAATTTTCTTCATATATATAGAATTCTGTCATAATAAAAATATTTCATATTAGATCACTTTGAATTTAAAGAACATTGTTGTTTATCTTAAAAACTATGTATAAAGTATAATATTCAACTAATTATTCGTGTTTGTTATAGGTAATTAATTATTATAGAATATCTGTCATTTACTTATCACTGAAAATGTCGGCTTTGATAAAATTTATTTACAATTGTAAATACATAATATGATAAAGGATAAATTTGTTTTCAAATTATTATACGCCGGAACTAGTTAAGCCACATACATATGTTTTAAGACAGTATAAGATATACACGTGTAAAATATATATTAAAATGTTCTAATATATATATTATATAATAAAACAATCTGCTTTACAATAGCTAAATAAAATGCCTACATACGCTTAACGACAACATTCATTGCACTTGCAATAAAGTATTACTTTACATAGTGACACGCTTATTGTTAATTCCTACGGTCACATAACTCTATGTGGCACGTGTAAATAATGTAGGTATTAGGAACATCTTTATTATAGAAAATAAAAATATTATATTTATTATTGAATATTACGTAATATTGTTATTCAATCAGTCACTATATATTAATCAAATACATGAAGATTGAAACTCCTTGGTGTTTTCCTCTTTATTAAAAAAATTTTGCATTAAAAACTTTTTGGTGTTTTTTTTTTTAATCCCTTGTATTTAATTTGATTGTATGCTGTATGTACCGGATGTTTAGTGTGTGTATAGTGTCCGCATTGTAATGGCAACATTGAGGCGCTAAGCAAGGTTATTGGCGCGAATGTCTTGGTGCGCGACCTTGGCTCGGTCCTTTGACCCAGCACGCAGTTCGCGAACCACCTGCCCGAGCCTCCCGCCACGCACATGGCGGATTCAAACAACCAACGGTCGAGGTGCACGTTCGATAATTAAATAATTATAAATACGTTATCGAACGATTTCAGAATATGTAATGAGCGTTATCTTAAGCTACGACATATTATTTTGTAATATACCTTTTTTTTTCTATGCCCAGACGAGATAAGCACCGCCAATTAACTTTTGCAATACGGTTTATAAATGAAAAATTCATACGTTTTAAATGTTAATTGACAGAGATAAGTAATTGGTAACAAGAACGTTTTGATACATATTATATTATGTACCCATAAAGTGCGGCAGCGCGAGACGGTCATTGTCCTAAGGTAGACAAACAAGTTGAAACAACGCCATATAAATATACACTATTAAAAAATAATTTAAACTACTTGAGCACCAATAATACAGATTGTAAACAATATGACCAAAAAAAACTAAGGCGCATGAAGGATAATAACCTTTCTATAAAATATACGTAGATACCATAAAGGTATAAACTAAATTACAAGTACATATATTTTTACAACGTTGAAGTTATAACGACTATCATATTTTCAAGAAAAAATATCTACTTTTAATTAAAATTCTATATAATTTTATATGTAATTAAAACATCAAATTGACGTTTAATAAAATGTAAGGAGTATTTCATTACAATATAATCTAGTAATATGATCTTATTGAGGTTAACTTAAATTTCCTCCAACCTATAAGGGCTTCCTTCCGCCTGCTTGGCTTACAAACTAAACTATTCCATAGTAATAGGGACATACGTCAGTAGACAGTTACAATTTAACAAAACCTATTAAATATTTATAATGGACGCTTTGTATTCAACATTGATACGTAACATGTATTTAATATGTGTATATTTTTCATAGAAATAAAAACAACACCAAAACGCACGTGACCAATTTAAAAAAGATGATCTCGTACAACTGAATCGTTACAGATTAAAGTCCGATTTAGTGCTACGGTAACAAACAAATTATAATATAAAAATAAATACACGTTTTATCAAAAATAACTTACGAAAACATCATATTTTAAGAAAATAAATAATGAGCCCAAACAAGTATGGCTGACGCGGACATAAATCTTCCATTCAACAACATGACGAAGAAAAAAGTTTTTATATATAGATGAGTGTGTCCCGTATTAACATAGATCTATTATAGTTGAAGTTAAAAATAAGGTGAGCATTCAAATACGTCGACGGTTGGTGGTAACTGGTAGGCTCGTAGCTATAGACGCCGCGGTAGATATTCCAGCGACTGGAAATTGGAATGCCTTCTACTTACATACTTTTATTCACTTCCCGCGCGTCTAGACACCGACTTACCACCGATCAATGTTAAAACCAGACTTATTACATTAACATCAAGATTGCTTTTACAATCTGAACAGTCAAACTTTAACCCGTATAAAAACGGCTCGCTGCTATCCTCGGAAAGTGCATTGATCTCGTGGCGTCCTTCTGCGGTACAAAAATCGTTTCTCGTTATATACACGTCCCTTTCTTAGATACGGTAATTACGTGCGTGCAAGGAGGACGCTAAAGAACGTAGTAGGCAGGATGCGCGTAGCAAACTGCGGGCAATACACCCGAGCGGGCGCATTGAACGTGCCTCGCTAGTGTGGAAGTACCGCGGCTATCGTTTTGGCGCCAACCGTACAGGGAATAGGGAGCGCTTCCGTAAATAAAACTCCATACACACGTCTATGACGCACTGATAACAGGATGTCACACGCCGTTACGTATACGACGCATACCTAGTTTTTTTTTTTTTTTCATTAATAAAAAAGTCAACGGACTGTGATTTAGTTCCGTCGCCATGTGTTATCATTGGAATACTATACAATTATGTTGTGATACCAATTCAACAATATGAAATAGCACATCAAAATGGCGGCGACCACGTGCTCGCAGCGAATATTAGCAAAAGGGCACACCATGCCCGTTACCACTGTATTCAATCTGTTTTAAAAACGTCAAAGCGATTGTTTATTATCCATAGTTGTATTATAAACACTCAAAAGGTTTAAATGTTTATAAGCGATAACAAACGTTACAAAACATGGTATCTGTTATCACAACTGTGACGTTATTATAGTTTATCAATGATATTTTTACTATATAATTGAGAAGAAATAGATTTTGAAACACACATAAGATATATGAATTTTAAGAATTGTAATAAGAAGCGTCTTATATTAATTTTTGATATTAGTATCATATTTTATCATTATCGTGATTGCAAATTCCGAGAAGGACGAAGTCCCTGAGCAAAAACTGTTCGCTTTACTTTGATTGGATCGGCCGCAGACCGTTACGACGGTTATATGTATTTTAAAATAAACTTTTGAAAACGCTTAACTTGTGAGAAAAAAATTATACATTTAAATTATTTATTCTTTGATTATCATATGCATACTTTTATCTTATATGAAATACAAGGTAAGTTAATAAATAATTAACAAATAAAAGAATACCATAGACAAATTGCGATACTGGCCGCAATGACTCTGTAGCTTGATAAAAAAAAAACATTTGACACATTGTTAATTAACCTTTTTGGTGTAAATATTATGTGCATAATATCATTGTTAAAATTATGTCATAGTGTACATGAAGCTGGAACAGTCGCCACTCGCAAGTGAATCAAGCTATGGGAATGCGCGTCTGATGGCACGCCGCCGTTCGCGAACTGCATTCCTTACATACCATGTATCGACGGCCATTTTGTATCCACAAAATATTTGTTATTTATCACAAGAAGATTTCACTCTATGTTTTCAATTTATTCTAAAACTATTACAAAATAAACAAATATAACGAATGGAACGTAAAATTAATTTGTGTGAGTAACGTCTTTAAGTATATCAAAGTCGATATTTACAGTGTTCGGTATTAGAAAGTGAGTAATAAAGCAAAACAAACAAGCGTGACTCTGGTCTGTACTCTGTAGCCTCTTACTATAATGTGAATCACGCTCAGAGATGACTTTCCGTTACATCTCATACCTACTTTACGAACAACACTTTGATTTAGCAAATTAATCTTTAAGAGAAAATAAACACTGCTTCCTGGTATATGAATTATTATTATATATAAAAACTTTTTGCTTTGATTCTTATTAATCTATCAATAATCTTGATTATCTGTGGGACTTGTATAGACTATATAAATATATAACAAAGAGTTCTTAATAACAAATAAAAAGCAAGGACAAGGCGATGGAGTATTTGCGGTTAGGTTGTAGACCCAGTCGTTCACCCGTAGACGTGTCTGATAACTTTATTATACACCATATTAAGATAATTGTAAATTGTGAACTTTGAATGGCCTTCTGTGAGATTTAAACATTGTTCATGTAAAGACAATGTGATGTTTCAAGCACTTGCATTCATATAAATACAGTATTAGGTAAAACTGAGGCTTTTGAATGTAGCACGTTTTCCTCTGATAAATTTTGGTATAAAATATAAATATGTAATTAAATTTAATTTAATAATAACAATTTTTGTTTACCTGTTTATAAATGGCATGCAATAAAATCGCAATTTAAAAAAAAAAGTTTCATAAAATTTACAAAATTCCATAAATTTAATATTAATAATTGTTACGATTAAATAATATTTACCGTCAATTATAAATGGACTGGCAACTAAAATAACCAAAAAAAAAAAGAAAAAAACAAAACTGTTGACTTTTTAAACGGATTCAGTTCACGTTGTTAGTGTACAAATAGTGTGTTTTCTGTAAAGCATTGTTTTTAAACACATGATACTAATTGCTGAACATAAATCTCGATACAGGAAACCGTAAGAGGTGTAGTGTGGGTGGTCCTCTGACTCACGACTTCACTCATTGTCCGCTACCATATACGAATAGCCCAATTTCAAGTAGCTCAATGCAATTCTTTTACTAATATGAACCAGCCCTTTATATTCAAGCTGTCATATTACAAGCTGTCGTATTTGATATAAATAGAAGCAAATAACAAATTATTTTTACATAATAATATATTTTCTAGTAATTAATTAATATAAATATTATTTTTTTCTACAAATTCCTTTACCATCCAGTGAAAGTCAACTCAAAATCCGGCTAGTCAAGGTTATACATATGTTTATGTCGCGACATTCACAAAATCCTTTAACAATTGAAATGTATAGATTTTCGTTAATAATAATAAATTAGAGTTAAAATATTTTCGTTTAGATATTGTGTAAACAGCAATATATTTAATGACTCACAAATATAAATAAAATAGTCGAATCCATTTTAAAAGTATACGTCATATCTTAAAGGAAAGCTATCTTAAAAGGATAAACCGAAAGATATTTAAGATAATAACAATAAGATGGAATGTAAACAGACTGTTGTTAATGTATCTATTTTGGGACTAAGTATTTTGTTTACTTAGAAACAAGGAGATAAGAAAAACTCAATACATTATATTAACTATTGTGAAATATTTAAAGCGTTTTGTTTAAAATTTAAATCTTTTTTGTTCTAATTCAAAGGCATATTCTTAGAACGCTGTCAGATATTATTTCGGCTTGTTGCACAGATTAAAATATCATGTTATAAAATTATTATATTTAGAAAATGTTTCTATAATGTTTTGTATGAAATCACAGAAAATTAATTTATCAACAGTCAATAGTCTACGTCTGACCCGTTAGATAAATATTTCGTGAGCTGATAAGGCGATTAGAAAAAATGTATGGAAAACATCTATGTATGGATACAGAATAAATATGGGTTACATTGTAATTCTATAAACAACATGGCGTCCTTTGATTGTGTGTATTTTTTATTTTTCTAATTCAACTTACATTACACTAGATAGTCTTTTGAAATAAAAAAAAAACTGAACATTAATGTAGAATTAAATAGTTTATATGGACAACTATATATTGTTGAGATTCTTTTATATGTATGTAAAGCAATATTAAGCGAATTTATAACTAAAAGTGAATTGAAATATAATTATGAGTACGAGCAGGATTTGAACTTGTTACTTCGTCAATATAAAAACCAGGAGTTTCCAGCAAAGAGGTTTGTGAGTAAATACTTATTACTGCATCCTCTTGTTTGTAAAATGCTTCCATACTTCGCATCATGTGCACCAAGCTTTATAGATACTCAATATTATCTTACTTCTAAAATAAATTATAAACATCATATATTTCTTGCAAAAATCATTTGCTATTCATACATTTTAAAGTAGATTCTAGATTAACGTTTTACAATCATACGTAAAAATATATCTTATACGTGTCTTTCTGTTGGTAAAGGTGTGTTTAATTTGAAAGATGTATTTTTGTTGAATACTTTAAAATTCCAAAAGCGACTCTAATTTCCTCTCAATATAGACGTATACTTTTAAAAGAATTTCTTCCCAAAACCATTGATTCAAACCCTAGTTCGGAGCACTTCAGGTAGACAGGTGCTGAGCAAATGTATAGTAATGTACCAACGTCATTGTTTACAATCAACTTTTATCGGCCAATGAAACAATGCTTTCAAAGATACAAAAATATTTCGTGAGATCCCGAGGCGGTCATAGATATTTTCATTTCTCGAAATAAACTGTTAATATACGCTGTTAACTTATTGTTATTCGAGTTAAACTATCTCTTTCAATTAAGATTCTTCACAAATTAATATATAAATTTAGAGAACTGTACGCAAGAACTGGTGGTAAGTATTTATTTTAAATTTATAATACCTAGTACTTATTTTATATAAAATCGTATGTTTTAACATCAGAATTTAAATATTCTATAAAAAAAAATTCGAACGTATGAATTACTGATCGTCATGAAAATATAGAAATCTGATTTATATCAGAATAAAAAAAAAACTGTACTAGGCTTTCAAGCGACAATTAACTTAAAGATGAGGCTGTTTGAAACAATTAATTCCCAAATAGAAGTTTAATATGAACATTATGATAAAATATAATATCCTTACAACCCAAGGGCATATTGGCTACAGACCAATGACCATGTAATTTCGACATATTACAAAGAATCATTGGTACATACGTTTCTAAGAAACACCAGGTCACAAAAGGCAATACGACGGCCCCGGCTCGATTGTGTCTGTCTAAATTTAAATTCGTCTTTGAAAGCCAGACGGACGTTAACAACCACGTGGGGAGACTCACATAAATGTTACATTATATATATCTAATATATACATCCCTACTAATATTATAAATAAAGTAATTCTGCCTGTCTGTCTGTCTGTTACGCTTTCACGCCTAAACCACTTAACTGATTTTAATGAAACTTGGTACAGATATCGAGTTGACCTTGAGAGAGAACATAGGATACTTTTTATCCCAGACTTTTGAAAGGTTCTCTTGGAAACGCGATATAACCGAACTCCACGCGGGCGAAGCTGCGGGCGGAAAGCTAGTATTAAATATAATATGAGAACATTATAAAATCGATATATTTTCTTTAAACATCTCCAACAAAGCTATATTCGAATGATAATTGTAAATATATAGATTATTGAAGAAAACATATATGGGACCGTGTGAGAAACATAGTATAGTAAATAAATTCTCACGATAAATATCTGGATAATCAAGAATTAGTCATAGAAGTATTTAACGCAGCCATGAGTACAGTACCGAGGTGTTCTGTGACTATAATGCGAACAGGATACGATAAGTTCCGTGCAATTGAACTCATTGAACAATATTTACTAATAGATTTATTGCTTGTAATAATAGTGATTTATATATAACAAATTTATGTTATAATTTGTCTACTTGATTAGACATAGACAAAATTGATACGACCACAGACTATAATAAATCAGAGTGAAGAAAAAAAAATTTACTTTTTTTACTAATAGGCCATGTACTCCTTCCTACATAGTACTCACTATTATAACAGTACCTCGTAACGGTACAAATCTTATTGTTGAAATAATATCTCGATATAACGGAATAAATTAAATCTATATTTATAATGAATAAACAATAATAAATAAAAGCATTGAATTTTTTTTTATTATATTTTATTATAGCCACAGTTTAATAGACATTCTACAAGAATTGCAAGGTTATGAGTTCCACGGCTATTTTTACTTTAAGAGGCATAACTCACATTTTACACGTGGAGTACCTATTTTATTTATAACACAATAACGAGAATATATATGTACGAATAATGAAAATTTTGCAATTAAATTATACTTAACACATTTCATATATGTATATAGAAATATATATTTTCATAATCTCATACTTTATTTCGTAATTTTTATCCTATTTATATACAGAACCGGCTGTATTAAAATAAATATTAATCCGCATATATAAATACAGCTATATATAATCTAGATTAGCCGGTTTTATTTAAATTAGGCTAGCAACAATCTGTATTAACGTATAAAGGCATTTCGTGTTTTGTAGATCGTATTGTGCCGACACTGGCCAGACGGTATTGAATTACTATATAGACTATAAAAGCTTTTATTTATTAAGAGAAGAAAAAAAAAAACAAGTCGACCATAGAGGTCGAATACGCGGCGGTCGCCTCGCCGTCTGCTCAGGCTGGGCTCACCGGTGAACATCCGGGTTTATCAATTCATTTAAATACTATGCATTTAAACCGCTACATAACAATCTACAAGATAAAGTAGACGAGACGACTCAGACGACCGTACTTGGTTACTTTCACTCGGTATTCACATAAACATAATGTAGAAACTGGTTCCACACTCACGCCGCCGTGAGAATACATCATCAAGTAACAAACGACTACCTACATAGCGGTTGTATGGATTATTTTAATTAACTAACATACCCAATAAGTGTTAATATCATGAGAATCGTTACAATAGTAGGGGATGCGGCTAGTTTCATTTTATGTTCAACTACAACATAACTTAAGCAATAAAAATTTATATATATATACAGAAATTCATAACTCTAGTAGCCATTTAAATTTAAGGTTACAATAGTTAATCGGTTTTACGGCGTATAATAAAACTAGTACGTTTTACAATATCCAATGTGTAAAATAGTAAAATCACAGCACGTGTAACACGATAACAGTAAAAGGCAGAGCGAGTACACACGATTATGCATGGCTACTAAAATCTACGGCACTAATTTGTTGCATAACCAATACTAGTTTCCTATAATATTGTTATAGTAGCTATATATACATATACGAGTTCTAGTACGTTGTACTTGCACGTGGTGTACGCTACAATGCGTCCGGCGACATTAGTCCCTTATCGATGTGAAACAATATTGGTTAGCACGAAAAACCAATAAAATTTTCCATTATCGTGTTGAAGTCCAATGAAAACAAACACGACAGCAGTGTTACGACGGCACGTGGACGTTACGGGGTCATAATGTACCGGCCACCGACCAATGTTGCAATGTATCAATAATAAATTGCTTAATAGAAAAAATATTATTGAAAAACACTATACATATGTTACATAACAATCATATAATTGTATTTATCTCACGTATATATAATATGTATTTGATTAACAGTATTTTTTTTTATTTGTACGCCGTTCCCCTATCCGTCTACCCGCATTGCAGAGGAAAACAGAATATGACATTTTAGATTAGGTACAATTGTGTGGGGTCAAACCCTCGGGGATTAAAATTCAATAATTTATTGGAATCGAATCAGTCTGGCTATATAATTTAAAAGTTATTTAATATGATCAGAGCAGTCTTTTAACAAACTTTCTAATTACAAATCGTCTAGAATTTCTTTATCAATAATATTGAATGACAATAACAATATCCTATTACCACAATCAGAACTCTGACTATCTCGGATCATACTGATATATAGAATAAAAGAATCTATTATAAATGAGAATAAATCTGTTCTATATAGTTTATATATAAAAAAAGTCCATTCCTTTGTATGTTTAGAAACATTGATAGCAGTTGTACAAACATTATAAAAAAGAATGCTTTATAAACTCCGTCCGGACACAGGAAACGTATGCCGATGATCTTGTCGCAGACAATCGATCCAATTGTTTCGACACAACTATAAGGCCTCGGCCTCGAATCTCGCGGGTAGCGGGGCGGCAGCGGCGGCGGCACGGAAACGCATACTATTCTCCAAACTAGCGGGCAACGGGCACGGAGAAATGTATGCGTTTTCGTGCCGCCGCCGCTGCCGCCCCGCTACCCGCGAGATTCGAGGCCGAGGCCTAATACATATAACTATACAGTATACAGTATAGACGCTGAGTACAGACGCTCACGGACTTCGACCCCATCGCTGCGACGCATTTAACTAAACCAATCTGTGTAATTTTACGTTCACAAGAGGCGTTATATGTGATGAATGAATCAATACGGTGCGAGCCAACATGGGACTTATAAATGTAAACATATATTATAATTAAAATATGACTCAGTTTTTATACGGATTCAAGAATTTTGTGTTTCAAATATATTTTATTATGACATATAGATGATAGAACGTATATGTAAGTGTATTGTACTGTATTAAGGATGCGTAATGTAAATTCGTTTTATTAGGCCGTTAAGTCTGAAAGCAGAGGGTATACTGGTCGGTGTTCTCGGAAAGGAAAACAGATCAACAGGGCGCGGTGTCTGTAAGCTTTATTTATATTTTCATTGAGTCGCCGTCTGCCCCTCGCCGCGCCTCATGCAATATGACACTCCCGACGGCTCAACTATACTATTCCTCACTGATTTATTAACACACTATTTGTATCACTGATAAACTTCATTATTTATAACCTCGTACATACTACATATCTTATCTTTAACACAGAAAAACTGCGGACTAAACTAACATAAATAAAACAACGCAGAATAATGATTAATATTTACAAACATAACCACGATCATGACACTAATGATTTATAATAGAAACGAAGAGAAAAAAACTAATAAAATTACGTTATAAATTTTATAAAAAAAAAAATTACAAATCATCGTTATTAGACAAAACCGTATTAATATAATTAATGTACTGTTAGCTATTGCCTATTAATATTCTATGGACGTCTGTCTGTTAATGGGTCGCATATTAAAACCGGAGCTTATAACCAAGTGCAGACAGTGAGGGTAGTCGGTAGTCGGTAGTCGGTAGTATGTAGTTAGTAGTTGGTAGTCGGTAGTATGTAGTGTATGTAGTACAGTCATACTATTGTTAGATCCTTCCAACGACGTGTCAGTGGTATCATGTTGCAGCTAAATGCGGATCCGAAGCAAAACGCCGCGGAAATAAACGCAAACAAACAACACAACGGACGTAGTAAACATTTACGACACGTGCATACATATATAATATAATAATACACATTATATATAGAGAAATTATCGGAACATATAATACATATTATATATAAACTAAATGACTAATCATTTTACGTACGATCGACGTTTTTATAGTTATTTTTTCGTTATTACGTAAATAACTATTGAGGATGGTATTGAAGGAAGATGTGGTTGTGAATCTTTTATAACACATAGATAATACATATATTTTTGTATGAAATGAAATATAAATAAAAAATACATGTATATAATATGTATGTAGATTCATGTATGGCTTAAGAATAGATTTTCGGGTGTACTGATTGAAATGGGACAAAGTTTTTCATTAAGACACTTAGCTTTTTTTTTAATTATTTTATATCTACTTGATCCCAATGTTTAGGTTCTTACAGGTTACAGCAACCGTGATCACGGGCAGACGAGATGAAAGTGAATTTGTGAAAGTTTGTGAAATAATGAAAACAGCGTTATGATGTATCCAAAAAAAAAATATTTAAATGAAACTATTTGATTTATTTAAGTAAAACATATGTTTTGACAATATTTATAAATATTATAACCATAAAAAAGCAAGGACGCATGAAAAGTATGTAACTATTTTTATCTCTATGTAAATAATAACAAGTGTAGATATGAATAAAGAACAAATATTTGTCTCTATAGTTTTATTTTCCTGAATTATTCTGTAATTATGTCGCAATATGACTTATTAATAAATTAAAAACGAAATGTAAGGTATGTCATATTTTTAAAACAATAATAAGTTTTATATAAATTATTATTGAAATAAATAATGATAATGGTTCGAAATAACTATCAAAATATTACACGATAAAAAAAAATATTCATTGCATATGATTACCAATAAAAGAATATTATACGGAGAAATAAAATTTTACCGTAATAAATTACGAAAAATACAAAAATGATTTGTGAAATAAATGTTAGTTTAGTTTATTTATTTGTTACTGTAATTTAAAAGATATTATAATCCTCTTATAGTAAAACAGTAGGTTATAAAACATATGTTACGGTATTTCACAGTAAATATTTGAAGAAATCGTCATACCCTATATATCTAACTATAGAGCTATAAAGTAAGTAATATAACAATATATTATTTACTATATACTAAGATATAATCAAAAACTAATAAAGAGAACAACATCAAGATAATATATATATTTAGAATTGTATTTATCCGAAGATGGAAAACAAACTGTACAAGTGAAAGGTTAATATTGTATTATTAGGAATAAATATCAATACGATAATTATATATAATATTTTAATTAAACTTTAATTAATTTATGTAATACCAATATATATATAATTCGATATTATTCAGTTTTCGTAAGTCAAATAAGAAATATACTATAAATTGTGAATGCACGTGTATCTAGAAGAAAATAATTTGCTTGTTACTGTATACATTTCTAGATAGAGTAGTGTATATTAAATCTGTTCGGTACACAGACAGCCCCATACAGACATATAAAATTTCACATTAATTATAGGGTGAATACAGTCTGCAGTGCATTCGTAGCGCCGTCTAGACATTCAAATATACCAAATTTACACATCGTTTATCGCTAACGTACCTTTCACTGGTCGCGAGGGGAGAATAGCCCGGCATCATACACAATACATATAAGAACCTCTTTATATTTATAATTAGATATAATTTACAACTTAAACAACAGATATATAATTAAATTTAATTAATAAATTGTTTATTATATTGTGTTAATGTTGATGAGTTAAGAAACATTGTTTACAAGGTTCTAATGTTAGTTCTTATTGATAAACAATTTAAATGTTATAAACAAATTATTATAGGAATCACTATACAGATAAATCGATGTCGATGAAACAGTTTATCGATATCGTGATATCAACTTATGGACTTTGTATCTAGTGTGGTACCGAGCACCGACTAATTAGGGTAATGTATAACCTTATACGATAAAACGCATGAATCACGTGCCGCGTAGGCGATGTCACGTCACTCACCAAATCTGTACCTCGAGTCTTGCCATTAACTCATTTTTATCTCACTATAAATAAAACCATCGACGTCAGACTGGATGACGTAAAATACATTGAAACACAATAAAAATGAACGACGTCTTTCATTTCATGATTTTTGTATATTTAAAATGATTACCACATAACAGTCGCCTACAAGTACACGAATAACATAACTAGATTACAAATATAGCTCAGCTGTAATAATATCTTTGTAAATATTTTTTTAAAATGGCATCTGTATTAAAACAATGTATCGAGTATTAGAGCATGCATTGAATCATCCGTAGGCTTCATACTGATGAACTCATTTAAGTATGGTTTCATTGAGCGCGTTATAAACAATGTTACATCACGTGAGCGAAACGAGTCATCTGTTGAGGTGAGTAGGTTCTGGTATGTAACATAATAATGGACTCCGTTAAATATAGAATGCATGTATAGTCCGTGTGCTCGTGATCTGGCCGGCGCCGCGCCAAACCGGGGCGCTGCAGCGACGCCGAGGACACGTCATCCATCCGACCATCCAACCATCCATCCATCCATCTTTCACATCGCTCATCATCCGCTATGAATAGCACGCCGCTCGCCAACCTAACGCTACATTCCAACAATACCGACTTCTATAAACTATTTTGACACCGAATAAATGTTGTTACGAGTTACGACCTTTATTAACATAACCTTCTTTGATCTCGCGTTCAATTTATGTTATTATTGTGGATAGTGGAACGACGAGTGAACGTATTGTGAAAGGGGAGATTGTTATGACGTCAGAGTAGTCCGTATAAAAGGTGGGACGTTATGACGTCATTATGTGCTATAACGTTTACGATGTTAAGGATATAAAATTAATATACGAGCCATAGTCTCTATATATCTCTATTGTGTAATATATATATTTTTTGATATTCTTAAGAATACTAAAACAGAGTTGCAGTGAAGTGCCCGATAACCTTTTATCGCAAGGCCATGTTTGTAAACAACGCGATGAGTTTCATTTAATGATTAATGTGTAAAGGTCATATGTAATAAAACATTAACATCTATTAATATTACATAATGTCAATATATGAATGAACATTTTTCACATATATAACATGATTGCCAAACAGCCAGCCAAGGAATGGGACTAATCGCCGGCGACTTAGAAATAGACAGCACATATGCGTAAAGTGCACGATTATGTAACCGGTGGCTATTTACGTACAGTAACCATACGACTCAAGGCCGCTATTGACAGTTATAAATAATAACACTCGCATACAACATCAATGCTAACCTACTATGTTATTGTCTCCCGCCACTGACGTGCAAATCTGCCCCGTCACCTACATTAGACGCATCTAACAATCTTAATGGAAATCTACCGAGGAACATTCGTGAGAGGTTACAAGGAGCGTGTGTTGTTTTCAGCTTAGCGGGCTGACAAACAAGGGGCCATCGAACGAGAATATTCCGTTGGACTCTGACGGCTCGGTATCTATGTATCACACTGCACCGGATATAACACGATGCCATCGTTATTGTCAAACAAAACATATTTACGGAACCACGAATGAATGACAAGGCCAGCAGAACAATGGTAAACAATTGTTTGCTTGTTTTTTGCGTGCAACCGCATTCGTGACAAAAAAAACTATTTATTTAATTTACAAATGGATGGTGTCTGCGACTTCGTCAGTGTTTCGCACAAAAAATATATATAATTAACGTTTTTGGTTGCTATTTGAATAACTACAAACTGTAGACATTACTGCTAAAAATTATTAAAATATTTAATTTTATTAATGCATTTTTTTATGGTGAATATTGTTATTTTAGTACTCACTAGTCACTGTATTATCACTTTTACATTTAGTTTTGATTATTGATAACAAATTATTTTCCTAGTAAGAGATAAGATAAACCAAAAAAAAAAAATGTTCCATCCCACTGACACATTTGTCAAATACTAACATTATCAAAAAACAAACAAATATATAAGAGGTCAGTTTTAAAAGAGAATGATATATACATATATATGAACATAAAATAAATAAAATACTACTATAATAATAGCCCCATTGTTGTTTCGGTATGCGTTTAGTCCTCAATGAAAAGGCATGTAGTGGTACATAGTTCATGCAATATGAACTTGACACAAATTAAAATGACATAACATAATGAACTGTGTCATTACGAATTATTATTGTACGTATAATTCATGATAATCGCAAATGACATAGTATATTTTGTAAGCCATTAATTATTAATAATCTATGTTAAACAATAATAGGTTAGTTTAAAATATCAGCGAGACATAATGGTCAATCACCTTAGTTTATCGTGCGAAGGTTAACTTTGATATATTTCCTGTGTCGTTGTATTAGGAATGGGGAATACCCAGGATTTATGGGAGGCACTATAAAACCCTGTGTTGTTTGATTATCAAATAAGAATATTCAAGAAAGTTGTCTAAAGAAGTTCAACAGTTACCTTATGGTTTGCAAAAGGAAATATTTCGAACTCTAAGATTTTTTAGGATTTTTTGTGGATGTTTGACACTTCCTTTAAGATTTATTAGAAGAAGTCTACATGTTAAATTTATTGCCAATCTCTATAATCATTGATAAATAGGATTAGTAGATAAATATATAGTTAAACACTGTTATTTTGCACAAAGGTCGTTTTGAATGACTCATAATAAAGATATGGAATTCCTTATAGTTTCAAATTGGCCACCTGATTGGGAGCGATCATTGTCGATATGAACACCTGTACAAGCAGTTCCAGGTGTATAATAGCAATTATTGTCTCTCACACCTGGAATTGATCGAGACTTAAAGAATGAAGAAGGATGATGGGGTCGGATATCATTTAAGTTACTGACTTCCTGCTCTAACGTATTCAACGCATCTGTTACAACAAATTCATCTTTAATATTTATCTTGAATGAACCCTTTTTTGAGACAACTAAGTATTATTGTGACAAATTTTTCTTCAATAGAAAAAATGTCAGCTAAGCCCAAAACCACCTAACACTCATACGTAAATACCTTTAAACTCTTTGAAATTGTTTTAAATATTTTGATTTTACTTTGAAATAAAAAATGACGCATATTATTTATACATTAATACCTAATATTTAATGCCAATTAAACTATTTTTTACCGCTTGTAAGTATTCTTTATGTTAAAATTATGATGCTATTTGAATTAGATCTGTGTTGTTAAAATATTTCCTAACTTGAAAACTAAAATAAGGAAATTTTTTATAAGTGTGAATATATAAATAAAATATAACAAGATTTATATATATATCTATACTAAAAATATTAATTAAACATTTTATTTTATTTTCTGAAACCATAATAAGAAACGAGACTAAATATATAAATTCAAAACCTAAAATAAAATATATATTTTTAAACACTAATTACACCAAAAACGGGTCCTTGGTTTCTGAGATGACCGACAAAAACATACATACGTAATTTGCTCTTAAGAATTATATTTAGTATAAAGAAACATTATCATAAATATCAAAAGTTAAATTAATTATAATATTATGATAATATTATTACTTTAATATTGACGGCGTATTTTAATTTTTAAGTAACAAAGTTTATTTAAACCACATAAATTTAATTTTATCTAATATATGCATATCATATAATGTAATTCTTGTGGAAATTAATATTAAGATTTCTTTGATATGCACATATAAAACATATAAAATAAAATAAACTAAATAATCAAAATTATACTTGCATTAATATATCAACATTACGTTCTTTAGAGAACACTTACTAGAGTACCTATAAAACAAAATCCGTTGCAACTTTAAGTGTTTAGTCTGACTACAAACGGCGCTTTGACAGTTTTTCATTCATAAATCCTTTCAGATAATATTATTTACGTTGGTTATTTAATAAAAAACGAGAAACTCTTCGTTTGTAGTATGACGATCTAAACTAGTGCTAAGGATACAGTTCAATTTATAAACCTTCGCCAAAACTTCAAATAGTTTGTCTTCGTTTTGAAATGGAAGTCATGATTAGAGTAAATGAGTAATAAAAAAAGTATAAATAACTATTAACGTTAAAAACAGATAGATAACAAGACCAATTGTGAATTGACAGACATTCACATCTCGTCTGCCCGTGATCACGGTTGCTGAAAAGTAACCGAAACGTCGGGAGTATGTAGTTTTTACAATAATAAAACACGAACAGTATAATCCGAAAAATATAAGTTTCATTTAAACTTTTACCGTGTGTTTTTAAATTGGACATAACCAACTATATTCATGGAGATGTAATGAAGTAAACTTTATAGCAAACATAAGGGCGATGTATTTATTTCTAACTCTAGTACATCATTAAAAACACCCCAGTTTTGCCTATATCCTGACTTCATTTATTTCAAATAATTAAAACATATTCATAATACTTATGGACTATGGTACATATATTATATTGTGTCATATTTGAATACAAATATATATTTTTATTTTTAATTTCATAACACGAACTAGTGCATACAAGATATTAAACCGCGTACTATAATAATAAGGACACTAGTATTCCCTAATTGTACTAAAACATTATTTCTATCGTAAAAAACAAAAGGTTATCTTTATTTACCACTGTTATATTATGTATATAAGATTTTCTATATAATATTTTGTATGACGTCATCGCCAAATCAAATATTGGCAGCTGACGTCCCCGCTATTGTTTATTACATTTTAATTTAACGAATTTAAATTTAAAAGTTTACGTGTATTTTAAATATCCTACATAAATACGGATTTCATAGGAAAATTATAATAGGAAATTAGGCTCAAAGAGAAATTAATATATGTGTTACACAGAACAATTGAACCAATCAGAAGCGACATCTGTAACTGTCACCTGAACTATTACGCCGTGATCCCGTGGGAACTAAACGGATTTCCGGTATAAATTATAGCCTATGCCCCATTCTGATGTCTAAACCTCATCACCATAAAGTTTCGCCGAAATCTGTTTAGTAGTTTATGAGTTAAACAGCAACAAACATACATACGACACCAACGCACATATAATTATATCAGTAGAATTCTTTCAGAAATTTGTATATGTCCCAAATATATCTGGGTCGAAATAACAAAATTATAGGTAGTAAACGTCAAAAATATATGTTATACATATAATTTAGAATAACTTCATTGTTTTAAAAATTGTTTTTGAATGCCTATGTATTCATACACATACATATACTACTATGCATACATGCTATTCCTGCATTTTTCTTCTGTAATATAATATTTTTCTTATTATAACAATAATATATGGTCTTCCTTGAAAACATACGGAACCCAACAAATGAAACACATACCTTTTATACAATTATTCTGTAAAATGTTATAGAAATGTAATTTCTAGTAATGATGTAAGGTTCTTTCAAACCAAATATTTTATTTTAGAACTTTATATTTAAATTTCTCTTCTCTCATATGTATTATTTTTCAACTATTCCATACGTAACAGAATCAACTAATCAGTTTACATATTCAATAGTTATATTAGTTTATACTTTATAACAATTCATTGTTTATTTCCACGTAAGGCCGACGTACTACGGCGCCGAAAGACGTAGTTAGGTTCACTGACCTAGACCTTGAAGCCGCCGACACAAGGCGCATTAATTACGCGAATCAACCATTTGTCATTATCTAAGGCATTTTATAATATTTAACAAGCGAAACCGTACTCGACTTATATATATATATATTATGAAATAAATATTTAATATTACGCAATATATCGAGTAAGTACATACTTTAGATGTACGAAGACATTCATACCTCAGTCATTATTATTATAATTTCTTTTTAATGTGAGCAAAATATGTTAAAATTATCCATATACGCACGCTATGGTTTCATGGTATTCTGACATTGAATTAATTATATTGAGATAAAAAACAGATAATAAATTTAAAACATAATATTACAGATTTTATATATGTTTTTTTTATTATAATCTATAAAAAAAAAATATAGTACATTATAATTCAGACGTCAATGACAGTATATGCATAATATACTACTTACTTAATAAAAAATTTCACCCAAATAGATTAAGCGGATTTTTTTTTCATAAAAGTTATATATATTAGGACTTTTTCAGCGACCTTTTTGGTCAACATATTTTTTTTAATCAGAATATTTTTAAATAAACATTGCTCGGTAATTTAAAACAAAGTTATTTATAGATACAGATGTCCTTTCAAATATATTAACATAAATTACCTGCTCTTAAATTTTATGTAGTTATAAAAAACATCATGATGAAAAATATATCAAACTATAGGTTTTTTATTGAACTGGATTTTAATGAAATCGAAAATTAACAAATTGTTTACGAAATTTTAATGTTTTTGATACAAATGTGTAACAAATGAGTTATTTATTTAGAATAATCGTATAACTTTGTGTAATAATGTCAAAAAACATTTATATCGGTCACAAAACCTCCATTTAATGTACTGTAAGTTACATCTGTGTTATAAAACGGCTGTATTTTCCAAACGTAATAGAATGTAGTGAAGATTATCATTGTATTTTAGGTCAATACTGTTGAAGGCTGGCCGGGTTGTACAGACAATGGCCGTGGGAAACGCTAGCTGCCAGTCGAGTTCCCACGCGAGATGTCTCTGTGGAGTCAGCATCCAATCAAATAGATCTATACAATAAAACCAACAAACCAACGTAATTTGAGCCCATTTATAATACCATCACCACATAATATCAATGAGAGACTTATATTAATATTTTCCTTATATATGTCGTTTCATATTTCATACAAAATCATCTTCCGTAACCTTGAAATATATAACTATTAGGTATTTTAAATATATAATAGTATATACAAGTCATTCAAACAGAAATGATAAGATAACACAACATACTACACGGTTGTAAATAACAATGAAATATTTCTATAAACTGTTAACTTGTACGTCGTCATTAAAAGTGCATTGAATCCGTCTACCGGTGTACAACAGTTGTTCGGCACTAGTGCGGAACATACACACATACACACACCACGAATGGGTACAGTCAACAGATAGCACAGCGACCCGCTCCAATGGGCACCACTAACGAGCTCATTAACATCGAATAATTAAAGACAGACCACTGTTAAATAATATACAAGAACACCTTACCAGTCTTAGACCGGTTAAAGTTTTAATACATGTACATATAGTTACTAGTAAGATGAAGTGATTCGAGTACCGTGATAAAAGGGTCGTAGCCCGTCTAGACTAAAATGTGCCAAGTCTAGACGGATCACTTATTTAAGAGTAAATATACTTTGATATCTTAACCTCCATGTTTTGTACGAACAAAACATAGGATTTGTTTAATAATAATGAATTACATGACACTTACAATGTCAATTAAAATGGTTAAAACATAATTTTTCATATAAACTTAATATAAGCAAGAAAAAACTTGATATTTTTTTTTTCGTCGAGTATGAACGAGTTTTAAAAATCCTAAAAATATTATAATGAATTTTATATAGACGCTTCACTAACAGTGACAAATTATCATAACTCACACGTGCGGGGTCGACATTTAAACTTATACAAAGTAAACATTAAAAGAAATGATAGCGGATAAAAAATTAAACGTTCCAGATGAAAAATTTATGAATGAATTTCATAGTAATACGTATTTTTTACTACGGAAACAGAGGACTTTATTGATTGATGTTTTGTTACTATATAGAAGACTCGATAAAAATATGAGAAGATTATGAGCAAAATTTGTCATTGAATTGGAACGAAACAAAAACATATTATTTCAAGTTTGACTAAAATTATGTCTTATATATAGGGATGCTTCCATATTCAATGAATATTTGTTAAATAAAACTTTGAACATCAACTTATCCGTACTTTTAACTTTAATTTTTAACATCGGAGCATGTTTTTTTTCTGTCATTGTTACTTATCATAGAAGTATAGTACATTAAAAAGCCACGATAAGTAATAATAAAATATAAAAAAGATATATCAAATATATTATTTCAGCAAAATATCAGCAGATTTTGATGTAATGAAAGCAAAAAACCAAAAAAAAACTCGCCAAACGCATACAAGGAAACAAATAAACAAGAATAACATAGCAATAAATATCTATATATAAATAAAACCACAATCACAAGGAAATACCGTAAAACTACGATAAAAAAAACCACACATTCGTGATGTCAAAAAACCCATCGGCGATATTGGTTGCAATTAGTTAAATTTAATAGCTCAGAACATTACATCTATATGAACGTAATTATTATGTTATCGTTTGTTTAATATATAATAAAAATATCTAATTAGTGTGTTATATGTGTATTACTATTTTATTTAATACTAGTTTTTGCCTGCGACTTTGTC
This sequence comes from Danaus chrysippus, assembly GCA_916720795.1. Classification (NCBI taxonomy): domain Eukaryota; kingdom Metazoa; phylum Arthropoda; class Insecta; order Lepidoptera; family Nymphalidae; genus Danaus; species Danaus chrysippus. The sequence continues at coordinate 5,340,414 of CAKASE010000046.1, read as the reverse complement.
TGGATTAATTTTAAAATTAGTAATATAGTATGTATAGCTGACCAGGCGAATTGTATTCCTCTCTAGAGGCAATAAGTAACCAGATATTGGAGTTGACAAAGTTTTCTTGTTTCGATCTAACAGAATTGCATATCTATGTCCTTTTCCTTATTCTAAGCTATCTCTCAACTAATTTTCAACCATATCCCTAAAGAAGTTCTTGAGTTATAAGTAGTGTAACTAACACTTTTATATCATTTATAGATTTATTCAGTAATGCAGAAGACCATAAGAACATGTGTTAAATGATACAAAAAATCCTATATATTAATATAACATCTAAAATGAAAATAAATTTAATAATAATTATCTGTAAGAGATCACTTTTAGTGATAAGGCCGCCCTTGCCTTAAATTTTCTGTTCTTGTTTGTAATGTTATTTCCTATATGTTTAAGTGCAATAAAGTTTATTTCTATTTCTATTTCTACATATTTTATAATATTATATATCGGGGAATCACCGTTTGAAAACCCATTATAATCAAATCATATTTGATAGTACTTTAATATACAGGGTGACTGGTGAATTACTATCAATATTTAAGGACAATACTCGGTACATGATTCTCATTCGAATTATGTAAAAAAAATAGGTACCAGTCACCCTGTATATACTCTAAGTTTTATATATTAAAGAATAATAATATTTATATAATAGTTGAAAGGATTATTTACTTGTGTACTGTGTAGCTCTTATTAAAAATGCATTACGGGCGCCTCCGCTAAGAGTTTTCCTGTGTCTTGTTTACAAACACCGTACAATGCCGCGAGTCTATAAATAGTTTTCAATGTAAATAATCATTCACATGTTATTAATCAGCTGTTTGTATGAGAAAATAAACTATAAGTAACTTTTTATTATTTTTATTATATGATTTTAATATTGCATAATTAATTTATATATGGATATAAAAAGACGTTTCATATTTTTAATGTATTCACAATGATATTATACAAATATAATTATATTATTTTATTTGAATATCAAAGAAATATGAAACCATTACAGACAATTTTCTTGTTTGGACAGCACTGTATAGTTTTTTTTTAAACATTTGAACAAATATAAACATTCGAAGAGAACACGTTCTTCATTTAAAGACGTCATATCAACTATTGTTACGTTGCAAAACCACTAAATAAATATAACAACCAAAATAAATTTTATAATAATATATACCTACTATAATATTTTTCTTAAACTTAAACACCGAGGTCAAACAATGCTACTAATATTTCTTTACAATTTAAATATTATACTAAGATTGTATGAAATACCCATTACGGGGAAGAACAGAAAATTTTATAATCTGATAATGATAAAAAATATTACTAAAATATTGATTTATTATTTAAAAATTTTGGAAACTAATAAAGCTTGTTACACATTCTGCAGCTCTGGCGCCATGTTTAAAAAAAAAGGATGACAAAGGAGAAACAAATGGCTCGAAAACAAATGAATCATTAAATTCCAAACGTAAATACACGCGTCAAAATTTAGAACATTTGAATTTGGAATTCCCAATTGAACTTCTGATTATTTGAGATTAAAGAGGCCGGTTTGACAAAAATATTTTTTCTTATATAAAGTTCTAATACTATATCTGCATCCGGTTATATAAAAAAACTTATATCTATGTTTTATAAAATTTTCGAATTACATACATATATTTTTATTACCATTGCGAGAGTTATTTTAAGACTCTCTTATATAAACCTCATTTGAAAACAACAGAGCTAACTGGCTGAATAAAAAAAAAATCTTGTTGCAGGTGACTGTTCCGATGTCAGATAAGGACGACAGCTGCACTCGCGCATGCACCGAACAGACTTTGTTTACTAAGGAAGCGACCACGAAATTTATTTTAAGACAAGATATAACTGTTTTTTTTTATAGTGACGCTTATTTTCCTCATGTTTTGCCGTTCATTCACAGGCTGTTTACAAGCGACCCTGTTTAGATTTCTAAATTTGAAAGTTGAATTATTCTATATTTGAATATGTGGTAATCGGAACAATATATTGTTATTTGGCACGTCATATCAATAGTATATAAAATAGTACATACTTTCTATTCCACAGTCTAAACAGTATTGACGGTAATTAAAAAAAATGCTTACATTTGAAAAATGTAAGTAAATTCTGTCCGATGTGGCAATAGTTTTGCAACTGGAAAACATCAATAAAATCATTATAACAGAAAATCCTATTAGAATTACGTAAAAGTTGTAATAAACGTAACGGTTGATTTACGAACCCTCTTTCATTAAGTCGGTTAAAAAGGACTGCGTTTATCGTCACTTGTTTACTGTAAGAAACGAGGACATCTTTTATTCTTTTGAAACAGATCGTATGAAGTTGGAAAAACAAGTTGAGTCATCTAGAGGGTCGATGTACCGCTCCGATTCAGTACGAGCATAAATAAATCATATCTAAAGGCTTTAAGAAAATGTCACTTAACTAATTATATCGTATGTAAATATTCATATATTTTTTTGCGCAAACCATTCTTAGAACAGTGAAGGTGTAAGAGCGAATTGACATCAGTATGTACTCAGAAATATCACACTATTTGAATTAACGTATTTGCCTCCAGCGTTTCAAGGAAACACCTACATGTACTGTTAATTTTTCAAAGAAAACGCATTACATGTTTATTTATAAACTAATAAGGATAAGATATTTAAATATATCTTTTTCCATTTAAAATATTACTAACCGTTGATAACTATTTTATTGTTTACTAGCTTTCCGCCCGCAGCTTCGCCCGCGTGGAGATCGGTTATATCGAGTTTCTAAGAGAACCTTTCAAAAGTCTGGGATAAAAACTATCCTATGTTCTTTCTTAACGTCAACTCTATCTCTGTACCAAATTTCATTAAAATCAGTTAAGTGGTTTAGGCGTGAAAGCGTAACAGACAGACAGAGTTACTTTCGCATTTATAATATTAGTAGTGATTTCTGATATAAGTATATTTAATCTTGAAAGTAAGTATATTATTTTTAACTACAATATGATTTATTATTTTAACCTATATATAATCCAAGTGCATGTTTGTGATTTCAAAATAGCATTATCAAGTGCTTGTTATTAATACGATACCAACAAATAAACAAACTTCTTCAAAATGATTGTTTGTCTCTCTGTTTGTAAGTCATATTAAGTATCAGAACGAAAAAAAAAACAATAAGCCAAAACTATTTACAACATGTAAAGCAGACCCTGGCTAAAGCGGGGAAATCGCCAGGAATAAGAAGAAGATTAAGTTTCAGAAAGAATTTTAATAGGACTGATATTGAAGCATAGAAAAATGTAAAGGTTTTTTGGCAGGATATCCCACTATGATCTTATTTTGGTCAAAAATAGGAATAAAGGAACGAAAAAATTATGAAAAAATAGGTTATAATTATTGAAATAGATAAAGAGAGAACAATATAATATTAGAGATATAATAAAAAAACTTTATTAGTGATTTTGTTAATGTAAATGTTTACGTAATGAAACTTTAGTAATGTAGGTTTAGGATACAACAGAAACTAGTTAAACAACGACGCCCACGTCGTCTAGGGAAGCTAAGTGTAATTTGAGAGAATACAACTTGGATTTAACTCGTTTAATATTAAGACAGGAATAACAATTAAAATGGTACACTTTTATATTGTACTAGTTTTTGCCCGCGACTTCGTCCGCGTTAGTTTGGTCAAGAGTAATATATGTAGGTATAGCTGACCAGGCGAACTCTATTCCGTCTTAGAGGCCATAAATAATCAGGTTTTTCCTGTTTCAATCAAACAGAATGATTGACATATTAGTTAATTGTCAAATCTAATGTCAAAAAAACTTTTGTATGGGAAATAGAAAAGGGCTGTTTTTAGGGTTTTCCCGGCAATTATTCCAATTTTTCTCACCTTTTAAACCTTCCCTGGACTTCCAGGAGTATTTCAAGACTAAAATTAGCCAAATCGGTTCAGCTGTTCTCAAGTTTTAGCGAGACTAAGGAACAGCAATCCATTTTTATATATATAGAAGATTTATAGTAATACTTATAAAAAAATATTTTCGTAAGGTATGCCCTTGTAATATTGACGAAATTTTATAGACATAGGACCTAACTTAACCATTCGGTAGAGGTACTAGTGGGAAGTAAAATTTAAAACGGGTTGTCTATGCTTCACGCATTCTTGAAACAATGAACCTTCAACTCTGATTATGTTTGAATTATCTATGGTCTAACGTCAGATCAGAATGGACCATATCATCAACATTCTAGGTTAAGTACGAATCTATTCATGACAGTTACACAAATGGCATTAATGGCTGAGCTTTGAATTATATTATCGTCCTAGATAACTGGTACACTTATATATTGCAAATGCCAAGGTAACACAGATCATTTGGTAAAGCCAGACTAGACTGTATTGATATGTTTGATTGATTACCGATGGAAAATTCATGATATGATATTTTTGGCTTGCCAATACACAATGGCGGATATTTAAAGATATTCTTGTTTGTATAGAAATTGTAGAAATCGGGTTTTCTTAGTCATCATGTTTGTATTATCATCACCTGCTGTATCATTTTGAGATATAACTTGTGGTAAAAAAACCTTTTAAATAACATTCATTTCTTCAAAACAAATGTATGCTGTATATTAAAATTGTTGAACAACTTTTGTTTAAATGTTTTTCTTGATATAACTTTAACTTCGTAGAAATGAACTTTGCCAAAAAACGGTAAATTACTTCATAATTTATACGGAACATTTCCTGACAGGTTTCATATAATTTATTCTTGAATTCGTCGTCTTTGTTTCCAAAGAAATAAATGCAGAATCATTTTAGGATCATTCTACACTAGACATTATGAATTACGCTTTCAAGTTTCAGTATGAGGATCAATTCGTTCTAGTGCCTTGTACCTATATTTATTAGTTATTATGATTTGGAACACAATATGAACTAATAAAAGTTATATCTAGGGCTGCCTTGTGTTTGCATTTTTTCCATATGTTTCGCTTTAAATCTATCATTTGTGAATCGTCAATAAACCTATTCCACGAAAGATAATGGCACTTACGTAACCATTGACGTGCGATTTATAAATCATTGTTATCAAAACGTTTGTTTATGCGTTCGACATTACAGTTTGTAAAAAAACGATTATTTACTGAAATATAAAAATAAATAGGAAAGATAATACGACAAATATAGCGTTCATTGATTGCAACGGTGAAATCATTATAATATAATTATTGAATTATTTATAAGTTACTCTGAAGATATGATAGAAAAATGCTCTATATGTTCTGAACTAGAAAGAAATGAAATAATAATTTCATAGTTTTAATATACAGAAATTATTCATTTACTGTTCTTTGCAACATAAACGAACAATTCTCCTAGTTATCTGAAATAGAAGGTATTTAATCAGCAAAGTTAAATGCTAACCCTACGCGCTGATAGCGACTGCCCACTTACTCATTGCACGTGCCCCAAATGTGCGTCACAGCATTACTAAATTTCTTGCTACACACCGACGGCTGTATCAATTTTATATTGTATAGATAAAATTTGTTTTTAACATCACTATCAGTACATATCGGACTTATTTTATTTCATGATATGCTGGCGTCGCTGTAAGTGGCACCGGCGCCTTAACCGTCATACATTATAACAGATTACTCATACGTTACGTACATCCTAGGAACTTAATAATGACTAGCAATTATACTGTACACTCAACCGTTTTAGGTCATGTTTGTTTGTATTACGATAAAATCTTTATATATTGTGTGATATGAGCCAAAAAAATACTAAGTTAAAATTTTATTGACTTAAAAAAAAGAACTTTTAGAATGAAAAATTAATCAGTGTAAGGTACCAATCGCTTTACTTATTAAACAACAGTCTATACTATTAGTGGTGATGCAACTTTGTTTTAATGTTGATATAGTTCTAAGAAATATATTTATAGACCTCTGCAGTCGCAGGTATACGAGGGTAAAACTCAATTAAGACAAAATTGCACTAACAACACGGTAAAGGTTATAAGTTAATCGTTCCGTTGTTTTGTTAAGGTAAATATTATTTAATCGTTAGCAACATAATAAAAATAAATTCTGCAACAATAATAATAAATAAAAAAATACCTAATGACGTGGTTACGAACCGGCGACCTTATGTACAACCTTCACAATCAGCGGAAACACGTATCTAAATAATACGTTATAATAGGTGCCTAGAAGCCTCCGGTTGGCTATATCACGGCACGTTAACGGCAATGCATCACAACCTAGACCTATACGACCTACTTACACAAGAAATAGGTTCGCATTAAATAACAAACAAGTCTAAATTATTATTCATATTAAAAAAATCTAATTTATTTATTAATGGTATACATAGTATTATAAATTCCTACACACGATACATAATTGTCACAATGTTATATTATATTAACATAATTGCCTGGTTCTTTATTATATTTTAATTCAATGTCTTGTTGCTAGTCGAATTATATTCCTTACAGGTATATAACATAATTATAAACAGTGTAAATGTAAAGGAATTTTTTAATGAATATTTATTAAATACTAGCTTTCCGCCCGCAGCTTTGCCCGCGTGGAGTTCGATTATATCGCGTTTCCAAGAGAACTTTATAAGTCTGGGATAAAAACTATCCTATGTTCTTTTTCGAGGTCAACTCTATCTCTTTACCAAATTTCATTAAAATCAATTCAGTGGTTTAGGCGTGAAAGCATAACAAACAGACAGACAGACAGAGTTACTTTCGCATTTATAATATTAGTAGGTACTCGAATGATTAATTCTTAAATAAAATTCCTATCTATTGCGATACTATACAAAAATTATTATGTACACATAAATATTACGTACGTCATAGAAATTTTCTTATTACATTAAAGCTACGATAAGGATCTGACGTGAAGCGTTTGTTTAATTTTCATCTCCGCATGTATGAGAACAAACACTCCTTAAATGTGATTGCGTCCACAATACATATTACATAGTTCAGTCTATTTACGATTATGACTCACTTGTATACAAACAATGCGACAAGAATTGTTATCAAACTGGGAATACCCTGTACATCACTTTGAACTCTTGGGCTACTTAAAACTACCCTCCATGAAATTTATTGAGTACTAACATAAATTGTTCATATACATTTTAGTAAATTGTATAAGGACAATAATATATCAGTTAAAAGCTTATCCGATACAAAAAAATGAACAATTTTATGTAACAAAATTTTCCGTTTCATTAGTGCAGTAAATTTTCCTTTTTGATATCTTTATAAAGATGTGTATTAAATTCATTATTCATAATAATTATGGCAAAGGAAATTTTTGTTTCGTCAAAATTTTATAAAAAAAATGCAACTTTAATATCATTACTCAGATTAAGATGGTAAAAAATATATTTCTTCCTTTTTTTATACTAAAATAGATTGTGTATAAATTTAATTTCCATTGTTTTTTGTAGCTAAAAAAAATTTGAATTCGTAAAATACTTCCCTAAACAATCATAATTTAGCTTGTGACGTCAATAAGAGGTAGATTTTTTATTGTAGACTATTGATGAAAAAAAAAATACAACTTCAATCTTAAAAAGAAAACTTAAACTTTTATTATTATTCAAAAAGTACAAAATATATTGTACATTATAGTCCCAAAGTGTGTATGTATTGGTTTTGTTTTAAATTTAAGCCAATCTTTGAACAGTATTATTTGTATACATATAACATTCACACAATAATCATCTAAATTTAACAACATACAAATGTAGTATCTTTCAGTATCACTGTATAACAAACTCCAAGTACTTGAATATATTTTTAAATACATTCCACGTTATATGTTTACAAATACGATAACAGTGATTGTACAGCTTCCTAAATCCCCGTCTCAAAGGTTGCAGCCAACCACGCATCATATAATGCGGCGTTACCTTATTACAGCACACAATAGCATAAATATGGAAAGAAACTGCGCAATAAGTTGTCACAGCGTCACGAGGTTATACGAGCTGAGCATCTGTACGGATTCAGTTACAAACTATTCATGTTGGATCATAAACATACAAATTAACTCGCAACTCTCTGAAAAGATTCAATTAAACAAGTAATTTCTAAAACTAAATGAATTGTAATTCGATTGCAATTTTTATAAAGCATTTTTAATGAAATTACATTTGCAATTCACGTAATATTGATAACGTACGAGCTCCGTCCTTGTCCTTGCCCTTTTACAAGGAAATCCGTACAGAAATAAAAACAATATAAACTTATTATATTATATGTAGCAAGAAAAGATATTGCGGTTAAAAGAATTCTTATGGGCCAATTAAGTTAAACTAAATATTCGTTTCATATTTTTTTTATTACAATGAAAATTAAACAACACTTTAAACGGAAAGTGCCATGTTTGTATGTCATATAAAAAAATCCCCGTTAAAAACAACCCATCACAGTTATCTATGAATAATTATCATAAAAAACAAATAAAAAAAAAATATTGAGATCACGTGAACCGCAAGCGAGGACAGATAATAAGATGCAAACAAATTATAGTAGGCGTTCATTAATGCCGTCCTTTCAAAACTGGGCTGAGGGTAGATACAAAAACTCTATTATATAGGGAACAATCGGTCGGGGTGGCTGTGGTGACGGGGCCGGGTCGGGCAGGCGGGTCTGAAGGGGGTGTGGGAGGGTGTACTATCGACGAGACGGGAGCTACGTCATTTACGGCGCCACGTGGGCGATCAATAGTGACGTCGTCTACTCCGAGGGCTGAGTACGGAGAGGGAGGGGGAGGGACATTGCGCGCGCACTCGCCGACCTATTTACGATTACGTTTCACAGTTTCACGTAGCGTTCTACGTAAGTCGATCGATCACGGCCAGGTCCTGGGGAGGCTCCGCGCATGCCCCGACACACAAGCAACCAGACGTCGCACTGTAGCGTGCCCCACATACAGCGTTCATTCATTGCACAATATTGCATAATGTCATAAATTTATATTTAGTTCAATTTTTATTATCATACAATCGATTTAAACGTATTAAATATACTGAAAAAATTTGACAAGATTTTCCGCTGAAACTTTCATAGAAAATTATGTATATTATGAATTATAATCATATATATAAATTCCTTACATAACGTACGTCAGATAGAAAACAATAATCAAGGTCTAGATAAAATATAACGATAATTATGATACGATACACCGCGGCTGGAATGATTCGTTAAATGAGTGAAGTAAATTTATTACGGCAATCAAACACGAGTAGCCGTGGCCTAGTTGTAAGCCCGCACCCTCGCTGCCTCAACATGACAGCCTACTACCAGACGAATGAGACACATGATAGCGTCATATATATACAAACATACATATAATACATTATCATACATATATCATATATATTGCATATAAAAAGAATTTTTTTCGTATTGGAAATACATAGAAATTACGTAACTGATATAAATAGATGTAATCCAAGATAATAAAGTTAAGAAAACATTTCATAATTTCTGTGTTTTTAAATTATTTTATTTTATATAAAATTTATATTCTCTATCGGTAATACAAAAACATAAAATTTTGACTTAAAGTTCCATTTTGCATCTAATATTATATTTCTTTTACAATATAGTTAGTTATAAAAATAGTACGGTTTTATTTAGTAAATCCATTAAACAATTATATATCCGTAGGTGCAGAGTACATACTGCATAGCACAGATTATGAAATACTGCAGAGGCGGAGTTATTTGCATAATTTTCTATTGCAACCTCATTTAAATGGAAAAAAACTATTTACAGATATTACTTTGATAATTACCAACGTATTTATATATAATATTATATATATATTAAATGTATTGTGAGATTTATTTCAATATAATAGCTGGCAAGTGCATGTACTGCATTGGCATAAAGTGTATGCGTGCGCAGTTTTGTTAAGACAGTGTGGAATCAATACGGACCCAAACAAACGAGCGACCGACGTGGGCAAGTGACCTACTTCAAACCAGGCCAACGGTTACGTCGCTATATATTTTATAACAATTTTAAAACGTTTTGTTTTCATAAACAAATAATAAATACACCATCTACAATGAAAAATCTATAATAATATTAATTTTATATAAAGATTACGTAAATATATTTAACATAACATATTCTATGAAAATAAATATACGGTCAGATGCTCAAGAATTTGTTGTTCTTTGCAAATGAGGAACTGCTAATTATGCGGTTTTGTATTGCATTCGCAATGGGTTTTCCAGTACCGTTTAGAGTTAACAGGAAAATATATTTTATTATTCAGGAGCTACGCGTTTATAATTATTCATGAGACGGACTTATTAAGTGATTTATTGTAATAACATCCGTTGCTAGGCTATGGGGAGCAAGTAGGTGGTGTAGTATTGTTTGTTAAGTTCTGTCATTAGCAACTAATTCGGGGAACCCAAACAAACCATAACCATCGACCTACATACCGACGACGTCTGAGGGCTGGCGCTGACGAGTCACCCGCATCTGATGAGTGAATCATCGCTTACGAACTCATATATATATAAAGAAATAAACATACATAGCTCAAGTATATTAATAACAATATTATTACTAACAAATATACTAGCTGCGCCCCGCGGTGATACCTGGATTTCCGGAATGTAAAGTAGCCTATGTGTTATTCCTGGACATCAGCTTCATGTATACAAAATTTAATCAAAATCGCTTCAGCCGTTTGATCGTGAAGAAGTAACAAACATACACATACTCAAAAACTTTCGCAATTATAATATTAGTAGGATAGTATAAGTGACATTGATAAAAAGTCTAACCATCTAATACGATTACTGGTTACATGATAAAATCAATATCAAAACATTCCTCGTTACAAAATAGTATGACAATCAAGATGAGCAAAACTAAAATACATTAAACCGTTTTATAAACAATTTAAAAGCGGCACAGTCTATTTCTATTCTGACCTAGATCTTAAACGCAGCAGTGCAACGTCGACTATGTAACATATCTCCCCACCCACAGATACCTTTCGACGAATTACAACTGAACGTGAGATTTAAAATGGCCATTGTTAAACCTAAATTTTAACACAATAACGCAGTCAAAGTACAATCGAGTTGTTATCACATTGTAAACAACTTAAAGAGGATAATGGGTTTGAAGATTGCGTAAATAATGACAAGTTACTGTGACTAACGATGTTTCTCTCGTCTTCAAACTGTCGTAAGGAAGAGGTAATTTCCCAAATACAATGGCTGAATAACAAACGTGTACAAAATCCAGAAACATCTAGAATTTTTTTACGTTACACAACCGCGACCTCAACGAATTCATGAGCACATCAACAATGCTAGCATAAGCTACACGGATAGCTCGAGCGAATACACGATGAAAAATGCAATGCGACCTTAGCCCACTTGCTAATACAAAATGTTTATACTATTACATAGCGTTTGAGAACGATGATTTCATGTCCAGTATACATTTTGCGATACATTGAACATTATATATATGAATAATTTTATAATATCATAGATATGAATCGATGAACTACAAACGTGTAAATCCATGAAGTTATTCGCTCTCACCGTGGATACGTAGGAACGTTCAACTGCTGGGTGAAACAGAGCCGGCGAATGAGAACGCGGTCTTGTGACATGATTTCAAAACATTTAGTGTAAAATTGACACAAGTTACTGCGGATTGTTCATACTTAGTTCATATAGTAAATTCGTGTAAAGCTTCATATATATTATAAACGTTTTTATTAAGACAGTATCGATAATTTACTTATTTAAATAATAACACTAGCACTTTAACGTTTCTCTTTATGAATTTTATGAATAAAAAATGTGACCTATTTGTATTCAGATTAATGAAAAAGTCGTAGTAAAACATTCACTGGATGCAAAACTGAGAGTCGTGTTGTAATCCACGTGAATGATAGCTCAGAACCTTCTGAAGACACGACCTTGACGTACCTTTAAAAATCAGCACCAAATATGCACCAGTACCGAGTAACAAAGAACTCACCGCAATAAAAAACAAAAAGAAAAACATTACGCTTTGTTATTCATGTTTTACGAATGAATTGAATCTTCAAAATATACCAGTTCGGTTATTAATGAATTGAAGAACAAAAAAATATATATTTCATTCACTATTACGTAAATAATATTTAAATCGTTTCATTCCTTGTTTGTATATAAAGTTCAAGGTGGCCCCGTCTAGGCTTGTAAGCCTTAATGCAATAAACATTTCATGGATCCAGAAAAGATTGAAAAAATGACATACTTAAAATACTTATAATTTGGGCCTTAAAATATATTAAAAGATTTTTCTTAGATAGGGAACATTCTCTCGAGATACTTATAATATCATTTTAATAATACATATTTTGTTGCTAAAACGCCTCGTCTTTAGAGACTAAAAGTACCGGCTTACAGTCATAAAACGAAAAACCTATATTGTATTTCTGTGACTACGATTTTTGAAATGCTAACCTTCTAAATAAAATACATTCCATTCACTAGAACAACTACGGTTTGAAATATTTGTGTAATAAAAGAAATCTGTTATTATTTGAGAAATATATGGATTAATTCGTAAAAAGTAGACCATGGTCCAAGTTGAAGCTGAGATTTCTATTTATCTTTTCCTTCATCCTTTCTCAATAAAATGTATACGGAATTAAACAATATTCTATTACTATATAATATATATTATTTTAATAGTGGTGACCTAGTGGTTAAATGCTCGCCTCCCATGCATGAGGGCGCGGGTTCGAAACCTAGCAAGTACTAATGTGATTTTTTTGAGTCATATTTAGTTTCTAAGAGTATTTAGACACCACTGACAGAAGGTGACAGAAAACATCTTGAGGAAGCCTGGACTTTTAATTTCCAATTATAAGTTTGAAATCGCCAAACCGTCTTGAGCAAGCGTGGTGATTAATGTTCAAATCTTCTCCATTTGAGAAGAGGGCTTTGCTCAGCAGTGGGCTGTGATAAGCTGATGATGATATACATATACACATTTGAACATTGACAAATGACTGACTGAAATGACAAAATTTGAGAACTCTATAGAATATAGGTCAATTAATAACTATTAATAGTATTTCAATCTGCTATTTCCGAGATATAGCATGCTTGATGAGTTACGTACTATCGTACCTTTTGTCGTTGAGTACAAAGGTTTTGAATGAACATCCTATATATAATAGACCCTTTATAATTACATAACTTTGCATCTCTTTTCACCTACAAACTATGAAATCTCATACAAAAAAAATATTTCTATCAACATGACAGAGCCAATACAAATTACGGATAGAAAATATCATAATATTAAATTTAATTATTCCAATATAAAATATATAAAGAAGAAACGTATGTACAAAATATGACAAAAATTTAAGTTAAGTCACCTTCATTTATTAAGAAATTGTGTCAACGAAAAAAAAATAAACAGGTTATAAAAAGAAATTGTAAGAATCAAACACGTAACACTATCCGCAGTGTATGAATGTATGAAGCAAGGCAAACGTCAAAATACATTGCGCAACTACCGCTGAATGTCGCTCGATGTAGATAGAGGCAATATTACTAATTAATATGTTTACACTTATAAATAATAATAAAAATAACAATTAGACTATCGTAAAATATGATTATTTTATTCAGATTGATTCAAAATACTCTTTTATCATTAGTAACACAGAAAGTATAAAAATAGGATAAATTTTACATAAGCAAACAATATCCAAGATAATTAATTGCATTCTATTTTTAGTAAACATATAACTGAATAAATCGTAAACAAATGCAAATTAGAATATTTTAAAAATAGCATTTAGTGACCGTTAGAAACATAACTTGAATATATAAATAACATTATTATAGCCATAGTTATATTTAAAAAGAATCAAATATCTTTAATATATTTTCTTATATTTTTTTCAACACCCCCCCTTTTCTCATAGCCCCCCCCCCCTCCCGAGCCCCCTACATCGAGCGGTAGACCGCAGTCAAAACACGTTGTGCAACGCTACATTCCACGCGATCGTTGAAACGATGCAACCACATATACTCTTATCTTTTTTATTATAATTTATATAACATGTACATTCCATATAATTATTAATAAAATTATGAACATTCGTCGACTACATATGCGTTTAAAATATTATTATATTTCATAAAACATATTTAAATTCAAAATAACTTATATTTATAATGACGAAGGAGGTTACATATTATGTTCTTTAAAAATTATGTAACAATGACGATATAATGTATTGTATTGTTTGAATCCAACAAGTTAGTTAGAAGTTATTTCGTCAATTGTATTAGTTTTGTAGTTGTTAAATTACCGTCAGTTATTGTAAACAAGTTCAGTTGTGTCGTGATTATGACACCGTTCCTTTCCGTTCAAAAACAAACGTACACGTTATATAACATAGAAAGTTGAGAGACGCTGTTTACTTTATAACTTACTGAGAATCTAGACTACTAATAGTTATCGGAATCATTCACATATACTATTATTGTGTATTAAATTTTATTACATATTTATTCATATAATTCAGTTATAGTACCATGATTCAGCTGTTTCATGTATTTTTTATGTAATTGATTTGTTTTAATATGCTATTTATCTCGTAAAATTAATAAAAATATACGAAATTCTTCATATGAAATGATTTTAGTAATTTTATTTCATAAACTGTACGTTTAACACATAACGAGAAGTGATTTAATATTGTTATGGTAATGGTTTTATATAACTGCTAATAATATTGAGTAATCCATCATCTATAGTAATTGAATTTCAAAATACTAATAAATCATTAGAATCCCGTGACGTTAAAATTAATTCTGATGCATATGTAATCTAATTGTTCATCATTAAATGGGCGATTAAAAAAAATTGTGCGTCATGACGTCACTCGGCCGAGTTCAGTGTTTGTAAACAACACATGAAGGTTATAAGTTTCACTTTACAAATAAACCGGTCAAGTGCCAGTTAAACTCGCCACCTAACTGTTAAGCGGGACAAAGAAATGTTATGACAACTAAGGTAACATTTATATCGAGCTTTTCATAACACAATACATAAAGACGAGAAACAAATGTGTGATATGAAAAAAAATAATTAAGATTGCTATTTGGCGTACCCTTGCAATATAGTATTCATGATTATTTATATATTAAAATGTCAAGATTCTGTTTGTATAAAAGTATGAAATATATAATGTACGTATTCAAAAACGACGTCTGCAAAAAAATTTTTATATACATCGTAATTCGTAGTCTATTTTGTTTAGTGATTTCTCCTGGAAAAGTTGGTCATTTAGCGATAATATCGCCTTTTATAGATCACAATATCAATTTCTTTTTCCCTTATATTATTTGTTTATTGTCGTGTTCAATAATGTGTAAAATAAATATGTAGGTTCCTATATATGTTCGTAAAAAGTGTGATTGTCGCTTCGTTCATCGGCAGAAATATTTAAAAGAATTATAGTTTTAAAATTGAAAACATAATCAGCTGGAATAATATACACTTTTAGCTGTACACCAGCATTCAAATATCACTATTTTCGTATCTTTACATATAAAATCTTTAAAACCTTGATTTGGCAAAAATAGAGAGATTAAACTAAGAGAATGACTTATATGGAAGCAATATTTAATGGAACTAACGGCCAATTAGAAGAAAGCAAAACAGTTTTATTCAGTTAACTGCGCAGTTTAGAATGAACGAGTTACAATAACTTCTTACCTCGATATAACGAGCTCGTAACGTGAGGCAGGCCTTAACCTACTTCCATCCGCCCTTGGTATCCATCTGCCGGCTTTCTTTTAAATCCTAAACAGAATAGAAACAATTTAATGTTTTATATTCAAAGGGTTTCTACCACCCTTTGCTTATTTACATATACAACCGACTTTATCTCCGAAATTATATTGTAAAAAATGTAAATAAAATCTGTTTTATATATAAGAAATTTCGTGTTATTGATGTACACAAGTACACTTGTTATGAAAATATGCATATTACATTTAATAGCATTTGCATTCATTAATTACATTATGAATGTACATCGTCCTGCATTCTTTATAGATGCAGTGTTTAGAAATTGAATGATTTTTATTTTATAATAACGTAGAAAATATTCAAATTTTTAATAAGTTATATTCGTAGATTTTCGTTCGATTCGAATTTCTTAATATTTAATAGTGTAGGAATTCAAACTTATGACAAACTTTGTTTAAAACGTGTCAACAACTATCAAAAAGAAATATTAACGTAAGGACTATCAGTATTATAAAATTTTAAACATCGCAGTATGTGATGAAAAATAAAAAGTTTTGTTTGTAATTAATAAAAAAATTACAGTAAATTTTGAACTATAAAAGACGCGATGCCGCTATCCCGCATAAGACAGGCTTAAAGTAGCCAGTAAGTTTTAGCACGATGAGTCTTCTAGAAGACTGACAGGAAGAAGAAGAATCGTTCGTCATTTTTTCAATACATATACTATATTTCAATTTTAAAACCTAAATTCCTATAGTAAAACCTAGCGCCGCATCACCTGGTTTAATCGTCAATAATGACCAAGTTACTTAATAGACGATCTGCTTGCAATACGATTTTAACAGCTTTTAGTACAAATGTTACTATTGTGAAACATCCATCTATAGTAGTCATAATAATGTTTATAACCTTATTGTTACTACATCTGTATTTACATAATTATCACATTTATGACATTATGGGCTATCTTCGTATACTTTTTTATCACGCAATTTTAAAAAACTAAGTACATATTAATAAAAAAATCGTTGTATTAATATAACGTATTAAAATAAATCCATTTTTTTTTTAAGATTTCACGACGCATATAAGTATTAACTAAGTTATTTCCTTGAAATACCAGATCCCCTCTCAAATATTATAATTCAATACATACGAATTTTATTCAAATCATATTAGCATATATATATATATATATATATATATATATATATATATATATATATATATATATATATATATATATATATATCGATGTTCTATAAGCTATACATGCTATATTTTGATATTTTACAATGATTTAAGATATTCTTTTAATTTGCAGTTTAAGATGGTATTATTGAGGGTTTTATGAAATGTTGATTTGTATATTTTTTCACAACTATATCTATTTTGATAAACAAATGACATTGACTTGACAAGATTAGACTCAAGGCCGTCTAGACTGTAGTTCAACAAGAATAGTGAAAGTTGATTATGTATTGAATTTTTTAACAAGAGGACTATTTAGTAAACAATGAGTTACATAGAGTTATTGAAATAATGGGCACATTGAATGTATATCAAAATATCATACCATGGTATCTTCACTACAGCGAATGACCTCGTTAAATTCGTTGTTGCCAAATTCGTCACGGAAACTACGTATAATTGACAAAAAAATCACAATTTAATGATGAGTACCCTTATCGTACGCAAATATAACCACCGAGGTGCACTATTAATATATTATTCTTTTTATTACAAGCAATTTTCCAAAAAAAACATGGATTATCAAGTTTGAGACATAGTGGTACTCTGTAAACGTCAAAAATATGCTGCTTTGATAACGCGTCCTTCTAGCGCCATCTGTCAAAAATAACGTTTAAATAGAGCGGTAGCGTTGTAAGGTTGCCAGCTTAAATTTCGTTGTATAAACACATGGATAGATGGCAGTCGTAACGTATAACCAAAAAAATAAAGTAGGTAAAAAGTAAGCTAAATAAAACATTTACAAAAAAAACATTTGAGTAATCTAAATTGTGAGAAACCTTAACAATATGCAATTGATATGATTGAAGAACAATTTAGAATCGAGATACATATTCCCAAAACTTATAGCAGGTTAAACAAGACCATGCCGACAACCTACCTGAATAAAATAACATCTATCATGTTTTAGGCTTAAGAGGTAATTTGTGTCCAAATCCTTTCAACAATTTAATTCGATTTCACAATTCTTGTTATTAATAAAAAAAAATATTTTGTATTACATGCATCTGCTCGTAAATATTAGTATGTCGCACGATATTTAACGAAAATAAAAGTACAGACTTAGAATTCTAATAATAGGTGTTTATATAATATTATGTTCAAAATCTCAATTTGAAATGTATCAAGATATTGATATTACAATAACTTTTACTAACAAAATATAATCAAAGAGGTACGAAAATGATATGATTTTATTAAATGCTCCGTCAGTCCATAAAATCCATTATAAAGATCTCATTACTTTCCAACGATATATTTTATAAAAAACTGCATACTCAGCTAAATAAAAGAGTGTTAATAAATAATTATTGACAAAAAAAAAAGTAACGTCGTCATTGAGAGATTATTTTCTCGGTTCCGTATAAAACGGATATTGACATTGCTTACGTTTACGAATATCATTGTTGGTTCCATGCAACTAACGAGAACGTATTCAATGTGCATTTTTGAATTTCAATGATAAACAGAAGTATTTTCTGTGAAAGTAAAGGCAATAGAATAACATTTAAACATGCTATGCATAAATTATAAGAGAAAGGTATCTCAGTTTCTTTCTTTCTGACTTATTGCCGAAGCTCAGTCATGAAACTTAAATTGCTATATAAAATATAAGTCTGTTTTTTGATCCCTTGGAAAGACATTTAAAAAACAATATAGTATTTATGAGAACTAAATATTTTGCACATTAAATGCCTTTTATATCTAATTGTTAGTTATTTCGATTTAATAAGTTTTTCAAAACGTGTTTTCACACCACTGTTAAGAAAAAGCATTTAGTTAATTAGTAATTTCCTACCCGATACGGTAATTCTGGCACACTGCTTGACTGATCTAAGCCAAACCTAGCAAATAACTGGCTTTAAATGAAAAAAACCGCATCGAATTTTTTCCATTACTTTTAGATCTACCATGCTATTGAGCAGCCGTGAGGACGCTGCAAGCCTAAATGGGAGTAAGGGACCCAGAAAAAAATGCGGTCGCTGTATACAGGCGGCGCGGCAGAGAGGGGAGGTTATTTGTAATTTAATGTCGCTAGGATAAGTTATGGTGGTTTCTCAGTAGGTGAAAAAATGGGCTGCTTAAAATAATTATTTAATCTCAAAGTGGGCAGTGGACAAAATAAGTTTGGAAAGCCATGCCACAGAGGAACGTCGGTGTTAAAAATATTATATCCCTTTTTGGACATCGGGGATTAAAAAGTAACATTTAATACTATAATAATTAGGAGTATATCTATATATATTTAAAACAAAGTCGTGTTAGTTACTCCACTTATAACTCAAGAACGGCTCAACCAATTTAACTGAAAATTGGCAGGGAGGTAGTTTAGAGCCAGGAAAATGCAATAGGATACTTTTTATCCCGTTCGACAGCATTCCCGTGGGACTTGACATGAAACGTCAGTCACTATAAAACGTGGAATAACAAAACACAATTGACAGCTATGCAATTGACGTATAATGACAGATATGTAATGACGTAATGATGACAATTAGATATTTGTAAGAGATCTACTATATAAAAATAAGTCCGGTTTTCCATCCTGACGCTATAACTTCAGAACGAACGAACCAGTTTCCACGGTTTTGCATTCGTTGGAAAGGTCTCGGGCTCCGTGAGGTTTATAACAAAAAATTTCAACAGAAAAGCGGGAAAATATTTTTTTCACATACAGCGCCATCATACATAACATGTACTACAAATCAATATTTTAAGTAGATGGCGCCAGTGCATGATACATTGTTTGACAGCTACTCATTGTTCTCTGCTCAGTTAATTTTATGTGACAAACCGGTATTGTGTTTGTAGTTTGAACTCTTAAAACCATTTAGTATTTGCGGGATCAATTTAGAAAATCAGTGTTTTTCACATGGGCGTTATATTTTGCCAGTTCACAAGTTTGGAAACCATCCGCTTTATTTGTGTTAAAGTTAGGCCAAAAAACAAAAAATATGGTTTACGAAGGACCACTTCAATGAAACGAATAATTTGCGGACACGTATAACGCTTCGATTCGGTATCTACTTTGGATTCACTTTCATTTACTAAGAGAAGTTCAACTAATAACAACAACTGAATAACATTTCATTTTTGTAATCGAAATGAATTCTTTACTGTTGTGAAATGAAATAAAAATTTTCCTTTTCAAATATAAAACAAAAAAAAATTCTTCATCTTTTAATCACCAAACGAAATGTTATATAAAAGCCTTCTGGTGGCGAAACGGAGTTCGCCGGGTTTACTAGTTATTATTAAATATTGTCATTTGTCTTTCTAACTTCTAAGATAAAATTTTAATTAGTTTATTAGTAAACAGTGGATTTATTTATTAACAGTGAGCGATGCCAGACCCATCGAACGCCTTTGCGATATCAAGGCTGACCGCCATGGCCTCCCCTTTGCTCCCAATGCCATCATCGATACGTAAGGTGCACAAGAAGATCTCCAGCTCTTCACCAGTGGCGAAAACCACACTGACGGTCGCAAGTAAGCTGGTTATCTTCTAGATGACCCAAAAAGCTGCGTATTGATGATTCGCTCCATTACCTTTGAAATCAGGGACGTAAAAATGAAATATTTTCCTTTGACGTCTTTGAGTTTTAATCAAAAAAGAAAACAGAAATAATACATATGTTCTAACAACAATATTGCTTTAATTTATTGTCGTTATCAGAAAAAATATGTGCCAAACCAACAAACTAGTATTATAATAATTAGTAGTGGAATAAAATCAATGATTGCTTTTTATTATACAAATTATTTTGCTTTTAATGTTCTACAGTCTACAAGCTGTAATCGTAGCTCAGATTCTTTTCTTTTGGGGAGGCATCGAATTTTCTTATTAATCAAGAATGTTTTTTAAGAATTTATTAGACTCAAAAAAAGGAAATGCCTATAAAACTTTTCCATATTTAAATTTTTTTGTTTGACAAATTTTTCTATTTTATAATTTTTGTTTGTCGTCTAAAAAGTCTCGTTTATTAACTGTAATTCATCAAACGTAAAATGTTTTATTGGTGCTTCCATAATATAAAACTTTCTTTTCAAATATCGGTTTAAATAATAAATTTATAGCTTTAGTGATTTTTCTTAGGTTAATGAAGTAAAACGAACTGTCGATCTACCTGATTGGAAGTAGTCACCGGCGTGGAAGTCGGCAAGGGAGTTTCTTATGCGACGACCGGCCTTTATTGTGGCGGGGGTAACTAAACATGCAATGTTTGAAAGGCTGAGTTGTAGCTCTCTGGGAAAACCTTGGGCGGAAAATTATTCCACATCATTCAATTGTGTGGAAAAAATGACCGTGACGCCCATAGTCTTGTAACTGTATGCATCCAGGTAATATGGGTGAAATCCGATGCTACAGGGACTAGTGTTACTTATTTCTACAGACGGTAGAACACATGGAGGGAGCTCATATCCTTTTGGAGGCTTAAGGGTTCTAAATCGTGTGAGTATGGGATCGTCGACAATAGGAACTGCAAGACATTGTATGGAGTAAAGTTGAAGTTGTTGCTGTGGGGCCAGAGGACCGGACTACAGGTGAGAACAGTTCTCCATGCGGGGACAAACCTGTGCTTTGTAAAATAAAAGCAAGTGTCCCGGTGTGTTTGTAGACTAGTTACGCCTTACCCTCCAAATGTCTCAGAAAATGAAAGTTGTTCGCTATTGTTCAAGTTTCAGTCTTGATTTTTAAAATTCAGCGTTACTTCCAGTAATGTCCTACAAAATGGCTGAAGCCAAAATGAAGCTATAAAATGGCTGAAATGGTTCAGTATTATAATGTTATACTGGTTATAGTGGAAAACGCTCATTTTTCTCCTAGGTATTAAATTGAAATATAACCTACCCTATTGGAGGACCACTCTAGTAAGGACTTAATTCTAAACAAGATTTAACTGGTAAGGACATTTGTAAATATGTTGTAACTAAAGAGTTACATTTTTCAACTTTTTTTTTTAATTACTGCTATTAAAAAGAACTAGAAATAATCATGTTATACTCAGGATTTGTTTTAAAAGGCAATATGTTTAGGGTGAAAAAAATAAAAGAACAATATATTATACATCAATTTATTAATCAGAATTTAATACTGTATTACATAGAAGAAATGCACTTCTCAGAAACATTCAGAAGACTTCCCTTTGGGACAGTTCAATATGGAGTGACTCTCCATTTATATTTACTTTATAAATTGAACTATGTACTTTGTTATAGAATCAATATTTATGAAGATCTGCATTGCCACATACTTAAAAATCTATGTATATTTTTCACAAACCTACAACTTTAGAAAAAAAAACTTACTTTTATTTAGTATACAGCAAAGCATGAAATTACCATTGTCTATGAGATAATCTTGGTTGAATAAATAAAATCTTGTAAATAAACAACAAATAATAACATACATTTTATAACGTTAGATTTCTTTCTGTCGCTGCCACATTTTGTCAACAACATCAACCATCACAATAAAGAAAAAAAAAGAAATTAACTTATTTTAGGAATCGAATATCATTTTCATAGGTGACACCGCTTAGAAAGGCGATTTGACTCATATCCAACATAGTGAATAATAAAAATTTTGGAGAATACACACAGCACAAGAATACTACCAATATAAATACAGACATCTTAATTCATTCAGTCAAAGTGAAACATGTATAAAATATTCAATTAGAAATAATTATAATCAGTCTTGTTTAGAGAAAAAGTTTCATCAATACGTGTGGAAACTGTGTACACGTTTTGATATAATATTTTGCTATCACAATACAGTATGTCAGATATGATGTCATTCCTTCTCTTGGACGTAACTAGTATATAAATCGCCTGCTACGCTACTTAGTGTTATTATCACAGTTGTTTAGTAGAGGTGGGTGCAGTACTTTGTACATCAAACAGGAGCTACCTGCCATCGACGACCATTCTCAACACGAAACGCTATCCGCATATCATAATGTTCAAATGCTAGCCGACCCGCGGCCGTGCGTCAGCTGCACGCGTCCTTTGATAATAATCATCAGTGTATACCTGTACAACCGTACAACTGACCACGTCACCGGGTATGCGCCATTATATAGGAAAACATCTTTGAGATGATATACGCACGAATTACACATTCTTCCTTGCAGTCTTCTCTTATAATGTAAACTCGCACCTTAAATGCGATACAACCGCGAGACCCACAACAGTCGTTCACCCAATGATCACTCTGACCCGTTTGTCTTTCACTGTTATCGTATTGTATCTTTAAGATGCATTTAATAACGGGATTCTTAATAATAACTATTACGTCCCCTTCAACTGGTAAGTTCCACCTCGTCACCTCGCGGTAAACGGAAAACTAAATTGAATAACAATAAAATATTCTTATATCTATTCATCATAATATATATTTGTGAACAACTTGCAAGCTTTGAGGTCACAAACATTCATGAAATTCGTTCAAATAGTCAAAAAATATATTTTTGTCTAGAGTTCACACTTTCCCACCGAGGAAGTGTTCTTATGCATTAACAATTGACCAACGCAACGACAGGTATAGTAATGAAATATCACAGATCTCCTCTTTGGACAGTAATGGGCTTCTAACACGATTCAATATAATACCCGATATATTTATTTAGTTTGTACCAATTGACTCCCCATCTCGACCTTTAGCCTTTAGAAACCCCTTTACGTACAAAGAAACTCCAGTAAAAAACTAGAATTGCGTGAAATTTACATCATAAAAAAATAATCGAAAACATTAAGAAATCACTTATTTCACTAAGAAAAGAAAGTAATTGTTCATTTACTTTGCAATGAATAAAAAGACTAATGTTTCTATGTTAAATGCACATTGTATATACATATGTATTTTCTTTTCTGTGAGATTAATACAATCGATTTGTAATTGCATTCCAAACCCAGCTTAGCCAGACCGAGCCGTCCAACCGACTAACGAATCTAGGTATAATAATACTCAAGGTCTAATAATCAATAAAAATATATAACCATGAAATCTCGACCAGAATGTCATCGACGTCATATTACATAAGAAAAATATTCACAATTTTATCTGGCAATACAGATTGTTTTAAAAGTATATCAAAAGCATTTTTAATTTTCTTATACTAAGTTGTCCCGCACATTTTCACTGGATAAGATCATCATTAACAATAAAAATAATTTATATAAAATATCAGATTTTATATCTGCCCTTTGAATTCCACCCCCTTATAATTTACTCATCTTCTATATGTTTCGTGCATTTCGTACATCATACAGACATTTAAAAACGAAAGGCACCCGGGATTACACAGGAGGGTACCCCACACCGACTACTCTAACAATTATAATGATTAAATTTAAACGTGGAAATACATTACTTCGACATTCCACCACAAACTATTTATTATCTGCTGACCACATGTTAAACATTAAATATACTATTTAATTTATAAAATACCTTCTTACTCCACACACTAAGCTTTAAAGACGCGGAAATAAATCATCTACCGTGAAAATATTAAGCATTTAATATTGGAAACACGTTGGTTAAGTATCATATACTTTAATTAAGATAACATGTAAATGCTACGTATAAATGCATTTCACATGATTAATATTAGTACCACCAACAATTTTTGAGTATTTTCTAATAAACAGTAACCTCTGGATGTGGTCAACAGTAATAAACGAACATTAAATCTAACACACTTATTAATATATTTAAAACGATCTGAAATAGAATCCACAAAGCGTTTAGCATTTTGAAAAGTTTAAACAGCATTTGCCTTTCTCCTCCAACATCAACATTCTAATCGAGAGGAGCTAAACTTTATAACGACGCTATATAAGAACATTTGCAAGTTATCAATCTCAGATCTAAAAAAAATAATCAAATCTATTATAAAGTGATAAGAAATCGCCCCATTTAAACTGATAAAAGACAATCAAATGTATAAGTACGATATCAATTTCTATATTGACGAGAATGTAACAGCTCAGACAGTTGAGAAGGATAGTGAAGCCCTAGTTTAGTGAAGGGGCTGTTAAACGTTTTACTGCTGTACCGGAGCGGCGTAGAGCAGCGGGCCGGGCGGCAGGTGAGGGTAGGGCACGCCCGCGCCTACTGTGGCCTGGTAGCCGCAAGGGCCGCCGCCACCGACGCCACCGCCGTAGAACTTACCACCTGGTAACATTATACGTATTTAAATTAACACACTGACATAATACACTATGTAGTACTATGTAAACAAAGTTTAATTTAGTATTTGATTATTACATAATATTTAAATGGTATGTTTACTATGTAAGAATGTCAAAACAATTACAACAAAAATTAAAAAATTTCAAAATCCCACTAATTTTATAATTACGAAAGTTTGTGTGTGTTATGTTTGTTAGTTCTTTTGATAAAATTTTGTATATAGGAAGCTGACGTCCAGGAATAACACATAGGCTACTTTACATCCCGGAAATCCGCGGGTAACACCGCGGGGCGCAGCTAGTAGATAAATAAAATAGAGGAGGAGACAGGAATAGATTAAGACGGTCAACGGAAGTTTTAATCTATGTATTAAACTAATTCACATACCCAGCATTTCCTGGTGATGTGGGTGCATTTGTGGATAATGTGGGGGTGTGGCGAAGTGAGGCGGCGGCGACCCGTACGACGATCCAGAACCGGCGGATTTGTTGCCAACTGAATTTGTATTACGGTATTGTTGTCCTCCGTTACGAGGATCTGTACGGAATATGAGTAACCGTTAATATAATAGCTTTTTATTAAACAAAAATATTATATAATATATTAATATAATAATAGTTTTTTTATAAAAAGTCGTCAGTGATACATACGTTGTCCATATCCATTTTGATTGTTGTAGGCGTTCTGGTATCCGTTGTTGTAGCCGCCTTGGTAACTTCCCATTGAATCGAATACGTTTGGACTTGGGAAGGGTACTGTCTTTTGGTAAGTGTTCTGTCTGTACCCTTGGTTGTTTTGGTTCTGATTAGAAAACCTCGGAGCTTGTGGGTTCGGGTTGCGGTTCTGGTAACTGTTTTGGTTATCTTCGGGAGTTGTCATCGCCATTTTGTTGTTCCACTGGTTATTCTTCTGACGGGGTGAACTGGCTCCGCTGTTATTTTCCTTGCGTTGCTGCCAGCGATTGCGACCTATGCCAATAATTTAAAAGAATATAAATGTCAAATTTATATTAACAAAACATAAATAAAATTCTTAATTCATGAATACAACTAGAATAATTTTTGTAGCAGCATACTTGAGCTATTGTTGTTGTTTCTTGCCATATCACTCAATTTTGCGGGAGGATTTTGACCCGTTTCACGTAAAACAGCAACCAGAGCTCGAGCTTGACGGGCGTCGCCGCTGGTGAAGTATGTGTAAGCTGTTCCCGATTGTTGACATCTGCCAGTACGACCTAAAAGAAATAAATATGGTAAGTAATGTCGAAGTATGAGTGCTACCACACAGTGACGGCAGGTACTCACCAATCCTATGAATGTAATCCTCTGAAGTGTTGGGGTAATCATAGTTAACAACAAACTTGACATCTTCAACGTCCAGCCCACGAGCGGCAACATCTGTCGCGATAAGTATTGTGGTAGATCCGTTACGGAACTCCGTTAAAACTGCGTCTCGCTCTGGTTGTGACTTGTCGCCGTGAATAGCCAAAGCCTTGTGGCCATTGCGGCGAACTGCGTGCGCAATATCATCCACCTTAAAAAAATCTTTCGTCAATTTTGATTCCTACATAATTAATAGGTACGTATTAATGTCCATTAATTTGTTACCTTTTTCTTTGTTTCAACAAATACGATGACTTTGTTATCTTTCTCTGATGATATCTCTTTTAAAAGGTTTATGAGTTTGCTTTCCTTTTCGTGCTCTTCGCACACTTCAATGATCTGTTTGATATTGTTATTGGCGGAAAGATTCAATGATCCAATATTGACTTTGATGTAATCAGTCAGGAAGTCCTCGGCTAGAGCCTGAATCTCTTTTGGCCAAGTGGCAGACCACATCAATACTTGACGGTCTGGACGGATTTGTTCAATAATTTTACGGATCTGGGGTTCGAAACCCATATCTAACATTCTATCTGCTTCATCCAACACCAAGTATGTGCATCGCCGCAGGTTGGTAGTTCCACGCTCCAAGAAATCGATCAGCCGCCCAGGTGTCGCTATAACAATCTCCACTCCTTTTTCTAAGTCTCTGGCTTGAGGCCCTTTAGGAGAGCCACCAAACAAACATGTGTTTCTTATGCAACCGCGGGCGCTGTACGCCTGAGCAACTGACTGAATTTGTTGGGCCAATTCTCTAGTAGGAGCCAAAATCAGAGCAATAGGTCCATCACCTCGCTGGATCCTGGGTTGATGAACAATATGCACCGCCGCTGGGAGCATATAAGCTAGAGTTTTGCCAGATCCAGTGGATGCAATACCAACCATATCACGACCAGATAGAGCAATCGGCCACCCTTGTGCTTGAATACCAGTAGGTTCTTCCCATCCTTGTTCTCTGATGGTTGTCATAATGTGATCAGGGAAATTGCCTTCATCAAATATTTGGTTAGGACGAGGAACATTATTGCCACTAACTGTTATCTCTTTGGCTGCACGGAAAATTTGGACTTCATCATCAGTTCTGGCCTCAACATTAGAATGAGGTTTGTAAAAGTTTTTCTGAATGGTATCCAGATTCGACATATCCCATTCAGGTTTAGTCAATGCTTCACCTGGGTGTTTAGCTTTACGACTCTGCATCTTCCTGTCAGAAAACTCATTGGTTGGAGACACGGAACTGTTGCTGTAAATCTTTTTAGGAACAAATGTTTGTTGGCCATTATTGTTTCCGTTAGGGTTGTTATAGTTTTTGGGTCCATAATTCTTTTGGAAGTTCTGTTGTTTAGGTCCTCCAAAATCGTTCTTTCCATTATAGAACTGCATATTACCTCCAGACTTATCCCCTTCATAATCTTTCTTTTGCAATTGGTTGTTGTAATTATTTCTTGGCCTGTAATCTTTTGGTCCACCAAAATCATTTTGGTTATCATTTTTGATGCCATTGAAGTCATTTCTCATTCCATTAAAATCATTTCTGGGTCTGAAGTTCTTATTACCCATACCATTTCTGGGAGCAAAATTTTTTGGACCACCAAAATCATGCAGCCCATTATTATAGAAGGGGATTTTACCAAATTGTTCATTCCGGTCTAGTCGTTGTCTAAAACTGGAAGTAATTATTCATATAGCAACCTGAGTAACTGAGCATGACATTTAAGTTTTAATGCAAAATAGTTTTCAACTGATTAATGTTACTGACAACAAAGTTTGAAATTTCAACCATTTTTAAAAGGACGAGCTCTCAATTTTATTAATATTCTGCTGTAAATAATGAATATTTTAATACATACCATTTTACTGCAACCGACAACTTTATATCCCACCTTTACATTTATCATTATGATTTTAAGTGTAATATAAAAATAGTATATGACCTGGTGTGTTCACTGGGCTGCACTAATATAATCTTGGGTCAATAGTGATGGTATTTCATTTACCATTAATACTTTAAGATTGCTTATTAGCAATGTGAAGTACATTAATATATTTAAAATGAAAAAAACGTTAAACACCAAATAATTTAACAGTTATGCACAATAATTTACAAAAATGAATTAGAATAATTTAGAAAGCACAATTCAAGTGTGTGTTATGTAAACAGGCAATTATATGCCAGTTATATGATTGTAAATAAACAGCAGATGAAGTGTCTTAAGATTCAGAACAGAATCCTTTATAATTGGCTCCAAGATTAAAATTATATTATATATTTACATCACTTATTTGTCATATGAGTTTTTTTTAATAATAACTCAATTTTCGACATACTTTCGCTTTTTAAAAATTTTTTAGGGTGTAAATTGTGTGTAATTAATTATTACTTTTCATAAACTTGTATTATCGTTTATCTGTCTAATAAAACAGTTAAATGTGTAAAAAGTTTTAAATTTCATTTAGGCAGATCATTTCTTTTATTAAATAATGATGATAAATATAAAACCATGATATATTTAGGCAGTACTAAACGAAGCATAAAAATAATCATTCTATATAAGCAGAATATTTTCCTAATAATCAAAAAATATTTAACTTCTAACCATATTTTGATACAGATAATTTTAACCACAACATATTATTTCAATTGTAAAGTTACGTCACATATAAGCGACTTCAATAAAATTAAATTTCTTTATATATAAAAGAGAAAAGGTGTGTCAAATAAAAAAACAAACTGATTAAGAAAGATTGATATGGGAGAAAACGAGAGCTTTAAAATTAAGATTTTTTCAAGAAAAACTCAAATTTCTTTGTATTAAAATCGAAGTATTGATTAATAGGAAGCGGTGAGTATTGATTTTGGCTAAGTTGCGTCCATTCACAGCTGTGCGAAATGCATAGCACACAAAATGGCCGCCAAACCTATTCCGACCCGATGGTTGTAATAAGTCCAATACTTGATCAATAACATATCTCATAAGTATTCTAATAAATCTAATACTTACATAGGGTGCTGGTTATGAAAGCTGTTGTACTGCATTTTTCTGTTTAAGCTTTTTCGTTGTCTAGCACCTACGTGGTCGAGATTCGTGAACGCTTGAGTGGGTATCTGGAACACGCGATTTTCGAAATTTTCTTATTTATTTATATTTAAAACTAAGGAAAACATTTATTTCTGCTTAAGGGTAAAACAAACTCACCTCTCTATTGAGAGACTATAACAAATTTGCTATTTTTCATTCACTTGTGACGACCTTACAGACCCGGCGAACGAACAACTCGATAATGGAAATATAATGGCCGACGGAACCGGATAAAAGATTAAATCAGTGTTGCCCTATGCAAATATTTCGTAACGCTGAAAATTTTCAGACCAATTCATGGATTTTTTATTTAAATAAAATATTTAATTGCAAAACTTTTAAAATCAGTGCATCTCTATATCTTTAGTTTGATTTCTAATATATGTTTATTTAAACATGAATTTTCGTACCATATCAAGAGCATATATCATATTAACATGATACATTTATGATGACCTTTTCTCAATATTCTTGTAGGTTTGCATCCATAATGCCTAAAATATATAAGAATTTAAAAAAATCTTTTTAAAGCACCTGCAACAAATATTTCACATTTATAATCACAAAGTCTAATGCGCATCATCTTTGTTTTTTTAAAATCCCAATTACTTTCGTAAGTTATAACTCATATGTTTGTGCTAGCAGTAAGTAGAAGTACATGTTTAATATATTAGCTGGTACATACCAGGTTTAAACAGAAACAGAACATTTACGTTTAACATTTCTGTTTAATACAGTAAGGACAGTCGATCTTGCAGAAGGATGATATATAAATATAATATAATTATCTTATTTTATTATATTTATACAGGGTGACTGGTGAATTACTATCAATATTTAAGGAGAATAGTACATGATTCTCATTCGAATTGTGTAAAAAAAATAGGTACTTAATTTTTGACCAAATTTCCGAATAAATAAATAAAGTGTGGACACGTTTCAAGTGTGTGTGTGTGTGTGTGTGTGTATACCTAATCTGTAGGGTGTTCACACGATGCGTAATTAATTACACAACTTTTGGTTAACTTTACTTAGAAGTTTATTAATATTTATGTTATATTAATTTTTATTTTGTCATATATGATCGTCAAATATCACGTCCTCAAGTATCGATAGTAATTCACCAGTCACCCTGTATTTATTGAACTCATTTAAGTACTTGTCGTCATTTTAATACATGCTAGAAGTATATACCGCTTAAAAAAATACATTTACCACGACAAATAAGTTGCATGGCTACAATTTTTTTTATATCTCTGATCCCTACTAATATTATAAATGCGAAAATAACTCTGTCTGTCTGTCTGTTACGCTTTCACTCCTAAACCACTGAACTGATTTTAATGAAATTTTGTACAGGGATAGAGTTGACCTTGAGAAAGAACATACGATAGTTTTTATTCCAGACTTTTGAAAGGTTCTCTTTTAAACGCGATATATCCGAACTCCACGCGGGCGAAGCTGCGGGCGGAAAGCTAGTTAATTATAAATAAGGTTTATAAATTCCAAAAAATGTAAATATATATAAAAATTAGCAAAATATCTATGTGTATATTGAAACCATGTTTTGGAGATGTAACTATGCGATTTTATTATATTACGGTCATCACTGTTGCCGTAAAGTTCAAATTAATCAAAATGTCGGGAATATGAAATGATAATATAAGAGCATCTTGTTGTTATATCCGAAAAACATAATTGAATTTCATATGTGAAAATCTTAGATATCTTAAATAGGAGAATATTGCTATTGTCGGTTTTTTTCCTATATTAGATATCTAAGACATTTAAGTTTTTTCCAATCTCATACGAGTTTAGGCCACCAAAATGCTTTTTGGAAAAACTTTATTCAGCCTGGATAAATTGATATGTTTCACCCTTATAAAATTTGTAGCCACTGAACAAGATTTTTCTTTTAAATAAAAAAAGGTAAATAATCGGTAATTATTCCAAACTGTCATTCTGTTCTTCCGAAGATATTCCGTCTTTCACAGTTACAATCGAAATTTCATCGCAGTCGTCGAATAAGAATCAAATGTCAATACTTGTGACTTGCGCACAAATTAATGTTTTTAATAAGTGCCCGAAAATGAGACGATAATTTAAAAATGTTATTAAAATAAAAGATCATGTTATATTCTATACTAAAATAGATTTAACAAATTAAAGTGTTATTCAGTTATTTAGTTCATCATATAATATTTACATTTTTGGTATTTATTTACCTGCTGGAACTTGGAGGTATCACCGATTTAAATTGGTTTTTGAGGTAATGAATAGTGGAATTTGGATTTTTATTTATTAATTTTAGATAATCATTTTTACTAATAAATTTAACCGACAATTAAATACATCTTATTAATATTATAATTTTTTTTATAATATAAACTTATTAAATATAAAATTATCTTAGACATTTTGTGATCTTTACCAAATGGGCATTTCAGTGATTCATAATTAGTGTTATATTTTATTGTGTATAATATTGCCTAATATTTCAAACTTTATTTTACATATTAATGAATCTTATTTAAGTTTATTGACATATATTTTAATGTGTTTGTATAATGTTGTAGTTTTAAATTACAACAATGGATTCTATTGAGGATGTAGCTTTAAAAGATGCTGTCTCAGACCATCTGTATCCAGCTTTGTTCCAGTGTTTCACAATTATTATATGCGGGTAAGAATTATTTCTGAATTAGAAGAATACTTAACATTTGAGAAGAGAATGAATTATTCATAATAATGGTTTTTTTAAGGTACATTGCTGGAAGACTCAATGTCGTTTCAAAAGTTGAATCTAAGGGTATTGCAACATTTGTTGGTACTTTTGCTTTACCATCACTTATTTTCCTATCATTAGCCAGATTGAATTTCACTATGGTTAACTGGACATTTCTACTAGCAATACTTGTATCAAAAGGACTTGTATTCTTCTTTGTGATTATAGTGACTGCGGTTGTTTCAAAACCTATGAATTTAGGACAGGCTGGTATATTTGCAGTATTCTGCACACAGAGTAATGATTTTGCTCTAGGATACCCCATAAGTAAGTTGTTGAACTCGGATTCCTTGCCTTGCTTTGTTGATGATGCTATTGAATTAATTCTTTTTTAGTCAATGCGATATATGAAAAGACACATCCAGAGTATGCTCTATACCTGTACCTGATGGCACCAATATCCCTTGCCATTCTTAACCCAATTGCTTTTGTGTTGATGGAAATATCTAAGCAAAGAGAGAACCCGCAAGCATTAGATAATGAACCAATGGGGTATCAAAAGTTCAAGATGGTGGTACAAATAGTAAAAGGAATTATATTCAACCCAGTCCTGTCTATGACAATTTTAGGCATTATTGGTAATATAGCTTTTAAACACCAAATCTCTATATACATAGAAGGTTTATTAGATGTAAGTTTAACCTTCACTTTACTAATTTTTATAATAGTTAATAAGCTAGTAAATCACTTCAGCTTATTCCTTGCTGTATAATCTTTATTTGCTATTACATTCTAATCTTCTTATTAACTTTTAATAACCTAATTTATAATAATTTTATATTTAATGAGTGCCAGTGATAAATTGATAAACACTGAGACCAAAAATGAGAAATTTTGCATGGTTTTATTTGACTTTCTACTAAAGATTTTTTGACATATATTACATTGTTATGTTATTACAGGTATTTGGTCAGTCTTTCTCAGCGGCAGCCCTATTTCTGTTGGGTTTGCGTATGGTGGGCCAAATAACTCGACTAAGAGGACCAGCTTTGCTTCTGCCATGTGTCTTGATTATGGTTAAATTGTAAGTTCATTTTTTAATAAAGAAATAACGATATCTGTAATTGCAGCAATTATCTCTATATTATATTATTAAGTATTATTTTTAATTATTATTATTAATTGTTTCTATTCTACTATTAGATATATGTATATGTAAGTAATTATCTTCTACATTAGATAATCCAATTTGAATGGAGTTTTCTCATTTAGAAATATACATGTATATTGCAGTGAAAGTTTATTTATGTATTGTATTCATTTATATTGAATTTATAATTATACATATATATTATGTCCAATGTGATTATTATACTATATTTTTTGAAAATAACTAATGTATTTGTTAACAGGATCATCTTGCCAGTGGTAATGCGTGAATGTGTTAGTATGTTTGATGCCGGTGTAAACCAAACGGAGACTCAATCACTATCAACATATGCTTTCCTCTATGGCACTATACCGACGGCACCAGCTGTTTTTGTTTTCTCAAACTTATACCATTTGGAGATTGACTTGGTGAGTTTATTCATAATTGTATTGAAAGTAGACATTCCAATATTTATATATTGTTTTTGTAAATGTCGTTTTTGGAAAATTTTTCAAGTTTTAATAAAAATTCAATTTTATAACCAGTTTAGTAGAGGCCGTCGAAAACTGGTTTTGCGAATGGAATTTTGAAAATATTGTCATTCTTATGATATGTCTTTTAATTTATTAATGAGTTATTTGTACAGTTGCTTTTGTTTTTTAAAATTATATATTTTTTATAACTGTAAAGAAATTTCCAAAAACTATTAAAAAGTTTACTGGAAACTAATTTTTAATTTTTTTTTAAATTGTCACACAGCAACATATTTTTAATGTTAAATATTCAATGATTAAATCGTATTTATGGATTAAAATGATACACACAAATATTTTACAATATCATTATGTAATGAAATCTAATTTCGAATATTTGTATTTTTTTATAAATTCTATGGCAATTTAAAGGTCAGGGTCAAAAAACAAGTTCTTTTACAATATTTTTTCTTCCAATATTTTTTAGTCTCAAACCTTAATGGGCCATATATTATGCAAAACATTTAAAAGGCAATTATCATAAAATGTATTCCGTATAATAGCATTCTATTAAAAAATTAAACCAATGTTATTTTGGAGTATTTTAAATGGATATACAGGGTGACTGGTGAATTACTATCAATATTTAAGGAGCATACTCGGTACATGATTCTCATTCGAATTATGTAAAAAAAAATAGGTACTTAATTTTTGACCAAATTTCCGTATAAATAAATAAAGTGTTGACACGTTCCAAGTGTTCCAAGTGTGGACGCGCGCGGCGGCGTGCTGATACAACAACACGCCGCCGCGCGAGAGTGTGTGTGTATGTGTATACCTAATCTGTAGGGTGTTCATACGATGCGTAATTAATTACATAACTTTTGGTTAACTGTACTTAGAAGTTTATTAATATTTATGTTATATTAATTTATTTTGTCATATATGATCGTCAAATATCACGTCCTCAAATAACGATAGTAATTCACCAGTCACCCTGTATAATAATTTAACATACTAAAATATTTGATAAATCTATCTTTTGATACATTTCGTTATAAATTTCAACAGAAACATTATTAAAAATAGAATTTTCCTAATCATAATGACAGACAAAAGAAACAATCGATTTCTAATAAATTATTGCAGAAAAAATCTTTCGCAATTCAGAATTAGAATTTTTAAAATAATTACGCCACTCAGTCATTGCTCCACGTATGAAAAAATATTTTGTCAAAAAATCGGATTACGTCACAAGTAAAATTCACTTCGAAAAATAATATGTACCTCATCAATTTTATAAAACAAAAAACATCGCCGCGTCTGTCTGTCTGTTCGCGATAAACGAAAAAACTACTGCATTGATTATATCAAACAGTTTTGACCACGCAATATCGTGACTGATGACAATTTGTTATTTCTTTTGTTTTCTTTAGTTTATTAAATCTTATTACAAATCATTTTAAACTTTTAGTCATATTTCTTTTTTGTCTCCAATTTTCTTTGTCTTAATTTACCTCTAAAAGTACTTACTCAACCAATTTTACGTAACATGGGCTATTTTATATTTTTTGTAAAGAGCTCGTGCGAAGCTTCGGCGGGTACCTAGTTGATTGTATTTCAGAGTTTAATATATGTATTTATAATATTTAATTATAGATGGCGTCATCAATGGTAATATGTACGTTCCTGTCAGCTCCGATAACATTTCTGTCCGCACAAGTGATATCTATAAACAAGGACTACGCCGACCAAATAAAGAGATTCGGCTTTGACCTCTCGATAGTATCCCTCATAGCGTCTATATGGGTCTGCATTGTGTTTACATTTACAAAGAAGTATAAGAGAATGCCACATGGATTGACATTCTGTTTGAATCTCACTCAGGTATTCTATTTTTAAAATAATATTACTTTTTTTAATGTTCCATTTTTGAATATGTTAATTTAAGATTGAAACTTTTGTCTTCTATTTATATAAATTGTTTTTATATTAAAATATATATTAATAATCATAAATAAGTCATATATAATTTATAGTAATAATATTTCAGATGTTACTAGCTGTTAGTGTTATTTGGGGTGGACCTTTAAACAACTATCCTCCGTCATGGGAAGCTACATTACAGGAGACATTACAAGTATTCAGCACATACTCTTGTCTGTTATGGACATCTATGTTGACTGTTGGACTGTTAATGCTCGAGGTAATTAATATTACAAAAAATATATATAGCAGTTTTTTTTTGTTAATGACCCAAACATATACAAGACAAACATATATTGAGAATGATATATAAAAAACATTACCATATATTTTGTTCAAAAACTATTTTCTTAAATACAACAAAGCAAAGTGTAAGCAACATCAAAATAAAGACAAACACATATTTTAAGTAGGATGTGCAAGAAATTGTAATATATGTAAAAATACTAAAATTAATTTATTATATTCATGAAAACCTGTAATGCTGAGAATAATATTAAAAAAACTCACACATTTAAATAATATCACTGAACTAATATGTTAAAAATATAACAATATATACAATTAATGTCATTGTAACTGTCTTATATACCCCCAGTATATATATTGAATTAATTTTACTATATATATATATATATATATATATGTATATTTTCTACACCCTGTATACTGTATACCAGACGCGCGGGCCGTGTTTCGTGCTCACTATAACTCCAGTACTATGTTTCGTGTCGTGGGGTGCTCCGCTGGTCATGTGTATAGCGCTCCTCTCCGCCGCTGGAGAGCGAGGGGTCTCCGGGGACGCCGCTGACGCAGTCAGATTGAGTGTACTCTTCTTTTGTATAACACGTTAGTATATTTTTTACATACAACCATATAGAACAGCTAATGTTAATACATTACAGTTGTCTATGCCTGTATCAGGTATCACTTCACTTGGTATATAGAATTTGATTTAGAATGAGACTTCGTGTGTTGTATGGGGTTGAACAATTGTTACCGACGAGCAACGCCATCTATTGGCGTAACACAACATTCTATATTTCAAAATACAATTGTGTCTTTTTCGTGGGTTTTGTACGGGTTTATATATACCTAATATTAAATGATTTATTCAGATTTCAGTTAAAACACATCCAATTGTTTTTACGTAAAAAAGAACGAAACATTCATTCAATAATTTTTGTTAGTGAAAGTAGTAAGACTGTGTTTTATAATATAGCAATGAAACTCGCTAACATCTTACTCGATATAAAACAGTGTATTCAAAATTGCAATAATTTTTAAGAACAGTAAAAATAAGTAAACCTTATTGCTAGTACTTATCTGTCTTTATATGTCTAGTTACGACTGGCTGTCTGATCCTGTACATCCGTTTCCGTCGTCGCCGCAGCCCTGTAGTGACGTCACCTCCGGACGAGTCCTCGAGCCTAGTTGACAACGCTGAGCCAGCCTCTAACACGCAGTCACTATCAAATTACGGTGATTAATACATATATTGGAAGATAAATATAAAAAATATCACTTTGAATTATGAAAGTAATTTTTATATCGTAGCAATTTTGTGTTTATATACACCAAAAGCTATGATTTCGGCTTTCTATATCTTTCATATTTATCCTGGTTAGACATAATTACATTTAAAGCTTTTTTCTCTCTCAGTTTTTTGAGACAACATTGGTTTACTCCTACAATTAATTGACTTAGTTGTAATACTAGAGTTGAGTCCGAATGATTATATAAAAGTAATAGATAAACGTGTAATCCTAATGGATATTTTGCATTTTTTCCCATGCTGCAAGAATTAGAAGATCCAGGTACATTTTATTGTAAAACAAATAATAAATTATAATGAAGTAAAATTATACAATTAAATAATGTTACCATATGTATTAAATGTTTACACAGGTTGTTACGGCACTATAACAACAACGCCGTCTCCGAATAGGAACAGTAATGGTAACTGTTGCTCCAACGATCCCAACTGTGGGAACGGAATACTCACGAACAGCGCTGACATTGAAGACATCGCTAATAATGATAGGTATTGTAAACAATATATGTGGAATAACTCACATTATACATAACATTAACATTCTATACTTATTAGAGCAATAACAAAAAGAATGTTAGATATGAATGTGATTCGAGGTAGACCTAAGAAAAGATGGATGGATTGCGTAAGGATGACATGGCTAAGAAAGGGGTAACCGATAAGATGATGATAAAGTGGGACCAGGGCAGGGAAAAGAAGAATTATTAAGAGCAATAATTTTATTGAATACTCGATAGTTGTTTAAATTATAGCTTAAAATTACTCAGGCTATCATAATCTAGCTTAAGTGATCGTTTTAAGTTTACCAAACATTAACCACCTTAAAGATTAATAGTATCAATTTATGCTATTTGCTACTCTATACCTATACTAGCCCGCAGCTTCACCCGCGTGGAGTTCGGTTATATCGCGTTTCCAAGAGAACCTTTCAAAATTCTGGGATAAAAACTATCCTATGTTCTTTCTCGAGGTCAACTCTATCTCTGTACCAAATTTCATTAAAATCAGTTCAGTGGTTTAGGCGTGAAAGCATAAAGGACAGAACGACAAAGTTACTTTCGCATTTATAATATTACTAGGGATTACAGAGTTTAAAATTGTTTCAAATTCACAAATATTAACTATGCTATCAATTATGTTATCGAGATATAACAAATGCTAAACTTTTTATGGAAATGTGTCCGTGAATAAGAATAATAATTACAAGTAAATTATCCTAAATCATATTTTTAGTACATTATACTCATATGTATATTTTTAAATTTCAGGGAATGTTTGTGTCCTTCATCGGAGCATCAATGTAACCCCGACGGCGCCCCCTGTCCCTACTTGACCCGCCTGGAGCGTGCGGCCGACTCGCTCGGGCTCCTACCACTGGAACAGACTCGAGGTCGCGGCGGGCAGATGCTCAAACACACCGTACTCATCATAGCGTACAGTCTCATGATGTTTCTGGTGAGTTCGGAATATTATGGTAAGAATATTTTGGCGCCCACTTGAAGAAATCAAAATCGAGTATTGATTTTTTTTCTGAACCAATGTGAACACTGAATGTGTATTGAGAATCCTATATTCCATCTACCATCTTCCATCATTCCTTTAGCGTGACCCAGAGCAAACGACGTGGACGTAGAAAGTTATGTAGCTCCTATTTTTTTATTTTTTCATTTATAAGTATCCTACCTCCACTAATCGCCCCCCAAAATTTGGCGACCTGGGCCGTCGCCCCATAGCCCCCCCCCCCCCCCTAACGCCGGCACTGATGAGTTGCCATAGCTGTGTCATCGATGATTGTATTTGTAATGAATACTATATAAATAAGGAATGAAACTAAAATGCAAAATTGGAAGGCTTGATTTATTATTGATATTCCAGTCCTATTCCAATCAAAACGAAACAAAAAGTATTTTTATAATGATCACTTTCAAAATGGTAATATTCAGAAAATAATCATAATACATACTATCTTTTTGTGGGCGAAAGGAGATTTAATTATATTTTCTTGCAGGGTCTGACTTATACGGCATGGAAGATCATGCGAAAGAACCAGGCCGGTGTGTTTATAGAAATAGAGTTCTTGGACACAACAGCCAGTAACGGACAGGCTTTGATAATGTTTATACTTTTTGGATTGGACCCAGAGGAAATCATCATACCAGCTATCAGATTCTTCAAAAAGAAGTGGTAAATATAATAAATATAAGAATTATATGAGAAATAAAATATTCATAGTATTTTCTTATATCAATAGTCACTATTGTTTAGTTTGATATTCAAATTTTTTTTAATTGTAGGCATGGAGAAGATACTGTTGTTCTGCCGCATATAGATGATTTGAGTTTCGAAACGAAGCACGTATGTGACCAATTCATAACACATCATTTAGAGAGGTGCAAGGAAGCTATTGCTAAAGACACCAGGTAATTTATGTACTCCTGTAAATAACATTAAAATAAACAATATTATTACAGCATTTGAAGGAGCTTATGTGTTTGTGGATGGTATTGCTAATATAGAGTAATACATAAATATTACTACTCAAATAAAATACTGTTATAGTTATCGTCACCAAAACTATAATAAAAAAAATGTACAAAAATCCACAATTTAATACGATCCTCTCAATTCAACACATCTCACGTTGAATCACACACAATAATTGATGTAACTTATACTAATTTCAAATATCACCCTCAAATATCTCTAAACACGATAGTGATCATTATTAATAATAATTAATAATAAACATTTATTGGTTATTGGTTAAAAGATTACACCCCTACAAAACAAATAACAAACAAAATAAAAACAGAGTAACACTTATCCTATATATACAAAAAAGGAAAATAAAATATCATAACAACTACAACTACAACAGGACAAATATTAAGTTAAAAATTAATAACAATAATAATAAGCGTGCAGCAGTGTAATTTAACCAAAAGGAGAACCACTCAGTAAAAAATAGAAGCAATGTTGCTTCTACAGTGATTTTCAGTAATCTTCCAATGTTGCGGCACTGACAATTACATAAAATTAATGAAAACTCAATCAATTTATACAGCTGAAGTTACTTAAAACCTCCTTTTATTACATTCTCTCATCGATATTTATCGCATTAATGCTCTGTTTCTATCAATAGATGGCGCATGCGTACATATCGCAATGTGTTCCGCGGCTCGTGCCTCGTTCGTTGGCTGATGGAGTGCGGTCTAGCGTCAGATGAACATGAGGCTGTTCAATACGCGAGACATCTATTGGACGGACGACTCATACAGCATGTGCACAACAAACATCACTTCACTAACTCACCACTGCTATATATGTTCAGATAGACTTACATACATAATATGTTATATATTGGAATCTTATGGACGTAAATTAACATTGATTTATATATTTTTTCTATTTATATCGTTTAATCATTGATGGAGATTACATATTTGGGACTTTATACACTTGTCTGTAACTTCAGACATTTTCGACGAGTGTTTTCACTGTATCAAAAGAAAATTTGTATGGATTCATCAAATGTTATAGGTAGATTTTTAAACAAGTTTCTGTACTCCGTAACAGTTTCATTTGTCTAATAGAGGTTTATTAAAGTTAGTGAGGGTAGAGGGTAATTTGTCCAGTTCAAATATTCCTAGAAGTAGTATAAAGATTTTCTGATCAAATATTTGAACAGTGACAGTTTTTAGTATTGGGGTTGTTATTTGGTTTAAGAGTATGCTTTATACAATATGTAGAATTAGATTAGACTCTTTAACATTATATTATAAAAGGTATTATTTTTGCTTAAGCTTGCCTTCTTGTTTACAATGTATTTATGAACATATTGCTGCCTGTAGTTACTTATAGCTTGAAAATGTATATTTTGTAGAAGTCTGTAGCCTTTATTATCTGCCACTATTGCAATTTCATAATTTCTTAATTAGATTAATTATTTATATGAAGTACTGCTTAATAGACATACAGTATGTATGAAGATAAATATATAATTTAACATTTATTTGAACAAAATAGAACAATAGACTGTCAAATAGGAATTATTTGTAAATCTTATTACAGACTGTGTATTTTTATTACGTTAATATATAATTTAGGTGTTATATAGATTAACACAAATTAAATAATACAATCTTTAATTATAAACTTCACCTTGTTTTTCCTTACAAAAGTGATTTAAGACATATCATGACATTGTAACATCTATATTTCACTTTCTTTTCATGTAGTTCAAAATCTTTAAGACTAGATATTTAATCTGAGTTTGATTAAAGCTATATTCATCATATAAAAACATAGACCATTGATGAACAACAATAATGTTGCTTTTATTTTATTTGCTATTTATGTCATAGCTCCCATACCAATAAAAAAAATTACATCTTTTGTCTCTGATTAGATCTAATAAACTGTAAGCCATAATCCGAAAGTGCATAAAAACTTTTTATTACAAATTAATTATTATCTATTTTAATAAAGTATTTCGGAGATTTATTCAATATTTAATAGTTAAAAGTTTCATCAAAGTTGCTTTTAACAGACTATATTTAATAAGTTCAGCTCTCTTTGAAACCAAAGGTATATTTTTTAGTATAAATAAATATACTTTTAAGTTACTTTTTCTCACAATTTATAAGTGTCACTTCTCCTGCAAAATAAAAATAGTATCACCAACTAGCAAATTTGTTATTTAAATTAATTTATGTGATATGAAATGGCTGTTTGCTTTAAGCTTAGATTGTTTGAAATATTATATTTTAGGTAATTTATCATATAATCATATATGTCTATATACCTGTATCACAAAATATATTTTAAATATCATT
The DNA here is from genome assembly GCA_916720795.1 of Danaus chrysippus. Taxonomy (NCBI): domain Eukaryota; kingdom Metazoa; phylum Arthropoda; class Insecta; order Lepidoptera; family Nymphalidae; genus Danaus; species Danaus chrysippus. Next base: position 5,297,852 of record CAKASE010000046.1, on the reverse strand, counting down.
GTTATTGTATTCTATATATAAATATAGTTCTATTTTAGAATAGAAGAATATACAATGTTGCAAATTATATAACTGGTTTCATTTATGATTTCTTTACCATACTAAAAATATTTATGAAATTTTCATATACAGAGTGTACATTACTTATAAATGGTGGTGTAATTAATTAATTATAAAAAATATATATTTAAATCAAAGAAGTTAATGCTGTATATAGTTTATTCTTCATCTTCTTGTTCATCTTCATCGCCTTCATCCTGTTCTGGCGTCACCCACCAGGTAAGTAATCCTAATCCCGGTTCATTAATTCCACCAATTAGTCTATATGGTGCCACGGCTTGAGTGGGACGTTCAGATCCTGGTGGACCACTCGGCAAACTTTCTTCAAAGACCTCACTTGTTACTCTAAACCTAATAGATTCACCTAAAACATATATATTTTAGATACAAGAGTTTCTACTTCTTTCATTTTGATACAATATAGTACAGAAATAGTTTTGTAATACCTGAATCCATGAATAAATCATGTTTTTCTCCATCCTCTTTGGGATATTCCCACACCCAAGCTTGATCTGTTTCATCAAACCTAGATGGATGTTGTAGTGCATTCACAGGTATTAAAATATCATCAAAAAAGCCCATTGTAACTGAAAATTTTGAAATTAAATTAAGCAAATTATCTCGAACAAAATACACTAAGTAATATACATTTGCAACCTACCATGCACTCCATCTCGACTACAACTTCTTATTTTTCCTACAAGTATTTCCTCAACAAGTGGACGAAATACAATATACCTAAATATCACTTCAGTGTGTGACGATCCGTCACCAGGAAATATGTATGAGTGACCGATATTGGTTATATCAAATAATGCTATACAGAGGCCCACGTTTAAAACGACCTGAAATAATTAAAAATATTCGTGAAAATTATTTTTTGTTTTCACTAGCGTTGTACATTAAATAAGAAATGAAAGGAAAGTTTTGAAATATAACTCTATGTCAAGCGCACAATATAGAAATATTCTTTAATAAAAGAACAACAACAGCATTTTGTAAACACAGGTTAGAATACCTTATTAGCAAGTTTTCTATTTAATAAAGTTGTTATTGACTCTGTAAGACTTTGGTGAAAGTGTTCAGGTGTAACTCTTAACACATCTTTCATTTCTGACAGTACAAACATTGTGTATAAATATATTTTTGTAATTTTAATATTTTAAAAAACATAAACATTGCCGCTGATCAAATGTTAACTGACAATGACGTCTGTCTTTCCTAATCACAGCGTGATAACAGACCAAGATATAAGTTTGAATAGTTATTGTGAAAGTAACATTTTTGTTTTCTTGTGTTTTAATTTAAGGCTTTAATAAAATGTTTTAAATTTTAATATCATTATTTTTTACAATAAATCAAACAGTAAACTAAAAAACAAACAGCTTTTATTTATGTTCAAATAATAATCTCAACATAATTATATAAGTCTAAAACTGTTCATTGTTTCATTTAATCTTTAACACCTTAACTTATATGACAATACATAATTCGTTATTGGTTTTCTAAAGTTAATATCTTGGTAACGATATTTTTTATGATAATGCTGCTTATAAAAAATAAAAAACTTATTTGCAGTTGTCACTAGTCATACCATAGGTATAGCAGCCATCTTACTTATAACTGAGTATCAACCATCAACCAGAGCTATCTATCAATGTCTTGATAATTATTGTTTATTATAATGTAAAAACATAACAAAGAAATATTGTGATTGCTAGGTTCTCAATTAATGTTTGTTTTGTGAGCTGCTCTGTAATTAACAGCAACAGAGACTATCATTAGAATTTTTTTTCAATATGTACGTTTTTGTTTTTCAACAAGTATAATTTAAAAATAAACCTCGTCTTGATTATTCCTAATACAATAGAGAGTGTCACTGAGATAGCAAATATGACAGGTACATATATACCACTGGAAAATAAAAATGCTCTTACATAAAATAGATCGATGAGTTCTTTTCTTTGGCAGGAAGAAGAGATAGATCACGATCTCCGATGAGAGGAGATAATCCTATGCGTCGGAGAGAAAATAAAAATGGGGACCAAAAAGCTACTGAAGGCATATCGAATGTTATAAATCCTATGATGATGGCAAATATGTACCCTCAAGGTGATAAATAGCATGTGAATAATACACATTAGTCAGTCATATTTCTCTTTCTGGCACCTTGTAATCATTACTTCAATAATAATTAATATTATTGCTTAAAAACTAGATCTTTTTCAATAATTTCTTTTTGTAATGTCTTTTAGTCGATGAACTAAAATATTGAAGTCTTGTTGCTATTTAACTTCAAAAAATTGCTATTGTGATAAGGCAATGAATATGGAACATGCATAGTATTTTAGAAGAGAAAAATATCTTCACAAAATATTTTTGAATTTGCTCATGGTTATGAAATCCTACAAATAATTGATTTTTTTTTATCTTGATTCATTACTTCTTCACAAAATATTTCTTTACTATTTCATAGAAACTAAAACATATTTTAAACTCTCAGTTTTTGTTTTCACGCGACAAAGGCTCCATTTTGATTAAGTTACATTCTTATAAATGTGGTTTTCCATACTTTATACATATCAGTCAACTTTTTATTCTCTATCTTAGAATATAAATTTTTAACTGAATTTAAAGTAGAATAAATGAAATGAAAACTATTAGCCCAAGTAGGATTTGAACATGCAACTATACATATATTGCTTCACTTGCTTTAATTATTAATTTACAATATTATTGTATTTAACTAGGAAATATGATGATGGGTGGCATGTTTAACATGATGATGCCCAATCCAATGATGGCTGGAGGGATGATGCCTTCTAGCGGAATGGAAATGATGCAGAGCACTGGTATGGAGATTATTTCACAACCACCAATAGAAATTACCGCTATGGGAACACAACCTTTAGCTGCTCCGTCTTTAACACCTTCAATGGAAATGGGTATGATGGGTGGTGTGATGATGGATCCATCCATTATGGGTATGTTTCCAAATATGGGTAATGAAATCGTGCCAGAGAAGAAGGAAATTGTCCTTAAACATAGTAAGCTATTAGCACCAGCCCCAGGAACGCCACAACCTCCTCGAAGGACCAGACCTCCGGGATGTCGTACAATCTTTGTTGGTGGTTTACCAGAAAAAATAAGAGAGAATGCTGTAAGAGAAATATTTGAGCGTTATGGAAGAATACAGATATTAAGGTTGTCCAAGAAAAACTTTTGTCACATACGCTTTGATAGAGAGAGTTGTGTGGATGCAGCTATGGTGATATCGGGGTATAGGATTAAAGTTTTGAACAAGGAAGGCGATAAGGAAGAAGAGGATAATAATGCATCAAGTGGCTGGCTTCATGTTGATTACGCTTTGGTAAGAATCCTACTAATATTATAATTGCGAAAGTTTATGAGTGTGTGTGTATGTTTGTTACTTCTTCACGCTGAAATGGCTGAACTGATTTTAATAACATTTTGTATATAGGAAGCTGACGTCCAGGAATAACACAGGCTACTTTACATCCCGAAAAATGTTCGACTTTTCTTCATATAAGCGAAAAACCATATTTACTTACTCGAGAACTCAACTCCTAGCCAAAACGACATTATGGCTATGTACCTTTTATCGGTCTATGTAGGCAGGATCGACAACCAATAAGCATTCCTTTTGTTAAAAAAAAAATAGTTATGATAGACAATATCTATAGACAACAGTTTCTTTCTGTAGTTAATTTGTTAAATACTGCCAAACTATTCATGTTAACATAATTCTTAATTTTTAATAACATATCTGTTGTTTTGTAGTTGTTGGGTATTCCCCCTTTGTGGGTTTTTTTTCTATATTACTAATGCCGAAATTAACGCGGACGAAGTCGCGGGCAAATCTAGTATTCTTATAATATATAAATTACATGCCTATATTGCTATGGCTATACCTCTATTCCTTTTTCACCCTGTGACTACATGGCTTGCTTATCATTTTATTTATTAAAATTATTAATTTCTTTAGTTGGGTATAACCTTTGAGGACTCTTATACATATTTTATCAAATACTTGTTGATTCTCTGTAGAAATTTGTTAATATAGCCATATTGGAATTAAAACAGCAATATATATTGTTTATTGTGTTTATAATTTAGTACTATATATTGAGACTATAATACGTGATAGAAATTCTTAGAACGGAAAAATTATGTTTATAATCAAATTTTTTTCAGAGTAGGGATGATCAGAATGAATATGAAAGACGTCAGCGTCTAGCGCTGCGTGTTCAACAACAACAAATGCAACAGATGTCGGCACAACACGAGGCTTTGAGTAACAGGAACGCTACGTACAGAAGGTCCCCTTCACCAGTCAGAATACAACCCTTCTCAGCGACAGCCATCGTACAGTTGACAGAGAAAATTAAAAGTGAAGAACATTTCGCTACCACACTTCCTGTACGTTATGAAATTTATATAGTTCTTTTCATAGTCTAGTGACAAAAATAATGTTTTAGAAAACTTCCAAACTAAGTTCCTCAACAAATTAGGTGAAATTGACATCAATTCTGATGTCTTTCTGAAAGAAGTTCTGAATAAATTCCTAAACTAATTGTTTATAATTAAATATTTTTTTGCAGACTTTGATATCGTGGCTGGAACGTGGGGAATGTTCTAAAAAGAGCGCCAATCAATTCTATTCTATGATCCAAGCTACAAATTCTCACATTAGACGACTTTTCAATGAAAAAATGCAGGCTGAAGAGGAACTACAGGAATGCAAAGAGAGAGTGAAAAATAATATACAGAATGTGATCGATCAACGTGAGTACCTTGTCTTAATATTGATATTTTGGTCATTATCATGTACCGATGTGGATGATACTCATTAATGTCTAGTCAGAGCTCTTATCTCTGAGGTAAGATCGTAAAGGGGATGCCAATGGCGTAAGTTATAGTTTTTGTATTTCACCATTTTCCGAACTGATCTCCAGTTGAAATGTCATTATTGTCGTTTTAATATAACACAAAATGGTTAAAAACAAAAACTCCATCTGGGAATATTAAATACCACAAATAATCTCAGACGACGTTATGAAATTATGCATAAAGTATAATTTTGATTAAAATAAAAGCGGCGACGTTCCCCATAGCTAGTGGTCGGTCGCTCGTCGCCAGCTGCCATCAGGTTAACACTTAAAGCTTCTATATATCGAATGTTGTAAGTTGCAATGTTTTAACAAACACATGTTTGTTGATTCATTGGTCGCTCTATGGTACGTGCAGGCGTGGTGAGGTCCGAGACATCTATTATATATATAAAGGCGGGTACATAACGTAAGTCGATCTCTAAGGCTGGGTGCTCACAGTCGTGACGGTATGTTCATAACTGTATCCATGCTCTAAACATATTTTTTGTGACACTCAGTCGAACAGGTGGGGAAAGTGTTTAACGCAGCGACCCACCAGCGTGTGTGGGACCACTTCACTAAACCACAAAGGAAGAATATAGAAACGTGGCAGAAAATGACGCAGGTAACTAACGAATGGGTTCTATATTCCATAGAAATTCAGACTTTTCAGATTATCTCTGACGCTCTAGCTGACTATTGACGACTAAAACAATAGTCGACCTACGTCTATCGAGAGTTTTCATTATCATTTTGTTAAACCTAAACAATCTCTATGTATATTTTTTTTATCTACGCCCGTATACTATGACTCACTAGCTCTATAATCGACCGGTACTTGGTGATGGCAGTTTCAGGTATAAGTATGTAGCAAGTTACTAATATTTTTGTAATTGTATTTAGTTGTAACATATAACACGTTTATATCTACCATTATAGGTGGTAGTTGTAATATTAACCTTTGTATATGTATTTAGTATGCATAACTTTTGCGACACAGTCAAAACCGTTTATATTATACCAATAAATATATGATATAGAAGCATATTGCTTAAAATATATTTTAATGTTGAACACCAAAGTAAATAAGTAATAATTTCTATGATCTCAAAACTCGGTGCGTTAATCCAAAAAAAATAAGAAAAGTGGGACTCACAGAAACTTACGTCTTACTATAATCACGGAAAATTTAGGGAAAAATAATATAAATTAACTAAAAATTTTAAAAGTTTATTACCAAAAAACACTTTCTTAACCAAAATTGCTTTACATTTCTTTGGAAAGGGCGAAAATTATCATTGGAAAATTACCCGTGTAATGTTGCCATTTAAGAAACAATTAAACGGTTTTGACTGAATTAATTAAAAAAAGAAAAATTTTGCAAAGTGCAACATTTTATATTTCGTCATCACACTTGTAGGAGTTCAATACATTGAAGGAGGAGTTCAGTGAGAGGTTCTTTAATGATGATTCGGAATACAATGGCACTAGTAAGGGAAGTTACGATAGCAATAACGAAGATATCAACCAGTTAAAGGTAACATTTATACATATAATATATAATCTTGTATAGTCATAAAATAATATATGTTTTTCATTATAAAAATACTGGGAAGATCAGAGGTTTGGAAGATAAAAAAATATGAGTTATAAAAATTTATAATATGCACATTTCAGCGAGAAAATGAGAGTTTACAATTCCAATTGGAAGCGTACAAAAATGAAGTAGAAGTTATCAAGAACGACGCACAAAAAGAAATGGAGAAATTTAAAGCACAATTTATAGCCCGACAAGCATTGTTAGGGGCAATGGAAAACAAAGTATGTACCCCAAGAAATAGATTTTTAGAACCACATTTTATTTAAAATTATTATATAAAAAAAATAGGGCACATGATCTTAATAGGGATGACATACCAAAAATTATTATAGTCCAAATGTATACATACAAATTAAATATAATACCAATAATTATCAATAGAACCCGGTACGCGTGCGAAGGCTTGATTCAATTACTAGTTATAATAATAATATATTTTCACCCCAGCCTCCCCTACCGTCGTCAGTGTCGGAACAGCCCCCTCCTCCCCCTCCCCTGCCTGATGACGCGGACGACTCCCTCAAGACGGCGACCGAGGTCGCGCCAGGCGAGGCCAGGCTTATAGGAGTCATGTCAGCCTTCTTACAGGTTGGTTACATAAGAATTTAACTTCCAAAGTGTCTTGGAAACATAAATAGCGGGTTTATTCGGCTAAATTACCTATATATATCCCTACTAAAATTACAAATGCGAAAGTAACTCTGTCTGTCTGTCTGTTACGCTTTCACGCCTAAATCACTGAACTGATTTTATTGAAATTCGGTACAGAGATAGAGTTGACCTTGAGAAAGAACAGAATAGTTTTTATCCCAGACTATTGAAAGGTTCTCTTGGAAACGTTATATAACCGAACCCCAAACGGGAGAAGCTGCGGGCGGAAAGCTAGTATATATATAAGGAAACATTCACATATAACATCAAACGAATTTCAAGATTTTAACCCCTCGAAATGTCTTTATACATTCGGTTTCTACCCTCCTTTTCTTAGCGTGTGACGTATTTATAGGCCCCAAACTACTAAACGATTGTTTATTTCAAACATGTTATTGGTTCAGTATAGTCTAAATATGTTTTATTTGTAGGTACACCCACGAGGAGCGAGTCTGGACTACGTGGTGTCGTACGTACGAGCGTTATTCCCAAGTGTAACACAAGCAATAATACACCATGTATTACAGAAATACGAAGACGTGTTTCAAAAGTCAACCAGCGGGGTCGGAGCTAATATTGAGAATCGTTGGACCTTTGTAGCGTTCAATAATAAGACGTAGTATATGTACTTATGAAACTGAGGAAAATTTGACATTATTTCTTTACTGATAGTTAACATTTGAATGTCGTTTGAACAATTATTACTTGTGATATCAATACTTATAAGTATGTTTTATATGACAGGTTCCAAATTATGAGATATATATGTATATAAATACTGTGGATGTGTTTTATTATGTTGGCACTATGACCATATATGAATTAACATTTTTTCTATATAATTTTTTAAGGAGCCTTATTCCACTGGAATTTATTAACAAAATCTCGTTCCATAGATAATTTATAGTATCTGTAATCTACTTGAATAAGATAATAATACTGTCCAATATTTTAAAACTGGCTGAAACTAAAATATTTGTTTGTAATTCGAATGTTTCTGACTCCAAGTCTTGTCTTCAACCAGATTGAATTTGACATTATTATGTAAACTGTGTACACAGGTTTTATAAAAGAGGCCAAGTGTAGCATTCTTTGCGTACAGGTTCAGTCTTGATTTATAATGTTCAACGTTACTTCCAGTAACGTCTTACAAAGTGGCCGAAGCCAGTATTCATAGTTTTCAAATACAAAATACTACTTAAATGTTGCCACAACAAAATTACAATGGTTCAGTATTATAATAAAATATTATCTAATATATAAAATTCTCGTGTCACAGTTTTCGTGCCCATACTCCTCCGAAACAACCTGACCGATTTTGATGAAATTTTTTGTGCTTATTCGGTAGCTATGAGAATCGGCCAACATCTATTTTTCATCCCCCTAAATGTTAGGGGTAGTCCACCCCTAAATTTTTTTTTTTTATTTTTTAGACAAAATTTTTAATTACTATTTTTTTATGATACAACGTACAAAAATACATACAATCCTAAATTTTCACCCTTCTACGATCAACCCTTATTTTTTAATAGCTATTTTAGTAATTTAATCATTTTTCATCTCCGGTCGATAACTGATTAATCGTCATTTAATAAGTTATCCCCGCCAGATATCTACAGGTGTCACTTCTGACCCAGTAAACAGCACGGAGTAGGGATGAGAACGAAGCCGGTCTTCTGTTTCTCTCACACAATTAGACTTCTCTCACTCCCTACACAGTTGTCGGCCATCGTTATTGTTTGTGCATCAAGTGTAGTAGTAACGTTGACAATTATTATTTTGCTAGCTCAGTGTAACTCTCATATTAACTATTAATCATTCCTAATCACTTCAAAACACGGAGATTTATGGCTTTAATAGGTAAACTCCAAAAATATAAATAAAAAAACGTAACAGATATTTCTTGATTATAGGGCGAAACGAAGTTCGCCGGGTCTTCTAGTAATATCATAAAAATAATTAATAGTGTATTATAGTTAGTACAACAAAGATGGCGCCACTTGTAACTTCACGGCTAAGAAATATTCAATACATTACTCTATCCCAAGTCTTGGTTGTTCTGTTGTTCTTGTAATTGTTGTACCATCAGTAAGTATTCATTAGCGGCCTCTTCTAGGTCTTTATCCGTGGGGGCGGAGTCTCCTTCCGTATGCCCCACGTCCCGGTCCTGCCTCATCTTGAGACGTAATTCTCTCATGCGCGCCTCCAGGATTCGCTCGCGTTTGTTCTCGCGTTCTAGGATCTGTTTTTTAATGATTTGCTAAGAATTGGAAGATGCTGCCTATGATTCACTGCATGAGTTTCAATTAAAATAACTAATGAATGGTTGTTTTTTTTGGTTGAGTATTTTTTTTTTGTATGACAATTTACTGTTAAATTTCTGGATCTTATATTGAATGGTTTTTTTTTGCATTGGTACGATTCTATCTATGATTTACAATTACAGCAACTAATTATTTTATTGTTGAGTAAATTGTTCCTATGGTACTCTTAATATAAAACTTCTCATCATTTAAATTGGAATTTTTTATATATAAGGAAATGTCATTTTTATTTACTCACATGTGTCAAAAGTTGTTTGTCATTTTTGTCAGCTGTTCCGAGGTTCTCTGACAGTTCCGCCAAGTAGACCGTACCTTTACTACTGCCGCACGCCACTAGAAGGCCCTGTTAATGTTGACGATTAAAAAAGATTATTAAAACTAAGTTTAAACATTTCCACAGATAACACATTCATTATATTGACATCAATACGCCTCAAAAAAGATTTTAACTGACATGAGTAATCTCTTTAATTTTAAAATCGACATCATTATTTGTTATTTTTCGTTTAATATAGGCGAAGCTAAATTAACAGTTAGAATCAGATATATGTATATAGCAGATATCATCATCCTTCTCTTATAATGTATTTATGTATGCTGACCCCCTCATGAGGTCGTACTCTCAACAAGGGCTCATCACAGAGCTGCGCCGTGACGACGGGAGCCGCTCGTCGTCTGAGTAGGTCCCAGCACGACAGACAGCCGTCCCACTGACACACCAGCATCAGGGAGAACCTGGATATACATATATATATGACTCTTTGGATAATTAATTTGTGAAAACGAATTAATTATTATTCTGGTGTTGTAATTTGGTCCTTGGACTAATTATATCCGATTTCAACTATTATTCAGTTTAAAAGAACTTCATGCCTTGAATTATGGCCCATCCATTTATCCATTTCTATCTTATATTCCTACATATATATATATGTATATAAGAATATTTGCTTGTGATACACGTATTTATTTGATGATTTGTATATTGTAAATGTCCTTTTATGAAAAAACAAACAAAAAGGAGGCGTTTAAAATATGACTCTTCCTGACATCTATTAGCGAATAGCGATACTACTGTTTGTTAATTGCTTTAACGACACAACAGCAGATGGCGTTGTTAAGCATCAGTAAATCATTGAATGTTTGTTTTGAGGTTCGACTAAGAAATTAATTATTGATTTTTATTGTTTTGTGTCTTCTTAACGTGTTCACTTAAAAATGCCTAATCAAAATAAAAAAAAAAAACAAAATAAACACTAATAATTCCTAAATCCCGAGCAAAGCTCGGTAACCAGATCTTAGTGTGAACTTGGAAATAATTACAATTGCACCTACCTATACTAATTAACAGTATACAGGAAAGACGTACATAATATAAATATTGTATTACTTTCTTATTTATAATTCTTTAGTATTTGGAATAACTTTCGACGGTTGAATTTTTGTGATTTCTTATTTAGAGATGAGTCATTCTAAGAAAAAAATAATCACGAAATAATTTTATAGTATTTATCAGTAGCACCTTATTGGGTTCCATGCCCCATCAGTTAATTTAGTTTTATGAGGATGTGTCCACAGTATTGAAGACTCCCGACAGTCCTCACTCCACACTCGCGCTGTCCAATCACCAACTGTTAAGAAATTCTTCAGAAACGTAGGGTTTCTTTGCAATGAATATACAGGACCAAGATGTGCTTCGTACTGAAATTGAGGGTGTGAAAACGTATTTGTATTAGTGATACTTATGTTTGCAAATAATTATATGTAAAATTAGTAATGTACCTTTGAAGGTAGTTTCTCTAAAGGAGTTTTTCCTTTTCTATTCCCTCCAACGACTAGACCAGTCTCGGTACCGATCATAAAACTGATAAAAAATATAAAAATTTTGTTAGTTTTCTTTCAGTCCAAAGTATTCAATACCAATACTCTCTAATCCTACCGAGTAGGTATTGTTGGTTCATATTCCAGGGCAGATATTCCGAGTGCATTTTCAACACTTTGAGTGTCATTGTTACTTTTAACAGGATCTATGATCATAAAATCTGTTGGTTCACTCATGTTTCTTGTATCCCACCTGAAAATTCGTCATATTATATATGAATATAATGCCTATATAATGATTTTCACCAAAATCTATATCGCAAACCATTTGACGACACCATCAGGGGATGCTGAGAAGAATTCTGCTCCAGTTTTTGAATTAATAAAGAGGACATTTCTCGTTAGTTCTCTATGTGCTACGTGAGGTGGACACAGAGCAATGACTTCACCTCCTCGCCGCATGTCCCAACATCCTACCTAGAAAACTTAACAGTAATATATCACATAATATTTGGTATGATTATTGAATATAAACTTACTTGACCATTCATTAGACCTCCGACAAGAATATGTTGATCGCGAGGATTGTACTGCAAATCTAAGAGAGGCTGCGGCGGAGTTATTGTCAATTCTGGAGCATTTGCATTTTCTGCAATTTTAATCATATACTACTGTCATTTTATTAGTTCATAATTTATGTTTATTTTTTTCGCTACTAATTTACCTATATCCCAAATGTAGGATAACTGTAGACTTCTAGAGTTTCTCGTGAAACAGATGTCAGCGTGAGCTGATGCAAGTCTTGCTCCCTCTTGTTGCCACGATAAAGATCGAATAGGCCGTCTGTTAGTCCCAGGTTCTCTATACACATTGACTGTATGACAGCTACTCCGCTCCACCGGTGGTATTGAGGGCAATTCAGAATAGTATATTTGATACATATCTACTGCATTGTTCTGAAGAATATTATGTTCCATACTCTGCAATTTTTTTAATGATTGTCATTGTTTTTTCTTTTTTTACGTAAGTTACTTATTAATACCCACGTGGCCGAGATGCATGACTGCGTGTATGTAAGCGTCGTCTTTCTCTATCTTTCTCCGATATCGTTGAGTTGCTTCTGGATCGTTAATATTGATATCTTTCGGCCAACCTCCCTCTACATGGTTAACTCCCGAGCTTGTGTATTCGGCTCTATACCAAAATACACGTAATAACGCCAATTATTTGATAAATTTATTTAAACATATAAAATTGATACATATTTAAGAATCCCCAGTATTTTTGGTTAATATTAAACTGGACCTAATTACTAACATTTAAGTATCTATAATCAAAATGTATATTTTTGAACTAAGTACTTCTATATTGTCTCGTGTTTTATTACTCACCTTACAGAATTGACCCAATGCTCGGACATAGACTTAGTATTTTCGACGCTCACATTTACCGGATTTCTTAAAATATAGTGTTTATACATTGACGGATCGGAAGGTATGCTTACACTAAGTTCTGCATTTTTGTCTTCAAAAAGAGTTTGTCTGCCAAATTCTCTTCTGCGTCTTGTATATTCATATACGAATTCTGCTTTGTCTGTTTTTTCCATTGTAAACCTTAATTCTGGTAGATATTTTTACGTCTTTTGTTTTAATATCAGTGTTGTGAAACTAATAACACCGGTGGTCTTAGCTTAGAACCCGTTTGATCGATAGTTCAAGGGTTGGGACTACTAAATATAGATAGATTGAAAATATTTATCGCATTTGACTATTGTTTTTCCTGACTAATTTGAAAATAAGATTATAACTACTAATTTTAGTGATTTATAAATTGGCTCGTAGAAAATACTAGTTTGGATAAAATAAAAAGAGATAGAAAGAGTTTCATAATAATGGACGCTTTCTGTAATAAAATAAAACGTATAAATATAATTTGGAAATACATATATTTTTTTGTTAGAAATAAACATAAGAAACTTCAAGCTTCAAATATTACTTTTATTTTATAGCGTCATGAACCATTATGATAAATATAAGTATGAATTACTCCATTTGAATTTTTTGTTTTCTCAATTTTTCCAGTAGATTTTATAACAGGTAGGTATTTGCTGTTACAATATTGTCTAAGTATTTGAAAACGTATTAATTGACCTGAACATCGTCAGTGTGAGTTATATGGGAGTGGCTTTCGAATTATGAACTTCAAACCTATCCTTATAAAGTACTTACCTTCTTAAAGAAGAGAACGAAATTAATTGCCTTATATCAGAAAATTACCAACATCTATTCGATCATGTTAAATTATTTTAACTCACGGGTAATGTTTAATTTTATTTTATAAATTCGATATTTTTGGACATTTAAATAAAATGAAATATATAGTTAGATAATTCTCAAATTTTATTTAAATTAAAGAAATATATTATGTTATTTAATGTTACAATATTAATTAATATAATGGTATTGGATCGTTAGCGATGGCTTTTCTGAGTGCTAGCACCACTACACGAGGCGGTGTTACAGATATATTACAGTAACAGTGTTCCAACATGAACATCCAACGAAGACCAGTTTTGTGTTCGTCGTTCATATTCTTTATTTGCGCTACCTATATCATAAATTGTATAATAATTTATTATTTCTTTGGTTTTTAGCTAAATTCTGAATAAATTATCTCTTACTGAGTATCCAGTAACGTTCTCCAACACGTTTATAGGTAGTACAGCCGTCACTTCACCGGTATGATCAGCCAGACGAATCCTGAATTCCTCTAAAGTGTTGTCGCTATACATAATTAATATACTTTGAAATTCTTATTCGTTATTTTTCGTTAGTCTTTGAAATTCTTATTCGTTATTGAGTAATGAAAAAAATTTAATGAAGTAATTTGTTATAATATTTTCATAATTAGTTCAATCGAAGAAGTAGGTGTTTCATTTACTACGATTATTTCTTAATAAAACAGTTTAATTTTATTTTAACTGGATTTGTAAACTAACGTCGAGGGTAGAAGCTCGTCTAGATCAAGATGTGTAAGTAGTGCATGTAACTCAGCACAGAACATCCCGCCCGTGGCAAGTCTGTCACGCGTCTGACGAACGGTCGCTGGGACAGCGCGTTCTCCCCACCCCGACCAACCTGGCGCCCCACCACCTGGCGATGACGTCATACAAACGATAGCCATAATATATATATATATATATATGTGTGTGTGTGTGTGTTTGAGGTCGACTGGTTCGCTATACTGACTGATTACAATTAAAAAGTAAAAACTATTGTAAGCATGCAACTAAGTTTTAGGATTATACGTGAAAACAGGCATTTAGTTTAAATATGGGAATCTTCAATTCGTGTATAGTCTACTTGTCAGAATGTTGGTTTTTGAAATTTTCCCTCAAACTTTCTTCCTTTAATCAACAGAACTACACTAGTTAGAAGGTAAATAACTGTCAGGCTAGAAATCTAATCTGAGAACTGCCATACATAGGATGACATGCTAGTTGTAGTATTAAACACCTACTTTAATAGCACAATTGTTAAACTTTTAGACGAAAAATCTATAGTATCCTCACCACAATTTGGTACCATTAAACTCATTACTGGAACTTGCCAGGTTTTCATACATAAATTCTCAAACACGGTTTTTTGAACAAAATGACCTAGTTTTAATTTTTTAATACAGTTATAGTTCGTTTTTTACATTAGTAGATATAGATTAACAGAAAGCAAATGTTTAATGAGGCAGTTGTGAACACGCAATTTATTTGATTCTATACAATTTTCTCATTGCTGGAGCTACAAATAATGAAGAATGAAGTAATGTCTATAATGAGTTAACGCTTAGGTTATAGGATAAATTTATAGTAAAAGTAGGTTAGGTAGGTAAGTACATTTAAGAATGAGAAACTGGCAACACTAAATACTTAGTAATACAATACTTGTGGTGAGTATACTAACATCTCATGATATTTTCTTCTACTGTGGTAAGTTGTGATACTTCTATACTAATATCTAATACATCTGTATTTAACAAGTTATAGCACATAAATTTTGTACTTACTATATAATTTCAAATATTATGTACAAAACGTAATAATGTCGATTATGCTAAGAAACAATGACAATTATGTATTGGCGCATTCAAAATGGGATTTTATTATATGGCAATACATATATTGGTAAAATGACGTAATAATTGACGGTTATTCTAAATTTAAATTCTCATAACTCACGCGTATTGGCTTGATTACTGATATATAGTCTAAGAGCTTCCGCCTCAGGAGTGTGAGGCTGGTGTGTGAGAACGCTTTTCCCGCACATCTGAAGACGCGTCCCGCCGCGCCAGGACACACGAACATCCGACACAAACAACACGTCCATAGGACGGAACTGTTCCGCTCTGATTGAAAATTATTCCACTATGTATTACCCCAAAAATCTCCCGCAAATTAGAAGTCTTTAATTGCAGTAATAGTGGTAATTTTGCAATGTGGCAACACCCCTTTCCCCATTTAGATTTTTTTTTAGATTGTAATCGTATCAATTTTGCAAATTGCAATGTGGCAACAATAGTCATACTTAATAATACGTTACTAAAAATTTTGAAGCTCTTAGAATACAATTTCGTATGATATAATGTCTATAATTTGTGGGCTTCTTATGTCTTTTCACAAAACATGGCGATACAATAAAAAACTTCGTATTGCAATGCAATATAAGTATATATCGTTGAGATAGTTTGCATAATTATAATAATCTTATCCTTTTTTTGTTTTATAAGTTACCTTTGAATCGTGTCCATATCAAATACATCTAACGTTAAAGTGCCCGGTGTTGTGTTGTCCATAATTTCAATACTTCTCACGGACATTTCCACGCCTTAAATACATACTTACTTTATTTCCAATTATTATTATAAATCAATTGGTACTTAACAATACTGTACCTGCTTTCGTCTTGATATTTTTTATAGCTTTAACTGACTTTACCACGACCAATAAATCAATGTATGTATTATTTTTATCTTCTAAAAACCGTAAAATAACAATATTAATTTCCTTATTTAGTTGCATATATCAAAAATAATCATATTTTATGAAAGACCTTTAAATGTATAGATTTCTGATAAGCCGGTACAAACTGCGTGAATCTTAGTTGGTATGTGAAGTAACGGAAGGTACTGGCTAAAATCTCCTCCATACACACTTACATCCGATAGTCCCTCGTTTAGAGATAAGAAAAATGGAGATGTAACCTAATTACAGATGTTATTTTAAGGAATTTTGTGCCTCAATATTATGTAACATTGAAATATTACGAACCTGCGGTCTGAAAGCTTCGTTATCACCCGTTTTAATACAAATTTTAGGTGACGATATTTCAACTGAAAGAAGATAAGGTAAAGTACATATAAACAGAAATGTATACATTTGGTCAAAAATGTTTTGAATACAAACCTACATCGCCGACCAGAAATCTTTCATAGAAAGTATGAACAAAATATTGAGATCCCCAAATATCTACGTTTATCGTGTCTATTTCAGAATCACGTATAGTAAAAGACATAACTGCTCTAGACTCGCCGCTCTTTTTTTTAGACCCTACCGATCGAGGAGTGTTCTTAGCTATGATAATGCCAATAATTAAAGCATTTTTTATATTTATATTTAAGTTGTTTAAAAAAACTTTTTGAACTCCCGCCATTTTGTAAGACTTGTAGTCGACGATTTGATCTGAAACTTTTTTGCTTTTAACTCAGCTTCAGTAATGTGTTGGTGATGGAATATAGTTTTACTGCTTTTAATGGAATGAGATGTTAATACACGAACAATTATTTTTAAACGAGTCCAACAGCAGAATTAAAATCGGAAATTATAAATAATCTTAAAATCTTTAATTAAAATTTCATGAAATTATATAACGGAAAAGTTTTGTTTATTTACAGATAAAAGACCTATTAAAAAAATATATAAATAATTTCAGTCACGACTAGCTGTTTACACTTGACAAATGACAACTGTCATTGAATTATTTTGGCGGGTGACAAAGAATTCATAAGAGTTTAAAGATATTCGTTTTTTATGAAAACATTCCTAATATAATGCTCTTTAAAGTAAATGTTGAGAATTCGAAAAAACAATTTGAGGTGGTAGATGTCGACAGACATTCAGTGCAATATGCTGATGGATCCAATCGGTTTTATAAAGTTTCGAGAGATTTTTCTAAACAGTATGCTCATATTTATTCAGCACGGCTAAATATTTTTAGAAATATATTAGCACCTGTAGTCCATAAAAAGTATTCAAATAAATATAAAATTCTGAAATTGTGCGATCTTCGCGATAAGGGCACACCTTGTGTAATCATTGGTACATTATTTAAACTGCAAGAATTAAAACCCAGTATATTAAAAGAGCTATCAGATCAACTTGAAATATTACCGCAACCAACAAGGTAAACAAGCATACAATTTTTATTTATACCTCTTACTTACAATACTTATAACTTATAAGTAATTTTCTTGCTTTCAGAACCCATTTTGTTCATGAAACTGATAGTTTAGTGTTGGAAGACGAGCTACAAAGAATAAAATTATCTGGAGATTGTATTGATGTTAATAAAGTGGTAACTGGTGTTGTTGTTGCTCTACTTGGTAATAATTTGTCAATATATATTCATGGTTATTCTTCATATAAAATGGTACTTACATAAATATTTGTTTTAGGTTCTGAAGACGAAGATGGAATATTCACTGTCAAAGATGTCTGTTGGGCAGGATGTAATGTACAAAAACCTCTACCTACAATAAGTAACGACCGGTACTAATATTAAACTAAATCGAAAATTTTATTCATCAATGAGAGATTAAGATCGGAAAGTACATAATAATTTGTTGATAATTTCAGATATGTTGTTCTTATGTCAGGATTAAGTCTAGCATCCAAATCCGGAGACCATTTGTTTTCCTTAAACTTATTTTTGGAATGGTTATCAGGATTTTGTGGTACTACACAATATCAGGGAGAAGTTTCAAAGATCGTCAGAGTTATAATCGCAGGTGAACATTTAAGGATTATTAATAGATAATTATTAGTTAATAGTATTGTAAAATAATAATATGATGTCAAATATAATGTAGGTGGATCACTTTAATAAATTAGTTTCTATCATTCAGTCTTGCTACTTAGCACAATACATATATGACAAATTTACTACAGTTTTATTGAATACTAGAGTTTCGCCCGCGACTTCGTCCGCTTTAGTTTCGCCATTAGTAATATATATATAGCTGACCGGGCGAACTCTATTCCGTCTTGAAGGCCATAAATAATCAGGTTTTTCCTGTTTCAATCGAACAGAATGATTGACATATTAGTTAGTTGTCAAATCTAATGTCAAAGAAAACGTTTGTATGGGAAATAGAAAAGCGCTGTTTATGGGGTTCTTCCGGAAATTAATAAAAATTTTTCACCTTTTATACCTTCCCTGAACCTCCACGAACATTTCAAGACTAAGATAAGATAAATCCGTTCAGCTGTTCTCGAGTTTTAGCAAGACTAAGGAACAGCAATCCATTTTTATATATATAGAAGACTACTATATAAAATAAAATAATAATACAGTATGTATGTTATGTAACAGAGAGTGTTCCCTTGAACTCATTAATATATATCACTAATAGATTAAAATAAATATATCAGCATAGAAAAAAAGCATAAAATAATCTGTATTAAAAAAAATAACACACAATAAATTTGAAAGTATGATGTTTAAGGTGGAATCTATGCAAACCAGTCCAGTGATTTCCAACTTAGTGAATCAGATGTTATAAGCTCATCTGATGTTGTTGATTCATTCTCTGCTGCTGTTAGTGCGGTCACACCTTTAGATCTAATGCCAGGTTGTAAGGACCCTACTGGCATTATGTTACCACAGAAACCTTTTCATTACTGTGAGTTAAATTATAATCAACAATTCCCTCATGTTAATTATTGTTATATTTATTAATAATTGTAATTATTTTATATTTCCAGGTTTATTCCCAAAAGCAATTGAATATAAATCATTCAATAGAGTATCCAACCCTTATGAATGTGACATTGGAGGTAGGTCAACAATCTATTAGAATTTCATAAACTTAATTAAAAAATTATATAACTGTTTATTAGAAAGTTATAAGAAGATGGAAGTGTTAAATTATACCTTTTGTGGAAATTTTTTGTACCTCAAACTCGCTGACATTAATACATTCCATAGATCATACATAATCTTATAATAAAACTATTGGAATCATTTTAGAAATTAATACAATGTACCACAGGAAAATCCCTACTAATATTATAAATGCGAAAGTAACTCTGTCTGTCTGTCTGTCTGTCTGTCTGTCTGCTACGCTTTCACGCCTAAACCACTGAACTGATTTTAATGAAATTCGGTACAGAGATAGAGTTGACCTTGAGAAAGAACATAGGATAATTTTTATCCCAGACTTTTGAAAGGTTCTCTTGGAAACGCGATATAACCGAACTCCACGCGGCGAAGCTGCGGGCGGAAAGCTAGTACTTATATAAAGAAGCTTCAAATACTTTCAGGTTTTATATGTTTGGGTACATCAGGAGAACCAATAAGAGATATCATGCAGAACAGTGAGATAGACAAACATTTGGATGTTATGAAGAAGACTTTGGAGTGGCGGCACATGGCGCCTACCTGTCCTGATAATGTTCCTTGCACACCCTGTATAGATACAGATCCATTCACCATTTATAACTGCCCTGCCATATACTTTAGTGGCAACTGTACTGAATTTGCCACAGAAATTTTCAATGGTAAAATCAATTAATCTAGAATATATTTTTTAAGCTGGTATTTTGAGGATATAATAGTATTGAATATTGTTTCAGGTGACGATGGACAGAAAGTCAGAATTGTATGCATTCCAGATTTTTGTGAAACTAAAACCGTAGCATTGGTGAATCTTGCGAATTTGGAATGTTATAGTATGACATTTGGTTGAACTTGTGATTAAGTGATATAAAAAATTAATTTTATTATAACAAGTATATTTTTTTACCTTAATGTTACGTCAGTATTTATAAGTATATTAATTTTTGAGACTACAACAGGTGTAGTGGTTGCCATATGTTGAAATCCTTAATAAACCTTAAGATTGCAACTGATGTTAGTTGATAAAAACAAATAAATATTTGTTCTGTATAGAGCATTTCAAAATTTGAAACTTTAAATTTTTATTACGTTTATACAGGGTGACTGGTGAATTACTATCGATACTTGAGGACATGATATTTGGCGATCATATATGACAAAATAAAAATTAATATAACATAAATATTAATAAACTTCTAAGTAAAGTTAACCAAAAGTTATGTAATTAATTATGCATCGTGTGAACACCCTACAGATTAGGTATAAACACGCACACACACACACGCGTCGGCGGCGTAGTGTTGTATCAGCACGCCGCCGCGCGCGTCCACACTTGGAACATTTGGAACGTGTCCACCCTTTATTTATTTATACGGAAATTTGGTCAAAAATTAAGTACCTATTTTTTTTACATAATTCGAATGAGAATCATGTACCGAGTATGCTCCTTAAATATTGATAGTAATTCACCAGTCACCCTGTATATCGATGTCGCGTTACAGCCGATCCCGGATTAGGGGTAAAGTAAAAAGAGATTCCCAGGTTGCTAAACCAATAGTTCATGATGCACTCGAATGATCACTCATTGGTGTAAATGTTCCGCTGTGTTTCCTACTGATGAAAAGAAATATTGTTCTAAGTTCAAACGCGCTTCACTCTGTAAAATGTATCATGTTTACCGTAATTTAATAAGCAGGTTCAGATTAAATTAGTACATGATTATGAATTTAGTCTACTGGAATTTATCAATTATTACTCTCATTTTTTAATTTTTACTTATAAGGCTACGGTCATAAACTTGAATAAACGAATTTAAATACTTTTTTTAAATTAAAACTGTCGATTGCTGTATTATTAAAAAAAACCATACCACATTTTTTTAAATTCCGTAAATGCTAAAACCACTAAGTAAGTCATGCAGATTTACATAGAGCCAGATCAAGAGGCCGTTAATTGCTAGAGAGCGTTAAAGTAATAGTTTGAAATATGAAAAGGACTATTACAAGCCTCTTGAGGTAGATCGTAATTAGACAACTAGACAAAATATCTGCTTTATCTAAACAGTATTAACAGTATTATAATACGAGGTCAGGTTTCCTCTTTCGAATAAACATTTGCTTAGTTAGATGTCTAAATTATATCGTTTCATTTATTAGCTGCATTTGACTTCGTAATAGAGTTGATCTCATATTTAGTTCATTTATGGTTGATAACAGTACAAAGGACATTAGAAATTGTTATTGAAAAAATATCAATCAAAATTAAATTGTACCTTATTGAAAATAGTTATTTGAGCTAAAGACTTTTAAATATGTAAATGATATAATACCTTATCAATTAATCTACATATAGCTAGCTATTATTGTAACGACACTATTTTACAAATATATATTTACTTACATTTTAGTTGGATTACATTATTTATTTATTTTTTTTATTTTCGATGTAGTGCTGGGTATATAGTTTGGATTATATTTTTAATTTACTGATGCCATAATCTTCCGTTATTATAATCAATATAACGTGTTATACAAATTATACGTTATTGTAGTCGAAGGGGTTATACCGATTTTTATTTATACATCGTATAACTGAGTTCTAGCAACACCAAACTGTCAGACTTCAACTCCTCATATCTGAATAGAACCCTAGTTCATTACTCATCATGGCTCGCAATTAGAAAGACGTGTTATTTATTTTGTTCCGTGCGATTAATTGTGTTACGATGGGTTTCTAATATCCTAAACGTTTTGCACACCCAAGTGTGCCTTCACTAGATAAATAAAATGTTGTAAGTATTCAATTTTTCTATTTAATATTTATTCGTTATGGTGAACGGAAATTCCAAAGCGTCGCCAGTTATTACGCCATGAATGCTACTTTCACATATCTATGTGTAAGAATTGTTGTACCGCGATATTATGAGTCGTGCGTTTGAACTAAGATAACGGAGCTATCTGTAATTTTTTTTCTATTGATATGAAATTTTAAATCTTTGATGCTCACAAAAAATTTTTTATTGAATTAACAAATTTAAGGGTAAACAAAATTCAATAAAAAATAATAATCAGGAAACCGCTAAAGCATATGCTTACTTAAATAAAAATTTTAACAGTATAATAAAAGATTAGAATCATTTGATTTTAATGTACTTTCATTATGGTTATGTTATTTTATTATAAGCAATAACTAGTTTTTAAGGATTTTTTCGGCTATACAGAAGCATATCATACAATCAATGTATGTATTTGTATATAAGTGTTTTAAAGAACTAACAGCATTGATCAGTTATAGTACAATATGAAATAACCTCTTAATTCAAATAGCAAGTACAAATTACAACTAACTTTGTGTAACACTGAAACTTATTTGATGAAAATCTAATTCACCATGCTCATACAAAGGTATTGCAAAAGATGTTGTAATATAACTTACCATCTTCGCATTTGATATAGCACATATATCAACTCCTGACTTGCATTTGAATGTGTATATAAGGAAAATAAATCAAATAAAAGTAACTGAACTTTGTAATATATAATTGTGTGTAATAATTATAAATAATGATTGAGGATTACGTTGTTCAAAGTAATTCACACACCTTCCCATTATATTTGTTTAAGGGACTTTGCACACATTTACCTCCTATCATTTGTATGAATTAAGTGTTTGTGATGTCACAGCCACTTCTTAGAACTCACTTAACTTACAAAGTATTGTAAATACATATTGTAAAGATTTTTTAAACATTTATATGTAACTTATATTCTTTTAAATAATTAATAATAGTCACTTAATTGGTATAGTTTTTTCTCAATGTTTCTTAATATGTGAAGTATGGCATACTCATAAATCAAATTTGTTGTTTATTGAGAGACTAATCATCTTTGCCCTTTATTGTTACCTGTTCTCTGTTTTTTGAATGAATTTTTTTGTAGTGTGTTTCTTATGTATACACATATATGTTATATGCATACATATGTACACACATGTTTGTTGCTGCATTCAGACACTAAATTAAATACTGCTAAACATATGGATTTTTCTCTATTACAAATATCCAAATTTTTCTACCATCAGTAAGTTTCTTTTCTTATTAATAAAACAACAAGTGTGATCATACATACCCAGACGTAATTTGCAGCTTAAAAAATCATTTTATTTTGTTTTTCAATTTTTCTCTTCTTAAATACATGCATAATTTTACTTTATTTATTTACCCTTCGAAAAAAGCATTTACTTAGATTGTAAATAAATAAATTGTGATGCTGACCTACTTAGATTATTAAAAAAGTTGTGTTGTATTAAAATAAAAATTAATTCTGCATCTCTTTAACAACATCAAATCTTTAACAATATGTAAAACATGTGATTTCTATGTTTTACATATTGTTAAAGATTTCCTCTGAAATATTGAAAGTGTAAAAAGAAATCTACAAAAACTTTGTTACTAATTCCCCACTTTATTAGTTTATTGAAATTCTCTTTAAAATTTAAATCCTATCAAAATTGTTGATGTAAATTATTATTATTGTAGCAATACATATTGTAATATTACAACAAAACTTCATCATACTAGTAAATCCCTTAAATATCAACAAAAGTATATGTTTATATAGCATGAGATATTCTGTGATATCTGTATACTGTTTGGTTAATTAAAATTTATCAAAAAAACACCATTATGTATTACATTAACAATGCCTATTTATAAATGTTTTTAAAAACTTCACGTTTAATGTAAACAAATGATTAATATCATTAATTAAATGGTAATAAAAATTAGTTTAATTAAACACAATTTATTATTTGTTAAGTTTGATTTTTATTACTTATATCTTCAAAAATCTTTGTAAGCATTTAATTTTTTATGTTTATTTTTGTCTCATATTGTTAAAGGACGTCTCATAATTACATAAAAAAAATGTTTTGACTTATTTGAAGAAATGATTATTTTGAACAGAAACTAGTTCGTGATAATTATGAAAGAAATATAAGCAATAATTGAGGAGTCAAGTGAGCCAATATAGCTGAGTTTGTGGCTATTGTGTAACAGCCAATGTCTAGACACGTGCACTGTAATAGAAAAACATTCACGTCGGTACATTTAGCTTACAAAACGTGTAATCGAATTTCAAAACCGATTAAGCAACTATCAAATTTAAGTCAACGCAATGTCTAAGAACACGAATTAAAATATTTATCGTAATTATTTTTAAACACCTGTTAATATTTTATATCGGAGCTAGTAAGGGGTTGCACCATTCTGTCATAAATTGACACTTTGACGTTGACGCTACCGGTTTTTTGTCCTTGGGGCTAAAGAACAATTTGTCTGAAAAGAATTGCAATACAAGATTCTGATGCAATACATGTAGGCAATGTGGAAGACGTCTTAAAAGTACTGTCAAAATTACAATGATAAAAAAAATGTGATAATCTCGTCTGCCCATGACCGCGGTTGCAAAGTAACCGAAATGTCGGGAGTACGTAGTTTTAAAAAGTAATGAAAGACGCGTAGTAATCCGAAAATATTAGTTTCTTTTAAATTGATACTCATTAGATCTCATTAATTTCAACATGATACGGCTACGGATGGGAGTGTACATAATGTTAGTAACGGGAATGTCTCAGCAGCCGCTTACTCTGCAAGTCATTCTATGAAAGCCGCAGGGCTGATATAAATACCCATGACGTAAAAAACACACGGGAAAAACATCCTTACGGTATTTCGAGCTTCTAAATCTATGATAATAAGATATTCGATATTAGTAGTGGCTGGCATCGTTTGTAATTGTAATAAAATATTGAGAACTAAAAAAATCATGTAGAATTGAACCTGTGTCTTATACAGTAAAAGCAAGTATGCCCTGAGATCTGACTCGAAGACTTTCATTCAAATAAAATTAATATTTTCGGATTACCTCTCGTACATAGGTATTTAGGTTAGGTATTTAGGTTTTTTACGTTATTTTCATCTCGTTTGCTTGTGATCACGGTAACTGCAAAGTAACCGAAACGTCGGGAGTATGTAAGTAGTTTAAAATAATAAAAAACGCGTAGTAAAGCCGAAAATATAAGTTTTCTTTAAGTATTCTCTGGTCGACTGGCCCGGTCTTATATTCATCTTTCAAAGTTAATTCCGTCGTTTTTCGAAAATAATCCATTCTATAGATAGTTAACTATTTCGAAATTAAGGAACTCATTAATTTTACAGACTAACAAGCAAGATTCAATATAATTCATATATTTGTGTATGTAATCATCCAATCAATGTACCAATGGATGACCAAATCCTAGTTTCTTAACGAGAACCAATCGAAACCACTATCTTTTAATTTTTTCCTTTTATTCAGCTACATAAGAATATTCTAGAAGGTGATTTGCGGTAATGACCTGTACTCTAAATCTATACTGCTTAAAATATTTATATGCTATATTTTATTAATATCAAAATATATGTATTTCTCTTATAAGATCACAGTTTGTACGTCAGTATATAATGAGGTACATTGATGGAAAAGTAACAGATATCAAATTAATTACAGCATTAGATTAGTCCATAAACTTGAACGGTTCGCTTATATAACTAATTTTAATTATTTCTTATAATAATGGCTAGTCATGAGACAACAAAGAGATAAGATTATGAAAGATGAGATCATAGGTCACGAATCAGACCACCCATTTAAATTAATTAACAGTTTTTTGCGAACTTAAATGTTTAAACCGATTTTCTGCGAAACGTAGCCGATATCGATATTTATCGTTTGATTAAATAAAATAAATATAGTTTACTTAAAAAGTTTGTAAATACAAAACACTACTTTCTGAATTAATTATTCTAAATTAATTTAAGTAAGTCAAACCTAGCAGCAATCATACGTTTTTGAGGATTATATGGAAAGAAATGGAGAATTAAGTTACTCATACTAAGTCGAAAAATTATAGAAAAGCATTTAACTGAAAATAATATAAATATTCCACAGTGCTATATGAGCATTTTTATGAATATATCGTGTTTTTTTTTACGATTTTACAAATCGATTGGTCACAAATGACATGAAAATTTAATTAGTCACAACTAGTACTATCAGACGTTGACGTGGAATGTATGGGTAATATAAGCATATCAAGTGTTTGAAGTATTTTTACGATGTGTTATATATATATGAAAATTAATATATTTTTTAATTATTATTCCAGTGCCAAAATGGCGTCTTCACCGGACAGCTTTGTCCTACGACAAAAATCACCATCACTCACGGTCAGCGATCGATCCCAAATTGAAATTGTATCCTTGGTAAGTAATAAAGTATGGCAAATTAAATAATATAATGAAAATTTTATCGACACCAATATATGGTGTTTGTAGTAGAGATGATCACGACCACTCTGACAAGAGTGTTACGACCAAGAAGAATTAAAGTAGATAACTTTTTAAAGTATTTATTTATAAATTATATAGAAATATTGATGCTAAGTTTTAATATAATTTAGTTTATCATTTTGTAAGTAGTTCAATAAGTTTTTTTTCTGGTTTAAAACTCATCGGCAATATAAATATTTTTTTTTATAAATATTTTAAATCACCTACTTTAATCGCCCTCAATAGATTATGTTTGAATTAAAATGTGTTTTTATAACACATTATCAGTTTGTTAAGTATAACCTTTAACTTCTATAAAAAATCCTTATATCTTTTATCGCTAAATTGCGTTAATTTTATATTTAGTCAAGATATCGATTTTTCATACAAGCCCTTTTATGAATATTAACAAATTCTATAACTCGATATTATTATTTTAATTACCTTATTTAGCTTACTTAATTAACCCATAAAATTTTCCTGTCTCATATACTATCTCTTAAGATTATTACATTATATCAAACTACCTATAACCACTGATAACTTCTTTCCAATCTATGTAGTACTGTGTTTGAATTAACATACAAAAATTGTATAAATATTTTCATATATATATAATACATATAAATTTTTCGTATAATTTCAGATATTTACCACCGACAACATCCCAAACAAACATGAGTTCGATTCAATGGGACGAGTCGCTGGCTTCGGCCAACAATCTTCTCACTGATAACGAGTGCTCTATACTGCTCGATGAAAGCCTACTCTATACCGATCAAGGTAAATATAAATACATAGCATATTATATTACACGTCCAACGAGAAGAGATAATTATAAATAACAAATCACACATCACTGGCGTAGAAGCGAAATGAAATTAATAAAAAAATATAAAGAGAAATTAAATAGTTTTGCAATTATATTAATGAAAAAATATAACTTTATAAATCATTCTTTGAAAAGTCCTCAAAGTAGTTTTTGTCGCGTGCCATCGACGGCAATCCTCATTACATACAAAAAAGTTAATTGTAGAGCAAAATAAACAAAATAAGGTGTAGAAAATGATACAAATGTATTATAATCACGCAAACAGATGACTGTTGATGTTTATGATTGGAAGTTAGCAAAATATAGTTCCACTTAAGTGTATAAGCAAATAAATGACAATAAAACATACACAAATACTCAAACGCACACACATGCAAACATTCATCTACTTAAATTCCGTTTATATATTTTTTTAAATTTAGCACGTTTATCATTCGTCATTTATAATTTGTAAACAATTGCAGTTTTCTGAGTTTATTTATTTTTAAAAGCGCAAGAACGTGTTATTCCTTGAAAAATAAAAATTCCGTAATATCGACCACTCGTCCATAAGGAATTAAAATTCTAAATCTGTTTATCAATACTAATATTATAAATGCGAAAGTAACTGTTGGTCGGTTTGTCTGTCTGTTACGCTTTTACGCCTAAACCACTAAACTGATTTTAATGAAATTTAGTACAGAGATAGAGTTGACCTTGAGAAAGAACATAGTATAGTTTTTATCCCAGATTTTTGAAAGATTCGCTTGGAAACGCGATATAACCGAACCCCACGCGGGGTAACTGCGGGCGGAAAGCTAGTGAAAATATAAATTTTGTGATCATACGTAAGATTATGACGGAGGATTGATTAAAAATGGCGGTAATGACTTCTTTAATACTAGGTATAATATTTGTGATTAAATGTCTTTAAAGGATGAAAACCTCAGACGATTTCAATTCCGATTTGCTTTTCACATTGTTGTTATTTACCATATTAATAACTTTAGTTTGGGGCACCTTAATTCAATAATTGTTAAATAAGTTTACCTGAGAACATCTTGATGTCTACATCTTGTTAGTCTTGACTAACACACATAAATTATTATTTAACATTACTTTATTATCATCATCATCATCAGCCAAAAGACGTCCACTGCAGGACATAGGCCTCCCCCAAGGATCAACTTTATTATAGTTGGATACAATTTATAATAATATTAGATACAATACTTTAAACACTATTGATATTATAAATGTATAATATTTATTTATTAACTAGTTTTTGCCCGCGACTTCGTCCGCGTTAATTTCGTCATTAGTAATATATGTATAGCTGACCGGGCGAACTCTATTCCGTCCTAGAGGCCATAAATAATCAGATTTTTCCTGTTTCAATCGAACAGAATGATTGACATATTAGTTAATTGTCAAATCTAATGTCAAAGAAAACATTTGTATGGGAAATAGAAAAGGGCTGTTTTTAGTGTTTTTCCGAAAATGAATAAATTTTTCTCACCTTTTATACCTTCCCTGAACCTCCACGAACATTTCAAGACTAAGATAAGATAAATCCGTTCAGCCGTTCTCGAGTTTTAGCGAGACTAAGGAACAGCAATCCATTTTTATATATATAGAAGATAAGTGCACAAAAGTTATAATAATCGCATAAGAATAAAAATCTAGGAAAATATACTACAATTTAAACAATATTCCATAACAATATTATTCTTACTTGTTTCAATTGATCTCTTCTATTGAACAACACTTGGGAATAAGCTGAATGTTCAATTATCTTTAATCAGTCTGATCAATTGATGTGCAGAATTTATAAAATGAATAAACAATATAAAAATAATATCTTTTTGTATTATACAAGTTATTTGCACTTGATATATGTATATACATATACAAATGTGTAAAGTTACTAGACACCATTTGGTCTCAGTTTGTTTGTGTGTAACTTATTATAGGTATTAATTTTCATTTTATATAATTAAGATATCCTAGTTTTAATATGGGTTTAGAAGTTGTTATATTAATTATAATTAACACTGTTTGAGAAAGTAGTTTGTCCTTGGAGATTGGTTAATCAATCATTGGCATAGTTGCGGTACAAAATGTTACAATGGTACCATTGCAATGAACATTCTAATAGCCTTATTTTTATTCATATGTCTTTATTTTTGAATTAAACACATACAGTAGGACCTCGATTATCCGGACTAATTGTTGTCGGTAGGCATCCGGATAAATGATAATCCAATATATGAAGAAAAACGGGCTTTTTGCATATGTACATATGTAGTCTGTACCATACATATGTAATTTTAGGTGTTTATTTAAAACAACAAATACATATGAGCTAGAATCAACATTTATTAAGAAATTGTACATAATGTACGTATAAGTGTTATAAGTGGCGTAGCGTTATGCAAGTTCTGTTCTGTTAATCTATACTAATATTATAAAGCTGAAGAGTTTGTTTGTTTGTTTGAAAGAGCAAATCTCCGAAACTACTAGTTCGAATTGAATAATTCTTTTTGTGTTGGATAGTCGAGTTATCGAGGAAGGCTGTGGGCTATATAACATCACGCTACAACCAATAGGAGCAAAGATACAGTGGTAAATGTGTAAAAAACGGGAGAAATTATTTCATCTTTGAAGCCTTCCGTTGCGTGCGCCGTGAAAACGGTTCAAGATACACAAAAAATATGTGTTAAAGAATAATAGCTCTTTTAATGATCTAAAAAACAGTCCGTTTATTCAAATAAACAAATAAATATGTTGTTGGTTAAGAGTACTTCATTGTGAATAAAAAAAACATAGGTTTTATCCCGAAAATTCTACGGGAACTCGACCATTCCGAAAACCCCGCAAGAACGGGAACTATGTGGGAAGAACCAAAAAGCTGCCGGAAGTCACTATTCCACGCGGACGAAGTCGCGGCAAAAGCTAGTGTTAGAATAAACTCGTCGCGATTGGCAGTCCGGATAATCGCGAATTCGGATAACCGAGGTCCGGATAATCGGGGTCCTACTGTAATATGGTTTTTAATTACAGGACTAAATTAGTGTTGCAATATACATTATTGTGTTATTGCTAAGTTTTTATATGTAGGAATATTTTTTTTAGTAATTTATAGATATCTTTTTAAAAATAATAAGGAAGTTTATGTAATATAGAAATATTTTTTTTATTAAAACTTTGTTCTTGCATATAGAGGTTAGGCATATTATTCTTTTGACTTTCTCCATGACTTTTGTCTTTTAATAGGTTGGTTATTTGAAATGTATATGGTGTTTTAACAGTGGATATTAATTCAGAATGATAGATAGAAAATAAAATTCTAAGTTCCCGTCTACATAACGCTTTTATAAAAATATTAAAATCGCAGATTATGCCATGTCGATTATATGGTTTGATTTAAAAAGGGAAAAAACTTTCCTAGTTTGTTCTAGAATAAACCATTGGACAGTGCAGATTAGTCATAATTTCTATATAAAATTCTTGTCTTGTTATAAAATCTGTTTAAAGTGAGTATTTTATTATTTTCAAAAAACTACATACTCCCGACGTTTCAGTTACTTTGGAGCAAACGTGATCACGGGCAGGCGAGATGAAGTAAATATTGCTTTTTTGTATTAATAATAGATAACCAATTAGTTCTTTTTCCTATTTAAATGCCAATTTTTTTTAATTCACTTTATATTTAATTGGTGCTATGTTAGATTTAAAATAAGGGTAATTTTAAGTGAACATAAACCAAGTTCTCAATAAACATAAAAAATAGAAACTATGATTTGGAAGGGGATTTGAGTTATAATAATAATTATATAAAAACTCATGTCCTAGTTGACAAGATTTACATAACAAGATTTCCTTTTTACATTTTACCATTGACTCTACCCTTTTTTGTTTACAAATCGGCCATATTAGTTTATAATTTCGATCTAAGATTTTCTTGAGTTTTCATTTAAATGAAAGTAATATTTTCGGATTTCCTACGCGATTTTTATTTTTAACTATAAACTCCCCACGTTTCGGCTACTTTACAGCAACCATGATCTCGGCTGCCGGTGAGTGCAGTTTATAGTCAAAATAAAAAACGCGTAGTAAATCCAAAAATATTAATTTATAATGTCATCCCTGTGGTATAATTAAATTGTAAAGGAAATATCGAGAGTGTAGAAATTTAAAGAATAAATACTTCTAAACTGTATAGTGTACATATAGGTAAAAGTAATTTACCTCAAGTATTTAGTATTATACCCGGGTTATTCCCTCGTCGGTTATGTTAAAGTGCCAATATAAGGAAGTATATCGAAATAACATTGTGATGATACAGAAATTGAAATGAAAATATTTCATTATCATATGTATCTGAAAAAAGGAATTACGTAGGCTTCATAATATCCGCGATAGCCAACAGCCAGCGCCATCTATCGTCTTGAATACGTGACGACTAAATACAATTGTTATATTATGTATTGTTATCCTGGTGGTACATTCTACACAGCTAAGCATATAAGCTTAAGCATGTTACACTTACATGTGTGATTTGTATTATTGTAAAGTTTCATAAAAAACAATTGACTATTGAGCACTTAATCTCTACTACTAGTACCATTCAGTAATTTTATTTCCCATAATAAGTTGCTATTTGTACATTCTTACTGCCTTTAAATTTTGTTACATAATGTAGTAAATCTACATTATGTAAGATTGTGAATAGCAAGTAGAAATGTAGTGTATAATACAATTTATTAAAATATCGTAATTTTTTTTAGATTATAATTTAAGAATAATTTATAGAAAATATTCCAATGATTAATACATATAATTCCTCAATGTTTAAAGCTGACTCTGTTAAATCAATATATCAAATTTCTTAAAAATTTCTTAGACTACAAATTTATGTTCTCCTTTGTCACTGTAGTAAAAATTTTTCAAGGTCATAAAGTAAATAATATTTAAAAGTATCAGTGTGACTTTTTATGTCTTTTGGGTCCTAATCATTTTAGTCGATAAATACTTTAAATTTGTTTTTTTTAATTTATCATATTTAAAAACACGAGCCAGAATTCCATGTTATTAGGAATAGCGCATAACAATTATTTTCACTTTAACAGACGATAGATGGCGATAGTTGCTATGCGAATTTAATCAAGCACTAATTATTTCTCTGAACCCAATTCCAAAGTCCACGGCTGCGGAGTCTCGGTCAAAAGCTAGTTTATAATAAATTAAACGAATATCACAAAATGGTATTGAACTCTGTGCGTCTTGGCAGATTTTATCTCGACACGCTGTCGACACGTGATCATTGACGTTAATTATATAATTGTATTAGAATATATATATTGTTTTTTAATGTATTTATCATCTTCACACACCCATCAGCCCCCCACAGATTCACCTCATGTCTTGATAAACCTTTAGGTCACTTGATATGTAACAAGAATTAACATGTGGACATGCATATATGTACATACATTTATATACATATATTTGTATATTGTTTATATTATTTTATCGGTTTTACCTTATGATCGGTATTTTTCCCTTGTTTTATTTTATATATTTAATTTGATATTTTAATGTCATGTTTTACATTTGTGACACATGTGATTTTTTTAATATAATAATAAGTTAAGTAATCGTCTGTCAGTGTGAGATAATTTTTTAAAGATAGTCCAAGGAAAATTTTTAATGTTAGTCTTATGGGACATAATAATTAAATTAAAAAATATTTTTCATATAAAAGTTTACTCACATTTAGGAGAGATGACATCATTATGATCAACTATGATCAGTCAAATGCTGGATAAAACCTTCCCCAAGAGCTACTGAGCTCAACTTTCAGCTGTTCCTCAAACCTTCAACCCTCTTTATAGTAATCATCATATAACATAGCTATAGAACATCCTAAATTTAGTTTATAAATTCCATCTTATCTTGGATGGACCACATTCAGTCATGAAAACAGATTATCGTAATAACCGGTGATATACTCGGAATTGAAAATCCTGTTTTTTAGTTCTGAATGTATTGTTTAAATACAAACAAATGCATGTTAATTTATGGAAAAATATATTGGTCTATTTTTATATATAATTTATGAGGTATCCAATTTGTTCGGGGCATTGTTATTAAAGGTCGCTATTTAAGATTAAAATTAGATGAACTTTTAGATCTCTTGTAGGTAAATCATATCTATTGCGTTAAGATATTTTAGGTATCCAAAAGTTAGTTTTACAGACTACATGGTTAAATGACTACAATACTATTAAATTTTCTTAAATAACTTAAATCTACTTTTAAAATCGATTATCTGTAGATATTGTTATGACGTTTTTTAAATAAAAATAATATTTATTTTCAATTACAATTAAATGTTAAAATCTATAATTTTATTTCAAAACGTTTGCTTTTTATAGAGTCGTTAACATTATTTAAATATATGTATTTGCAAATTCTGCGAAACTCAAATAAGCTATGTTATGTATGAAGGTTTGATATTACAAACCTTCTTGGAATGTGAAACTTATAATTTATAAAGCAACTTATGAGTTACACGTTCATGAGTAAAACTATTTGTTATCTATATCTATGGACAAAAAATATTTTATTCTTACTATGCATTTAATAAGGAAAAATATAGTTAACTATTATATCAAAGTAAATTGACATTGTTTCAAATAGTAGTCATTGTCTTTTATTAATCCCGGAAAGAGCCTTAGGCCTCGGCCTCGAATCTCGCGGGTAGCGGGGCGGCAGCGGCGGCGGCACGAAAACGCATACATTTCTCCGTGCCCGTTGCCCGCTAGTTTGGAGAATAGTATGCGTTTTCGTGCCGCCGCCGCTGCCGCCCCGCTACCCGCGAGATTCGAGGCCGAGGCCTTAAAATCATTCATCAAGGCCTTCGGATTTACAATAAATGTTGAAAGTTGATAATTAATCAATTTCTCATTAATGTCATCGTTTGCCGTGATATAAAAAACTCTATAAAGAGCCATTAGAATTATATTCATACATAGATGCTCCAACAAATTTATTGTTTTAGTTGGGATATGTTTATTCCCGTACTATCGTATAACATTAGAATCTTGTTTAATTCTGATTTTGATAAAATTCTTAAAATAAGGCTAGTATAATAAAAGTTACTGTTTAAAAATAGTTTTGCTATAATTATCCAAAATAAAATATTCCATTTAGTCTCATTTGCGTAATATATTGTTTACGAACAGATAACATCTCGTATCGAGATCACGCCAGTCGTTTCTTTTTTAGTTTCGAGTTTCGTTAGTTGCTATGCACGCGTCGTGGGTGTGTCTCCGTAATCACTACACGCTCGTACGATTGGTTCAAAAACATTTTTTATATCCACATACGTCATTGCATTAAAAAACAATATTGTTTTTCACCATTTAACCCCATATAATGTTTTTCATGATGATCCGTCGTTATCTTTTTTTTTTTAGTGTTTAGTATTCTGTTTACTGCAAAATATTATTGGAATCTCATATTTGTGTTGGTGGTATTAGTTTAATTATGTTGTTTATATTCCGTCTGACTCGAAAGTGATAAGACTTGGTAAATAACCGATTTCAAAGATGTTGAATCTTGTCATATGATTGTTTTCACTTGATATTCTAAATTAAATAAACTAAACATATCAAATCCAAGTCATCATTGGTTAAGAGTATTTTTAACGAATGTTTTTATATAAAATATGTAAGGTGTATTAAATTTCTGACTCAACAAAAATTATATTTAACATTACTTCGTTTTGTAAAAAAATCAATCATTCAACCCAGCATTATTTTTGATATTCTTTTTACACACAATAAGGGAAGAAAACCTCTAAGCATTCCATGGATTCACGGTGCGGGTGCCGGGTCCATCGCGTTGCAGGGAGAGGAGCTTCAACAGACCCTGGGACTTGCGACTTAGTACAAGGGGCCCCTAACTAACGCTCGTTATACGTGCTCACTCCCACTGTCTAAGCTCCTCTCTCTTCCTTACCAAATTTGAAACGAACCTACTAGGGGTGCCTTCGAAGTAAATTCTAAGAATGAATTGATGTCAGTTCTGGACAGGCCCATAACTTTTAATAGGTTGTAGAGAGATTTAGCCGTTATACCTATTTCTCCCACTTTGACAGTGTTGTTTGAAGGCATTGCTTGCATTTATTCTTCAACTCTGAATTCCTATGACACTCAAACGTAATGATATTTTGAATATACTTTCTTTGCCTGCGTAAAACATGATTCTTGGGAAAATCTGCACCTTTATTACCGGAAATTTATACTCTTAAATGAAGCAGTACCTTAGTCTCATAGAAAAAAGGAAACTGTCATGTAGATTTTGGTTTAATTCTTACTATTTGAAAGAAGTGATTTATTTTGAAAAGAACAATCACGTTAGTAGACAGATTACTTTTGTCATGTTCTTGACAAACTTATATAAGACACGCATTTTAATATATTTCAATGAGTTTTTTTTAAACTCAATAGGTTTATATACGTACAGAAATATAATACACGTACAAAATGTATTTGGACAGTTATCATCGAGTTTTTGTATTATTAGCGAATAATATGAAAGGTAGAGAGGCCTATTGCTAAATATCTAAGTAACTAAAGTAATTGGATAGCTCATTAGACTTTTTTAGACAACAACGTGATATTACAGCTGTCCATGTCCAAAAAACTAAGTTTTATTTTATGAAAGAAAGTAATAGAAATACTTGTTGTTATTCTTTGAATATAAGTGGATTTTATAATCATACCATTTTGGATAATTTCCTTACTTGGTTTCCAAAAATCCTTAATGTATTTTAATATAGAAAAAAATATAAAAAGAATTTAATTATATTTATACGTAGTGAATATTTCACATTTTTTATTCTTAAAAAAATCTTAACCAATTATATTTTTCAAAAACTTTCGTCTTAAACTAAAGCACTGTATTCTGAGTTGATAAATAAAGTTAAGTATTTTTTTACCGCTGGGACAAGAAAACCAACTGAAATATTGTCACTGTACGTTTCCGTTTTCCCTATATTAAAAAAATATTAGGTCGAGTTTAATGAAAAGTCATTTAATGAAGTCACTATTTATAGAAGTAACGAATTGATATATATTTATTGACAGGAAAAAAATCATTTAACGAAAATTTCATAATATAATCCAAGTTAAAGTCTATAAATACATACAAAGTTATAAATTAAGTTTAATATAGATGTTATTGTAAGTGAAGTTATTGTTGTATAATTATCAAATAAGATTTAAGACATCACGACATCTGGGCGTTTCTTTGACGTAATATCGGCTGATACTTATCATTGGTATATATATTGATGTGTTCGGTTCGTAACCATATTTCGTACACAACATATCCAGGCTCATCACCTTGAAGATACTGAATTGTTTGAACGTATCTAATTATTATTATAAAGAGAATTATCTGTGGAACATAACCGTTCATTACTGTTTAATTTATTACGTTAATATAATTAATAAAAATAAAAAAATGTGCTGTTATAAAAACAAAGGAATGTGCGATCTGTGCAGAGATTTCCAACTGTCGTTGTTTCAAAGTAAGATTTTTATGAAAAGCTCAGAAGAATGTGTTTTTTGTTTGGTTGTTATGTGTGTACATAAGGATAATTGTTCGCAGATATTCTAAAGAGCTTTCCGGGCGCTGCACCCAAGATCGAAACTGCTAGCTTCCAAGATGACCTCACTAACAGCATGTACCCACCATCACCTGTGGACATCAAGCCAAGTCAAGCGGAGCGAGCTGAAGATCTGCTGCAGCAGCTGGATAGCCAATACAAACAAGGTAACACTTAGCTATTACCGTGATTACCAATATTACCTAATATAAATTCAACAATATTTTATATGGAATTCTAAAAAAAATATTTTTTTGTTAATTTGTAATTTTTCTTTTATACATCAATTCTAAATTAGAGTGACCATAATATTTTATATGGAATATAAAGAAAATATTTATTTAATATTTAGTCATTTTTCTTTGTACGTTAATTCATAATTTGGTAATATTATTCTTGACTGCTATATATATTTTTTGGATTGATAGTTTGTTTATAAAAATTATTCTATTATTTTGAGTTCATACATATTTTATCACACGACTTTTTAAAATATTTTTTTATTCTCAATAGATTAAAAAAAATATTTTGTTATTCAGTTCAGTATCGGTAATTAACAAATAAATTTTGTATATAAAATTCTTTTATACGTTACATTTTTTCG
The DNA here is from genome assembly GCA_916720795.1 of Danaus chrysippus. Lineage (NCBI taxonomy): Eukaryota > Metazoa > Arthropoda > Insecta > Lepidoptera > Nymphalidae > Danaus > Danaus chrysippus. The sequence continues at coordinate 5,259,873 of CAKASE010000046.1, read as the reverse complement.
GTTGTCAACTTAGTCATACGATTTTTAAAATTTTACATACTAATTTCATAATTAAATTCAACACTGTCAGAAAATAATTTAATTAAAACAAGAATTTTTTTTAAATATTATTTAAGATAAATTATTGTTCACGTTATCATAGCGAGACATAATATAAATATAATTCGCGATAAAAAAACTATATTAATTCGCTAACTACCTAGTTACAAATGAAACAAATTATTTAATATCATTAATAATTTTCGGGTTTTTCGTAATTAACACAGAAAAATCCTTGATTTTTTTAATCGCGGTGAAAAAAAAGAGGTAAATAATGAGTTTTAACATCAGTACTGTTTCTGTTTAATTAAAGTGATATTTTAATTAAGTTCTTCAGCAGATAATATGAAAATTAATTTTGTATTATGTGTTAGAATGTATGAATGTTAGTTAGTTATACGAATTAAAAATAGTATTTTTTTTAAATAACGGTTTACGAAGTAAAGACTTCAATATATTGATATACTTCTTCTAATGTACCTAATACGTGAAAGAAAAGGTAAATAAATAAAAATTGATTACTCTAATGAAATATTGAATACGAAGAGATAGTTACTACTCGTTGTTAAACCTTTGATAACGAAATCGTTTGGACACTTTTTTTATGTAAATAATATAAATTCCTATAAAAATGTAATAATTTACTAGACTTTGTTGACAACATTTAATAGTGATTCTTAAATTAAAACGTTTTCCTCGTCGGGGAAATACCAGAAAAGCATCAGGTTTATCGTATATATATAAATATTATATTTAACTATAAATTTGTTCAACATATTGTTTTAATTAATTCTTACACATAAATCGCTTGTGTTTATAATATGGACAGAGTTATTTAAATGAAACTAATATTTTGAGGATATACTATATTTTTGATAAAAACTGATCACGGTGACTGTAAAGTAATCGAAACGTCGGGAGTATGTAGTTTTTATCCGCAGGAAAATTGATTTACAATTGAAATATTACAAACAGTTGAAGCCAAGGCAAAGAAACAACTGGCTCGAGGATATTGCAAGAATCTTAAAGTTTGAAGGCCCTTTCCTTTTTCTTTGAAAGTAAAATAAAAAAAATATATAATTTCTCGCTGGAAAAGAATTATAAACACAAAGCCATAATGGACCAAGTCGATCGAGTTTCATTTTATTAAATCCACAACCCCTAAATTGGTTTAAAAACGTGAAATTTATTAATTAATCCAAGTCACCTTCGATGCGAAAAGTAACAGAATGTTAGAAGCAAATATTGATATTAATTAATTATGTTCGCAGTGAGATAAAATCACGATTTTAAAGGACACACCCCTGATCTGTTAATATCGTGTCATGAACACGTTACGTGATCAACAGTTATCACTCATTATTATTATTATAACTTAACTAATTATTACCATCATTACATATTAAAAGCTTTGAGACGGCATAATGTTCTTTAATATACAAAATTCGTTTGCGGTATTAAAAGAGGATTTGTCAACGACTTCGTCTTGTCCTTTTTTAGTATTATGTTCGGAGAAAATTAATTAGTACTTAATATTAGCTGTATGTATACTCAACCGCCAGCGACATCTATGGTCAGTTAAGTGATGTTATACTTTCAACTATTACGTGTTCCCGTGCTAACTGAATGAAGGGATAAAATATTTCCTACATACTATTCCGATTAAACTAAACTACGCTATTGGAAAGTTTCATTGAAATACGTTCAATACAATTGAAAAAGCAACATACATAATCACAAACTTTTGCCTTTATTAATTATTAATAGGATAAAACTCCGATAACTTTGCTCGTGAATTGAGTGAGTTGCCACTGCAGTGTTTTACTTTCACTTGCCTTTTAATATTCCGTGTTCCCTTCAGAGCGTAATAACTTTTATTATAGACTAGCTTTCCGCCCGCAGCTTCGCCGCGTGGAGTTCGGTTATATCGCGTTTCCAAGAGAACCTTTCAAAAGTCTGGGATAAAAACTATCCTATGTTCTTTCTCAAGGTCAACTCTATCTCTGTACCGAATTTCATTAAAATCAGTTCAGTGGTTTAGGCGTGAAAGCGTAGCAGACAGACAGACAGACAGACAGACAGACAGACAGACAGAGTTACTTTCGCATTTATAATATTAGTAGGGATTTTATCAACATGTAACAATACTGTTTGTTAAATTTGACCTTAAAGAGAAAGTTAAATGGTTTAATATATATTATATTACAAAAAACGTTAATTTTGTGTTTATAGCCGTTTTGAAATGGAAATGCATCTCAGCATCGTAGTTTTCGTGGTAGTTGAGTTACTTATGTATTCACTTGTTGTACAAGGAGGGGAAAGGCGAGGCGGCTGGGGTGGGAGAGGGGGGCACTGACATTGTATGCGCGCGCGCAATCAGTTGTAGCGTGTACCGCGCCGCGTCTGCAGGTTCGGTAATATCCGTGACAATAAATACAAAAAGATCAGCTAAAATCGGGCGTTCGCGCTCGGCTCGCGACCTATGCCTGCCGACGTCCATGTGCCCCTTGGACGCCGTTAGAATGAAGTACCACTATCGCTGCATCTGGAACAAGGAGATAGTGTTCAATTCACAAAAACTTGTCAAAAGACGTTAGGTGTCTGTGGACCGATATCCTGAACTTTTAACGACGACTATAGCTCGCAACACGAGGACTCCACTCTGCAAAAACCACTGCCCATTTAATCGTATATAAATAACTTTAGAACTGTATTATAGCAGTAAGAGCATTAATAGAGGACTATAATTATTTTGATAATATATATTTGGATATCGTGATGGCCCTTGCAGATCTATATGCTGGTAGGTGTTTCTATCAGAAAATTTACAATGACCTATGTTATTGTGATTTAGATCTTATTTCAAGGTCTTTACGCTCCAATTCTGTTTATTTTATTCGAATGAAAAATTATTTTTTTGTCAATATTTTTTGTTGTTCATATACGCAATATTATATCCGATTTCATCAACGCCATCAAAAATTTAAGTTAAAATGTTGTTATTTGAAAGGTACAGATATGTTTGCACAACAAACTGGTTTTGTATTTTCATGTTTCAAATGACCGACATAATTATTATTCTGCCTCAAATATATTAAATAATTATTGTCAATTATATTATAGCGAGAAACAATCGCGTCAAATAATCACGTATATTAATGCATACGAATGCAATTATTTAACCGTTTATGGACCAGCATAACATAAACTTATATTAAAATTCATAAATGCAGGTTGTTATATTAATAATTGTCACACGCATTAACATTAACATATATAATAATGTCCTTTTGTTTGTCCGTATATAAAGTTATTGAACAATCTAAAAACATTGGTTTGAACTTATAAAAGTAATAGCTTTTTGCATTCGGTTATTATATTGAAGGTTGAAACGAGACAATGAATTCATTGTTAATATAATAACTAGCATTTGGAGATATAACGACATATATTTTGATAAAATATGTAAGTGAAACCGGCGGTCGCAACATAGTTGATCAATCACGTTACACGTGGCGCCAATACATTAGATACCAGTTAATAGCACAAATCAATTGTCACACTGTAAGCTTGTTTGTGATATTGTTTTGTGTTTATTATTATAAAATCTTTATACGTTAAAGCGAACAACTGATAAACCAGTTCGCTGAGAGGGCGACCTCGTGCGCTGTTCACTCAATAATAATTAAAGTGACTTATTGGCTACTTTATATCATTCCTACGCATTGATATAGATTGTGATACATCAATGAAGGCCTGTTCAATTCGGTTCCTTTAACACTCACTTTGATGGAAGTTATTAATTCAAATATACATATGCAAATTATATAAACTTCCACGTTTTGATATATATTAATATTATTCGCTTCTAAACAAACATATTAAATGATTATTTAGATTGATCTCTGCCTGTGATGGTCGTATTTTTTTTGCATTATCATAACATTTATATACCGATATTTAATCTTGGATGTTAAAGTATCATGAATCAACGTTCTCTTAAATATTCTTTATAAAATATATAACTACGTATATTCAAATTATCATCTATTAATAAGTCCAGGGCACAGAATTTCTGAACTCTCCAGATTACGAGAGTTTATCAGAGGTCAACTTTATGTCTGTCGATACATCTTTATATATCATTGATTTTAAATTCCTTATATTGAATAAATATATAATATTCATATATTTTTATTACAATGATTCAAATAAAAGGCGTATCTGAAATGTATCGCTCGATCAACCGTAACCCAGATATTGATTCCAATTGACATTTCTAAACAACTAATGTACAAATAAAAAACTATGAAGGCGAGACAAAATGTTCACAATTATATTTAATTGATTAAAACGCGTGCGACATTCATAAATTAAAAATACCGTATCATTCCCTACACTTTAATATATATATTAAAATTATTATTTTCTATATTATGAATGTTGTGTGTTCTATAAAGCAAGATATTTTTTATAATACGTATAAAAATTTATGATCGAGAACTAATATAAATAAACCTTGATCATAACATTAATTTAAATTAAAATTGCAAATTTCATTTAATTATGTTTTAATGTATAGTCAACATTGAGGTCGCGATATCAAAATTCGTACATAATAATAATGTTGTCATTTTTTTTGTATATATTTCAATGCTGGATCTATTTAATTATAACTAATCATTGTATTGAAAATCATGAAATAATGATCCCTTTGCTACTATTGTACATAATATTATGTAGAAAAAAACTGTCCAAAAGCCTTGGAATCGCATGATTGTGAAATCAATAATTAATATTATTCGCGTACCGTAAAACAATGGATTATTCACGGAGTTTAGATGACTTTGTGCAAATTTAATATTATATTTATGTTCAATAGAAGATTTATTACTATGAATCTTTTTTATACATAATTTTAAATTTTTTGTTTTCTTTAAACTTATTTATAACATATATTTATTATATAAATAGTTAATTATCATTAAACAATCATTTAAAAACAGTATATTCTGTTAATTATATGTACATTTGTGAGCGTCGCTATCAATAAACAAATACGAACTGAACTAGTAGGCACTATATTTTACTGTTTACATATTGTTTATGATAAATTAAAATACATTGTCGTTTAATTATATTTTTACATTTATATTAATTCAGACATATATTATATTACAGAAAACATATACCCTAACTGGTTCGAAGAGAAAGTTGAGAACAGCATCTTCGATAGCATCAGTCAGGGACCAGAGCCGGAGTTCAGGCCGGTGGCTGTCGATTACACCGCGCAGACTGTGCCGCGCTCCACCGAGGTTCTATTGAGGGAGTTCGAGTCGGTGTACAGTGGCGTCCAGCTGACTCACCTCACCCCGCCTCAGAGCCCGCCCGGTCCGGCTACCCAGCTCCTGCTAAGCTACGCCCAAGCGCAGGCCGCTCCGGTACTACAGCCGCTACCTGTCGAGCAATGGCCCATAATCCAGCCCCAAAGCTCGATACCGGAATACGACTGCGATCCTCAGGCCCTCGAGGAGTTGGTCCGTCATCGTGCTGCTCAATTACAATCGCCGCAGCCCGCGCACAGCCCTTCACCATCTCCGCAATCATCACCGTCCTCATCGCCGCGGTCGTCTTCCACTGACGAGGATTGGACTTCATCTCGCCCCAAGCCGTACTCCAGGAACGGTGATGATCGCAGGTCTCGCAAGAAGGAGCAGAACAAGAACGCGGCTACCCGCTACCGTCAGAAGAAGAAAGCCGAGATCGAGGTGCTCCTCAACGAGGAACAGGAGCTGCGCAAGCGACACGGCGAGCTCGGGGACAAGTGCTCCGACCTCCAACGTGAGATCCGCTACATCAAAGGCATCCTGCGCGACCTCTTCAAGGCGAAAGGCCTCATCAAATAAATCTCTCTCTTCACCTCGGACGTGATTGATTATTCACCGCAACGGATGCGGTCCGATGAAAAAATTCCACGGAAGTTTGGGAATTGAAAAAATTTTAATTGATGATAACTAAATTTATTGTTGTAGTTAAGATCGGTAAACTGTATCGTAAGTCTCATATCGAGCAGCATATATCGCTATGTTATTTGTCGAGGACAATACCTTAATATATTTTACTAACATCCTTCTTTTCTTTAAACCGTACGTAGGTGGCGCTACTTTCTCATAATTCATTTTTTTCATTATTTTAGATGATAGGTTGCATTCATTGTAATGGAAGCAGAAATTTTCTTGTTGAGCATATCATGTCATCTCAGTAATTATTGTATTTACGTACAAATAGTTTTGGATGAAACAATTTACTTGTTCTGTTTTCTTACAATATAAGGAATGCGACGGCGGAAAATGCTGTTTTATTTATTGCCTCATGTTTTAATCATAGATAAGGTGTTATTTTGCAAAACTAATAATGAATGCATACAGATTATATTGATATAATCTTGCATTTTAACTTAATGCCGATTTAATTGTTGGTTTTGTTATATGATACAGTTTATACATAGATTCTTTTTATTGAAAACTTGATACACATTTTATTTAAATATATACATTATAACAAGCGTAATAAATTATAAGACAACTCTGACAAATAGCTTAACATACTTTACAAATATTTTACAACTTTATTATCTTATCTTTTATTGATATTCAGTCTTCGATGTAAAGTTTTTTCTGCATTCTTATAATTTTTCTGCACTTAACGACAATAATGCTTTTTATCTGTTAACAAATAAATTAAAAACAAAAAGGTACAACCAGAACTACGAAATAATATTTACTTAATTCTATATTTACGTTTGTGGACCTTACGTGGTGAGTAAACTGTGCTTAGGAAAACTCAAAACATTATTTCAAAGTAGTTTTCCTTAACTTTAATGCATTGGGACTGTCAGTTGACCCTCATCGCCGAGTCACTGTGATAACATTTGTTTGTATTCTATGAGTCTGTTAATTAGTGAACAGTGACCTTCGCATTTCTAGTCATCGAAAAATTAAATACAGTCTTGGCTATTTTTTGTTACTCGTAGCATCTTCATTCAAATTCTGCTTAATTTGAACTAGTTGTAAATGATGCCTTTGCTATACGAGACCCAAAAAATAAGACCCCTAATTCAAAGTATGCCACGAAGTCCCTTCTCACTTCGCAAAGAATTTTAGGTCTTCACAAAAATTCTCCGTTTCAAGGTCTTATGCTTTGTTTTATATGAAATAGTTACATTTATTATATTCATGGCCTCAAATTTATGACACTTAATTATTATCACTTGTTGAATTAAATTTTCCCCTTTTCTTACCCAAGAGGAAACTCGGAACGAGGGAATTTTGATACATAGTAATTTTCGGTAATCTATAGTTTTTTGTTATACTACATATTATATTAAGTCAGTACAATACATATTTGGTTTGAGCGTTATAGTATAGCAGACTATCGCTTTATAGTATAGATATATAGTATAGACAGCAGATATAGGTTTATTATTAAGAAATCAAAACATATAATTCTATAAAGTTTAAAGCACACTTTATTAAAGACATAAAACAAATTAAAAATTTTATAAAACCCCGGCCCAATCAGAAACATGAAGAGAACCAGCAAGTTAAATTCATCGAGCCCAAATTCGATGGGTTTACTGAAAGGCAGTCCAGGGTTACGTCTCTTATCTTCGAGCCCTAAAATCAGACCAGCTTAGTGGTTCCAGAAGACATCAGTGCTTCAAATGTCAGATCCCACATATGCTTGCCAGCAAATTGTGCGTGTAACATTCCTACCACACCTAACGAACGACCTGATGACCTTGAAGACCAGAACCGATTTCCATCAAACATACCTAAGAAAACTCTCGACGGATATAACTTTCAAACAATAAAAACCGCATTAAAATCGGATCATCTGTTTGGGCGCTTCGTTACCACAGACAGACACATACACATACATGTCAAACTTATAACACCTCGTCGTTTTTGCGTCGAGGGTTAAAAATGAATTCCGTAAATTATACGTACACGTCATACCCAAAGATTCAGTTTTGTCAAGTTGTAACTTTGTTTTTGTCTGCAAAAAAAAGGGTTTATAAAATCGGTATGTCAATTGTCCAACATTTTAATTAACATGATTTTCTACATCACCGAGTATTAGCTAATTATATCTAAGTATGACATTTAAAACATAAAAAAAAAAGAATATGAATATATAAACTTAAGACCTCAGGTTCGAATATAATTTAATGGGACATGCAGAAAAGTACTTTCAAATAATAAAAACTATAAGGACAATAAAATTACTTTTAAAAGTATAATCCTTTCGATGGTTTTGAAATTTCAATCAAATAGTTTTGTTAAGGTCGGGATCGAGACCATTAAAATACCAAAACCTATTTTATTTATTTTCCAACCTATTGGGTAAATCAAATGATTGGTATTTCTTTAGGTTGATTCCTGGATATTTACTGTTCTATCCCTCCGTGTCTTTTGCAAGTATTTGGGTGTTATTTTTATTATTTTATTCAATACTATTCCACTATGAATGTATAGTAAACGCACACTAGTGTGAAATGTTGAAGGAATTTTCCGGTTTAATGTTCCGTATATGGTGTTAGTGCCAAAAAGCAATTTGTCTCTTTTGTGGTAAAAACAAATTATTTTTCTGTTGTAATTACTATTGCATAAATTAATTTCTAGTTTTGTATTTATAACTGGCTCTGCGAATTAAAACAGTATAGATTCATTTTAAAATATGGTTTTCACTTCAGTTAGTCTCTATAAAATAGGTGCAGATTTCTTCATTCTATTTCAGTAGTTAATAGAAATGTATGATGATTTAGATCGTAGGATGTAAATTTGTTTCAAAATCGACTATTCGACAACCCTAGAGAAGCGTGTGACGTTCCTCTTTGAACTGAGTATGTTAGATATTTTGAATATCTACTTTATTTTTAAGTGCCATCAATATAAAAAAGTAATTATTAAACACTTTTTAACCACTTCGTTTCACTGCTTTACATTACCAAATATATAAGTATTTGTAAATATCCCTTTTTTATCTTTCTCTTAAATAAATATTAAATTCTTTAATTAGTATGTATTCTGGTCTATACTTGTCTTGCATATTACAATTGATATGCCTATCATATATATCTTGTCTCATCTTGTGTACACACGTATGTTGGTTTGTGTGTTTTCTGGTGTTTATTTTATTTACGTAGTAAGTATATTATAAAGTATTCAGTAGTGATATTTACACTACCTTACATTGTTTATATATTTAATTAATATAATTATTCTGAGCTGGTTTCTTCTCGTCTCTTTTGTCTATTTAGTTTCAATGAAGGTGGTGTATTCAAGATTATTATTAACAATAAGACCGCCTTTACAACTTCTTTTTTGTTATTTCTCCAGCAAAATATCTGTATTAAAATGTTATTATTTATTTAAAGACTGTTGCTGTATTTCTTTCTATATTTTTTCTCTACTTCGAAGATTTCTTGGTGTTGTTTTTAATATTATATTTTAAATTATAATATAAAAAAATTATACAGAATGCAACTATGATTAAGTATTTGTATTTGGTCACTATTGTGAATAAAACCTTGAATTTAATTTACAAGTTTTTGGACCTCGTATTTTTTGGAGACGTCTTTTGTATCATTTGATAAAATAAATGAAACACTAATGACTAGAAATTTTATGATGGAATAATGGGACCCTGTCCCCACACAGCCCTCATTTCATACATGTTTAGTATTTTGTTAAAATATCCCGTTTTCATCATCACTTCTCTACCATCTAATATAAAAAACAACCCAAACTCATCATATCAACCAAACAATTCTTATTCGACCTCCAATTTATGTATTTGGGATCGAGGTCCTTATGTTTAAAGTAATCGCCATTTGTTTTATTTCTCTGGCTCAGTGAGACATAAATGATATAAAATACAAATATGTGTGTCCTATTATTTATATGTTTAACGTGGGCTTATATTTATATATGTACATATTATTTAGGAATATTATTTTTTTTGCTTTGTTTGTAATATAATTAATTTGTTATGAGAAATTAAATGAATATGTATCCCGAGTTCGTCTATGCAAGGACAAAACAAGGTTCTATAAGACTGGATTCCGTCGTCAACGTTGTGAAGGTATTAGAACCGTTCCTTGCAGCTTTGGAATTTTTATGGAAATCGAGCGATCTTTCAAGGTCACCCTCATATTAAGAGGAGGCTTTTGTATATTATATTACGTAAGTCTTTTATGAGACCACAAAGTGACAAAGGAATTGTTTCCCTTAATTATTATCATATAAAATTCAAACAAAAAAGTATGTAAATAACAAATGGAAAGAGTATATTTGCTTCAGTTGTTTGAAAAATAAATGGGAATCTTTGATTCCCAGTTATTTATGAGGCAGATTTGTCTACGTGAATGTTTAGTGGCCCGAGAAAATGTACCTACCCTTGCCCTATTTATATTTACAGAGTAACTCTTGCAGACGTATCCTACCTGATAGAAATTACAGTACATATATATTATACAGTAATCAGTACATACACATATATACTATATCTTAAATTTTAGGAACGATTCTAACGTGTCTTGTAATTTATAAAATTGCATTTAGGTTGATGAGGTGTAAGTTTTTCGCTAGTATTAATTGAAATAAAACTAATAATTTAAGGATTTACTACGCGTTTTTAATTATCACGTTTGTCCGTGATCACTGTTGCTACAAAAGAACCGAAACGTCTAGAGTATGTTGTTAAAAATAATTATAAACGCTTGTAAATCCCAACAATATCAGATTCATTTAGGTTTTTTATCCCACGTTTCGATAACCTAACTATAATTGTATTAACAGGAAAACGAGATGAAAGTCACTTTCTTATAAAATAGGTTTTTTTTTTGGTTCCATGTTAGTGACTTTGTGTCTTTTTGGAAATAAAGATCTTTAAACCTAGGTATTCAATGCAATTTATCCTCGGAAATATTTTCAACGGCATATCCAGTTATTATAAATTACAGTTATAAACCAAAGTATTGTAGCAGCACGTACACGAAGTAATAACAATAGTTTATTTATTTATAAAGACGTCCACGTCGCTGGATTTGGCGACGCTTTCATCGTTGAAACAGAAGCACATATTAATAACAATAGTATATTTATAAAGACGCTTAAAGTATTATTGCTGACAGACTTTTTTAAAATTTTCATAAGTATTCAATTATACAGCCTTGCCGACATCTTTTCATATATTGAAATGTATTGGGGTAATTTTACCTAATTATTTAATTCAACTCATGTTGAACAGAATGGTATATAGATTCGTAACTAATACTTTAGTTTCATAAACGAACAAAACGATTCTCATTCCTCGACTTACATAAACTAAGTTTTACTTTAGAATACGAATTTTAGACTATAACTTTGTGGACGTCTCTCTGTTAAGTTCTATTTAATTCCTTCAAAGAGACCTCTATTCGAATTTTGCTTCTTAATACCAGTTGCACCACTTGATCCAATATAAAGCCGAGTAATTTACACACTCGACATGCTGTACTTACAAACGGTCTGGCTTCGTAAGCCTCCTGAGGATCCGGCGCCCTTTATGTACTTTAAAGATTTTGCACGTTCCTAACATCTCAATACTGAGTTCATCAAATGTTATGTACTAAGCTAATAATCTTCTCTTCCTTTTTGTTAAAAGAGAGGTAGAATTGGAGTAGTAATCAGACTTTTCGCCTTTTGACATTAGAAACGTGCCCACGTTCGTAATTTTCCGAATAGCTTATTTTACAGCACATCGAAAATGGAGGGAAAGGATTACATAAAATATTATTTACCTGTGATCACATGTGTTTTTTGAATAAACTTTGAATATCAGATGACAAAGACAAAATTATTTTGGTTTGAAACTCTCATTATGTTATTAAATTAATTGTAACATACATAATATATGTATACTACGTAATATACATATATTTATATACATAAATGGTAACGTCTCATTTAAAGAGACGCTGAGTATAAGTAGGTAAAATTTCTCTTTTTTTTCAGAAGAATGCCTTTATGTACTATATTACATTTATATTTATATAGCATAATACGTACGTATAGCTTTTTGTTTGAACATAAATCTATTATGTTATAATTATTGATAAAAAGGTATCTTCACATACAAAAGCATAACATACATACATGTATATACACATTATACGAGTACATATATTTATTTGTTTAAACTGTCATCTATTAATAAAATCTTTTATGTGATTGATATATATTTAAATTATTATTGATAGAATGTGAAACGTTTGAGCCACGAAGTCTACAGTAGCTTATAAAAGAAAACTAACTACGTGATCTGACCTGTATGATTGATGAGATTTCCCTTAAAGAAAACGTGCTTATCAATTAATTGTTCGGATTACCGCGATCCGTCGGCCCGCGGACGCCGACGGTCTCATTCTATCGATCATTGAATAGTTTTATCTCAGTAGAGTTACTTCATGAAGCACTGCTTATAATACTTCAATTATGTGGCTATCATTATCTAAGAAGATCTAATAGAATATAAAAATCATTTTGATCACAGTAACTAGCGTATTTATCGGTTAACAAGTACAATATAGTATTTATGTTGAGAAACTTGTGATAGTATTAATTTTAATATATGAAGGATAAATTGGGAAATGTCTGTATATAGCCAATGCGATGTCTTAATAATGGTTTTGATTATAACATACGCAATTTGATATGAAGCTGAGACTATTCAAATCTAAACAATGAGGTAATTTCGTCTTGTGGGCCAAACAGATGCTTGGTATCACATATAAATAGAATGTAACTCTATTCTAACATCGGACCAATCACGTGAGCTAAGGTTTAGGTTGTAAGGTAGGATAATGTTAATTAATAATTATACAGGGTGACTGGTGAATTACTATCAATATTTAAGGAGCATACTCGGTACATGATTCTCATTCGAATTATGTAAAAAAAATAGGTACTTAATTTTTGACCAAATTTCCGTATAAATAAATAAAGTGTGTACACGTTCCAAGTGTTCCAAGCGTGGACGTGTGCGGCGGCGTGCTGATACAACACTACGCCGCCGACGCGTCTGTGTGAGTATGTGTGTATACCTAATCTGTAGGGTGTTCATACGATGCGTAATTAATTACATAACTTTTGGTTAACTTTACTTAGAAGTTTATTAATATTTATGTTATATTAATTTTTATTTTGTCATATATGATCGTCAAATATCACGTCCTCAAATATCGATAGTAATTCACCAGTCACCCTGTATAAGTTCATTAAATTAATTATAATTATATTAATTCTTTATTTCGAGAAAAATGTTAAAACATAACTTTATTACATTCTTTCTTAGCTTGTTTATTGTTTATTTTTTACATTGTTAAATGTCTTTGGTTTCTTTGAGTACATTTTCTATTGGAAACGCCTTGTAAAGAGGATTTTTATGTGTTTATCGGATCCTCATATTGTACATTTGTTTGAGTTTCATAAAACTCTTCTTTGTTAATCTACATTCATTTATTTAAAGCTACTTAAATATTATGAATTATAAATTCGTATACATGAACATATACAGGAGCTATAAGTATAATAGATTGCCAAAGCGAGGATAATATACTAGCACTAATACAGCGGAGAATAGGTTATGCTCTTAAGTGCTAAGCCAAACGAATTTATGACTGTTATAGAATTCCATAATGAAGCTGGGATTACGACTGAGTAATCTATATGTCGCGTTAAACACGGCAATAGGCAATATAATTTTATAAAATGAAAGCAGATCTTGCCGACTATTAGGCTAACTTGCAAGGATGAACAAATTGGAAAGCTATGGCGCGAATCGTGATCTATATAAAATTAAGAATAGACTGCACTCTTGGTTTCAGAAGTTTTTCCGGCTTTTCAAAAACTTCAAGTAGTAGTTTGAATACAACTATACAAATATAGACGTAAGGATTTACATTCCTAGACGAAAAGTTGGAATAATAAACTTTGAAACAGACGTTAGTTTGGATATATCAAATTATTCGACTTAGTACAAAATACTAATATAAACTATTAAATACATTTGTTGGTGTGGCTTATACCACTAATGTTTATAGGGGATAGCATTAGCTTCGTAAACACTTTTCAGGTTTTAAATACAGCAGAGACAACTTAGTTATAAAGTAAGTGATTCATTTTAAGCAAGGTTTGAAGATAAACCAAGTGATTCTTTAATAAAAAATACCAATAAAAAGGTATTTACTGTTTTGTAATAATAATGAGTTAGGAAATAATACGGATTTTATATTTATTTTTAAATAACGTATATATAAATAGATTTTAGTTCAAAAGTTAACAAAGTAAGTATTTTCAATAGTTATGAATTTTATAATTTAGTTAATTCTACTGTTAAAAGCCTAGCTACTAATTAAATCTCTTAACCTTATACCAATTATTACGAAATAAAATATCACGAATTATAAAATACTCTCTAATTACTAGCAATATTACTCTCGAAATAAGTTAAATATTCACAACAACAGAAATATTCTATGTATAACAGATTTGAATGATTAAAAGTATATAACGTTAATGTAAACATAATAATTCCGCCGGAGGGTTCATTTATGAAGATCGCTACAAAATGTATAACTCACATATTGATTAAATTATTTAAGTGTATAAGTGCATTAAGGCAAGTAATAAACTTGTCTAACTTGCTAACTTTGGTCTATTAATTGAACATTCAAGTTTCGATCTAACAATATTACTAGTTTAATCGTTGAGTGCTTGTACATCGTGAAGTATTCACAGATAAACAGCAAAGGTTTCTTTAAGGAATTTAGTTAAACTAACCGGTAATATTGTATTGAGAAGTTATGCAAAAATTAAAAAAACACGTGAAATCCTAATTATTTTCAAATCTTCGGATCTATTTATTTTGATGTACTAAAAGAAAAATAATAATTTAAATTATGTACAAATATATATATATATATATATCATTTTCAATATTTGTACGGAACCCGATCCTTTAAAATTACTTTAGTTTACTATTTAACTTCTATTTCATGTCATTAAACAATTTAAAAGTTTCTATCAAATCTTTTAAATAAACACACTCTGTAAACTCTAAAAAAATAGTAGCTAAGTAAGAACCGATGTTCAAATACATTTGCAGCACTAGGAAAGATACTGATGTGTATATTTTGCTCTAAACAGCATTTCCTATCAAGAACTATAAATCAAAACGCTATTTGCTATGGAGTATATAAATATTGTTTCTCATATCGCATGTGGAAAATCTGAATATAAATTTCAGCGTAAATTCTAACGTTTGTGAATTTAAAGTCAATAAGTGGTTTAAGGATGATGTAGTTATACTGCTTAAATATGTTTGTTTAAAGTAACTTACATCAGTATTATCCTACCCTAATTTTGAATTCATTATTATTGGACACTAATTTTTCATTCTCATATTAGAATTAGAACTTACAAGCAATGCATTTAATTAGCCTAAAAAGAAGCATTTTAAGCTTTTTTATTTCCCAAAATCCACCGACCACCCCCATATATATTTTCGCCACTGGCAAAGTAAAGAGTAGTCCATTAAGTTGGCTATTTTGAGGCATCAGACGTTCTTTTTTCAGTCCATCATATTCCTTTCTATTCGTGTCCGAACCACCTACAGTCCGTTGGTCATGACAGATTCGGTATAAAAAAGCAACAACTTCACGATCATTGTGCCCAAAACAATGATAATGACACATATCATGTAAAATGTTAAAAGGCAAATGTATAAAATATTAACACAGAAAAAATGTTTTGTTTAAAAAAATCATTAAATATTTATCATAATAATCTGACAACAATAAATACAAAAGACAACTGTGTTAGACTTTAAAATTAAAACTTCAAATATAAGATACCGTTTTTACAGTTGTTTATATAACAAATATTTTACACCAAAAATCTTTTGTTTAACCTTTACAAGGTAACAGTGTCCAAATAAAGTCTCTATTTGGTTTGATGTCGGTAAAGATAGGGAAATAAAAAATAATTAACCCAAATTCCGGCTAGGCATGAACATAAAGTCCTAGCGGCCACAAATTGTACGTAACGATGACACTGTAACGATATGACCGTAAATAAATATACAAATTGAGTTCTAAAAGAACAAGGGACTGAATTATACACTCTGTTTTCAGTCCTCGTGAAATACATTAAAGGCATCTCTTGAATGAATAATAGGTATTCATTCAAAAGGTTTTGAAGGGTTTTCAAATTGGAAGGGTTCATATGTACCCCGGGTAGGTTAGGACGTAGAAATGTGAAAAACCGTGATATTGGTGAGCAAATGCGGGGTGAGGTTCCTGGGGTGCGGAGGGGGTTGAGGTGCGCGGGGAGGAGGGGAGCCAGCTAGCATACAGGGGTCGGGGGATGGCACGTAACAAGTGAAGAGGCCTGGGAGCAACAGTCTGCCGAAGCCCGGCCACGCGGCCTGACACACCACTACAAGTTATACCCGCTCCGGAATTTCCTCCCCGCGTAAGTAAAGCCTTATTGCTTATCTCGACGTGTAGCGGTCATCCCGCTCGGTAGACGTGCTAAAACCTTTTGATGGATCTGTACTGTTTTTATATCATTGTACCTGTTGAATGTGTGTCACGTAATGTACTGTTTTCTTAAGCTTCTTACGATCTGTACTGTTTCCGAAATAGGATTCTATTAGAAGTTTAATTGAAAATAATATTTATCTACGCATTCCTCTAACCTTTTAAGATATTAGAACAAAAGATATGAGGATGGCCAATTAATTTTATACAAATTCATTTTGAATGTTGAAGTATTAATTAATGATTAATATTAATTATAATTAATAAAATATATATATAATTACGAAATATTTTAAATTATTTGGCATATTAATAACGATAGCAAAATGAAGTAATAGACTAAAATTTAAATATCAAATTATATTTTACATATAATTTATTTTTTTAAAGTAATAAACTATCATTAGTCTTTAGTCTTAAAAGCTAATTTATTTTTTATATCATATTGATTTTTCTACAAAAAGAAATTTAATGTATAAAAAGCATTCATTTTTTTATAATTCCTCTTTTATTTAACCATAGATAGAGAGAGATAAGAACAAAAGCCACCCTAATATCTGTTATCATGAACAAAGAACTTTAAGTTCTGCGGCCTTCTTTCTTGTTTCCTTCTGCCAGTTATATATTTGATTCGTTTATATAACCATGGATAGCCAATTCAAAGACAGGAAATAAGTGTACGTAAATTTTTTATAAAAAATTTCTTACCTTGCCTGGTCCAAAATTACAAATTGCGAACGCTTTAATCCGGACAGCTCTAAATGTATGAAAAGTGATTGGTTGTTTTATCTCTGTATAAAGCAAGGTTTTCGTTCTGTTGTTTTTATTCTGCTTTATGTTGATTTATTTCGATCAATTGATCACGTTTATCAGATGCTGTGATTTGTGACGTTCAACCCTTCGCAGCGCTAACTCACAGGACTTAAACCTGAATAATTTGTCACGTTTTAACATTTAAATTTTATCTCAAGGGTTACAGTGACAAGTCATTAATATGATTTTATACCGTTTCAGGTTATGTTATGAATTTCTGATATTTTACATGTATTTTTGTACATTTCCGCGCGGTGTTAATGTATAGAAGACATTAAAATACAGGTGATGTCACACGTGAACCGGGTCAGTTGAATGTTTTTGAATACATACGAAAAGAAAATATTTTTTTTGCATTTCGAGCTCTTATTTATGTACGACGTATAGTGTGAACTATTTCGTGACATTCATAGGAATAGTCAAAGTGAAAATAAATAATAATATAAGAGTATAGGAGTTATTATAAGATATTTATTGCGTCGTCTTTTCTGTTACAAGGTTGCGAAAGTTTTAATTAGTAAAACAAACCTTTTCATTTAACCCTGAGTGAAGCTTGTTTTTCTTGAGCAAAGAGATGTTGCAACTTCTTTCTGCTTTTATTTAATGTTTCAAAAGCTTTCCACTAATAACTGCAATGAAACATTATTCAACAGAGGCTTTGAGGCTATCGTTTGTTTCAATCAAACCAATTGTTTATCAATTAGTTTATTATTCTATTGTATTGTATTTATACTTGTTTATTAATTTTAAGTAAAATAGAATTGTTTTATAACATCTAAAATTAAATATTCATTATGACAACTTTTATCTTTTTTTCAGTATCAAATAACTTCTTTGTTTTTTTTTCTAAAATATTAATTTTGCCAATTATATTACACAATTATTATTTCAATATTCAAACTGAATGATTTCATCAATGAATAAGAAATTGGAATATAATTGTTCGTTGACTTTGGAAGGTCGAGTTTCCTTAAAGTATAATTTGGAATTTTTTTATTGGCAAATTATTTTTTTAATAGATGTTTTCCTTGAAGAATTTCTTAGTAAAGAACACGAAATTTTCGGTGCCGCACTGTCTTTTTGACGAGTTTATATTACAAATAGATTTTTTTTTGCTATGAATTACTTTTATTGTAATCAATTAGAGTTAATTCTACACAAGATATGTGTAGCAATATTTGACTGTCATGCTTCTAAGTATCAAATATTCAGTTATTTCATTCAGAAAAAAATATTTGAGGGTAAAAGAAATAAAATAGTTTCTAGTATCTAACATAGATTTTTTGTGGTCGTAATGTATTAACAAATTATAAGTTAAAGTAAACTCGACAGTTTTGTTCTACAAATCTCCTACTTATTCCGATGGGATCCGTTAAGACACCTAATCGAGAAAATCAAATACGAAACGGAAAACAAAGTTTGCGGCCATGAATAAATCTAAAATTTAAAACCGTTATTTGTTATTTACATAATTTATATTAATTCAAACAAAACCTTCACAGAGTTTCTAGTTAGTTCCATGTAATAAATAATATGGAATTTGTCATTTCATAACAGATTGAAGTGAAGTCAAAAGTTTTAATGGTGTTCCATCTTTATTGACCGTTGGGCTATTAGCAATCAACCTGATTTTACAAGACACGCCCACCCGTTGCTGTAGGGCAATGATCAGTCGATTTTTATCATCGTGGAAATTGGAGCTCTCGTTTATAGCAACATATTTTTTTTCCGTTCCAACTTCTCACCTCGACTATCGCTTAAACGAATTTGATACTATGATTGATGAACGTGAAATCAGCCGAGCTATTAATAAACGCATTGACATGAAAAATAAGTTGCCGCAGGGTTATTTTTACTCGAGAAATTAATATCACTTTTATTTACAGATCATAGAGTTGTTTAATAAGTAATAAAAAAGGGTTTTTTGATACTGAAAACATTTTAAAAAGTATTGGGTTATATTACATACTCACAGGTTCTTATTTAACTCTGCTTAATTAATAGGTTAGTTTTTGATGTCTACATTTATTACATTTAATTATTTATGTGTCATCTATTCAAGTTTTATTCTATTTACCTTTATAAACTATCTATCCGACTTAAACTGTTCTAAAAAAAACTGCGACGTATATAGTGATGAAAGTATTTAACGTCAATTTAATAAATACTCAGAAAAAGGCCGTGCATGTTAGTAACAACAAATTTACAAATTGATGATAGATATGTATTATTTTTCTTTTACACAAGTCGATAGATTATGAATATAACTTTACCGAGCGATTGGAAAGAATTAGTTTTTGGATGAAATTATAAATTATTTCAAATTAATTAATTAACATTAAAAGAATGGTAATCATCTGTCATAAGAATATACAATGTAAATTTTATATCTTATTCAATATATTTAAAAAAAAATTAACGTAACATAGGTAACATTGCTTTATGATGATTTTTGTTCTTTTAACCATAAATAATGATTTCCAAATGCTGTACATTTGAAACTCCGTTTGGAGAAAAATCTTAAATAATCGTTTTGGCAGCTTATGCTTTTTATTACAATCACACAATCGTGGAAACAGCTGTATTTTAAGGGAAATAATTTTTAATGTAAGCAAGAAATGTTACTGCGCAAAGTAATATTACGGATAAAGTTTAATAAAAAATGATAAACGTTGAAAGATAGTCGAATGTTGTACTTATTTAGCGCTTCAAAATCCTTTCTGCAATAAAAAGGGGTCTATAGGCGCCGGGTCAGCAAAGTGTATGCAAATGAAGGAGCGGATTCAAGATAGAAATAAAGTAGAATAACCGTCTGGAACATTTTGTCAGTTATATATGCTTTGCTGTTCAAATAAATCAAATGATACAATTACTATTTTACGATTTACTTTGATATATAACGATGATAGAAAATTCGGTGTTGTAACATTGAAGATACGTTTGAAATATGTTTTCATGAACGAAAGTAGTTTAAAGAAAAAGGTAAAAATAATTTATCACAAAAAAATCTTTATCAATAGACAACACTATACAGTGATTTTATTTAAGTTATTTTCATCTTTTGTAACGTACGAAAGATTTTATGTGAAACTGTGTGTGATGTTCAGTTTCATTTTAGTTGTACCTTCAATTGAAGGTTCCTAAGTATATTTCAAGCTCCTCCGAAAGCCTAGTCTGAAATAGGGACGAGGTATTCATTGTTTATACACGTTTTCCTCTACTTCATTTTATGATTATTAGATCTTGACAAGACATTACAACGTTGTTAAAATGTGACTAAATACTCCCTCCATATTCCATTAGGTCGACCATGTGGGCTTTTTCCGCTCCAAATAAATATACAGAAAGTTATCTGAATTTTTTACTGAACAATCGATTACAATACGTTTGAATGACTCTTCTGTACAATTGAATAAACAATGCTGCATTTGCCATTAAATGGATATAGATAGACTAAATAAATGGTGGTCTTTAATATTGTTTGGTTATCTATTATTGATATGTATATGGCTATAAGCTTTGATATTGCCAGCTTTATACATTAATGTTTTTATTTTGTTTTGCCATATTTTCACACTGTTCGCTTTTGTATGCAATGCACTCTTTGTCCGGTGCGAAACACACTTCATAAAAAGATACAAGCCTCGTGAAGTTCGCTTTTTATATAAAGAAACAAAGCCTTGAAATGGTATGCACTAGTTCAATAAATACTTTTCATAAACATAGTATATACAACATTTTTAATGGAATAATAAAATTGTTAATATAAAATAATTCAAAGTGAATTAGTACAACTATATCTTTGTCCACCATGTGTAACTTTAATTTTTTTTATTTTAATCTTACCCTTTTCTATTTTCGAAATTTTTTAAGACCGACAAGTATAACATTGTAATGTCAGTATTTTTTTTGATAGCCAATAAGACATGCCTAAAACTGGTTGAAAAAAATACAAATGAAACATTCCATTATACTTTAAATTCTCATAATCTGTTACCTTATAAAACTGATCAATGTCTGTGGTAACATTTAACATCATAGATTTTGAAAACTTAGTTATTAGTGAATTATTCTTGAAATTTTTTCTCTCGGAACTCAATTTGATATCAAAAAGCGATTTGAGTATAACTTGATGTTCAACGTATCTGCCACATTTTTGTCAATATTTGCTATCGATTTGGCAGTCTGATGCGAATGTAGTACGGCAAGAGATTATTGGTTTGTGTATGAATCTGTAAAACTGAAACGTTGAATGCGGTTTTAAAGATGAAATCTCGTTCTCTCTGTATGAAACTTATATAGTTCTACCAGTATTATATTTAGTTGCTTTTATTATTTGACCCGTGCGTCATATTTTGATTACATAACTTATATAATTACCAATAAGTTGAGTATATAAATGAAGTATCTGAGATAGAAAAAAACTGGACAATTAATTTGACTGACCCTTATTATACATATGTCATAATATATTTTTTTTACTGTTCAACGCTAAATAAAACAAAAAAATTAAACAAATACAACAGTTTCCATCTTACATTCTCACAGTAGAATAAGGAAAAGTAGAGGAAGAAGCTTCCGCTGAAGAAGCAAAACTTTATGTGATCTTTTATAAAGTAATTTATTAAGTTAAGTTTGAAGTCATGTTCTTAAAATCATGACTGGATATGTCCGAAATGAAACTGAAGAGAAAGATTTTTTATCCGTGCAAAAATAATTTCTATACAGGAATTATATGAAAAATTGTTCTTAAAGGTTTAAAGAGATGAAATATTACAGATCTCATGTAATTAGAGTAATTGCTCCTACATACAACATAATATTCAAGCCACAAATAAATAAATCGTGACCATATAAATTTATCTAGACCAGCTTTTACTTCATTTTGTGAGCGTTAATAAAAAATGTTATTTAGATTATTCGTGATGGTTTATAGTAATTAGACTTATTATTGTATATCTTTTATTGCACATAAAAAATAAATGAATGCACTAATGCTGGGTTAAACGCTAAAACAGCGTATTCTGGTAATATTTAGTATTGCTATTAATTTACTAGGTATTAACGTTATTGTTTCCATATAATTTGAAAATGAATTTCTGTGTTAGATACACATACGTATATAACTATCAATGTATAAACACATAACGTGACTCTTTAAATTCTAATACCTTTTTTGCAAGGATTTTTTTCTTAAGAAGATTTTTATGGTTGCGATTTGGTGTGATTGGGATAGCATCAGACAAATTTAGTGCCATAGTGATTTGTAACGATACTAAAGTGTCATTTAGGCTTTGTTAATTTTGGAATATGGCTGGGGTAGAATTTCCTCGAGCTATAAGACATATAATATTTAACTTCGCAAATAATTGACGACTAGCAATAATAATGATTTTCTGGATTCTGTCGGAGTTTATAATGATGGTGTCACTTAAATGATAAACTGTTGTTTGCTGGTAAAACTGCTAACTTAAATCATGGTGGTGATAGTGTGAACTTAGAAAAGAGGTGATCCCATTTATAAATATCGAAAATGGGAAAGAAAATTTGGTATTGAGAAATATCAGTGTGGATGCCACACAAGTTAGATTGCTCATTACCAATTCACGGTGTTTTTCAACGCCATTGAAGACAAGAGAAAGATTGTATAGCTTAGTCCTAGACATTAATTAAAAGATTAGACTTGATAAAGTTGATCGCTTTCTATATCTCTTTTGACAGTTGAAAGGGTGAAAGCAATTAAAGAAAGTATTGGAAAGTTGCTGATTTACTACAAAGTCTGGGAATTTGTCACTTGATTTATAAATAGGAGGAGGAAGAAGACTGAGTGTTTATAATGTTGACATCAATACTGACATTGAGTTTATATGTAAAGTATTTGGACCGAGATTAAAAAACTTAGATATGTCAGAAGAAGTTAAAGAACTGATGTGGTCAAGGATATAGCAGCGTTTAATGTAAAGCATAAGGGTGGTACGGTAAATAATTAAAAAATCGTTGGCGAATGACAGTAGATGACAAATAACAAAACTAACAATAACAGACAATTTCATCTCGTCAGCTTACGATCATGGCTGGTACAAAGAACCCAAAACGAAGTGATTATTTAGTTGTAAAATAATAAAAAACGTATAGTAATATCCGACAATCTTATTTTTATGTAAATGAATACACACGAAAATCTTCGATATCGTTATAACAGCGTTTTTAATATCTACATAACCTATTAAACAGATTCCCTACACTTTTCCTGTCTTTTCTTAAAATCTGAGTAAACTTTTAACTCTTTTTAATAAGCCTTAACAGAAGTAGTCAATGATCCAAGGAGTTCTATTATGCTTGTTATTACTAGAGGTACATGTTTGTCGCAAAAGTAGACAATACATTTGTTCCGCCCTGTTAACCTTACCATGTAAAGTTTTTACGTTGAATAAATCGCTTCAGTAGATATTAGAGTAGCCAATCTCAAGCCTATTTAAATCAAGTCCAGTATATTTAATATAACTTACTTAAATATATATTTTAAATATTATAATAGTTGTTGTTCGATATTTATTATTATGTTTAATTTTACTATTATTCTTTCAAAGTTTCATTACAATTTGCTCAGGCTTGAACTGTCGGAAAGACAGAATTACTTTAAGATTTATTTTATCAACATAAATTTTTACTTTTCTATATAGAGAGACGTGGTGGTAGAGAAAATTCTAATGCTTTTGATGATAAGGTACATAAATTTAAGAGGATATGTTCGTAAAACTAACTTTGAAAGCCTACCGGCGGATAGACTTGTCCTATAAGCTAGTTGAAATTTTTTTGTAACGGTAATGTGTGTAACATTACAAAATCCGATTTTGTTATTACTTCAGTTCATTTAGTATTTGCTTGGAAACTTTATAATGTAATAATTATAGTATACATTTATTTTAATAGCAAAACATAATTAGAGGTTTGGTATAATAACTGTGATATTAATTTTAATACTAATGAAAGGTCACGTCATAAGCTTGCATCTGATTTTCTGTTTAGTCTAATAAATACTGCCTACGTAATATGAAAACATCAAATGAGCTTAAATGGTTGGTTTGAAATAATATTAATAATATTAGACAAAAAGAAATTTTAAATAATTTACAGATAAGTACGAGTATATTCACGCAATATAAAAAAATACTTTTTCTAACAAATTGTAATATAATATAATTTGTACGATATTAAAATATAAAGGAATATTCTGTAGTAAAATACATCAATCAAGAAGATCTTTATTTTAATAGGAAGACAAAGAACTATTGCTTTTTTCACTCTTTATGTATTTAATATTTTGTCTTCCATTAGTCTTGAAAACATTTCCATTATCTAAGTAGGATGTTAAATTTTAAAATATTTATAGCAAATAGGATATCATTGCGACTTTTAAGAGTTGTAAGTCTAAAAGACCTTTGCTTATCATTAGATGAGATTTAAATTTTTATATTTAAGATACAAATAATAAATAAAGGCGTATGCATATATTTTGTTATCCAAAAATAAAAATGAAAACAAAAACAAAAACAAAAATGAGATTTAGAGAAGAAAAGCCCACTAGTTAATATACCTACATGAAGCTTGTACTATTCTATTAATTTGATTTGCTATGGCAGGATTAAAAAATGTGAGTTAAAAAGGAGTGTGCAATATTTTACTAGTCTTCATAATGCAGTCTGACTTAAAACCAGTGCCCTTACTTTTTAAAAAGAATTTCGTTTAAAAATAAACAGTTCATGTAATAATTTTTTTTGGAATAAGTAAGGAAATGTAATCAAATTAATCTACAATTGCTATTGGAATATTTGAATCACAATTATACATTTTTTATCTGTTGTATTATATGTCTTATTATTACTTATATAGTAATATATTAGTTACTATTATTTTGCAGCTAATTACCGATTATGTGTCATGAGGTTGAGGTTAAGTTTTAGTTAACTTATGGCCTGTATTCACAAAACCAATGGATCCATGCTTGGTCTGGGACTAGTTTGATCCCACTTCATAGCGTTGCTGTTACCTGGGTAAGTAGAAACATTAGATTATAGTAAATTGTTCAAGTGCAGCAAAATAAGAGTTGCGGAGAGGACAGATCTCTGGGGAATCTATGTATTGTTCGCAATTGGCTCAGAATAGCGACCATTAACAACTACCTGTAGAATGCAGTCCCTGAAAAGTCGTAAATCAAGGCCATCGCACCATTTAATATATCATAGCTAAAAAGCTTTCCAATAAGGCTATCATGACAGACAGTGTTGAAAGCTTTTGAGATGTCAAGTGAAATAGTGAGAGCGTCTTCGTTGTTCCCTAGAGTTCTACCTCATAGATGAGTGGCTTGTACCATAGGATCCCCAGTTGACCGATTTCGGCAAAACCCGTATTATCGATCATTGAGAAGATCATTGTCTTCTAGCTTTAGTCATTATCTTTGTTCACGTCATGACTGAATAAAATTTTCATTTGTTCTTTATTAGTAATATTACATATATGATACCTTTATTTATCGTTATGAATACTCCTCAAAGGTTTTTTACTAAAGATATTAATAGATATGTTTAATTTCTTAATTTCTAAGAATCACTTGTAAATTAATTATTGCAGTATTCTTACAAAACTTTCTTTTTTCTTGCAAAATTTCCGAATATTTTAAATAAAGTGTTAGTAGGTAAATAACTTTCTAGTTACTCTTCGAAAATATTTGGAACCAATTTGTTTGATAATAACCTTTTTTTGAATAAAAGATTTTGATTCTAAGTTTATTTATTGTGATATAAATAATAATAACAAATTAAATTATTCTTAAAATCTCAATATAGGCAAAAGAATCCAGTTAGATACGTAAAATTTGAGTGAGCTATTTTCCATAATTTATAGAACAGTTCTTCAGGATATAAAAAAGAGGTTTTGTGTATATTATTGTAAAGTTAAAACGTCTATTGAGTCACTTTTAGGTACATATTCAAGAAAATCATTGTTATTAACTTGAGGATCATACATATATTATTGGGACGGTAATAAAATAACTAATTTCTCTTCTATACATTTGAACCATTATTGTTTCTGTTCTTAGAAACCAAATAATCATTCTGTGAATTCAATAATATTACGTTAAATTATAACGACATCTTATTTAATCAAATTTCAGTTTAAATTGTTTTTGCCTTAAACGTTAAAATTTACAAATTGATCTTTTCCTTTTCTTAAAAATTTTATGTTCAACCTGAATTGAAAGAAGCAGTACGTGAAACTATCTTTTACATGACAAAAATATACATCAGTTTCAAAACACAGTTTGTATGTTTCATAATATAACAAAAATATGTGATTTTGTGTGCGAAAAAAAATGGCCCTGCTAATTTTAATAATACGGGTATAAATCTATGCAAATAAGCTAAGCTCAGCTAATCTAAAGAAGTTGGAACATGTAGTGGTCGTATTTGGAAGTAATGAATTATTTGTTATTGGTAAACCCTTGCTGTTAGGGATATTTGTATGTTGAGCTTTGGCTTCGACACCGTCCCTTAGAACATTTAGTTTGGGGCAGGAAGTTTGGAGAGTAATGGTATTGGTATATAATAAACCAGATGTAGGTAGTTTATAACAACTACGGGCAAATTTTCGGAATGAGTGCGACTACTCGGCTCTTTTAAGCACAAAAACTACCCGAACTTTAATGAATACTTCTAGATTACTTATGAAACTAGACTGTTTTGAAACTACCAACAAATTTTTGCAACGTCATGAAATTTTTTTTGCTGTTTTTTCTTTATAAACACGTAAAATTTTAGTTTTGTGGCTAAAAAAGGAGAGGTTGAATAACTCTGTATGCTTTCGTTTAAAGAATACTTTTTGAAAATATTTCTATACAGTATCTGTTTTAATTTAAGTATATTCTAGCATGTTTTTAAAGGGCTCAGACCATATTTTCAGTGATACTATAACATTATTTAAATTTTATAAGAATATTTTTGGATTATTTATATAGTTCTAACTACGTGTTAGTTTTAACGTGTTGTCTAAATCTCTAATACGTTGGTATTAGCTAATCAGTGTTATATCAAACGTTCCATACAAAGGTATGTTAATTCGTTTTTTATACGTAACTAGAAAAGGCCTTTACAGTTTATTCATGTGTCTAGAAAAAGGTCTTTACAGATTTTTGTATGCATAAAAAGGAAAGGATAAACATTTCAGATTGGGGCAATATGTTTCGTGATTGATCGTGCTTTGGGACAGATTTTCATATTCATATTGTACGTAAAATATGAATAAAACTCATATCCGAACCTTAACATGTTTTAATAGTATTATGTTTTTAATACAAAGTATTTTTAAACGAGCTTGAAAAATAAAAAGAGTAATTTCGTGAAGAAAATTCTTTATGAAAATGTGATAGTACATTTTAGTTTCTTTGGCAGATCCATTAATTTTATATAAATAATTTTAAAGATACATTGTAAGTATTTAAAAAAATTACTGAAAATATTTTAATTAAGCATGTTTCATTATAATATTATTGAATTTTTGTCAGTGTTGCACAATTTTGCGAAGTTTTATAGTCATAGTTTCATGGTCTTTGTACCTTAGTAGAAACTTGAAAGATCTTTGATATCTAAATGGCTAAGTGCGGAACCATTATCCGGATTACGTGACTTGAATTTTAGACTATCTTTGACGGAATATACAATTAAAAACTATTTTCGGGTTTAACAGATACCTAATATTTCTTTGTCTACATAAGAACTTTAAATGACTCAAAAAGAAACCCTTAAATGTGGTAAATTGATGAATATTTTTTATTCTGCTTAATATATAATATCTAATATCTAATTATCTAATATCTAATATCTATGGAACTATATCTATAATATATTATTTATAAGATAATATTAATAATCATATTACAACTAATGCTCATGAATATACATATATTTGCAGGTACTCACCAACGCTTCAGCCAAATTCTCTAAGGGTAAGTGAAATATGTTTTAATCATAATAAATAGCATAATATGGAGTAAGTGGATTCATATTGGTGTTTCAAATAAATTACTCTGGATTATGGGTACATGAGATAAAATATCTCACAGACCATCCATCTTGTAGATCATCGTTCTACAACTCTAAGGGATGAAAGGCCTTCAGGAATATATGAGATGAGTATGATATTAACTTCCACACTCGTTACCTGTAACATATTCTCTCAAAAAAATAAAAAATATATTCACAAAATATCCCTTTCATCACGTCAGGTTAAATTGCAGGTTCCATAATTGTATTCGGTGTTATTTGAAAAACATTTTCTATTGAAAGTTTTTTTAAAAACACTTTTCTATTGACAAAGCTAGCAGAGGAACGGAAAAATTAATTGTCGCGACCGAAGAATAACGGGCGATAGAAATTCACTGGATTTTTCTTTCACTTTATTTTTTTTTGTTATTATTTAATTGTTGAAAGATATACCTACAGTTTAAATGTTTCTGTAAACCTTAAATACTTTCCTATTTAAACCGAGTATTCATTTCAATATCAATTAAAATAAAAAATAAGTAAAATCGTTTGAAAGTCTAATTGCAAAAAATGTACCAGTTTTAAATGTTTATTTTCAAACTATGTCATGAAAATTGCGAAGTTCTTGCCAAACATTAATATCGGGTCTGCAAAGTCAGCTGAGATTTATATTAAACAGAGAAATGAGATCGAATGCGTGTCATCCAAGTTGATAGTAACAGTTTGATTGATGACTTCATAATACGCTACTAATATCACTGATCTTTTCTATGATTTATCTTTTCTTTGTTCGTACTAGAAATTAGTTCGAAACAACCAATTATCACTTAGACTATTTTACATGTTTGTCATTAAAGACGTCGTTATATCAATAATCACAAATTTAACAAAAATATTTGTTACATAAAAAGGTTCTAGCAAGTATTGGTTACTGTAACAGTGATAGAGTTGTCTTACCGCTTCAAAAGAATTTATAAAATGAGAAAATACACTTAAGAAAAAGCTAAAATGTGACCCGTTTTGTTATAGATTGTCGGTTCTTTTACAAAGACCTTTAATCTCTAATCTGGTATACGAGTGGAAACTTTGGCCATTCTTTTTTAATTTATGTCCATTCGGTTTAGTAGACTTTTCTTTTAGAGACCGGTTTTTTGTAACGTCTTCAGCGTCTTTGAGATCCACTCTGGATATGTATCGATTTGTGTTCTATTGTTTTGAAACTTTTCTCGACTTAGTGAATTCTATGTTACTTAGTATGGGAATATTATTTGTTTATCAAATTAAGTAATATTCTTGTTAAGATGATTGGAGTTTCCAAGTATGTTTTGAGCTTTGAGTGAACCGAGTAATATTTTTAGCTGCTTGACATTTCGTTTACCGGCAGACCTTATATCTGAATATTAGATATACATACGATGTTAAGGAAGATAGGTAGTCATCTTGAATGTCAAATCAACGGAGTCTGATGGAATTTTATCTTTATTTATCGTAACCAGACAAATCAATAGATACCTGCACGAAATGTCACATTACCATTCTCGTCTCTTAGTCTCTGGTGTCAATCTGTAATGAAATAATTACTAAACAGAGTTATTGATCGATATAGCACGTTGAGGTGTTTAGTAGCCTTTTTAACAGATTTCAAAAGATATATTCATGAAGACTACAAAATCTTAAAAAAATAATAATCACATTGTGGTTGTAGCTAGAATCACAGTTATAGATACATTTGTTCAAAAAAGGTTATTGCTAATAACTGTTCTAGACATCCACTTGAAGTTATCAAATATTGTTGTGCTGCTTCCTACACAGGTCAAATAAATCCAACTAGAGCTGGAATAATTAAATAACATATCTTTTAAAATTAGCAAAATCGAAATTATTAAGCACTTGCATAAACCAAATATATATGGTTACTGGATCGATTTAAAGCGCCCCCAAGTACTCTCTAGTAATTGTGATTCCTACACACAATGATATTTGAAACGATAACAATAACGATTCATACAATCATGAAAAATATTTTATATCTATCACGGAATACGTTAATTGAAAAATAAATATCATAGTGAATAATCGTTGTCTAGACTTTATTATCAGTCTGAGTCATGTCCCTAGAATTAAATCATAATGTGGGGGTGGAAGAATATTTGTTGGAACTTCACAATTGAACCAGTATTATTGCGACAATGCCAGTACACTCATAATCTAATATGAAACATTAAGATAATACGTTCATAGGTCATATTCTTATTTGAATGTATCACTATACTTATGTTTAAATACATAGATGAGTTGTCTCAAATATAACAACAAAACTAAGTGATGCATTCTATGACTTAGTAATAAAAAATAAAAAATACTTATGGTCACTTCATGACCTTAAATGAATTGTTTTTGAGTGTAAAGCAAGTTTATAAACTACCACTTAATGCACTAAATAAGTTTCAAATATAAGTTATTTTTAATCAATTCAATAAGTCAGGAAAATAAATAAAAATAGTAATCTCAAAACCTCATAATACTCATAATGTATTGAACTGCTACCCATTAATATAAATATAAACTTAATATACTATGTTTGTATCAAAAATGATTGATCAAATTCAAACAAAGAGTGACTGAGCGTATTGTCAAGTATTTTAATAAAAGTTATCCCAACAACTTCTCTGTTAATTTTATTCCGTTTTATCTTGTTCGTTAATTAATATCTCTTTAACAACAAATCAAATCAAAATTAAATTGTATTTATTGAACATTTCGTTATCTACTCTTGTTTTTTGTATCGCAATTTAGAATACTAGAAAATTACTTAACTAATATATATAAATACAGTTTATATTTAACTTTATAATATTATATTTTAAGTATATATTTTTAAATAAATCTTGTCCTGTTTTATTTTGATTGTAAACTTAGACATTCAACATTTTATTATTTTAGACGTAAGGTAACTATAATAACTTTTTTAGTAATTTTGTAAGACATCTTAAATTTTATAATTGCAATTGAATTAAAAAATATATGTTATAAACATCAGAAATTGTAATGCTTTTGATACTGTTTTTTTGCGATTTTCACGGTATTAACAAATATTTTTGATTTAAGTTCGTGTCTGGATAAAATAACAATATATATTTGTACAACGCACCATTGTAATGGTAGTGTAACATAACGACCAATCTGATGTAATTAAAATGTGAGTAACATGTAGAAAGGTGTATACATATGTATATGTATTTACCTTTTATTTATTTAATAACAAAATGCCGCTATCGGGCTTGAGTCTGAAACATTTATGTTCAAAACCGAAAATGTACTTCGTGTTTTTTCTGTCTCCATTTATATACTTTGAAATACACGGTCCGAATATAAGCACAGTTGAGTTGGAAACTGCACAGAATATTTGCGAATTCTATTTTTAGTTTTATTTTTTACCTTTTTTCAATGTTTCCGTTTTCAATAAGAAATTGTGAATCCGTATTATCTAAAATCATACCATAGGTACACAATATAATTAATTTAGATAGTTTAAAATATGTTTTCATATAGACGGTCTACTCTTTGAACAAAGGAAATCGAGCCCTTTAAATAAACGTTTCTATTTTGTAGGTCAATGCCTTTCTAGAATTCAAGTAAAGTAAGTGACTTTGACTGATGGGGAAATAAATGTTATTAGTTACTCAGCAAAAGACACTAAAGTTCATTAATTTTTGTCTCTAATTTATTAATATTTAAGTGAGGTTGGTCGTCTCGAGTCTGACGTCAAAACGAATTTAGATCTTTCAGTATTGCTTAAAATAGCTATTGCTTTTACCTGAATATAAAGGTAAATTTGTTTTACCGTAAGTCCCTATTTTTGTATGTCACACAAATGTCATATCCTTGCATGAAAATCGTAACTGACGTCCGTGACTGAGAAAATTGCTTTAAGAAAATATTAGGAGCGTTCCGTTCATCAAATCCCATTAAAACTTTTTCCATTAAACATCTTACTTCAGTAAAAATGCTTTTCATCTAGTATCAAAGCTTCAATGGTATAAGATTTGGACTTAATTGCGAAATAGCTACAAACTTTTAACCTCTATTCTGAATGTCTTGCTCTGTATTAAAGGCTTACTTTGTTAATCTAAAGCCTATCGTTATTTCTATTGAAATTTAATTCAATTAACGTAATCCGTATAAATTTATCGATAATTATTTTAGAAAAGACTCTTTGATTTGGACTAATAAGCTTTTTGTTCGGTCTGGTTAGTTGAAAAACCTTTTGCATTCATTTCTAAAACATTACAGCTTAGATACTTAGATTTAAATATCGTCCTTTAAATTTTTGAATTGTGTTAGAAACAATTATTTAGGTTTTTAATCACTGAACTAGATCTATTTATCTTTATAGCAAATGTGTTAAGAAGTAGCTTTTCTTTAATTTGATTAATGCGAAATAAGTTATCGATAGTGATTTAAATTTTTATCCAATTCCTATATGTAATGATTAATTATTGGTTACTAAAGTGGAATGAAGAAAATTCCTGTAGAATAGGAAAAATAATGTTATACACACAAGTTCCTGAACCAACTCTGTTTTATTTTAAATTCGTTATGTTTAGCTTTGAATTTTAAGTAGTTTTTACAACAACATTAACTTTGTCTTTAAAGTGTATACATTTCGCTTGTCGGGTTTGACATTTTAAATTTTTTAGTTTCGCAATATCCTCTAACTTTAAACATTAGAAGGATTTGATAAAATGTATATAGGTTTAATTGCATCCTAAAGAAAAATAGGTTTAAATTCACATTTCTAAGCTTCATTTTAATTTCATAAATTGTAGTAATTAACATTTTTTATTATTAGGTTATTTTGTTTTAACTTTTTACATACATATATGTAATCGAGTACTTAGATATATATTTGAATAAATATATCATAATGTTGTAATCAATGGAATAAGTATATGCTTTATGATTAACAGAATGTGTGTGTATATTAATTTATTTCAGGTTAACTCTTTTATTGCATTGGAACAGAGTAAACAAGCGTAATTAAATGTTAAAAAATCCAGTGCATTTCTCTCTCAGCAAAAACGAACCATACAAAACTTTTTCTGTAGATAATTAGTATACCCTGTTTATATTAGTACGTTACGAAGTCATTTTTACATTTGTTGGGATAATTTTATTGTTATTTATTCAAATGTTATTAGGAACCCCAAAAATATGAAAAAATTGTTTGCGTAACAAATATTTGTTAAATTTGTATTGAAAGTAAGTAATTTATTCCATATAAAAACTATCCCTGGTCGGTAAGTGAATAAAATAAAGGCATAAAAAGCAAATGTAAAAAGTCAAAGGCCAGAAAGGAATTTATGATTTTTAATTCAATATGTAGTTTAATCAACTTTCAGCTTAATGCGTTGTCTACATTTTTATAAAGTAGTTTCCAAGAACGACCATCAAACATTCCGTCATTGGGTCACATGATTAAAAAGGATATAAAATTATGCAAATTTACTTTGGGACACGTGCCGTAGTCATTAAGATATAATGCCTTACTGACCCAGCAATTTCGTGATATCTACTGTCTATAAAAACCAAACGTGAAAAAGATTTCCAAAGAGCTGGACTAATTAAGTTACTTTTGCTCATTTAGCGTCCTAACACTGACTCTTCGGGAAATTTATGAAGATCTCATTGCTCTATTTGTTCATTGCTACTTGAATGTATAAACATTGTTATATTCCATTTCACTTGTCAAGTAAAGTAACTCTTAAACATTCACTTGACATTGGACATGTTTCAGTAAATTCATACATTTATTAACGTATTTCATATAAAATTTATTTGGTTAATGCCATTTACACTATTTCATGTAGGTTAATTTAAGATCCATTTAACAAACCGCGTTAAATTATATTGCCATTAAATCCCTGGGCTTTGTTAACATCAAACAACACGACCACACTGAATTATAACCCACTGTATGTTTGTCTTTGATTAAATTTGGGTAATTGTTACTTTGATTGTTTCGAATAAGGGTCAGATAAAGTGAAATAGAAGGTAATTGGATTTTAGTGTTAAAATGATTTTCTATTGTTTTATCGTTTGAAACTAATGGCTTATGATAAGTAATTTCATAAAACGTTTCGCTATTTGCATGAGGATCAGAAAACCTTTGTTGTTTTTTTGGTCTTCTTCTAACTTCGAAATTTCAATTTTATAAAACTTACTAATGAAGGACTTACAACGTATTACATCACGAGCTAATATTTCTATCTTAAGTAGTTTGTCTCTGGAACTTTGTGATTACCTAAAACGGAGAAAAAGTGTTCACTAGTTTAGACCCTAAATAAAAATAAGATACTTAGAAGGCCTTTCATAAAAACTTGAGTATACATAATATGTATTAAATTATCAAAGTACACATCACCGTACATTATATCATATTCATATATATTTAATAGTTTCATTTTTTTACAAATGTACATATAAAAAAATTAAGAATTGTTTTACATTTATAAAATATCAGTACAATTGTCGTTTGAGGCATGTGTACATACATCAATTATGTTGTTTTGATGTTTACAATTCTTTGAAATATTGGCCGTATTTAAAACAAATATGATTAACATGTTTGTGCAATATTTTTATATATATAAAATTTAACTAAGAAACATAATAATATAATTTAATATACAGGGTGACTGGTGAATTACTATCAATATTTAAGGAGCATACTCGGTACATGATTCTCATTCGAATTATGTAAAAAAATAGGTACTTAATTTTTGACCAAATTTCCGTATAAATAAATAAGGCGTGGACACGTTCCAAGTGTGGACGCGAGCGGCGGCGTGCTGATACAACACTACGGCGCCGCGCGCGTATGTGTGAGTGTGTGTGTAAACCTAACCTGTAGGGTGTTCACACGATGCGTAATTAATTACATAACTTTTGGTTAACTTTACTTAGAAGTTTATTAATATTTATGTTATATTAATTTTTATTTTGTCATATATGATCGTCAAATATCACGTCCTCAAATATCGATAGTAATTCACCAGTCACCCTGTATAAATACAGTTAATAATATTGTCAAAACATTTTAATGTCTATAGCTGATAACGTTTGTTTAAATACATAGCAGAATAATATCTTAATACAATTGAACGGTAATCGGGACCACTGACAGTCATTATGTTTTTGTATCTATCTGCATTCGGCAATTGCATGCGGTTTCATGTCGATATTGACCATAAATTCGGTCAGGGACGTTTGTTAGTTTAAACAGAGCTTGGAATAACATTATATAACTTTCGTTAAAGCCTAAATCTATATTAGATTCAGTGTTATTTTATTTCTCTTTGGTAAATTAGATAAAATTTAAATACTAGAAGAAAAACGATAATTATTTTCATGCAATAATATAGTGTCGAAATTAATTAACTTCTTGATTCATCTAGATATTTATATTGAGATCTAATTCAAGTGAAATGGTAATAATCTGTCTGCAAAGCTTATCACCGTTCTCATCTGTTGGTAATAGCTTTTTAAGTGATCCGTTAATCTAACGTACGGCTGGCTTGTAGATGGCAAAAACATGCATTCCGTGTGAAATTCTGACATGAGTGTTAGCGTCGTAATTTCGTATTTACCAGATCGTATGCAATACTCATATTGAAGTTTACCGAGTATATATTTATTAAATTAATCACAAAAATAACTTTACAAATATATTTAATATATATGTATATTTTAGCTGTTTCATCTGATTATTCCGTGTATATTTGACGAATGGGCGAAGAAATTGTGTGTTTTAATCAAAAAAAATTGGTATGATTGAAGGAAACACAGACGCGGACATTAAATATTCAAAGAGAAGTTAGTCTAAACGCGAAGGCCCTGAGTGGATGCTATTACTGTTCCGTTCAGTAGGATTCGGGATCCTTGGGCGAGTTATCTTTTATTTAGGGGGCGGTTCATTACTGTATATACAGGAGGATTACTTAAAACAGACATTTTCAGGACTTTATATAATAAACAAGTCTAATATATGATTTAGCTTTTTAATGTCATCTTCTTATATGTTTTAGGTATTTATTGGGTCCTGATACAATTGCTTTTGACCTTAAAGAATGACATGGCGACTTATTAATATAAACCCCTAATTGAAACAATAAAATATTATTTCTATTAGGTATATATATGGTCACATCACGGTAAAATTAAAAAATAATGGTATTTTTCGGTCGTTAATTTTTTATATCAGAAAGTTTCAAAATATTCTTTTACATGTCATACTATTCCTCATTATAACATTAATTATGTCTATTCACTTCTAGCATATTATCGTATTGTTAATTTTTAAATTAAATAGCTCTATAATTATTCTAATAAGCGAAGTTGATAAATTATCGTCAATATCGCGGTATAACGACAATCACATAATAAGACTTTGTTAAACTATTATAAGAATTTCGAGAACTTTCACAAAACATTGAAGTCTCAGAAAATCTGAATATCACAAGAAAAGTATTATCGTATTAATGACATATAATAGAGTAACATTAATCCGCTTACTTTGAGGTGGAAAGCCTTGAAACTGCGGATTTTATGCGAGAAAATCAGAATTTACCGTATAAAACCACAGGAGACTTTTTCATGTGCTGAACAGATGTAACATTTTAATTTAAAGTTGATGTCAAATATTGTATCAGGACGAATCCAACCTTTGTTTGGATGTATTTTTGATTGTTTGAAAACATATTTTAGGTCTTGATTTATATACATTGTTTGTTATGTACTTCAAAAAATACATAAAAGAGATATAGTTTTTATATATTTTCAAATTTTTATGGCGTTTGGTATTTAATTAATAATCATGTGATATAGTTTTAGGTATATAATGTGATAAAAAATAAGATTCGATAGAATTAGGTGTCAGAATAATATATTCTGTTTCTTGAATCCTAATAAAACTTATATTTATTTCTAAATAAATTTAAACATTTATGAAGTGTTGTGAACTTCTTTCTAATCATGTTGCTTTATAACCAAACATCACTATATGTAATTAACGTCAGAAAAATCAATAAAATAATATTCAAAATAACGAGAAAAGAAAATGTTTGAGAGAAATAATTACTAGAGAAGAAACATAACCAAGATAAACAATTTCTATTAAAAAACAGTGGTCTTATTACACACTAATATGAAAAAGTTTAAATTAAGTATTCGATGGACTCTTTTTATACAAAAAGCAACAAAAACAATACAAATAATATGAGTTTTTTTATCAACAGCTTCACACAGACTGTTGCTACAATGAAGCAAACGTTGCTTTAATTAAAAAAGATATTCAATTTTAGGGTAAATGTGTCATTGGTACATATATTTATACCCATACATATGTACTACACATATTTATTTGTATTTTAAGTAAAGTGGTAATAATTTCCTAGTATATAATATATAATATTTATATATCAAATTCTCGGTAAACATTTAATATGATGTTATAAATAAAATAAGAAGGATCTTGTCCAGACAATATTTTTCACAACAACGCAACACCCACTCAGTATTTCACAGTTTCCATATTTAGAGCAATTTCCTGAGCTCCTGGGTAATGAACTAAAAAACATTTTAACCCTTTCGCTGGTGACATTTTATTTATGTTATATACCTGACATTGTTATCTTGTATTAATAATTATTTTGTTAATATTTTGTCTATGAAGTAAATGTATAGAAACACTTTTTATCGCGAAAACATTACGTACATTACGCTTCGTTGAATCGTTTTAAGTATTCACGTCTTCGGCTTTTGGAAGATTAGGTAAATTGCCTCGTAAGCACAAAATGAGGCACAGAAAGATTCGTTGCCGGTTTCCCATCTTAGACGCCATAAAACACAAGCCATGGTGCTCTGATGTCTGTCAAATGATTAGAGAGTAATTACGACAAGGGCAATATGTATTTATTTCATCATTACCAGCCTATCAGAGCCCACTGTTCAGCAAAGGCCTCTTCTCACATGGAGAAGGTTTGAGCATTAATCACCACGCTTGTTCGAGACGGGTTGGTGATTTTAAGTCTAGGTTTCCTCATAATGTTTTCTTCACCGTCTGTCAGTGGTGTCTAAATACACTTGTGTATCTCTAAGTGTATTCATTTATATGAAAACATTTCGTATCCTGAGCAACCCGAATTTAGGGATTAGATTAGGTTTATTTAGGACGTATAGATTAGAAATTCATTAACGTTGGGGACATACATGGATCTATGTTTGAGTAAAACTATTTTGAGATCAATTTCTAGATAAAAAAGTCTTTGTATATAAAGAAAACTCAAATATATTATTACTAGAGCTTTCTTATTTTATGCACAAGGATTATTTTGGTATTAACATGATGAAATTTCCAAATATTCGTAATAATTTCCTATGATTAAAGGAAACTTGTACGTAACTTATAAATGATGTTTCAGTCTTAATGTAAGCAAATTCATTTAAGTTCTGGTCAGAATGATTTTAAGTAAATATTATTAATTTTTATATATATATATATATATTTACTGAATCCCTTCCTCATGTTTGTAAAGATCTAAAAGCTAGAACGTTACTGTATTAATTATTGTTTTAGTTAAATTTTAAAACATGAAACTATGAATAAATGAGTTAATGTTGTTTTTATCGAAAATGTTTTATCTAAAATTGTTTAAATAAAAGTCTTTTGGAAAGTTATTTTTGACGATAATGTAAACTCGTCCCGAGCCCACTGATCATATTTTTGACACTTGAAAGCTTTTAATTTTATGCCTTTCTTAGTTAATGTGAATTATTAAACGCTCATGAAATTGTTTTGTGACTTTACATTGTCAGTAATATGGAAAGTCCATTAAGTAATGTCGGAGTTTTCAAGGAATTGTTGTAAACGATTGTTATCTCATCGTACACGCCATGCCATTACGTTAGTAAGGTTGTTATACAGAAATGATGTATAGCACATTACACGCACACACACACACACACACACACACACACACATACACACATATTAGGTTATAAAATCATGGTTTACATATAATAGTTTAATCTGTTTAAACAAATTTCATATATATATAATATAAATCTAAAATTTTTTTTCCCAAAGTACACCGCAGTAACGGAAGCGGTTTAAGCGAAGCTCATTCAATTCCATTAATTCAATAGAAATATTTAATAAGCATGGCTTCAAGGGATCAGAGATACTTCGTGATGAATTTAAATATTTACACATTTTCATTAAAAGGAATGAATGTATTAATGGTAGAAAAGAAAGAATCTGACAATCTCTCAAATATAAGGAAAACATCAAATTCAGTTCGTATAGGAAGCAGTTATTCGCAAATATCTCTTAAAATAAATTATTGAATTGAATTGAAAATAAAAGATATATTTAATATGGCTTAAATTTTACTATATTGTATAAATAAATATTTTTTGGTTTTCAAAGACACGCTGTTTGAAGTTCCATAATAATAAAATTTAATAACTTGTTTTGTCGTGTAATATTTGAAAACATTATATTAATTAATTAATATTCTATATTAAAGATAAATTATTTACTCTTTGGTATCACATTTTATATTTTTTTTCAATATAATAAATATCATGAAAAATGATTTTTGTAAATTATAATATTGTAAGTTAACATCTCTGTTTTGGAATTGAATATTCAAATAAAATTATTCTTTCCCTCAAAGCAAGACATGACCGTTCTTTCGAAGGTAATTGTTGGGATCTTTGTTAGATAAATAGATTTCCTCGACTTTAAATGATATTTGATTTAAAGAGCTCAAACGAATACAACAATGTTTTATCTTGTTTCATCCACAATAGGTATATTATAAAGATAGAATGCAATAATTAATTAACTTTAATAAATAATATTTATAAAAATCTATTTTTAAATTTCCGAACGTACATTTATTGCGACGCTGTTGACAACAGTGTAAAAGTGCTTATATTTGTGTTGTTAGCAAGTCTCGTAGCAAGCGTAGTCACGTAGACAATTTGTAGCAGCTGCGTAGCTTTGAAGGTCTACGCGCCTGTTTGAATAGACATCGCAATTTCCTAATAAATCTGGTGTACCAACGCTAAATATATATTCAAGTTTTTAAGTCTCCTATAAAGTAATGCTATCATGAGTCTAAGTGATCATCTTGTGATCATCTTTCATTTACAATTACTAATATTGCTCTATTTTTATCCCTCATATAAAATCACTATAACTATAAAAGTAAAACTTTTGTATAGTAGCAATTTTTCTTCATATATGTAAAATATAATTTATTACCCGAGGCTATCACCTGCGTACAAAATTTATAGCCATCAAAAATACTGTTTTTTTTTGGATAAACGAATCATTTCGTCGTACCTAAAAATTATCTTTTCATTGCATGTTTTAATAAATTCGACTAAATATTTTATAACATAACAAGTAATGTAGATACGAGAATGTATCTGGAATGTAAACTATATAAGTATATTTGTTGTTTCCAAAATAACGAGATATAAGATGAAAAAGGATATACGTATTTTTCTCGACGTAAGAGATGGAACTTGTATAAGGTGCAACAAGACACTGTAGTGTAGGGGATTATTACGTCTTCTAAAAATCTACTTGGAATCTGCGGTTTTGTATTTTCTAAATCATTATAACAGTAACTTGAATTTTAACAGGATTTATCGTATAATTTATTATTAATAACATTATTTTTGTATACAAAGCAAACATTTTGTTGCAAATGTTTTGTTGCAGACAGCGCACCTGGAGGTTGTGAGATTATAAAAATTACACAAAAGAATATTTCTGCTGCAAATAGAAGAAATACCTAAGTACGTAAAGGAAAACATTTAAAACAATAGAGACACTGAAATTTATAAAATTTTACATTTTATGGCAGTTTTTAAAGCATTGTTATATTCGTAATTAGTAAAAGTATTATTAGACTCTTACATATATACGAGTGGATACTGGATAGTGCTTAACTATTCTTCCACCTCTTAGTAGGTGGTGATGGTGGTGGTCAACTGGCTAGTTTATCATCTTTTCACGTTGGTCTCCAAAATATTCTCTGTATTGGAATCTTACTTGTCATCACGATATTCGGGCATTGCAATAAAAAATCAAAAGTGGTTAAGCGCCGGTTCAAACCCGGCAAGTACCAATGTGATTTTTCGGAGTCATATGTACTTTCTGAGAGAATTTAGACATCACTGACATACGGTGAAGGAAAAAATCGTGAGGAAACCTGGACTTATAGTTTCACAATTATAAGTTTGAAATCACCAACCCGTCTTGAGCAAGCGTGGTGATTAATGTTCAAACCTTCTCCATGTGAAAAGAGGCCTTGCTCAGCAGTGGGCTTCTGATAGGCTGATGACAATAAAAAATAACATGTCCGTTCCCTGGGCCCACCTTTCAAGGCATTTTTGATTCCGACTAGCCCCAGAGCTCGATTTTCACTTCTGAACATCCAGTAATAGCAGGTCACTACAATGCATTTAAAATAGTGTTGACATTTGTTGTTGATACGTCACGCTTAAAAAACTTACCAATAAGACTATTTTACAAAATCTAGTTGAAAGTTTTATTCAGCAGAACTTTATCGTTGTTCTCTTGATATAATATGTACTTATATTATAGGTGGCGTTATTTATAAGCATAATATAATTGTTTATTTAGTATTCGTGTGTGACCTTTACATGTAGAGTACGTTGGTAGATAATTTAAAAGATAGTGATTTTTCCGTTAAAATAATGTAGGTGGCCACGACACATCGCCCGTTCTGAGCTGCTTAAATATTTATGGCTAAAAGTATCTTGAAAATTTTTGCACTGTGAGAATTTATAAGAACCTTTTCTCCGTTACTTTAATACTTTTTAATTGAATTCTTTTGAAGCTTTTATGTTTTTAAATTTATATATACCAACATCAAGAATGAAAGTGCTTTTAATAATGTATGCAATTATTTTCCTTTTTATTTATAAAGACAATGAGAATAAAAATAGAGAATTTATAGCGATATTGAAAAACAAAATCTATGAACCTAAGTATTGCATAATGAAATAACAAATTAACATTCAACCAAGTAAAAGAGGCATGTACAAAACTGACCGTAGTACATATTTTTATCATCAGCTAAACAATTACCAAGGATAATGGGCTGGCTCGATCGGGGATGTACCACCCTCTCACAGAGGATCGGCGTGAAGTAGGCTTCAATGGCTGAATTTCGTCCGATCAGTGAAGGAGCCGGTTGCCCTTTCCCTATTCCCACCTTTTCCTGACATTCCCTTGTTACCACCCCTCCTTATTCCTAAAAAACCAAGGTTGCAACGCATCCGCAACAAAGATGTTGCATATGTCTATGGGTGACGGTGGCTACTGTCCATCAAGTAGACCGTCTGTTCGTTTGCCACCTTTAACACATGAAAAAAACTCTACTTGGCGATCGGTTGTAATAACACTCGTATCAGATGGTTAAAAATTTCAGTACTATATTATAAAAGTTTTGTTAAAAAAATCTTTGTCCCCATACAATTATATGTAAAGAAATAAGTTTTCGAGTATACTATTCAATTATGTATACATATATATATAGTAAATTAATTAAACTGTATTCCTGGTTGTAAATTTGCTGAAATGTTTCGACTTGTTTAAAAATATATTTAACAAAATCTATTTATATATACCAGTATATAGCTCTTTGAAATGTCAATACGTCTATTTTAGTAATATAATATTGTAACAAACAGTGGGCGAGGCTTATCGAACATATTGGGAACCTGTTTGAAATAACTTTGTAAACGTGTATAAACTTTATTGACGTAGATTTACACAAAAATAGCTATTTACGGTATCAATTTGAACACTGGATACACTGATTGGAAATCTGCTTTTGATACATTGCTTTTATATGAGTTCCAATTTCTAATTTACTGTTTACTGTAATCTATACCACGCGCTAATTGGAGTTATCTGTGTAATGTGTATAATAAAAATCCATTTAGTTCTTGCTTTTATATTGATATTAAAATACAAACAAAGTTAACGTTGTTTTTAGGTACGAACAGTAATGGCTTTGTTCTCTTTTATGTGATCATAGTCACGGAAATAAGAATGATAAATGAGAAAAATCAAGTCCTTTTTAATTCATAAATCCTTACGTGGAATTTTGTATTGTTTATTCTTAAGAGATATTTCTAAATCTAAACTTACATTTGTTGTATTTTAATTTACGTCTCATTAATGTTGATGAACGTCATATATGCGGGTTGTTTAAAGATACTTATGTATATAGAACATATACAGAAACAGAACCGCAAGAGACCTGAAGTTCTATTTATTTTGTACAATTAAACACAGTCTCGCTTACATATTGATGTATGACTTTTGAACTATACGAACATTGCATGTTATGCGGTATGTCGAACAAGTATGGTTTAATGAACACTTTTAATTATAATTGATAATGGAAAACTAAAAAGGTTATTGGAAAAGTTACATAAAGTTTGTGAAATTTATGAACCGGGTCTGTATGAGTTGTGAAAAAAAATTTAATAAGTGACTCTTCGATTTGATTTCATTGATTTAGTTCTGTAAAAAAATAATATACAAAATTAATATGAAGCGTATTTAATGGCATTACATTTCCGATATAAAATTTTAAGCTCCTTAACGAGGCCCTCCAAAAGGGTGGGGACTTAAGAAAACTTATTTCATCCCGCTGAACTGGAATATAGAAATTTGATGTAAAGACAAATTCGATTTCTGCGTTGAATAATAATGTCGTAAACAAAAATTTTTTACATTTTTTCAGCAATAGGTACCTATGTACTAGTAGGTA
This sequence comes from Danaus chrysippus, assembly GCA_916720795.1. Taxonomy (NCBI): domain Eukaryota; kingdom Metazoa; phylum Arthropoda; class Insecta; order Lepidoptera; family Nymphalidae; genus Danaus; species Danaus chrysippus. The sequence continues at coordinate 5,215,450 of CAKASE010000046.1, read as the reverse complement.
CATATAAATACTTATATACTTAGCCCAATGGTTATGGCTCTATTTTTACGCTCAATTAAAGAATAATGTACAGAAATAATAAATGTTTTTGGCGCGTCACTCTTGCTTTTGATACATCGATTCGAATTAAGAGCCATTCGATCAAAATTTTCCCTGACAGCTGCATTGTCCTATATAAAACATTTTCGTTATTTTTTAAATATTTTTATGTAACTATCTTTGTGTATAAGTTAATGTACCTATGTATATAGGTTATTTTGCGAAATCGACTGTCACCTATAAACAGTATACTACCACACAGAAAATAAAGTCCCAAAAATTTTATGAAGTTGCATTAAATTTAAAGCACTCGCATATACATATATTGTTTACATTTTTATTTTAGAACTGACGTTTCGATTACTTAGTGGAAACCGAAAAAGAAAAAGAAAGTAAATGAATTTCTCAAATTTATGAGAGTTAAAAAATATATTTTGATTAAAATGTATAGAACTTAGAATTTTTTATACTTACTCGTATATTAATATAATCGTAAATAAGACTATTACTATATAGACTTGAGGTTATTAAAAGTAAATTAGTTTTTGTAACTCGCGTTATAGATATAAATTTTGTATTGATGATATCAACTTACAAACACATTAGTAATTCAGTTTGTGTAATCAAAATCGTATTTCTGTCATTATACAAATGGACGTTGCATTGTAGTTAATATTGTCTGTCGCGTGCAAAATTTTAACACTAAATTGCGAGAGCTGACTCGTAAAATACATATGTATAATGCTTTAAGCCCTTTAAAATCGTACGAGTTTTAATTAATGGATTTCGAAACATTCATTAGTTTAATTTAATCAGGATTTAAAATATTTTTAGATTGTATATTATTGATTATTCTTTCCTAAATTGTCATAATTAACATTTCTAAGAGCTTTAGATTAAGTGGCATTAGCTTGATTGCTTTTCCTCTGTGCAAATAGTGTTGATAGCATGCTACTAATAGCAAGACTAAGTATTACGAGAAGATGAGATAGTCAGTCAGTGGTGGCCTAGTGGTTCGATCCTATGTACTTTCTAAGAGTATTTATATATCACTGATTAATGCAATCCCAAAGAGGGTTGATGTCAGGCAGGCAGCCGGTCGTACAAACAATTAGCCAAAACTATTCACAACATGTAAGGCAGACCCTGGCTAAAGCTGGGAAATTGTCAGGTAGAAGAAGAAGAAGATGGGGCATGTATATTAAGACATAAATAGCAATGTTTTGAAAATGAGAAAATGTTATGTGACATGTAGTGAAACTGTTTAAATGTTACTCATATAATAATTGGTAAAGGTTTTCAAGTTGATACTTTTTGGTGCTTTCACGAGAATACTAGTGAGCGGAATTTGATGATACGTCCTGGGAATATATTTAAGATGCAATCGAAATAACATGCAATGATTTTTAAATCCTTCTAGTTGCCCAAGAAACATGGGATGACAATATTTTATGTTAAATTAAATGTCACAGCCTATATATGGCTTTGTCAATTTTGTTACCACGTCCATTTTATTTTAGTACATAATATTATTAATTTCCCTCAGAACTTCAAATCGTCTATGTAGTCGAAGTCGATGGCCTAAAGTAGTTTGGACATAGAAATCAGGCTAGTAGTAATTATTTCGTGAACTTCACATTTTTCTATTCCTTAATTAGATTCACCGTTTAAATATAGATGGCTAAGCTATTGTTTGTCTCTTTACTGCTAGTATTCTGGTGTCACTTAAAAAGCACTGTTATGTAAGAAATACAGCAGTAATTTTGCTAAAAGCTTTTTTTTAATGAGAACAGTGGAGAGGTTAAATCTTCGTAGTGTTCTAGAGGTTTAAGTGCGCGTTAAAATGCTGGTGTTTTGTAAAATTATCATACAAAATAACCACGTAAAGGAAAAATAAAGTGTATATAAAATTAATAAAATGTTGTTTATTTCTCTCACAATGTAATAAAGATAAAATCAAATTCGTCGCTAGGATAAATGTATTCAGTTTTAGTTATTAATTTGGTTCATTGAACACTAATAACTGTAAACACTCATTAAAACAGAACGAAATTCATTATTGAATTATATTTAAAAAAGATTGATTTATATACAAATTCGATACAAGGTTAAATGAAAAGTTCATTAAAATGAGAATTATTTAACAGCCGCTTGCATTTGCATCGCAAGTCAGCAAGCCGTAACACAATTCAATTCCTGAAATGAACAGTTATGCCTCTTTTTTATGCGATGTCAAAACCTCGCACTTTACGAGCGAAAATGTTTAACGCTGACAGCGTCAAGCTGTCTCTAAATTATTCTCTGTGCATGAGTGCATATTTAGTGTTATAATTAAAACCACATTTTCGTTTTGAATACTAGAGATAGGTATATTATTTTATTTCATTTAAAACTCGACGGTATGAATACATTATAATCATTAGTTTTAGTCTGTCTCTATTTACAAGTTTTGCTGTAAGACGTAATTGAAGCAGCTGAAATTTACTCATGAAATATTTAATAATGATATCAAAAACCTTATAAAACGTCTAAAAAAAAGTCAAAATATTTTAAAAAATGTCACAAAGCAATGGCTACCTTTTCAGGTATGAAGCTCTCAACCGTGTAAAAGGTACTTAAGAATAATTGAATTTAATTTAAAATGTATCTCCAAAATGGGAAAATGTGATGAAATTGATAAAACTATATTATACACATAGAGGGCTGTAATGAAAGAGTAATACACTTAACTACAGCGTATTTTGTATTAAGCATTTGTATTATTCATGTATTTGTATATTCATAAAAAAAAACAAATGTACCTTCTGCTGACGTGAGAATGGACAAGCCAAGAGTATCGAGATTTGTCATACAAACGACCTTTTTTCCATTTTCCCACGGTTGGAAGGACAGTCAAGCACTATCAAAAAAACAAATGAAATGCCATATATAAGTACCCATTCATCAAAAAGGTGTGATAGTGTGATAGTGAAACCATCAAATCAAACCTACAGCTATCAAAATCACAGTAAACTACATATATGTGTCATATACTCAATACATCGTAAAATATAATTGTCTGCCAAACAAATAATAGTAAAATAATGATACCGCCATACAAATGCATGCAAAACTATTAAAGAACAGAAAGTATCAACTAAAAACCGATGACGAATGAATTCACCGTATGCACTTCTTGGAAGAAACGACTTACATTTTAGGGTTATACTTTGCATTATAAAATATAGTTAAATGATGTCGCAAATATAACTGAAATATGTGAAAAATATACATGTGTGTAGATCATTAACAAACACATAAGTTTTAAAATTATGAACTGATATACTTTATTGATGAGCCCATTGACTTGGTCCAGTACTGAACACAAGCAGAAACAAGTTATGTACAAAATTAATGAACAACTGACTGATGCCATATATGAACTTACGTGTATTCTTATAGTCCTAACGATTTACAAAGAAAACTTAAAGTCTTGGTCTAATCAATTTAAGATTCAAGAAAAATTCACTGTAAGAAAAGTTACCAACCATTTTTATAAAACTTGTGTTTGCTGCTCCGGCAGATCATGTATTCGTAATTTAGATTTAATGTACATTTAGATGAAACAAAATACTCATCATTTCCATTTTGTAGCCTTCAATCAACGATAATATTATATTATTATATAAGTAATAATATATACACAGGTATTAATATAAGACCTTATTTTGCCATAAAAGTCTTATAAATTGCGACATTACTCGTAGTTAGAAGATGAAATAAATTCCATGAAATTAAAAACGGAATTTTTATTGAATAAATAGTTTAAAAAGTCTCTGGACAAATGCTGTTATCATAACATAGCTATAAAATTTTATATTATTTATGTAATTAAATATCCATTTTATTACTTAATATAAATTTGAGGAAATAAATAAAGTTCACTATGTTTTATGCCCCAATGATGTTGACACAAGGCCTTTAACTTCATTTAGTTTGGTCTTGCCCTGGCAGTATTAATTATAATAAATATATAAGAGATTCGAGACGAGCTAGATTAATTAATTATAAATCAGCGCACAGGGTCACGGCAAAAATGTAATTTTTTCATCAAAGTAATTGAATTTTCTCATAGAAATGTTAGTAAACAGACGTTTTTTTCGTCTTTTTTTTGATCTTTACCGCCTCTGTACCGAGGTTATTATAAAGAAAATTATATTAAGTTTATTATGACAGTATAGTAAAAGAATATCTATCTTAACAAAATACATTAATTAATAAGTCAGAAAATAATATTCAATAATAGCACTTACTTAAGCGAATAGGTCGTGTTGTTTCAATGTAATTCATAATTGCTCTTATTTCCTAATAAGCGAGAAGTTAATTGTTAAAGAGCTGTTGGTAATAAAAGTCGCCCCAACCACGCCAATAAAGGCTGTACAACTGCCGTCAGGTTCTCGTATTACAGGACGGAAAACAAGTAAAATTGTCAAATCATTAACCCAAATTACTTCAACATTCGATTCCTATTTAAATTTCATATTACACGTACGTAATGAATGTACAAGTTACTTACTTTCTTTTTTATCATTCTGTAAAAGAAATTGTACGTTACACAACAAAGATTATATTTATTTCTGAAGTTTCATCAATTCTAATGAAAAAAAAAAAATAATATTTCCTCGCTTAATAGATTTAAATGTTTATATTGTCAAGATGAGATTTGATATCAAAAGGTATACGTATTTATATGTATATAGTATGTATATCAAATATTGGATTTTTTAAAACCATTATCACTAATCTTATCTTTATTATATGTAGTTAAACCGTGTATGAAGTGTTAAAACTGATTTAATACGAGTTTTATAGTCATAGAAAACGTTATATGAGAAATATAAACAAATTGCGTCAAGAATTCAAAGCTCATAAAATATTTATAAATACGAGTTAAGCCACGAGTAGTATAAATGGTATAATGCACTTGTATATTAGGTTGACGAGACCAAAACTGTTTCTGTGCAAACAAGAAATAGCTTTAACTCTATTTCATGAATAACAAAGCAACCCTTTATCTAAATAATAATCATCCCAGAAATCTTGCCTTAATTTAACAACGCTGTTCTTTACAGGTACATGGGTTTAACATTAATTGAAATTTCTAATTAAAACTAGGTTCGGTACAGTTACTAGGCGAATCTTGTTAATGAAGTGAAGTTCCTTTAAAATATAATTTTGGACTGGATCATTAGCTTTTAAATTATATATATTTCATTCGTATTAATTTAAGAAAACTTTTATTTACTTATATAAAACCTTTTGACAAACTAAACTCAGTTGAATTTATGAATATTGCAATAATAATGAAATAGATTCTTGATATATTCTTTTAATTTTTTGCCTTTTAAGAATTATAGTTTATATATTTGCATATATTATATTTTTTATATTTAATTAATTAATAAGAATATAAGCATTTTCATTTATAAAAGGGATGAGAGTCAGGCTTAGTTCACAAACACGGTCACTTATGCGAGCCTTTTTGACCCCTGAATACGAGATGAGCATCAATTACGAAGTATTCTCGGATTAAATAAAGGAATAAAAAGCTTTCGCAATATTCTATATAAAGCATCCGACCTTATTAATTACTAACAGATTTATAATTTTCATAGCAAACTCAACCACATTTTTATAAAATTCTCGTATAAACCTCTCCTACACAATATCTATGTACTTTAACCAAAGTGGTTATTTTTGAAATATATTATGAATTCAATGTTAAAATGGATAAAAAATTGGCAAGGATAGTGAGCAATTCTACTATTCTATAGGCGGCTTGTTTCAATATTGTGTATTTATGTGAGACTTTCTATCGACAAGTATCTTGGAATTTATTTAAATGTCTACAGAAGTGGACATGAAATAACTTCAATTTAGAAATATTGCGTCTTATTAAAAGAATCGAAAAAGAAATCGAGATACGAAGATAAAATACATTAAATTCTTCGCTAGTATTTTGATTTTTTTAACTGGACAATACAGTTACAATAATATTTCTAAGTTGTTTATATTAAAATATATTTCTTGAAACAGGTTTTTTTTAACTCTTTAAAGCTTTTTATGACTCTTGCTATCTTTAAACATCCACTTAATGATCGTTATGCTTCTTTTTATTCTTTATTTTCAGCTTCTCTATTTAGTGTTTATTTATTACGTCAATACCAAACACTTTATATTTAAAAGAAATTAACATTTTTCGGATATACTACTCGTGCTTTATTTTTGTAAAAAACTACATACTCCCAAAGTTTCGACTTCTTTTCGGTAACCGTGAACACGGACAAACGAGATGTGAATGTTTCATTATGGGAGTATGTAGTTTTTTACAAAAATAAAAGTATATCCCAAAAATATTAGTTTCACTTAAATGAATAAAACTCGCCAAAGTCTCAGATCTCATTAAATACATTTCACTTTATTTGGTTTAATTTTTATAGTAAGTATATTTCAGAACTTACATTTCGGTCTTATATTTTAAATGTTTTCATCAAATATATTTAGCTAGGAGTATTTTGAACGTTTCATATACGAAATATTGATATAAGGAACTTCATATCCGTCTGGTTTCTCAGTTGTCAGCCTCTCTTGTATCTGATGCATGTTTTTCCGAGAAGATTATAGTGTTCCACTCTTCTTAAAGCTATTGAGAAGTACCCAAACCCAATACTACTTATTAAAGATCGCTACTAAAGGAATCAAAGATATGACGCAGAGAAAAATCTATTTTTCAAAAAATCTATTTATCCAAAGAAAAATTATAATATTCATTAATTTAGAGAAATTTTACAGTTTATATGAACACCTAGTTGATATTAACATTCTACTGCAAATATAGCCAAAGACATCAAAACCAAAACACCCTACAGGAAAATGGATTCAAAGATAATAAGAAGATTATAACGGCCTCCAAATGACTCTTAACACAAAGATATCATATGAAGAGGACATCACAAAAGAAACAGACGACGAGTGGAAAATCTAACCTTTAAATATTTAAATGACACTCAGAGACAATTCCGACAACAAGTTCATGGTTCAAATTGAAGGAAAAGATCATTTTGTCGTCGTCACGGGAATTGGAGGCTCGGAAGGATCTTATTTCAGTTTGACGCCTAGCTTTTTTCAAATATATCACTCCTATGTTATTTACTAGACCGCTATTTTCGTTAGCGTCGGGAAAACCTCCTTAATCGGATTTAATTAGTTTCGAGCCCTTTACGAAGGGATCTGCTCTGATCAAATACCATAAAACTTGATTGCTCAGAATTTAGACTACATAACATATAGCCCTGCACGTGACAATCATAAGATAGGATAGAAAAAGGCAGAAACTGTCTTTATTTTCCTGTTCCACTTCCTGTCACACCTGACCCAGCTGTAAAAGTTTAAGAACAGAAAATATATTTTATTGTTTTGTTTGGTTATTTAACTCATATCCGAATAAATTATAACGTGTCATATTTTACATTAAGAAATATTTTGACACCCAACGTTTTTTTCTTTGTTAAAGGTAGACCTTGGTCAAGCAAAGAGGGTAAGTAGCAATTTGTTTAAAACTATGTCATACATATTTCGTAGTTCTTTCTCGCGGTTTTAATAAATAATAATTGATATCGAAAATTAAGAAAAACTTATTATTTTCTAATGTTTAACAGCATACATTTCATAGTTATTTTTACAAACATTATTAAGGAAAGTTTACAACATGTATATGTTCTATTGATACATATTATAATGATCTTCATGTATAAATAAATTAATGTGGATATAGCGTAACGTAGTATATAAGAATAAAAATAATTTTAAGAGGAAATTCACAATATCCCCCAAAATGCTTCCGATTTATTCAATTCACTACCATTAGAATCTCATTGAAAATCAAATTAATATTCTGAATTTAATAAAATTCTTGCTAATTCTCTTTAGACAGCAAGTAATTTATGAATATTAATAAACTGTTATATTTAAAAAGTAAATTAAATATATGAATTAATTATATGAACGATGAGATTTAATATCGAAAGTCAGTAAGCTGGTTTATCTTACACAAAGTAAACAAAAGTTGCTAGAAACTTTCGGGTGACTCAAATAAAATGTAAATTAACCGCACTTATGCTTTCAGAAGGTTGAATTTAGGGAGTTGCTCGATATTAACCACTTAGATTAAACCTTTATCATAAGACCCTGTTTTTACTGCCAACTAACAGCTGCTTTTCTTGATACAACAAAGTCTACATGAGGCTTTCTGATTTTATTCCAAGAATAAGTTATAAAATCAGAAATAAACAATAATAGAGAAACTAATAATACAACTCAACAATTATAATAAGTTTGAAAAAAATATTTGGAAATAATTTTATGCAATGATATCTAAATTGATCATGTAGATTTAAAAGAAATCAAGAAGAAAGAATAGATCCAAAAAGTTTTAATGTTATATAGAAAAATTACGAACATTTCAAACACATTTCACGAAGCAATGAAAATGTAACTTAGGTTACAAGAACCGCCCTCGGCATCCAAAACTCTCCTTAATTAGCCAAGTCTTCCGACTGTAACATTAATCAGTTGCTTAAGATTTCTATTACGTATGTTGTAACAATATAATCTCTGAGTTTTATAAGAACAGAACTCACCAAGTAATTACGGTACGCGATCCTGCTATCATACATTTTAATTGAAGTTCTTTCGTGTTTTTAGGATGTACGATAGCTCATTTGCTCAGGCTACGCGTAAAGAGATATTTGTATAGAAACATCGATCTTCAAGAATAATGATGATAAAAATTTATTATCCGTCAATCACCTTTGCCATAAGTCTTCGTCAGGTAAACTTCGGTAGGATAGTAATTTTAATATTGCCTCTTAGTTCCTCACAGAGGGTTTATCCAAAATATTAATTAATATAATTACTGTTAAAACATATATACTATTATTATATATATATATATATTATATAATACAAAGATTTGTAGGATCTGGCATTATGTTCGCTTGCTTTAGATTAGCAGGATTAAATTTAACAAATCCGATAACAACTGTAGATAATGTACACGCAGATTAATGGAGGCTTGTCTTTCATGAGATGTACCTTGTAATCATTTTACGAACAACGAGTATGTGTTATTAATCTTTTTGACACTTTTTATATTGAAATGAACAAAGGAATTTGGGTTAGAGTGATGAATTTATAAAACATTTTCATGAATTTAAGCAAGAATTTAGAATATATAACCAATATCAACCGTCGCTATTGATTTTAGGTTTATTTTAGAAACAGAGACAAGAAAAAACAAAGAAATTAATAAACTATTGCTATTTATCACGGATTGTAATATTCAACATTTGGGAAGTTATTAATTATAAAAAAATATTCTGTACTTCATTTAACACGTTTTAAGCATTTCTTTCTAATGTCTCCCTTCACGCTACCGTAATTCTCTTATAAATGAATATTCTACGCAAGTTCACACTAGCAGCCACTTTAATTATAAGTAAAAATAACGCAAATATTACATACAAACGTTTAGCAAAATAAAATCATAAATTTATTTAAGTCCCACAAACGAGTTTTCTATTTAAAAGGAATAAGGTCGGGGGTCTGCGATGTATTAAAATATTCGTATCATAAATACGCATTGCGGGAGACATCTATACGATTATAAGGGATTACGCTTCTTCTGATAAACTTATATATATAACGAATTATTACTACATTACAAAAAAAACTACCTGTCAGTCTTTACTTTTATAAATGCGATGTACAACACTTCTTGAAGAACGCAAGTGACTCAAAAATGTTTCAAATGGAGTTATAGAGGATGCGTTGGTAACGGAACATGTCGTTCTCATTATCTTTATTTTAACAAGATTCATTCAAATAAATATTGCCTTTGTCATACTGTTAGTATGTTTTATATGTACTATACTACAGTAGTATACCTTCTATAGTTGTTCATTTTCGTTTATGACATAAAACTATAAAAGTGACATGACTTCTCATTCTTCTAATAAGTTGCGGTATTATTTTGTTGATAAATTTAGAATACATTTCAATAACAGGATAATAAATTACAATATTTCAAAAGTGTACATTCGTTTTAAAGTGATATTTTCTTAGATCATTATATCTAATTATAGATTAAAGCTGACATGTTTATTGGAATCAATACCGTGCCAGATTCGAGTTAAAATTAGAAAATTAATTATGATTGTAAATAGAAAATCTAAATAACTAAAGGTTAGTTATAAATATTCAGTTTATTTCAGTAATCGAATATTGAATGTCGGGATCAGGTACAATGAAACCGCTATGCCATTATCGATCACTTAGCCGGGAAGAGCTATTTCGGTGTACAAAGCCACATTTCTCGCATATGTATTGTTGTTGCAAGGGAAATTGTCATATTGAAAATTTGTTCTTTGATTACTTTTTATCTAATATGAAATCTTTAAACCTATACGTGACTTCGTTTGTTACTAGTTACATTATTGTTAAGTTTATATCTCACGAAGTTTTATACAAAGAAGTTTTTGACTTTGTAAAAAAATTGTATTAATAAGCACTGGAATTCAATGCTATAATATTAGGTAATTAGAACTTGAACGATTATAGAATATATACGTAAATTTTGTAAACAATATTGTTGTATCAACAGAACTTCTATGAATAAACTTTACTGAGGATTGATATGTATAATGTTGCCTTATTTTATAAAATAAAATGGAGATACAAATAATCAGAAGAAAAAATATAAAAACATTTTATGTATAAAACCAATCTTCCGCGAATTTAACAGTAAATTATTATATGGCAATCAATTCACGAGGAAAACGATTTAATGGTTATTTAACTTCGAAAACTACTGAAACGATTTTGATAAAATCTCGATAGTTATCCTTTTACTGGTCAGTAAGTGTAAGTGACACTATTTAATAGATTTGAATACATACATTATAATCATATACTTATTAATATAAACATATAAAAAATGTACATTCCTTTGGTAAATATTAAATATATATTTATACTTGTACAATGTATATGTATATCGAAATGTTAGTCACCCTCTTTTGAAGTCAATCAAAAGACGGGCAGATTATTTATTGATAGTACTACACCTCTGTCACAGGTTAAAAAATATTGACAGCTCAATGTTTCAACACTTTTAAAGGACTTGTCCTCTGTGTAATGATTCTTCACTTATCTGAATCTTTATATTTTAAATATATTGTACTGGATAAGGTATTATATACATATTATGTAGTTTATTTTTAACAAACTGGTAAAACATAATTTTATTTTATGCCGTAAACAAGCCACAGTTGAATATTTCTAAATGTCTTAATCTAAAATGAGTATACTTTCAAATATTTCTATTTTTAAAGAGGAAACTAAGCGCAATTGAATAAATGAGAACCTAAAGGGGTAAGATTGTATATCAGTTTGATAAAATATGAGGTGCTAAAAAAATATTAACGTCAAATAAGTATCTAGAGAATCTCATTAATGAAAAACATATTGAATATTTGACGCATGTTGAAATATTTAATGTCACGGGTCAAGTATAAAAGTTCTTGAATTTATATTTATATAAGTACCTATATATTTTTTAGAATGAACGTCTGAGGTTGAAGTGCAATAAAATCGTAATTAGAAACATAACGAAGACTTGTAAAATAAATTGATAACTGTTTAAAAAGTAAAGAACTCCACAGTTCATAGATTGGCGTCTTTTGTAACTTTTTATTTATTTTATTTTCTGTTATATTCTAATTAATTTAGCACTAAAATTTAAACAAATTCACACAAAGCACTTTTATCTTTAGACACAGCTTTCTAAATATAATATGGTTGTCAGTTCAAGATGGCGTCCTAGTTAGACTACATTTTGTATACTTTATAGCAAGGATATAAAATAAGGGTTTCCTTACGAAGACTTCGAAGAGTATGGCTTCTGACTCAGTTTAATATCACAGACGGACGGAGTAGCAAATCGGTTGTTTTATATACTTTCATAGATGTATTTTTATCATATGGGTAAAATTATGTATGGAAAAGCGAAAAATGTAATAAATTTTTACATATGTACATATTATGTATTCAGTTTGTCTATGCAAACTAGGGTTAGGAAATAATTATATAAATAACAGAGCAATAACTTAAAACAAAAAAAAAAATTATACTATAACTCAATATAAGTTAAATAATTTTTAATTAAAACGATAAGGTAAATACGTAATAATACATAAAAATGTCTAGGAAAGATACTAGGTATCTTTGTATAAAATAAATTAATTTTCATTGTCTTTTCCTTTCCATATTTAGTGACACATTTGCATCTCATATTAAGTTTTAGCTATGTTTTATCCTTTGTTCCTTTTACGTTTCTCACTACATCTCCATTTAATTGCTTACGTACAATTTTATTTCACTTCAAGTTATTTTTACACACAATAATTCATTCCCAACTAAGCTAACATTGTTCAGTTTTATCATGACACAATTCTCATGACTTTTTAATTGTAAAAATAATTCTACATTATTAGTAAAACTTCAATGTGTTTTTTTTAATATTGATTATTAAATAAATACCTCTTCTTCTGTCGTTCCGGAAAAAAACCAAGCTTTTTCAAACAAGATAACTTCACTTGTAAATCTATAGTATACATATCTTCTGAATACCGTATGCAGATTTAATACGTAAATCCTGTGTTATATATTTCAGGTATTTTGAAACTTGAAATCTGTTCATGGATTTGCATTTCTTGCAATGGGAACAAATCTTTTCTCTTTATTTTCATGCTATACTTTACAATTATTATCTCTCAAAATAGCATCGCTACTGTCTTAAATATTTATCCTTTAATTCTTTTTGCGTTTTGTGGTTTTTATTTCAAACTTTATTTTATATTACATTTTTCTTTCAAACCATGTCGTGATTTAGACAGTGGCTGCTAGCCCTACTTCGGCATTGTGAAAGTTACAGTATAAAGTAAAGAATGGTAGTATTTTTTTTTATGTAAACAGGATTGTGTATACAGCATAATATTGAAAAACTACGTGTTTTTTTTTCTTTTACATAGCTATACTCCTAGAGCAAAAACACATTTTGTTGACAGGACTAGAATACAGTAAAATCTCGAGTGATTCTTAAATAAATTATTAATATCATATGTGAGTAATTATTTATAGTTATAATTTCAATCTACGCTTAAACTTTTGTTTTATTATATTTACAAAACATAGTGCAATGTTATAACTATATAATTTTAACACATCAAATCTAATTTAAAAGCAAAATGTCATTAAATTCCCTCCATCCCTAAAATCAGAATCCATCACGAGGTTGCAAATTAACTGAAGGTTTGACAAATTTAATTAGTCGAGCGTGTTGATGTTAGAGTTAATTAAATCAAAAGGCTGTATCTAAACGTTGAAACAAACATCAGAAAGTAGGCGCTCAAATATTTTAGGTGGAAACTTATGACACGATACAACCTGTGGGTGATGTAATCTTGTCTTCAACTGATAAGGATTCTTGTTGCCTTTGAAAAGATGTCACTCACAGGCCTCCTTTATGTTCAATTCAACATTGTTGAATCTGTTTCGCATTATGCCTCATATTCTGTTATTTAAATATAAGCTACATACATTTTTCTATCATCAAAAAACCATTACTTTTTAGTTTTTCAAGATGTGACCGTAATTGAGTGCAATAACCCTCGAATTTGTGCAGTGAAAATAGTGTTGCAAGAGAAATCTTTTATTGTTATGAGTGTGTACATGCCTACGGAGGAAATAAGTCACGTAACGGATTTTACAGACGTTGTAAGTGCGGTAAGTGCTATCATTGACAGTTGCGGGGAAAACTGTGTTTATATGTTGGGTGACTACAACGCGCACCCCTCTGGGCGGTTTTATAAAGAACTTTCTCAGTTCTGCATAGAGCAAGATTGGACGTGTATAGACACTAAGTTGTTAGGCCTAAACTCGCACACGTATACTTTTATAAGTGAAGCACACGGGTGCAAGCGATGGCTTGATCATTGCTTAACAACAAAAGCAGCGTTAGATTCTGTGCATAATATATATGTGTTATATGATGTATTATGGTCCGACCATTTCCCTTTGATTGTTGAATGTAATTTTAACGTGCTGTTATCGAAAAAACCTGCCAATAACATATGCCAGAATATGGTCTTATGGGGAGATAGAAATGCTGTAGAAGTTGAATTATATAGAAAAGAATGTAATGATAGGTTAAGTCAAATACAATTCCCAGAAGAGCTTCATAACTGTTGTGACCGCTCTTGTAATGATTCCATGCACAAGGATGTTGTGACAAGGCTGTACAGTGACATAGTTAAGGCTTTAGTGGAGGCCTCCGTGGTGGGTCGTAAGTGTAAGAGGCGTATAGTAAGAAAGAAGGTTATAGGCTGGAATAGACATGTTGCTGAAGCGCACGGGAGGGCAAGGCAAAAATTTGAAATTTGGTTGTTGTTCGGAAAACCAACTCATGGCTGTATTTATGAGGAAATGTGTGAGGCAAGAAAAATTTTCAAATCGCGTTTAAAATGGTGTCAAAACCATCAAGAACAAATCAAAATGGATATTCTAGCCACACATCACTCCAAAAACGATTTTCGCGGTTTTTGGAAGCACACTAATAAATTGAATACAAAGCCTTCTCTTCCTGTGAGCATCAATGGTATGTCTGAGCCGGATAAAATTTCTAATCTCTTTGTGGACCATTTTTTCATCAAATCACCGGGTGGACTTTCAAAGTCGATGCTGAATGTTGAGACCAACATGAAAATGAGGATACAATTCGAAAGTAAAAATATTGCACAAACTATTAAACGCATGACCAGAGGTAAATCCGCGGGTCATGATGGTCTTAGCATTGAGCATCTTCAATACGCTGGACCACACCTTTCTAGAGTTCTATCTATGTTCTTCAATTTTTGTGTAAGCCACAGTTTTATGCCGTGTGATATGATACGATCTATAGTTGTACCGATAGTAAAAAACAAAACAGGTAACATATCTGATGTAAATAACTATAGGCCTATCACGCTGGCTTCTGTTCTGTCCAAGGTATTTGACAGTATGCTTAATAAAGAATTAAATGCTTTATTAACACCTCATGACAACCAGTTCGGGTTTCGACCAGGACTGTCTACAGAGAATGCTATACTCGGTCTTAAGCATACTGTCGGCTACTACACTAAACGTAAGACCCCCATTTACGCTTGTTTTTTGGATTTGTCCAAGGCGTTTGACCTGGTTTCTTATGATATTCTATGGGAAAAGATGGATAAAGTTCATATACCACCTGAACTTATCAACATATTTAAATACTGGTATAAGAACCAGGTCAACAACGTCAGATGGGCAGGAACTCTATCGCGTGCATATGGGTTGGAGTGCGGGGTGAGGCAGGGGGGGTTAAGCTCACCAACGCTCTTCAACCTGTATGTGAACGATTTGATCGGGGAGCTCAGCAGTGCCAGGGTCGGCTGTTACGTGGATAATGTTTGTGTAAATAATATTAGTTACGCTGATGACATGGTACTGCTGAGCGCATCGATTTGCGGTCTTAGGAAGCTGATGGCCATATGTGAGGCATATGTAGAAAAACATGGATTGATATACAATGTCAAAAAGAGTGTGATGATGATCTTTGAGGCCGAAGGTAAAATAGAGAGAACAATACCACCCATTGTGCTCAATGGCACTAGTCTGGTAAGGGTATATAAATTCAAATATTTAGGACACATCTTGACACCCGACCTCAAGGATGACACTGACATCGAGAGGGAACGGAGGGCGTTGTCTGTACGGGCGAATATGTTGGCCCGCAGATTTGTACGTTGTTCGAGCGAAGTTAAGCTTACACTGTTTAGAGCCTATTGTACCACCTTCTACACGTGCAATCTGTGGGCCAAATACTCTCAAAAGTCGTATAACGCTCTCCGGGTCCAATATAACAATGCCTTTAGAGTGCTGATGGGATTGCCCCGCCATTGTAGTGCATCAGGGATGTTCGCGGCAGCGAGGGTCGATTGCTTTTATGCCATTATACGCAAAAGATGCGGATCCTTGGTGTACCGATTGCGGGATAGTCCCAACAGCATCATGAAGGCAATTGCTAGCAGGTTAGACTGTAATTATGTTAGTCATTGCTGTGCTATCTCGAGCGGATTAGTTCAGCAATTACTACCATGATTACAAGTTTAGTGATAGTTTTTTATTTTTATTTTATTTTTATTTTTGTTTAATTAATTTATTATATGTACTAACATAGGAGATAAGAAAAATGTATTACTAACAATAATATGAGTCATAGTCACTTGAAATAAAGTTATTATTATTATTATTATTATTATTATATTTAGTAAGAAAGATATCGAGTCGGGATTTCACATTTTTCTGAATATGAATTTACTTACGTTAGTCCAAGTAGACGAGAGCTAGTCGTTTTCTGATCTCAGTCATGACTAGTACTTTATGGCAATAATAATAATGATAATTGGGTTTCTAAGCAAAATGTGTAATTTAAACGTCAACTTCATACCACTTTGTCGACGTCGCAAAGTCTGTTATGTGTTAATAGATTAAATTAAATGATATAAATTTTAAAAATATTTATAACTGAGCAACTAAAAAAGTAATCACAAAGACTATTTAAATCCAATCTAACTTTGAAGTTTCATTGGCCAGGGACAGACTGAAAACTCCACCTTAAAATTAAGAATTAAAGAATTAAATGAGCAAAAGTTTGCAAAGGAGAAATTTTGCTATGAATAATACAAAAAATTAAAAAGTTTCATTATGAATAAGTTAAATAAGAAAAATAAGTAAAAATAGTGATTTAAACTTCTATCTTTACAATCATATCGAGATCAAATATAATCTTCCTCTTTTTATCCGAGGCTTTGGTGCAGAACCCGTGGGATTTCTGAGGAAAAAGTGTCCCAAATGTTGTCCAGCCTTAAAGCTACGTACTTACTTACGTATTTCCACAAAATTACTCAATTCTGTTGTGTAGTTATTGTGTGTTTGAATAAGAAAAAATGTTAATCATATATACATATTTAAAAATATGTTATACATATTGTTATTAGATATGAAAATAACCCTTTCCAAAAATTTCTATCTCCGTATCTTTTAATGGATTTTAATAAAATTTTGTATCTTTTGAGAGGATAATAAAAAGTATTTTTATTTATGTTTTATCTTACTATAAAACGAATCTTTCATTAATTAAAACTTAAATTATGCAACTTTATTCTATCAACGAAAGTATTTAAAATTTTCTTAGTTAAACAACATTTTAAATTAAATGAAACAAAAGTAACAGCTGCAAAGAGAGTAGTAAAAAAACTTGTTTTATGCGATTAGAGCAATATTACAATATACCACGAAGCTTTAATAGCCTTTACATAAAAAGAATATTAGCTGACCGACTATTTCTAATCACTGCTTATCGCTACAAATTAATAACTACGTAGAAATTCTTGGCAACTATTTACCATATTGCTTGATAATATTGAATATCAATGTTTTTTAAACATTAAAATGTCGGCTGAAGTGAAACTGGAGTGTTCTCTTTTTAAATAGCGTCACATTTAACTTTAAAGGCGGTGCAGCAATCGCGCTCCCGACTTAAATCTTTTTATAAATTGACATTTAAATGTGCTGTAATTTATCTTTGCTTGCTTTTATTTGTAATATTTTTACCTATAATTGTTATATCTTTTACAAATAATGTTCTTATAATGATTAAATTAACAGTAAATATTTGTAAATTTCAATGCAAAGTCAGATTAAGAGATGAAATATATTGATTTATTGTACTTGTAACTTACTTGTCCCTGATTGATAAAATCAAGTTGATACAATTCTATTAAAATGAGAACTCATTTGGTATTTTTCAAATAGGTCAATGACCGAAATCCTTGTATCAAAAACAAAATTAAGTAACCCAAGTTCTTTTCGTTACAGTAATAACTAATGATGTTTACACAGTACATTCCATAAAGATATAACTTTTAATCCAACGTAACTACATCAACCGAATTGTAGTCACTTCGCTTGATTAACTTTGCTAATCAGACATTGTTGATGGAAACAACATTGTAAAATTACACACAACACTGTAGTTTGAACAAATCAAACATTGTTTAGTACTAACGTCATTAAAAAATTGAGATTATAAAAGTTTTATATTGTATTTATAGTAAAAAGATTCTAGTACGTATGTATATAAAACTTTTTTTGGTCAATTTTACATAATTTAATCAAAAAGTTATCGGATCTCATCAAAAGTAAAACCAATATATGAAATAAAAAAAATTGATAAAGTGATACGTCAGAATATTTTATTAATTTTTTAGGGGTTTCCAGTCTTAGGTTTATAAAAAACTTTAATTGAAACTCATATTTCGTGGCAATAAAACTATTGTTTTGCTAAAAAATATTCTTAATTAGGCACGTTTAAAGCATGTTTTTTTTATAACTGAACGATTAAATGTGTCTATATAAATATAACGTGAGTCATTCGTTTTGAAAATATCAAAAGTAGAACATTTGCCTCGAAATACTGTACTGTATACTTTGCAAGCAGTTGATCAGAAAACTAAACAAAGGTATTTTACAATCTATTTTAAAATCAATGGCTATTGCATTCAAACTACCAAAATATTAAACATTCAGAAGAAAAATATACACAGATATACTTGTCTAAAGAATGAACTTCTTTCTTCGTTCGGCTTTAAAGATGAAATATTGAAACAGCTATGAAACATTGTATTCAAGATTTTTGTGTAATAACTTTTCGAGAGTTTTATAAATAAAATAAAAATGAACAAAAATGTACTTTGTATTACAATTCAATAAGATAAGACATCCTGTGTAACATATCATTATCATTATACAAAGACATCAATGACTATAAAAATTTTAGAGAATTGCATAAGCACAGCTAAACTTAAATACAAACGGTTTCAATGTATTTTTTTTAAATCCTTAGCGACAAAATTATTCAACGATTTTAAAATGAAAAAACGTTATATCCAAGTTAAAGATACAAACTGCTAATGAGGTTCAAAGTTTGACTGTCATGTATTTTCATTTTTTTATTGATCCTATTATAACAATAGCAATATATTATTTAATATTCTATACAAGGCTGTCTATATTTTTTTGGTTGCAATGATGAATGAAATTTTTTACTTAAGTATTATTAAGTTGTCTTTGTAAACGCCGATGCAATTTAGATTGTTTTAATAAAATTATAAAGTTTTCAATAATTTTTAATAAAGCAACGGAATTTTGGCAGCTCCATGGAGTAAATACCAAATTTCTCTGCGAGAATATTTCCGCCTGCGAAAGCCACCCTAAATTCGAAGTTTCAACAATCAAGTGTTGAACTTTGACCTAGAAATTGAGAAATTCAGAATTAAATTAACAAAAAAAAATTACAAAGCAAACGTAGTACATGAAAATAAGGGTCAAACAGTTATAGTACAAAATTTATTTTAAAGCTTTTAGGAGTTTATGTTTTTATTATAATTAATAGGAAATATATCGAGGTAAAAAAAATGGACTAAGTAAGTGACTTATGCCCACAATACTAGACAGAGCGGTATTAATTTTTATTTATGTACAGTTTCATTGTACTTGTGGCGAACCCAATAATGATTAATTTTCTACCAATCGAATAACAATGAAAGAATATTATTAAAATGTGCAAAAATAAAACAAATATATGTTTATACATATGCATATAATGAAATATTATTATCACCGCGTCCTTGTATATTATAAACCATTTATTTTTACCCAATCGGAGTTCTATCTCAAATAAAGTACTGAATCTTCTATTTAGAACAAAATTTAATGACAATTTCTTTTGTCAATTTAAACTTATATTGCAGAAGTTTGTTTGTGTTTCTGTGACAGATTTTTTTATATTATTAAGTAATTAAATATAATAAATTTAACAAATTCAAGTTGCATTCAAATTCATAGACAAGTAAAAGAAAATATTAAAAACAACAAGTATTTTTTTTATATGATTACTCTCTTTTAGGTTGGTTACTTATTGTTGATTAAATGAAATAACTTCAACGACAAAGTTACCTACGTAAAGGTACTTTAATAATATATAAGTTAAATGTTTCTAAATATAAAAATTTATTTAAATCTTGACGTCTTTTAAAACTTCACGTTTAACTTATTAAAGACGAAATG
The DNA here is from genome assembly GCA_916720795.1 of Danaus chrysippus. Lineage (NCBI taxonomy): Eukaryota > Metazoa > Arthropoda > Insecta > Lepidoptera > Nymphalidae > Danaus > Danaus chrysippus. The sequence goes on along the minus strand of CAKASE010000046.1, from coordinate 5,195,110 downwards.
CAAACGTGTTGAGAAATACGGCCTTAACTTGAGTCATTTTAAAATTTGACATATAATTTTTATCTCATCTTTCTTATATAAAATATTTGAGCATTATAGTGGTGCGTTTTATTAATTATTATCGTATTAATATTGTAATAAATAATTGCTTTCATAGAAATTCTCTATAGCAAACCTCTTTTAAAAATTAGGTTTATCGATTGATTCATTTATGTTTCTTGTCGATCTCTCAGCAAGCGAGTGGTTTATGAATAATCATGGTTGTAAAGAAACCAAATTGTCTTAAAATATGGTCTCGAAATCATAATAGACATAACCTCATTTATATATATATATATATATATATATATATATATATATATATATACATATATATAAATGAATTGCTGTTCGTTAGTCTCACTAGAACTCGAGAACGTTTGTAAAACAGCCCTTTTCTATTTTCCATACTATGTCAATCATTCGGTCGCACTTCAGAACACGGAGATTTATGGCTTGAAGGCAAAAATATAAATAAAAAATCTGAACAAAGGAAAAAGTATTACGATTAACGATATGGCGATGACAAAATTAACACGGACGAATTCGCGGTCAAGAAGTGGTATATATTGTATATACCTATAGGTATATAATATATTCAACTTGTCATTAAACTGGCAAACTTTTGTACCTACATCAACCAAATCGTATTGTCTCACCATGATTACATTTGCTGTCATGCTTTGTAAATAGTAACAACATTGCAAATAGCACATGACACTGTAGTTTGAGCAAATGAATCCTTGGTTCGTTTTAACCTCATTAAAAACTTATGTTATGAAAGCGTCTGCTTGGTATCGATCTGAAAGTAGAATGTGACATCTGTTAAACAATTTTTAATTTTACTAGTGATTTTCACCAACTCAACAATTTAATCGGTATAATTTGTTTCTTAAATTTAGCCTTTAATTTCACAATTCGTATTATTTTCGGATATACTAGTAAAATCTAAATAACTTTGTAGTTTTGTGCAGAATTATCAATCCATACATTCTCATAAGTTATAAGTAATACTTAATAACCTATTTAATATATTTATAAAACTAGTAGAATGAAGAATGGAAGACATGAGAACATTGATATATATATATATATTTCATATTCATTACATTTACTATGGTAAAATTATTTTATTCAATATTTTAAAGTTCGCCAGTAAGTTAAATCTAAATCGTACCATAAAAACTTATTGGGCGTACTGCTAAAAAATTTGTAGACTTTATATAACTCTGTGGAAACCTGCTCTCGTTCTTTATCTTTTTTAATTTAACCCATTTTTTTACTGCTCTAACTTCTAATAATTTCACGACTTAATAAAGAAAATACTTTTTTGGATGATAATAATTTTTGATACTGTCTTATTGTTAATTTCACTAAAAATAATATAAAATAATAACATGCAGCGGAAGGGATTTCAATTAATATATATATATATATATATGAAACTGAAATAGATTGAAAGTTGTATTTTTGTATAAGTTTAAAAGAAAAAAATACTCATTATAACAGCCTATCGCTAGAACCTTAAAGTATATTTGCTAATTATTTGTCATCTTCATATGAATATGTTTTAATATGGTTTCCGTGCCAGATGCATTGAGTTTAAGATCGTCAATAAGTTTACAGCGCCGGGCTTTCCCGATGCTCACTCGATAAATGCCTTTGGAAACGTTCCAACCCCAGATTGTGATGAGTCTTCAAAGTACAAACGACTATTCTCCTCTCATCCGTCTCAAGGAAATTTTCCTTTGTGAGGGCATCCATAACATCACAGTCTGTAGTTCTCAATCTTAAATGCTTGTATACTCGAGTGTTGTTGAAAACAAAAGTTTATTTTAGTATGTGATGTAAAAACATATCATACTTTTTAGACTTATAGTTATTCTGATATCTAGTTAATAATAATCTCTTTACGTTTTCTTGTTATTTTAATGAGTAATCTAACTCATTATCAGATACAAAAAACACGAAAATATATTATGATTAAATTGTTTTTTTAGATAATCATAAAAAGATTTGAATTTTCTCAAAAGCAGTTTTAGAACATTTTGTTGAAATTAAATTTTTATTTAAGTCGTTACTTCTTTAAAAAAATAATGTTTTGTGTCTCAATGATATAATGATAACATACTGTATTCCATCCGCAGATTCTAACCAACTCTAATTTTACAAGAGTAAAGTTTTGTAATTGTATTTTTTTAACCAATAGAAGAATATAAGTATTTCTAAATTTCTGTTTCATTTCATATGTAAAAAAACTGCATAAAATGGTTATACTATTTATTAAAATCAGATATAGTAGAACAGTCTGGAATATTGTGAAATATCTAATAACTACCAATCGCTTTTTTTGCAATCCAGCGTTTATTGCCAACTGTGCCAAGAATACTGTAATGAGCTACAATAACCTTGCCAACATTGATTAGGTGCGTGGGTCCCTTATCGTTGCTCATTAGGAAGTCGGGCTTCTATAGTGCTTACTTAATTTTTTTGTCTAATTAATCTTATTAAATATAAGGTCATTTACTACACCATAAATACGTTATACATTAAGAATATATACGAGAATATACGATTGTTTTTGCATACATTATTTGTTTAAAGGAACGTGTCCTTTGTGAGTTCTGTGGTTTTGACTCTTGCGAGGGTTCTACTCTTAAAGGTTCACCGTTTTAATTAGAGGGACGCAAGTAAGGTCTAAGAAAATGTTTTTGTTGTCATGCAAATGAGGAATTAATAGTTACGCTAAAAACCTGGCTTGTATCTTATATATAAATTTATATTATTTATAAAGCACTATGCATTATTTAAATTTCTCCTAAGATTCGGTAATATGAAGATTTTTCTCATAAATATGTATTTTTGTAGACAGTATTTATTAAAAATAAACTCTATTATTAATTTCAATACCGGTCATATTTGAATAATGCAAGTTAAAAAACAAATAATATGTACAGTGCGAAGTTAAGTGATAGCAGTATCATTAGATCATCGTGAAATAAATTACCCGTGTCACCCGTAAACTACAAGTTAAACCAAGTCTTAGGGAGACGGGTAAATGGAGCAGAAACTTACATTCATCTATTTGGTTAGTGAGTTGGAATATACAAACGAACTTTTAAACTTATACACATATAAGTTTTGCTGACGTTAAAAATTATATTAGATATTTTACACATAATACTCTTCTTACTAAGAAATTATAAGTTCGATCAATAAATTGTTCTGTTCAATAGATTTCATCAATACTTAGGGTATTTTGACCGTTATATAAGTCAAATGATTGTATAGAAAGGGCGTACACATCAATAACGAATTCATAACCGTATGACCATTAAAACATATGAGGCCGATCGAATTAAATAATGACGAAACATAATTTAATGTTACTTTGAGAAGAGTAACTACATACATCAAAATAACAAAAAAAATTGCTTTTAGTACTCATTATTATTGTTGAGTTTAACATTCACAAAAAATATGTACCTAGTGAAAAACTATATGACTAAAATACGACTAGTTTTTCAATAAAACAAGTTAATGATTTTTATTTATATGCATAAATAATAATTTTGTCTAAATTGAAGCTTTTAAAATTTTATGTAGTACATACATTTGATACTTATAAAATTGGATATTAATTGGCATACTGCCCTTGACACATTAAAGTGATGTTAGTAATTAAGCTCATTTAGCAAAACTTTACCTTAACAAAATTTTGAATTTCATTTTAGAGGAGTTTTCATGTAAAAGCTATTTTAAACTTTTTTATACACTTGCAGCTCAACCCGGATTGTATTATGCTCAGAAATAAGGTTGATATTTGTATGAATTCGTTCGGAACGATAATCCTTTTTCACTATAAAATAGGACATACTTTTAGTATAAATAACATATAAAACATAATGAATAAATCAGTGAATGTACGGTAGACTAAATGGAGTTTGTTAACAATCCCACGAATACACTGTCTCCATCTGGTGGGGATTACTTGACAGATCCCCTTAATTAACTTGTAGCCTACAGTCTTGTCATTTCCGATCCTTCGATACACGCTTCATAATGTCGGCAATTAATTATATTAATTAATACAGTGTACGTATTTGTAATTCGGTTATCAATTCGATTTGATATAACATTATTGATGTCAATTCAGTTACGTTACCATATGAAGGAAGATATTTTTCATTAAAATTAAATTACGATTAGTTTATCGATTAATTGAACCCTTGTTTTTGATGTAAATGTTATTATATATACCGTACTTCACTATGAGTAGTTTACTAACTGTACTCAGTTATAATTTTTTATACTTTACAATTTTTTTTTGTACTACATATCTACATTTTAAATACAATAACACAACATCTGTAAATGTATGAATATATTTTATAGCTGACGTTGTATTTTGACAGCTTTGATGTCACACAATCGTTATGTTTTATTCATCATTCAGTATTTGTGTAACGTATTTGTATGTAACTTTATTTTATGAGTCATGTTTTTTAAATAGAAATCGTATTATAATTCTGACAAACATAACATCTGTAAAATAAAGTAATTAAGTAGTTTTGATCGATTTTAAACGAATGTTCCTCGTTATATCATATTACGAAACTAGTAGAGAAGTTGTATGAAAAATAAATAAATTTTATTCAATTTTACGAGAAGTAGTCCGATTAAATCGATTAAGCGGACTATTATGGCAATGGTCTCTATTCACCTGCAGAAAATGTTCGCCATTCGTAAATATAATAAGATTTTCGAGTATCAACTATGTAGCAGCTGTACATTCACCGACCAGTTCGAAGCTGAATGCAAACATTTTACATAATGCAACGATAAATTAGGATTTTCAAGCGAAGCGGAACTTTATTTATGCTGAAAGTTCAGGGTAGGTTAAATTATAATCATGTCCACTCGCAGTTACTATAAATAAGAAAATTTTATGTTGAAATTTAAACTGTGCTAGCCGTGGTGCTGTACACGATATATTTCTTCTTTATTTTTCAGGAAGTTATGTAGGTCGCATACAAATTTTTAAACTCCTATTGCGGGGTACACGATCAAAATGCAAATGAGATATTTTAAGGCATCCACTTCAGTTGTAATACATTTTAATACTTAAGTTTGTTAGGACACTTAAAGACCACAAAGTCCTGACTTCAATTAATACAATTCATCCATAAATTTAACTTTTAATAGTTCCATAAATCTTGCTTTCCAACCAAAAAGATTTATATTATTATTTGAATTGTACTAATTGTCTCTTTCAGTGCAACTTCCAATGGATCAATAAATGTATTAACAGCAAACAAAATATACAAACTAATTATAATAAAAATCTATATATAAAGAAAATATTTTTGTATACCAAGAAAAGTAAGGCGTAATAGGATAATTTATATGTTGAATAACGTCGCGTATACCGACCAGTATGATATAGTTATATGGGTGGTCGTTCTGTCATCGGCCTCAGAGTTGTAAACGACACGACTTGACGCCATTGATAGCCGGAAATTATTCTTTTCACGTCACTCCTCTGCTTTAATATCGGATATTACATTTATTCAATATTAATTCAGCTCTTATAAAGCCATACTATTTGTAATTATTAATAAATATATGTTCTAATAACTTTGGTATTGCTGAATTACGTAAAAACATTTGGAATTTGCCATGATTTAGATTGATATATTTAATTTTTCGACTATTTCAACTGGTTCGTTAATCTTAATTGTAACTAAAGTTGATAAAAATCTTTAATATTCGAAGTTTTTTAGATATGTATAAATTTGTAATCTGAAATTTATGTTTGAAACACTTTAATCTTATTCGCTTTTTATAAAAACTATACACCGACCTAACATACGCAGGTGCATATATTAATAATTTTCTTAAACTCCACAAATTATATAAAATTGGTTACATTTATCATTGCCAAACTTTTGCAATCGATGTCTGAATACCGTAAAATTCTCGAGGATTCACATTATAGATAAGTACAGTTATTTCTCAGTAGAATTTCCTTTAGTTTTCCTATTACAGTTTCCAAATTTGCTTGTCAAGCCCAAAACCTCCTATTTTGACAATCTGATCCGTTATGATTTGTACCCAGTCGACGGTAATGGGAAATGAGTTTAAGACAAACAAATTTCGTGACGAACTTGCAGCTATCTGAAGAAAATCGTTCTTAAGTATACAGTGGAAATAAAATAATAATTAAAGCAATGTTTAAAGTATTAATCATTATAATTAATGATACAAACAGCCACTGAGATATTTCATAAATAGAGTAACCCAGTTTTATTACAAAAGAATCTTTACGATGTGACGTAAAACAGAGCAGTGGGCTTTTCCCTAATGGCATTCTTAACAGAAGTGACCCGTTAGGCATTGTTCGTATTTTAATGCGTTTTGCGCATTTTAGGGCGATTTTAACTGCGTATTTGTAAGGTGAGATAGCACACGTCATATATTTAAGCCTGGCTTTTTCAGGGATTTTTTGTTTGACCTATCTATGTACGTACCTACCTATGTTCGTACTCAGCGAAATTAACGCAAATGTTATAAAAAAGGTTTTAGAAATAAATTCTGTGGCTGAATTATTTCTTAAAACATTTTCCAAAACTTTTCAAATAAAATCGAGTACGGGCTATATAAAAAAAAACGATTTTCATACTAAGTCTTTTTTTTTATTTGCTTCTTTAATGAAACATATTAGTTACCACTCTTTTCTACAAAATATAAAAAATTAAACTTAATAAATATAATTTATAATGAATAATACCTTTCATAACACTATCTTACAAGATTCAAATTCTTGGTTATAAGTAAAAGTGAATTAAAAAGTAAGTTACTTCAGATCAAATAAAATTATTAAAAGTACATAGTGAAAGTACCTGGATTTTTTTCTGCTAAACCTACAAACATTCATAAAAATCTTAAACACTGCAACACAGAATGTATAGATACAATAACAAGAACAGATTAAACATAATTCCAAGTTAATTACAAACGAGTTCGCATATATTGGATATTCGAACTCTTTTGATAATTCTCTTAATCTATCTTTAACTTCCTCCACTTCCAAGATAATTCCACGCCTATTGCAATCTGGATTAGCAATTTTCCGTTTCTCAATCCGATAGTGATGGAGTCTGTTAGAATCCTATTGCTTTTATTTCCGCTAATCATTTCATACAACCTCCGTTTTAATAGGGAATAGGTATATGACTTTAAACTTGTTCTCTGTCAGCTATGATGTCAACTTAATTGCTTTCGACTTAAACTTATTGCTTCTTATTATAGATGTAAGAAATAATATTAATAACATGCCTCTATTTTATAGTATTTAAACCAGATACTTAAGCAATATTACTGAAAAGATTCAGAAAGGCGTCTATCAGTTTTCGCTTGAAATATTAAACATCCTTCAATCCACTCAACCTAGCATGCTATCGCCTTTATTATATTGTTAATATTAAATTATCCTTGAGATATCCTTGAACATCATATAATAAAATTCACGACAAAATTATTTTATATATTGAATAAATCAGCGCCAAAACACAGATTTTATTTTCTTATTTTGTTCAAAGCTTTATTGGAGACGTTGAAAAACGCATTAAATTTGTTGTAAATGACGCCTTTTGCGTTACGCCCCTGCAGCACATTAAACAGTCAATTTGGAGGGAGTCTCTACACTTTAAGAGACGGAAAACACACAACGGCATCGATAATAAAGCATTTTATATTCTTTTAGTAACAAAATTGGCGGAGCAATATTATGTTATACACTGAGAAGCAACGTTTCTCTCTTTATAAATTTAGTTAAAAATTAAAGAGGCGGCGGGTTATTAATGTAACATTATTAATTTTATTTAGGGTTGAGTTTGTTTGTTACCCTTCAAAGGGCTCGGAATGTCTTTATCGCGTTAATTGCCTGTTGATTCAGGCTTCTCCGGCCTTAAAGCCACGCGAAGATATTTTAACACCTCAAAATAATTATTCAACAACAGGATACGCATACAAACGGACGTTAAATATCTATGTGAATTTATATACATGTTCGGTCGGGGTAAAGTCAGTCAGAGTTATTAATAGTCCAAGTTTAATCTAAATAGGACTGAGAGATATCAAGTTTCTAAGATATTAGTAATAACGTTATATTTCCAGTTTATACTCCATATATCCGCTAATATAACACGAACTTGGATTACGGTTCACAAAAGGTTTTATTGAATATTTTAATAAGAGATCGTGACACACGCCTAATAAGAATGATTCCTCTGAAACCGAAACTCTATACGATTATGGGTACTAAAAGAATTTTTTATTAAACTGTGACTCTCAGAATTATATGAACCTGATGTGAACGACGCATATAACATCGCATAAATATAAATTACCAACTATTTATATGCACGTCGACTGAATGAACTGAGTTATATGAATTTTTATTTACTTATGTTGATTGAACGTCTCTTTATTACGTTTTGTATCGAATTATATTTTAAATAAACAAACTATTGAATGCGAACAAATGATTAAAGTCATTCATTTATGAAATAATGTTCAACGTAATTTTGATAATCCTGCAGTTGATTTATAGGCATTTATTAGCAAATGACCCTAACCGGGCAATAGGGTCGGATGGCAGTCGCCGTCGTTAAAACAACGAATTAGTTAATTTTGGACAGTTTATAAGGGGATTTGGATGGTATTAAGCTTTTTATACAAAACAACTGTAATACAATAACAATAAAAACACTTTATTGCCTAGTAGTTTATAACGTTTCATATCATTTTATGAGTCCAATTATGGAAACATATAGAACACCTGTGGAACTTGAAAGTTGATGTGCTTAAAGTATTCTCAGAAGATATCCTTTAAGTCGAAGTTGCGATGGAAATAGAACCAGGGGCGTATTTATTTTTACATTGCGACGTCATTCCTCGTACTGAAACTTATAAGTTTTATTTAAAAACAATAAAAGTCGTCTAAAACATATTTTCCTTATTTATTATGTTTTATTGCGTATACTTTTGAAGAGGACTACAAAAGAAGCATAGTTTTATCATTTCCAGTTAGAATACAAAGAGAAAGTCACACTCCTATATCGTTCTTCCTTGCATTTAGACTCCCTCGGGCAGGAAACCACATTTGAATTGAATCTTTTAGAATGTTAGCTTTTTGGATACAAATAAAAGTATTACTATATATTAAATGTACATATAACAATATATAACAAACAAGTACGTTTGATAACAAAACAGCTAAACATGATTCATTGTGTAACAAATTACAAATTGATTATATGGTAAATTTAAACGTATGACGTAATTTGATAAAAATAGCATCAAAAACGCACTGAATAAAAATCGTTTTCATTATTTCTGAATTTTGTTAGAAATCAGCTTAGAATTGAAGTCTCTAGTGGGCAAACAAAGCAGTAGTTCTGATTTTTTTAGAGAATAAATTCTTCTTACGTGCTGGTAGGTCAGTATGGATCAAGGTATGTGTTAAGTCTCTGCAAGTGAGGTGAGAACAACCGACATTATATAATCCAAAGACGTGAATAGTGTCACAGAGAACAGTTTTTCCAAAGCCTCATTTACAACGATTTAGTAAACGGGTTTTTTGTTCAAAAGAAAGCCTCGTCGGCAAGCCGGTGGTGTTTGCTTTCCAGTCTTTTTGAGCTTCAAACGTCAGCTTTTGTATGCATATTTCTTTTTTGTTTTCACAAAGAATAAAGACGCATACACTGTTATTAATATGTACTTTTATGTATATGCAAAAAAAAATATTCAAGATAATATTCATAAATTTCCTTTTAGAACCAAGAATTCAGAATCTTTATTTGTTGTATTATAAACGATGTACCATTTTATAACTCGTCAAAACTAGACCTCTCGGGAAATCCATAACGCAATTGTATAGAAATGACCCACACTTCTTTCAAGTAGTACCTACTTTATAACAAAGCAAAAAAAAAAATCATAACAATATACGCATAAGTTGTTCTAAATTCGAGCCAAAATATTTCAAAATATGTAGCTTTATAAAGCAAACACTGTGTACGTATAATAATGACAAAATAGTTTCAATATCGAAGGCTATTTAAACTTACAAAGCATAAACGAACGCTAAAAGCCTTTGTTTATATGAGGTCGGTATGAACAATACATCCTATGGCAGATGGTTCAGGTGAGCCAGTAATGAAATGGCATTCCCTGGCGTATCGATCGCGCACAAATAGCCTGCTGGCCGCCTCTCCATCCTTTGTATACAGAAACACCACAAGTATGTATTGGATGAAAAGTTAAGAACCTTTAATTAATATAATAAAAATAAGAAACAAGAGTATATAAATTCTTTTTACTAATTAAATTGGTTTTAAGATAATTATGTCTTATATTTTCGAGTGTATTCATTTAAATAAAACTAATATTTTTAGATATACTACACATATTAGGTACAGATTTATATACTACATACACCCGACATTTTCATTTCGTCTGCCCGTGTTCACGGTTGCTGAAAAGGAACCGAAATATGTAGTTTCATAATAATAATAAAAAATTCGTTGTCCGAAATATCCGAAAACCTTAGCTTTATTTGCTTTATTTTAAGCAATTAAGAGCAAACTGCATACAAATCTGTGACTTCTTTAATACAAGCTAATGCTTCATCCTTAAGGTTTTTACTTTGTTTAATTCTTATATCTTAATAACTTTCACCACATGTAAGAATTGACTAAAATAGATATAAACTTTATAAGGAACTAACTTTCATGGAACGGAACACAGAAAGAGCTTAGTAAGTTTGTCGTCTTATTAGAAATAAGATTAATTTCAAAGAAGCCTTACAAAAACTTAATTAACATACTCGGAATAATATTTTCACAGAGAAAGTACTGGAGAAGAATGGAAGATTTTTAAAGAGTAATAAATTAGAATTGCAATGAACTTACAATCAAGCTTAGTTAAATACAGGTTTAGATTACTTTTAGCTTCTTCTAATTTAATACTATATTATTATATATTAGTGTTTATTTACTTATTTACTCAATCCGTATAAAGCACCGAATTCAAAAGTTGATTAGATATTATGAAATTCTAAATGTAAGGTAGTAAGTAGTAAGGTAAGATAGTGGTAGTAGATTATTGGAAAGTAAATAAAAAGAGTTTTTGTTTATCTACACTAAATGTTACAGTAGAGAATTGATTGCCTTATTTTTTTTTTTCATTTTCGTAAGTTTTTAGAGGATCCCATTATAAAATCTGACTTGGTAACCACAAGACCAACTGGGGTGATGCAACCTTCCAGATAAACAAAGAGTTTATTAAAACGCTCCGGTGGTGTTTAGGAAATGTTGCAACTACATAAAAAAAAGATTTTGACATAATGTGAACCTGCTCCTCTTTTTAAGTCAGTTAATAACAAGATTACGAAATCTATCACCCGACTATAAAGTTCACACAGAATACAGCTTAAGTAATTCCATTACGTAATGTTTATTATGAATGCTTACACATTTTAATGATTTTCCTCCATTTTCATAATCAAGTCTTATTATAATCACCATGGGACATTCTGAACTGAACCAAATTGAAATGGGACCAATCGAGAAGTACCAGCTTCCAAATAAAAAAAATCCTTAGGTAAAATCTCTTCACGGAGTCTAAAGTTATTAGGTTATAAACAAACAAAAATACCGATGAATTGATCCTCCTTTTCTAATGTTAGTTGAAAGTACATAAAGTTACAACAATCATTAGGTTGAACCGAAAAGAATTTTATTTTCTTTGAGGAAATACAATAATTTTTTATACAAATTATACCGATAAGACTAAAGAAGAATTGTTTGTTTGATCTTCCAATATTAAATACGCGGCCGATCTTCAAAAAATATAATATAGGTACCTAAAATTAATCTCTAAGTAAACCATCACCTAGAAAAGTTTAATCATTTTAAGATATTCATAGTGTAAAATATAAATATATTTATATAGTTATTATTCAAAAATAAATAAAGACTAAACAAAGATAAATATTGATATAGAACTATAGGTAGCTAACCTAACCTAAACCTAAAAAGAGTTCACATTAAATAAAAATGTCAAAACTTTCATTAACATTAGGTTTCATTTTGTGAATTCAAAAATTATCATGACTTCTTATACTTTTCTGTTTTACAATGTCGGAAAGAGTTTAAAATGTACCTAACATAAATAAACATTTATTATATTGTTTCTAAGTTTCTTTCATATCAAATGACAACCGGCTAAGAAGGAGATATAAAGTGAAAAGTGTTTTGTAGGTGGTAGAGCCTAGTTGTGGTCAGTTACTACAGCTCAAAGATGGGCTGGCTCGACCGGGGAAGTACCACCCTCTCACAGAAGATCGGCGTGAAGTAGTCTTTATGGCTGCGTTTCGTCCGATGAGTGAGAGAGCCGGTTGCCCTTTCCCTATTCCTACCCTTTCCTATCATTTCCTTATTCCCACCCCTCCCTATCCCTAAAAAACAAGGTTGGCAACGCATCCGCAACAAAGATGTTGTGGATGTCCATGGGCGACGGTAACCACCTTCCATCAAGTGGGCCGTTTGCTCATTTGCCAAGCTTCACATTAAAAAAAAAGCTACAGTAACAGGCTAAAGCACATAATATCAAGTAACCGTAACATTTTAGTAATTATAAAATTACCAAAGACAAAATTATAATATTTTAAAACAAATTTGGTGCACAGAGTACCTATAACTTATCTCTTAATAGAAATGTCTGCCAGCAATCCTTCCAGTAAAGGAAACAAGTAGGTACAGAAATAACGACATGAGTACGTATCTACAAGAAATTGAATAAGATATAGGTGCCTACATAAATAGGAATATAATACCAAATACATTTCGTACTGTAGTATGTAATTTAATATTATAAATTATGGTTGGAGAGACATCCATAACCAAATCATATATATAATAATACACGAGTAAACAAGACTGTTAGCTCTTTGGTTACTATATTGAAATGCGACTTCATAACCCAATTTCGAACAATTTTAAGCAAACTTTGAGTGAAATGCCTATGACCCAAAAAAAGTTTCGTTTGAATCGTTGTTCTGCAAAACCACACTACTTTTACAAGCAATGCGAACATTATTTCAACCCCATAAAGAAAATTAAAATACACATACAATTTTTGTTTTCTACTACTTACTTGTAATATGTATTTACATATTATTTTACGAAGTGTATTTGAGTAAATATACATTTTTAATTTTATTTAAAAAAATCACATGCATTATCATTCTTATATTCTATTTCATATGTTTATCGTACCTACTTTTAAAAAGAATGTAAAAATATATAAGAATAAATTCATTTCAAAATTGGAATTCATACAAATTTAACCAAGTATCTGTTGCCGGAGGCCTCACTGGGTTTATAAAAAGCAATATATCTATCATAGAGTATAATTTCTAGTTCATGAAAATTTGTAAGAAATTTAAAATATTATAAAACACGAAGCATATATCATAATCCTTAATATTTTAATAGACATTATTTTGCGTCAAGTCTGTAATGATAATGTTACGGGACTATGATCTGTGTCGATGAATGTGAAATACTTATACATTATTGTATTAATTTGTTTGGCTTTCTTGTAGGTGACTGGATTAATATATTTAAAATAAAGTAGCCAAGTCATAACAAAGTTCTAAGTGCCAGGTAAACGGGCGGGGCATCGATAAAGGCACCATTGTCATTGCGCATGCGTAGTTCAGACATCTTAGAAGCGAGTACCATAGACAATTTTTTGTAGTCTGGTACAGAACTCTGCATTTTGTTTGTAGGTTATGTTTTAGTCGTCAATTGTCAAAATTAAAGTTGAGTGTTTTTTGTGGACTAATTTGGTTAAAATGTGGAAGACCTTATCGTTACCAATAATTTCCTTGTGAATTGTTAATGTTATTTGAATTATCGAATATTTAGCATATATCATCAATGGCCGCGTAACATATACTGTTTAACACTGTTTGACATTGAGTCTTGAGATGAGATTGGAATACAATAGGCAATACGCATTTCCTCTTCTTCATTTATTATTTCTCATTGAGATTTAAACATATAGTATTCTTTACTAAACCTTTAACTTTACAAAAACTGTATCTAACATATCTTCAATATGACGAATCAATTATCTGTTCTAAAACTTTATAATGCTGTAGTGGATGATGTGATAGCCGGAGTGCGGGACTGTTTTCTTGACGATGGTGTAGACGAAACGGTATTACAAGAGTTAAAACAGTTATGGAAAACTAAATTAACCGCAAGTGGTGCAATGGATCCCCCACATCCCGATCCGCCAACGATGCCTCCTCCACCAGTATTACTACAGAACTTTCCTAAAGCTAATGGAGGCAGTATATTACCTAAACGAGCTCCAGATATGGCATCTCAAGGTTCAAGCCACTCTGGAGGCGAGCACGGTGGTCCTACAAACATAGCTGGGACTCATCCTCATCACGGCATTGATCCAAATAATAAAGTGCCAGTGCAATTGACATTACCCGCTCAGCCCGGTGTGCCCGGGTCACAGCCACGGTCATTTACTATTCAAATTCCAGCGTCAGCCTTAAACGGGAACAAACTACACCAAGTTTTGACAGGTCCTATAATAAACGCAACAATTAGTTTGCCTCAACCCTTAGCTGCGACTCTTTTACAGCAACATATAAATTCAACTTTAGCCGGTCAACAAAATGAATTTGACGGAGGTGGGGGAGGTAGAAGTGGTGCAGCTCCATTTTCTCTTGACGGTGCATTAGATTCTTCTGATGATGAGGGTTCAATTGTTGGGGATGGTTCAGAGGAGGGTGCTGGTGACGAGGATGAAGATGAGGAGTCTGCGGAAGAGAGAGCAGAGGAAGAGGAGGAGGAAAGAGATGAAAGTGGTGGGGCCGAGGAAGAACCACTCAACTCGGGGGATGATGTGTCCGATGAGGAACCAGGCGATATGTTCGACACTGACAATGTAGTGGTTTGTCAATACGATAAAATCACACGCAGCCGCAACAAGTGGAAGTTCCATTTAAAGGATGGTATAATGAATTTATCAGGTAAAGATTACGTCTTTCAAAAAGCCAACGGTGATGCGGAATGGTGAGATGTGATTTGTACTTGTGTATAAAGAGTGTAATGTGGAAATGATTGCCAGGAATTAGGTAAATGCGGATTTAAAGGCATATTAACTTTGCCTGCACACACATGTAACATTCATTAAAAAATATATAATTGTTTATTTATGTAAAGTCTTTGGCGAGTATTTTCGTATTTTGAATGTAACCAGTTTATTCTGATTGTGATAAGTCATGGTAATTGCTCATGGATACTGAATTAATCTGCCTGTATTGGGCTAATCTTCATGGACAAGCTATTGTATTTGGTGCAACCTTGTGGTGTATGTAAATTGAATGTATGATGGTATTGTGGTGTGTAAGCTATGCTAGGTTCACCAGAAATTAACATTAAATGAAGTCCTATCATCAATTAATGAGTAGAACATTGAAATATACATTTTGGTCTTCTGGTGAAGCTACCATAGCATAAGGTATATATATTTTTGTCAGAAACAAATAGGCCTTATAATATTCCGAAAACTTTTTGTTGTATCAGAAATAAATATAACCATACTATTTTCTTACAGAAAAGAAATGTACAATGTATAAAGCATTATTGTAAATGAATTTCATTTAATCATTTATTTCTTAATCAGAATTGTCGTGCATTTTCAAATATAGGTTCAATAATTTGATGATTGTTATGTAATATTTGGTTTGTATAATGTTTGAAAACTTAAAAAAATATGTTAAATATTTTGATTCCTACATGCACAAATTAATTTTTGTTTAAATGTTCTCTACACACTATTACTAAGATTAATTCATTTTGTGATATAATTATGTTAAACAAAAAAATAATGCCAATATAAATATATTCCATAGCAGAAAACTGCACATAATATCAAAGCAGTTCTTACTTTAGTTATTACTTAGATGATGTAAGTTGCTTACGATCCCTTATGTGATGAAGTTTGAGAATGGTAATTTTAATAAAATATGTTGCATTAAAATGTATTCATTTATTTAAATAGTAACATCCTGTTAGACATAAAAGTGGTAATTAATTTTAAAATAAACATGTACCTATATATATAATAGAAATGTGATTAGAATTTTCTTAAATGAAGTAGGCATTTCAGGAACTAGTAATTTTAATAGATTATTGGTGGTTATCAAACCAAAAATATCTATATTAATTTGTAATTTTTTTGTACAGTGCTTATAATATAACTTAAATTTATTTATCTTACATAATATTTTACTTAAACCAGATCAATGTATGAAACAATATCTAAAAATCAAAATACAATTCTGAACATACTAAATCCTAATCTCATTACCTGAACATCAGAAAACATTTAACATTATTATTGTACCGTTCAATACAATTATTAAAATCACTTTTTTTATTGTGCTTATATTAAAATTATTGTTGTGCTTATATTAAAATTATTTATTGAGATTAAAATATGGGGGTTTTAAAATACAAAATTAATCTAGAAGACTTAATCTGGACAGAACTGGGTTGGTGGGGCTTACTATTGATAAATTAATTACTTGTGTTCAATACAATACCTAGTTCGGTGTTGTCTTTCTCTCAGGAATGGAGTGGAAGTTATCAGAAATATTATAATAAGACTAGAGGCCAGATCTAATGTGCAGTTTATTTTGCACTTATAATCTTTATAATAGAAAATTTGACAATAAGTATTTAATTGTATCTAAATGTTCAATAGTAATTGTATGACTTCAAATTCTGTTCTGAATTCAATGTAAAGCTTTTTATTCATCTATTTAAGAATTAGAAAATAGTATTTTTCTTTATTCTTTTTTCATTTTTTTAACTGATTTTTTAAGCCGACATAATTTGTTTCTAGAGTTTATATTTTGTACTAATTAGGATTGATGAATAATTTACAAAGTTTAAAGTTGGAATAGCATAGGCTTGGACCTAAAGCATAAAAAACAATCACCTTAAGACGATATAAAACAATATAATTAGATGAAACTTCTTGGCATTTAATAAATTTACCGTGCGGGTGCCGGGTGCATCGCGTTGCTGGCAGAGGATCTTCAACAGTGCCTGGGACTTGCGACCCAGGTGTAGGTTTAAGGGGCTCCTATCTAAGGCTCGTTAAACGCTCACCGTCCGTCCAAACTCCTCTCTCTACCTAAACATCCTGGATAATTGTTTTTGTAATTACAAAAAATTAAAAAAAATCCATTTGTGTGAATCGAAATCATTACATACAGATACAGGTTTATTGCAGCACAGTCAGACGAAAGCTGCCCATTTGTTGGATAATTGCCAACAATCTTCATTGTGTTTGGCTTAACTTTTGTCAAACTGCTGACGTTGACGAACGTTTTCTTTAAAAGCCCAATTATGTCCTCTCGTAAAGATTTTCTCTTTGAGAGTACAGTATATGCACAATTCCCTACTGTCGCAGTACATTTTAAATGATACCCTTTTTCGATCTGTTTTTTATTGCCTAACCTATCACTGCCTCACATTAATATGGACTAAAATAAAAGTTCTTAAATTAGTAATGGAAAACGGATTATTAAGAATTCATGTACTGGTGGTTATAGCGTTTGTATTATTGTTATAATAAAATAAAAAGTCAAATTAATTGTTCTGGCTGAAGAGTTCCTATAATTTTGCTTTAAGAAAATTATTTTACCATTACCAAAATCATTCAGGTCGTGGTGGCCTAGGGGTTAAACTTTAAAGGCCCGCCTGTCATGCATGATGAAACCTGGTGGGTATCATTGTACTTTTTAAGAATATTTAAGCACCACTGACAGACGGTGAAGGACAACATCGTGAGGAAACCTGGACTTGTAATTTAAAATGATAAGTTCGAATTTGCCAGCCCGTCTTGAGCAAGCGTGGTGATTAATGCTTAAACCTTCTCCAAGTGAGAAGAGGGCTTTGCTCAGGAGTGGGGTTTGATAAGCTGATGATGAAATCATTTAATAAACCATTTAATTTTTTCTCTAATTTAAACTTTTTTTTTTTAATTTTAATTGTTTTAAGCGCTTAATAGACGTGTTTCGATAATCAACTGAATAATATTTAAATTTTCCACCTAAATGATAAGATGACCACCAGGTCATAACAAACTGTGTAAGTCCGCCTTGGAAACCTAAACTTAAAAGAGCATTAAGTATAGGTATATAAAAAAAATTAAAGTTTAGGTATATTATATAATTCATTAAGTTTAGTTAGGTATATAAAAATACCATAACATCTCGTCTGCCCGTGATCACGGTTGCTGAAAAGTAGCCGAAACGTCGGGAGTATGTAGTTTTCTAATCAAAAATAAAACGCGAAGTAAAATCCGAAAAATATTAGTTTCATTTAAATGAGTAGGTACTCGCGAAAATCTTAGATCTCATTATATAAAAATAATTGAAATTGAATATTATTATTTTAAAGTAACTTGTCTATTCTAATTGATTTAAAGCTGTAATAAAATATGGCTGATTTTTTTTGCATTTTATGATACGGTAAATGTGTAGAAAAGTTACCTATTATTTCCATAATAGGTAACGTTTCTATTTTTCTTCTAATACCCCAGCGGGACAAACGATTTGTATATAGACAAACGTTATGTGCCAATGTGAACTAAAAATATTGCATTGCAATCGCAGACTTTTCTCTCACTATGTGAGGTTTCTGTCTCTTGCTCTAATTGTTCTATTTCTTAACTTTTCCATAAGCTTTATTTTTGTTTATAGAAACATGGGGAAATACTGATCTAAGTCACATTATTTCCTTTTCTTGCTGAGTTCTACATCCACTGACCGTAAAGATACTTTCTCCGAAAGACAATAAATGAGACAAATCTTTTAATCTTTAAAAAGAAAACAATTACTAGAAAATATTCGTGACCTGTATTTTTATCTTCGATCATTTTCACATTTTGTTTCTTTTATACCGAAGATATTATTTTAGCATCAAAATTTTTAACTCTTTACGAAGTTAAAAAATAACTTACAAAAGTACTAGTTCCCAAAAAAATTAGTTTAGGTGCTTACTTAATAGCTGAGCACTCGTAGGACCATTGAAAATCGGCTAAGAATTTTTTGGTTCGTATCGCGCAATAAGTATATGTGCTTAATTACATACCGACTACCTTCTTATGTTTTTACATACTAATATACGTACCTATGACTATATATAGTGCTCATTCCTCATTACATACCTATATATACAGTATACACATACTTACATAAATTTGATCATTGCTATTTAGGTATCTATTTACCATATTATTTCCTTTTTATATATATATATATTTTAATTGTTTTTAATCAAACTATTCAATTTAATCTCAATGTATGTCACATATATACATTTTGATATGTTAATTTAAAAAAAAACGAATTATTTAATCTTAATTTACAAAGATAGCCTGGCAGAGCATGCTTAACTAAGTATAAAGGTTCGGAATTTGTTAATTTTTGAGCAATGAAGTGCAAAAAAACACCCAAGATAAGAAATTCTATTGCGCCGAGAGTTGTAGAACCCGTTTATAGATATTTCCACTTGTTACAGAGACAAAATTTATTAGAGCTATAGAAAACAGAACCGCAGGAGATATCTTTTTTTGAGAAACTAAATCTAAAAATATATGTTATTGGGTCACAACTATAGATACAACAACCATGCATAAGATACGTTAGTATTTGCTTTTCTGTTAATAAAATTATTAGCTCACAAAAATAATATCCATTAACAATGATGCGATATAAAGGATGCGATATTTAACGTTTTTTTTTCATATATATTTATAAATAAATGTACTGCTATTTTTGAGTTTGTCAGATTCATATTACTAATGATTGTGTTTTCCTATTTTCATTCGAATGTATTGTATCGTATTTTATAATAATTGGAGAGGGATAATAAAAAGTCATGACCGAATCAGTACCTACGTGTAGGTACTGATACTAAAGAGGTATCAGTACCTACACTTGGTATCAGTCACATATTTTTGCTACAATAGAATTACCTGTTTTTGTCTTAGCAATAGGTCGGGTCGTCCAAGTCGTATTCGCACAAAGAAACGATTGAAGTAGTAAGGAAAATAATTCGAAGAAATCCTGTCTGAAAGCTTAGATTTTATCTCGGAACAACAAGATAGCACTTAGAAACCATTTCGTGTATTTCGGTGGATAATTTAGGACTTACAGTGTATAAGAGGCTCACTGATCATTTCTTAACTGATAACTAAAAAAAATGGGCTTTTAACATATGCAAGCAAGGCAGTAGGCAAGAGGAGATCAATGAAAATATTGTTTAATAATGATTGTTAGAGGCGTAAGGCTTGGTTTAGCGCCATGTTAATTTGGATTCCCTAAGACAATCCATACAATTGGTGTACACTTGTATGGCCTGCACGTTTAAAGGGCTGTATTACAAATAATGGGAACCAATTTGAAACAATCTTGTAAACTGCGACACTGTGGTAGTCATAAATTTTACCCATAATGAAAAAAACATGTTTTGCTTTATAACAATACTTATAACATTACAAATTTATGTAGAAGTATATTATTATATAGCTTTGAGGAAGCAAAATATATAATTCTATCATAAGAACTTTGTGCGGAAGCGACTCGGCTACAATGAGATCAATTTAACATTTACTTCAACTGGTTCAACCGTCAAACTTATTTTCTAATGCTATCTAAGTTACTCAATTAAAAGTCACGAAACTCTAACAAGTAGTAAGTCTAACTCAGTACCTAACAGACTTAGAACTCCTTGTACTAACATTAATATGTGTTTTATGTCAATCAAAACAAACCTTCTTACAAATAACTAAGTATCTTAAACAGAAGACAGAAGTTGTTTATTCATATATATGTAGTTTATTGATCATAAAGTAGGTATAATCCTAAAAGCTTTTTCTACAAATCAATTAAACATATCATTTCGCAGAATGGATGAACACTTAAACATTTATTCATATTTATTTCGATAAGTGATTCTCATATTTAAATTTCCTGAAAATATATTTCGTTTAAAACTGTATTCGACGAACTAATAACTACTAATTTACTGAACGTTCAGCACTTATGAGAATATAAAATGCTTTTTTTTGTTTTTAATAGTTAAGAAATTGATTCGTAATATGAGTTTAACGCATTTAAGGTCACAAAAGCTACTTGTGAGCACTAAAGCTCGTTTCCCGAAGCACGTCGGTCCAATTAGCCGGTCTAATCCCGCGCGTCGGACGGCCGCGAGATAGCCGTTTGTAATCGACTTATCCGCGCGATTTAATATCGCGTTCTGTGTCTCGGTAAAATGTTTACGTAATTTGTTACCAGGCTTTGTGATATAAGAACACTACATATGAATCCATGAATAGATTATAACAGCTTATTTAATACATTTTTAATAGATTTTTTTAACTCTTGGATTTTTAAATCTACACAGTCTTTTCACATTTAAATATACTTACATATATTTTAATTATATAAATGAACGTTGCCATCAGAACGATATCAATTTGGTACTGAATTCATATTAATTATTTAAGTTTCATTGACAAAAAAAAGTTTATTAAATCAATAAATTGTGGGATAGTAATTGAAGTTAGTTATGCACGTACCATGAACTTGGTAGGCGTAGATATAGACTATCGATTAAACGATGCTCCCACCCCGGACAGGAGAATCAATTCGTATGACACACTTTAGCGAGATATTCGACGAAGCGATTTTACCTGCGCAAGTTTAGCTGGCATATCTAAACCTCGCGATTTGTTTGGAGACTTCTGAATTTGCCGTGTTCGCGGAAAAGGCTTATAGCCTTCACTGCATTGAGTAGCAAATAGCTATCGGGAAAACCATTTCCGATATGATCAAACTTATTCTTTTAAGAATATAATTTTAATTTATTAAGAAAAACCTGACATATATAATAATGATGCTTTGAATTTTATTTTAGTACATATTAAAGTATCCACCAAATAATCCTCATTACAATTCTAAAACAAGATATTTATCTGAAACACGTTTTCAACTTGTGCTGTTTATAAAATAATATGAAAGTTTTCTATAGCACTTCAACTTTAAAATAAACTGTATGTTCAGTTCAGTTCATAATAAAGGGATATAATATTACGAAATATATTTATTATTATAAAACATGCAATATAAAACCTAAAATGTATACAGTTGTAATTAAGAGGTGTATTCGTTTCTTTAATTGAGATGTGTGTCTTGATAAAAGCATCGCAAAACGTAGAGTTCCTAATAAGCTTCAACAAATTCATAAGATTGATTGCAAACGTTACATCTTCCCTTTCCAGTGTTCGTTAGTAAATTATTCCGTGAACTGTAAAGGTACCTGTTGAGTTGAGTCTTCTTCATTCGCGTTCCGTGCCTCTGCTAGGGCGGGCGATTTCGTTCGTTCAAACTCTCATTTCTATTTATTATTTGTACTTTAGGTATAAAAATGAATCATATTGTATAGTATACGTTTTAAATATTGTATATATTGATTACATTTTATTTTTATTTCAGGTATTGTGCTGTGCGGGAATCGAAAATGTCGTGTTACAGTGTTGACGTTCTGATTCCAGATTAAAAATAGTGTTGTGATTTTAATTGTTTTTTGTGATGATGTGATTTGAAGTGAAACAAAAAACCATGCTGCCCACAAACGTTATGTCCTTTATGAAGAAGGTGAGTTCAATAGAATTTAAATTTCTAAACGTTAACATACTATCGACTTTAAAATATATTGTAATATTAGACACCTGTTCATTATATTACTATGGGTATATTAGTCGAGGTTTATGATACTATCAAGTCCTTTAATCAATTCACTCATTATGTTAAACTAATTTGTAGGTTGCAGATTCTGTTCATGCAATTATCTCATTACTATAGATTACAATTCATGAGACACTCCCTAAATTAAATTTATAATGCCAAATCAAACATATTATATCTATTTCAATGTTCTTATAAAGTATACGTCTACTTCAAATTCCTGGATTAAAGTTTATCACTTCATTTAGTTTTAATCATGAATCAAAACATATTCTACTAATGAGCATTTCCAAAAGAATAGCCTTTTCCATTAGGTAGGATAATTACAATGGCGGATCTATTATTTTTGGTTTTGAAGCCTTTGTTGGTATTCCAATGGTTTCGCGGTCAATTAATTTGGAAGGTATAATAATTTTAGAGGTAATATTAAAATGCGCTATTATTTTGCTATTAGTTCGCAAATATTAGGTCAGAAGCATATAATAATAATTATTTATATTGTAAAAAAAATTTTCACTGTTTGTAAATTTAAATTTGTTTCTCGAATTATATTAAATTTATTTTCTAAAATATGAAATCGTAAGCTTGCAGTCCGTTTATAAGTACCTTCTTTTCCACCTACCTTCGATGAGAAAACATGAAAAGAGTCTCATTAGGCAAGCATTTTCTTTTCTTCGAAAAAGATTTACGCCAGTTTATGCAACAGTGATTTTTCATAAAAAGGAAGAAATAGTCCAAATGTTTGCCAATCACATTTGAAAGAACCATTTCTATATCTTCAAGCTATATTAATACAAACGGGAAATAATTAGTTACATTAAGAAAACAATATAGTAACCAATTTAGGATAGAAGATATGTTTAAATTAGAACATAATATATATTCTGATAGATTTAATAACTCCATCATACCTCAAAATTAAAAATGTTTTCAAAATTACGTAGAATCATATTAAAGTTATATAAATATGTATTATATAATATCAAAGCAAACATAAAATGTGGTTAAAAGACATTACTAAATTCAATAAATTCAGGAGAATTCTGAAAATTATTTGAGTTTTATTTGTAGAACAAAAGATAATTCATTATAGGGTTATGCTCGTCTAATTAAAATTTTAAACTGATTGAAGTATATTAAAATATATAAAATTACTGTATATATTATGATAAGACTTAAAAAATCTTCTGAATTACGGCCAGAGTTAAAACGGACGTCCTTAAAAATATCTTTGTAATAAGATAACTACAACACAAGAATTTTTTTCATTGCATTTCAAAAGACAATACTAAAATATTATAGAGTATCAAAATTTCGAGAGACTTTTTCTTTGTATGCAATATGATAAGAAAATGAGTAACATTTCTCGATTGTAAAAAAAACTATTAAATTAATCCAATTTATTTTTGATTAAGAATCATGCACAAATATAAAATGTAGGCTAGAAGTGTATTGTATACTAATTTCACTTTTATCTTCTATATATATAAAAATGGATTGCTGTTCCTTAGTCTCGCTAAAACTCGAGAACGGCTGAATCGATTTGGCTAATTTTAGTTTTGAAATACTCCTGGAAGTCCAGGGAAGGTTTAAAAGGTGAGAAAAATTGGAATAATTGCCGGGAAAACCCTAAAAACAGCCCTTTTCTATTCCCCATACAAACGTTTTCTTTGACATTAGATTTGACAACTAACTAATATGTCAATCATTCTGTTCGATTGAACAGGAGAAACCTGATTATTAATGGCGTCTAAAACGGAATAGAGTTCGCCCGGTCAGCTATACATATATTACTAATGACGAAACTAACGCGGACGAAGTCGCGGGCAAAAACTAGTTAGATATAAATACTACAATTATTGTAAATGTCTCTTGTGAGTATGTATACAGACGAAAAAAGTCAAATCAAAACTTGTATATATGACATTTTGTATATACCTATATATGAAAACATATGTGAATGTATTTACAATATATACATATACACACATATAGCTATAATGGTAAAATAACCCAACACCGCTCAAATAATATATCAAAAGTAGAGTTCTGGCAAACTTAACAGCAAAACTTCCAAGAGTTTAAATATTTTAGAAATCAATTTTATCTATATGTACAGACTAATGCTAGTCACCAATATATCTGATAAATAATTAATTATACAATAAAACTAATTTTTTAGGCTATTTATAATTAATAAATACAGTAATATACTAGAAGTATTATTAACTTTAATATTTGCTTATAAATATTTTTATTTTCATACTACGTGTTCCTTACTGTTCTTATCGCCTTTAACTGTTAAAAAATGTTAACATTATAACATAAAAAATGACATTATTTTTTCATCGGGTCCATCTTAGGATGTTTATGTCTTGTATGTTATGAACAAGCTGACCTGAAATTTTTTATTATGTAATCATCACGATGGTCGACAGCAGACTAAGTTAGATTGACATGTGATTACCTTCCCCGTCCTCCCTTACATACCTCAGGAAACAACTAGAATTAAGCTATGACATATAGGAACTATATCTTGTATGAGACGAAATGATTAATTAATGATAAGCTCCTGATTTAATACCTAAATATATTTATTACTTTTCAGGGAAAAACTCATTCGGAAATAGGATCTAATAAAATTATTTACGCGAGCAGAACCGTGGTCTGAGGTGTGTTAAAAGATTTAAAATATTCGATGTAACCATTTCTCATTGCCATAATTCCTTTTAAACTTTCTTCCCCCAAATGACTTAAATCAATCATTTATATCCAACTTAAAATATGGTGATACCTATCGATTACTTCAAAAATATTACCCTTAGTAAAACATAAAAGAAATTTCACTTCAATTATGAACACGAAAAGTTTTTGCAATAAATTCACTTCGTGTATAATTTAAAAACAAGGACTAAATTCTCTTATCTTCAGGGGAACTTCATCAATTCAATACAAAACTGGAAAGTAACTAAATAAAACAAAAATTATTAACTCATCTCTTTAGCAATATCTGACAAAGATTTTGTATAAAATGGGAAACGGTATTATGTTTTATCGTTTACAAAGCACGTACGACGGGGATGATAAAAACTTGTATCGTTTTTGCCAACGCTACCCCCGACGGCTGCGAGCCGCGTTTATCAGACAATATTAACATAAAGCGATATAAATATGCTTAATATGCATCATCGATATCGGATGACCAGCATATTCCCTTTATTTTATCGAAAGATGAATTATGGTCTGGATTACCTTCTATTAATTTACGACTAGCTTCCCAGAACATCGTTTGCGCACTCTTTAATGTATTATTCAATAAAATATGTTAGGAAAATATAGCGCAGATAAGAATTGGTTGCTAGTTTATAAATAGATAGATAAAAGAGTGATTTATAATACTAATTTGGGTATTATGCTATTATAATTAAAATATTTAATATCTAGTTTCATTATAGGTAACTCTTTTCATTCCTCCCAAAATAATTTTTCCCTTAATATTTTCAACGAAAATGTTTGAAATAACAGTTTTGCTAACTTCCATTAAGGTAATTATGAAATTTCAACTTTACAAATGTTTAAAAAGCTGATAATCCTTTTGGTTTGCTTTCGTTAACGTAACCTTAGTCTAATAAAACTTTGAATATATCATACAGAATTATATATAAAATAACAAATATTAGAAGAAACTTTTACTTAATAAATATATTTTGTTGAAATCTAGCTGGGCTTAGGAAGATAATAAGGTGTCAGTCTAGGATCAAGGCTTTATATCTAAAATAAGAATGGCAGTACCTTGATATAACATTAATCTTTCTTTACTACGTTCAATATATGAGTTATTCTTTGTTCCTTTTACAAAGACTTACTTACAAGTTTTATTAACAGAAAATATTAGAAGTGTTACAATTTTTTTTGGCAACTTTATATCAATTTCACTCATTAAATTTTCATGGGAATCATAAAAGAAAGATGTAAGAGAAAATAATTAAATGATTATGTAGTAATTATTATCACTCAACTCTCAAACGTAGCCATAGATTGGAATAAAATAGAAAAAAGTGTAATGAAAACTATCACTAAAATTAGGTCACTTAAAGCGACGATAATGAACAGTTTTAAATTTTCCCAATTGCCAATCAAAAATGTTATAAAAAAGATTATAAAATCCTTTAATTAACTTATCGATCCTTTGAAATACTAAGGATTTTTTATAGAATACATATGAAAATTAAAAAAAAAAACAAAAACAAAGAATATTAGAAGAATCTATAACAATACCTTTTTAAACATCAAATTATCGTCTGCCTTTTAAATATTCTCCAAACATATTTAAATGGTTGTTTTAACTACAATGAGAATTCTTAAAATAAAATAATAAAAAGAATTAAAAGTTGATTCGTCATCAATTATAGTTAACTAAAGCTAAAAAAGCTTCTATACCTCTTTTAGTTCTAAAATTCTTTCCTTTCTAGTATTGTAAATATGTAGTTATTCAGTCTGTTAAAAAACCTATGTAAGAATAATTTTAAAATCCTTTACAATGGAGGAGGAAGTCATTAAGGAAAGGCGTCATTAAGGAAAAAATTAATTTATTTCAACGTTTAAATTAAATTTCAATTATCATTACAATCCATCTATAAACTATTATGTAAATGAACCCAATATTTGCTATTATAATAATTCGATAAACAAACATGTCATACACATGTAAACCTGATTAAAATGCGTAACTTTTTAAATACATTTGAACATTTAAAATTAATCTTTACATAAATCATAAAGTAAAATAGTGAATTAATTTAATGGTTCGGTAAATGTAAATTGTATTTGACAATTATAATAATGACACACATTGTTGTCGCAATGGAAGCAACGAAATATATTACCTTTCATTTGTTTTAAATGAATTCAGATTCTCTTCACAAGTCATTCTTTTAAATTGCTCATCGACTTTTACCTTCATCAAAGACCACTCCACGTGAGATAATTTTGGCTCTGCCAAATGAAAACTTTGTCAGTAAGTAAACACGTTTATTCAAAGGCAACGGTGTATTAAAATTGTGTTTATATCAAAGGTGTTACTTTTTGAATATAAAGATTTCTGTAACTTAAAAATTATAAAGCTATTGTAAATGAAAACGCTAATTACATAAAGTTTTGAATATTATTTGTTACTTCAAAAAACATCTTCAAGGACCTGACAAAATCAAATGCATTACATTATTTTGTAGTTTTAAATTAAGTAGCAAGTAGGAAATATACTTCTTTATTTTAATATCACCTTTAGATATTGATATATCTTTTTTATTTATTATTTTATAGTTCCTAAAATAAACGAAGTTTTACTTACTGTATTTTTTTTTAAATTGTTATTAACGGAAAAGGTAGTGTGCCAAAATGTTATGTATTTTATTGGTGGGCAGAAAGTAGCTTGAAATCAATTCAATTTAGTAATTAGTTCTCATTCTCTCTCATTGATATTTGTAATGTAATATATACATTTTTATTGAATATTGAGCCCAGATATGATACTTTCTAAGGGTAGCTCTAAACCTGGGTAACGCGATTGAATCAGATCATTTTATAAATAAGGAGACAACAACAAATTAACAATTAAAGTGTCAGTTGCACACAAGCTGTTTGCACACTTCCGTCATTTCAGTAGTTGATATATTATTTCGAACAATTATATCGTTATATATGAATACTAGTGAAAATATTCTCGCCAAAGTCTTCCCTACTAATATTATAAATGCGAAAGTAACTCTGTCTGTCTGTCTGTCTGTCTGTCTGCTACGCTTTCACGCCTAAACCACTGAACTGATTTTAATGAAATTCGGTACAGAGATAGAGTTGACCTTGAGAAAGAACATAGGATAGTTTTTATCCCAGACTTTTGAAAGGTTCTCTTGGAAACGCGATATAACCGAACTCCACGCGGCGAAGCTGCGGGCGGAAAGCTAGTATAATAATAAACATCAACATTTGTACGTTTACTAGATTTTAAAATTCACAAGATACATAATGTACAAAAAAAGAACTATTAACTCATAAATGCTCCGCTTTAATAATTTTTATTTCTAAAAATGGAAATGAAAAAAGTATTTTCATAGAATAAATAGAACAGAAAGTATTCACGGTCTAGTTTTAAATATAGTTATCATCTACAACGGTTGCTTATCGGATGCAGGAGAGAGGAAACTCGCGCTTCCTGCGAGGAATTAACGCTTCGTCGAGTAGAAACGTCATGCATTCTCCACTGGGAGCTATCTCAACAGATTAGACCAACTTTATTTACCATACTTGAAAATGGATTTACTGACATACACAGGATATTGTGTGTATAACTCAAATAATGTTTTCATGATTATTTTAATAACAGTAATGTGTCTTTAGAATACTAGTAATATGTCTTGTACCAATGTGATTTTTCGAGTCATATGTACTTTCTAAAAGTATTTAGACACTGCTGACAGACGGTGAAGGAAAACATCGTGAGGAAAACTGGACTCATAACTTCAAATTATAAGTTTGAAATGACCAAACCGTCTTGAGCAAGCGTGGTGTAAATGTTCAAATGTTCTCCATGTGAAAAGAGGCCTTTGCTCAGCAGCGGGCTCTGAGAGGCTGATGATGAATAATAGGATAGCTATTCTGAGACAGATTTACGAAAAGTTTGTAACAATATGAATTTTTCAAGCTCACTTCTTTATATTATTAATATTTAAAATTACATTAATTTCGATATAATCAAAATGTATGTAGAGTAAGAACTAAATGAACAAAGAGAAGCTTCTTAAAACTTTAAATATTTAGTATTGGGTATATGAGAAAGCATTCCACATTGTTCTAAAGACGAGAACTTTAGTTAGCAAGTTTAAGTAAGCGCTACAATGTTCATTTACTTTACACGGCTCGTGCAAACATCGAACAACAGAATATCTTTAATATATGTAAATTCAAATATATACATCTAGACAGTTCTGAAGCTTCGAATGTTTCATGTATCTGTATAGTAATGTAATAATAAATATATGAGCATAAATAAAGGGAAACACATTTGGCTTTATAATAAAAACATGATAGGAAATATAAGTAAGGAGTTTCAGAAGCGACATCGATGTCTAAATGTATAACTTTTACCCAAGTAATGGGCACGGCTTAGCGGCCATTCGTGTTCTTTGGGAAACACATTAAAACGTCGATCCCAACCATCAGTTCGCGATGGGCAACTATTATGTTTATAAATATAGTCGAGTTGCAAAGACAATTTCATCTAAAGTTTTCTTTACTTAAACCAACACGTCAGTAAAATCGTTTTCGTATATTATTTCTATTATAAATTTTCATTACTCGCGTACTCATAATAACTTATTTTGGCAATATCTCTCGTTCCGTTACACGCCTATCCGAATAAATGATCTTCTCATCTCTAGATAATAAGATGCCACGGAACTTCCACGGTGATTTATGATTTTTATTCCACCAAAGATTAATTGACGGTACTTTTTTGTTCTCATACATCTAAACCAATTTTTGACCGAAAATTTGGGAAATACTTCACATAGAAGTTTTGAACACTTTGAAATCAAATTCTACATTTCGCATGCGATATGCATGTTCATTTCTCAAATAAGCATACAAATTGAAAATCATTTATTTGTATTGGTAATGGAAGTCGGCAAAAAATACCACTTAATTCCAATAAAACTTTTTGTATTTTACGTTACAAAAATAAACTCTTCGTTTTCAACTCTTATTTTGCTTTGAAAGGTCTATCCGCTTTTAAAACAATAATGTAATTAAAACTCATTACTTTTTTTATACTATTCGCTATTATGTCATAATAAATGCTCTTGCTAACTTCATTTTTAATTGGATATTTCAAATGAAACAATACCCTTCAACGTTCCCGATAGGAGCGTATTGTATTGTTCTGTAGATGTGACCGTAGCAACGGCGTACCTTCCTGGTAAGACAATACTGGTAGGAAATTATATGGTTCCAATTATAATTGTACAATTAACGTTTGAAATCCTTATCGTTGTCTCCAAGGTATTACTGAGACAATAACATTAATAACTCTTAATTGAATTAAAACGTGTCTTAATTAAAGTGTCGATAACCTTTAACTTAACATTTATATCTTATATATAAATAATATCATTTTCTTATAAATGAAATCTCATTTGAGCAATATTAATTTACAACTTTATTTTATTATATTTATTACTTTAAAAAAAAGCTTTATATTTAGGTGTACATTTACATAGTAAAGAAATAAATTGAAAAATTAAACATTGGATTTAAAGTAATTGGGACTTGCCAGTGCCCAATACAATTACATACAATTACTTATATACAATTTAGGGATTATAAACTAATTAAAGTATAAGATATAATTCATAACAATTTCAAGAGCACAACACAAATAAAGGATAATATTACAAAATTTTAAACAGTCTAGCCATAAATAATTTACATTAGAAAATAATTTCAAAACAATGAAACTGAAACAAAGAGTTTCAAATTACTTTGGTCTAATAAAAAAATGTTTGAATGTGTGCAAGAATTGAAAAACTGGTTTCGTAGTTTAAAATTTAATATTAAATTAACAAGGAATATTAGGTGAAATATTTGAAATAGTTGATTACATCAGAAAGTCCAAATAGGTTTATTTTAATTAAATGCTTCATTGAAATATAAAACCGCGGAACAATAATATTAATACAAATTGGAAATAATTTACATGTTATATTTTAGTTACAAGCATAAATTAGAATAGAAATGCATTCATAAGTTTTTAAGCGGAAAACAGATATCCTATAAATCGATGTAGGATACTCGTACGTGTAAAAATTGTAATCAACGAATGAATAGCGCAACTTTAAAAAGAACAATAAAATATAGACTTATATATGTATTTTTTTAGTATCCAATAAAAAATATAATACAATATGTGAATACATTTGGATCAATTGAAGGAAAAAGTAAACTGAAAATTTTCTATTGTTGAAATAACGCTAAAGATCGTATTTCGTGACAATGAAACAAAGTTATTTACAAATATCATTATACCATTAATATTTAAATTTAATGAATATTTCTTTCATTATAATATATTTTCAATTTGAGAAAACATTATTCGTAATTATTTTAAGTTCGCCTGATCAAAAAGTGAATAAAAAATAGAACCTTCCTAAGTATAATAAGGAGTACCTAAGCTCCACTCACCCGTTATTTCCTTGAATGTTTGAATTTCTTTTTATTTGATATGAATGAATGAATTACATCTTGTCCCATTTAAAGATTATAGTGTTTTAATATTTTCTTTGCTTTTAAAACCCTGATCTGTTTATTATTTAACATTTGCTAAGTGTTGTTTGGACTCTGGCAAAGTTTTTGTGTCAAGATGTACATATATAGAAAAATCGTATTTAAAGATATTTTTTTTCAAAGCCTTAACTTTTTTATCCGTTATTACAATACATTTTCAAATCGTTTTTTTTTAACTTTAAATCGAATTATGTTTCGAATATGTATTCATGTTTATTTTCTCCGTTCCTAATGCAAGTTCAATTTTAGCGAAAACTTTTTTTTAATATCTATGTATATAGCGTGGTAAGTGGTATCACAAAGCGAAGCGAGTGAACCACAGACGGTAACCAGTTGTATATACAAACGTTTATATGGGTGACATACTTCCATATAATGAATGAATATTATTATAATTCCGTGTTAAGAATTCTAGGAATCTAATACTCACAAGAATTCTCTCAGAACAATTTACCCATATATATGCATTTGCTCACATACCAACTTCCATAACAACATTAAAGATCTCGTGAGTACTCTCGTATATTCATCATTTAATTGATTTTTTATATAAATTTTATATTCTTCCTAATAATTACAATTTAATAGCATTATCAAAACTAATTAAACATTCATTGAAGCATTCACAACTGGCATTGCTATTTAGATACAACTGAGCACGCGAATTGTAAAGTCTAAACGCGTTAATTGCTTTCATGAATGTAATATTGTCTATATTGGCTTTATATATTTAAGATTAATTCGTAAACACATGAATATGTAACACTAATTCATCCTTGCTTGATTAGATCAGTTCATTTAAATGATCGCTTTAGCGACCGCACCCAGTTTAATTGATGTGTAAAACGGGAGTATGTTACTTGTATTAAATTTTAACGCAATGGATTTTAAGCTTATTAAAAAAGAAATAAAAAAATATATATCCCATTGCAACTAAATGCAAGATATTATACGTTTTGTTTTAAAAAAATCTGGTTACGTTGGAAGAGAATTCTTGAAGTAGAAGTTAGAAGTAATATTTTTACTAATTATTAAATATTTTGTATTGTTACGAAGTTGTTAAGTCTCTCATTATGCAACTGTATGGCCTCGAAGTTTTAAGACCTCGAGAAGTATATAAGTAGTCCAGATTTTTGAAGTCTTCATTTAGTCACACTTAAAAAACATTGTTGCTTAACAAGAACTGAACTATATATATATATTTATTTGTATTTGGAATTTGTTGGATAGTTATGACTTGTGATAGTAGTGTAAAAGGGTTTATTAAAGCAGATCATTATTTTATACTTGATTTATTAGTAATATTATTTTATACTTAATTTATTAGTAATATTCAAATAGACATATATTAATAAACACAGTAAACAAAATAGTTGAATTACAAAACAGATACCTTTTTTTAAAGTGAAGAAAATATTTGTAATATAATACCGGTGGGATATTCGTTATATCTTTTGTTTTAAGAAAATAAGAAAAAGTTGAGAGGTTGTATTTTATCTTTACGTCTAAATTAACATGAAATAAGGACGCAAATTCTCACAAAGACGCTTTATATAAGATGAGGGTAATGTTTAATCAAAATTCGTCTACATTATTCTTATTGTAACTAATATATACTGAAATTACTTTGTTTCCTCGTCTGTGTAGCGTTCGCCTTATAAATTTGAAAGATATTTTTTGACAGAGTTTTATGGTTTTGTTTTTAGTTGTTAAATAATTCTATTCTCACTTTTGCCATTAGCTTGACAAATTAAGATGCTTTGACAATTGTAGCTTTTTAGGTTTTTCTTATGATTTCACCAGAGTTTGACTAAATTCTATGCAATTGTATTACATGGATGACTAAAAAATAAAAAGAGCATTTGTTTTTAGGTATACTAGTACATGACGTAGGTAATTAATATACACAAATAGGTGACATGTTAACACATACAACTGCTTGTCTGTTTTAGGAGATTAAGACCCTAAGCTGAGAAATGATAATAGTTAAGTCAAGAAACAATATACAATAACTACCTCTGTATAGTATCAAAGCAAATAAAGCATAAGAAATATAGTACAGTGGTACAATAAACTGAAGGTTGCAAACGTGATTTTGAATAATCGATCGACCAATCGTGTATTCAAGTAAAACGTATTCTTACACATCGCTTGACTGGTCTCACAAGACTTTAAACTTACCGAGTACAGAGAAAGTAGTTCTATTTAGTAACAAATTTACTTTTACAAAGAAATATAGGAAAAGATGTAAATATAATTCACATTGTAAGTATTGCAACATGCGGCCGAGTAGTGCAAAATGGACACTAAACTCACCTCTTTTATGTCCAGCCCAGGTACGAGTAGAATTGAAGTTATAGCAAAGAAATTTATAAAACTTTTTAAGTGTACTATCTTTTACTTCAAAACTATATTCGAACACCGATACTTCTTCGGTGAAATGAAATGTGTGAACATTTATACAAAACTATGTTACATTTGTTGGAAATTTACAAAGTATATAAAGATAGATGTATTTTTGATCACTTCATCAACCTACGTGTACAGTACAGCAAGCAAATATTATATATTAGGTTTTGATAAAACTCACCAATATATTTTTATTTTCTAAGTAATAAATTTATAAATTGCTACATAACCTAATTAATTATTAAACACAATATCACAAAGTATCTGTTTGTAGATATAACACATAGCGTAAACACCGGTATAAAAATTTTAATTATGGCAGTGTTTGTGTTAAAGTATTTACAAAGGCTTCAACGTTTGAATCTCAGCTGTGTATTTTAATTTCCTAAGTTTCCTTTTATTAAACTCAATCCACCGACAAATCCCAACAAAAATACCTTTTCATTTTCTATTAAAAGTATAAATTTTTATAACAGTTGTTTGTTTAGCGAGTAGATTATTTTAGTAAAATAGATTTTGAACTTAGAAACTATTTAGCTTAACGAATTCGATATTCCAGACTGAAAATAATAGCAAATTGTTACAATTATATTTTATTCATGGAGCCAAATTAGAGTGAAGACAAATTCGATTATATATTTATCAATTTTATACTTAATTCTAATTACTTTATTTTGTTATTTATATATAGCGTGTAAATTATTTATTATGTGTTTACAATAGTTAAATACAATACGTCTTTCATGTCAAAGATAAGAGCATTGCATGTCAATCTGTTATAGTGGCTGTATTGTTATCTAAGGCCACTTGAGACCGAGGTGTCTTTATGTATGATAATTATAGATGCGTTATGAGGTGATACCTACCTATTTACTTTACATATCATAACCCTAAATACCTACTGGTCTATAATAATACTTATCGTAAGTTCCATGTTTTGTCATCATTAAAAACTTAAAGAATATACGATTGTTACTTGTTTAAAGTTCTATTGAAAATGAAAATTTTACATTATGTATAATTTTATTTCAATTTTTTACTGTATCCGACTTGTAAGTGAATTTTAAATATTTATTATAACAAATATCTAGTTTTATATATCGTTAAATCGGTGTCTGGATTATGGTCTGGCGTATGTCAGGTGTACTCTGAAAACGAATCTGAAATAATTATATATCCGATCGTAAATCATATTCGATATATATATATATATATATATATATATATATATATATACAAATACTTTATGCAGAGAAAATGTGATCAATACTAGGTACAATTTTATACTTCATTGGCTTTAATAAAGGTAATGTATGATTTTACCGAATTCATTTAATGTTATCACGGTTTTTAAAAACTAATTTCACAAATTATTATTATTATTATAACATCACCTATGTCATATTATATATTTAAAAGCATTTTTATTTCTTTCTATATATTATAGAAGCGACTACTCGATAAAGGATTGAATTTTTAAGCATCAAAACCCTTATATACATTCAGTAAAGTAACCTAATTTATTCTATCGTTTTACCTTCAACATGTTTTACAATTCAAACATAAGTCTATTCTTTTGGCCGACAGACGTTTGATCTGTATAAAATGTTCAGAGATCGAAGGTATCAAAAGTTATTTGCGAGAATGTAGAATAAATTCACATATAAAGATATGGATTTCGACCAAATTTTAAATGTATAAATATATATGTATATATAATATACATATGAAACATAAATAATATTTTTATAGGTTTAAGATAATAGTTTAAAAAGTATAAAATTTGTTAAAATTAAATCTCGTAAACACGTTTTGATTATTCAATTAGGATAATCGAAAAATTCCGATCTGAATTAAACATTAAAAACTGGAGATCAATAAAGATAAAAGAAAATTTAAACAAATATTTTTCAAATATCCTCAGTTTAATATGTTTCATCTCTTTAGATCTCAAGCATTTTAAATTCCGGAAAATACTTTTTCCACTTCGTTTAAGTTCACTGTTTCGCAAAAGTTTATAACAGCAAAATGTATACCGTTCTCGGCTAAGAGTGTTTAGGCGAATAATTTCTATTCTAAATGTTAAAACTTAATTCAACAATTAGTATCTGTTACGTCGACAAACCACTAAACCACATACATTCACAGATGTGTGCTCGGCGTCGCTGCTACATTGTTTAACTGTGCGGTAACATTACATACTAGCCAATGTGATGTCAGCTATTTTAATTTTAAATAACAATATAATCATAGTTTTCTTCATATATCTAAGTCAAGATCTAGATATTTTTAATAACTCTGCTATGACATTTCGTAAACGGGCGCTAGAATTATTGAGGGATGCAAATAAATAAATAAATTATAAATGTTTAATAGCATTGATTTGAATATTTTTAGTGATTTTTATGCATGAATTTAATGAATTATTTAATTTTATTAAGTACATGTTTGTTTTTTGTGGTTTTTAATTTGTATCAATTTCAACTTATTATTATTATTTTTTAAATATTTCTCGCTTTAATTATGTATTAATATATTTTTAAAACAAACATTGTAATCGTTGTGGCCACTTTAAAAAGCTTCACATGTAACCTATTTCCATTTAATTGTTTTACATTCGGCATTTAAACATGTAGTAGCTGCTAGTGGTCCTTAAATAAATAAATAAATCAATATATTATTATTATTATTTTATTTTGTACATCAAAAGAATTTTTATAGGAGACGAACACTCTTGTAATGATTGCACTTGATCCCTAATTAACTTTCAAACCATCAAATGTATTTTTAAGATGTTTATTACATTACTTCGGATATAAAACATCATACATATGTATTAAAATATATGTTTAAACTATAAAGGTTATATAAGTAATTTAACACTGTCCATAATAAGAATTAAATTAATGTAATCAGTTAAAATACAAACATATCTGAATATTTAAGCTTTAATGAAGCCATTAATTTACTTATATCTTCAGTGGAACACACATTTTATTCTGAATGTTGATTAAGCGCTCAATTAGTAATTTCACCTTTGTAGAGACATTAAACAAATAAAATGTAACAACTCACAAACGAAAACAATGAAACTGTGTATGTGTTTGTTATTTAATTACAACCATCAATTAAATCTGATTAAAATGTACTTATATTTAGTAACTGCTAGGAATTTTCGCAGTAAAACATAATTGACGTGTTAGTTAAGGTAGCTGTTTATTGTCAGTGAAGATGAACACATTTTTTTGTTTGTCATTTGAAATATTGAATCTTATTTTAGTTGTCAATGGAGGACGAAGGCGTGAAAAGGGGATTAAAGTGGATTTGAGAATAAATGCGGCTTGCTCCAGATTTAGATTTAGCCGTCTGTAGTTGCGAGCGACCTCTCAAACCTCCTTAATGTAATTTCGGAAGGGTAACTCCGCAAGATGAAATACCCCGCGAAACAGTAAATCACTGAAATTAGTTTTCTTTCGTTTTTCCGCTCTTTGTTTGCCACGAATTTGTAATGTTGAAATTTTATGTGCTTTTTATGAATAATTACATTTAAATGGTTGTGTATTATATGTAGAATAGTTTAACGAGTACTCAAGAATGAAAAATAGCTCACAAAATATACATATATTCCATGCTGTATCTAGGTGTCATCCTGTTCCTGAGGAAACCTGGACTTATAATTTCACAATTATAAGTATGAAATCACCAACCCGTCTTAAGCAAGTGTTGTGATTAATGCTCAAACCTTCTCCATGTGAGAAAGGGGCCTCTGCTCAGCAGTTGGCTCTGATAGGCTGATGACGACGCTGTATTTAAAGAAAAGCAACAAGACATTGCGTGAAAAAGTATATTCATAAACAGTGTCATACATAGCCTGCCTTTAAATGTACATCATAATATTCTTAAGGCATTTAATAACATTTGCGTCCCTCAGTCGATACTTAACTTTCGATCGTGCCGTAATAAAGCCCGTCGAGCTTAAAATAACGAGGAAAAAAGAAAAGCGTGTGTGTGACGCGTAATTACATTCCTTTGTTGTCCCCCGCCCACTGGCCTCGGACAGAAATCATTTGGATCTCACTTACAACGTTATAACATTCGAGACTAACTTTGTATACTATCTCTTGAATTCATATTACGGTATATATAACAATTTAATCCAATCTACGCCTAATAAATTTGATATATTTGAGTTATATATCAATTTCCTTGGCCTATATCTGCCAGTTGGATCAACTCAATTACATATAAATGATATCCTTTTAGGAATTAATTTTATTTATGAATGCTATTGATTCTTTTGTATCTGAATAACACAACGTACTAAACTACTAAGTCAAAAAAACATTACTGAAAAAGGTCATAATGCTTATAATGTGATTTAATGTGCCTTTAATTTAGAAGATTTCGATATAAGTAAACAGAAGCAACTATGTAAATCCGCATTTCACCATTTTAAATTATCGAAAAAATCTTTAATTTTCACATTATTTT
This sequence comes from Danaus chrysippus, assembly GCA_916720795.1. NCBI lineage: Eukaryota > Metazoa > Arthropoda > Insecta > Lepidoptera > Nymphalidae > Danaus > Danaus chrysippus. The sequence continues at coordinate 5,155,914 of CAKASE010000046.1, read as the reverse complement.
CGAGACATAAAAATTTATTCAAAACAAATCAAATATTATAATATGATATCACCTTAATTTGAAAACTAAAAATTTTAATTTTTATCTTAATATAACAATGGGATTATGAGACCAAGAAAGTTGCTGATTCAAATCCTTCGATTTATATGACTTTTGAAAGAAAATTATTAATATTTATATACATTTTATTAGTAGAATATGACTTAAATCTTAAGAGATTATTAGTTTTATGCTCTTATTTCAATATATATAATAAAGTTATAGTAAAATTTACTGACAATTTGAATTCTAAATGTTCGTGTTTTATATATGAATTTGGGTCACTCATAGCTGAACTAGAGCCCTCATCGCTGGCTTTCTTGATGAGCTTTTGATTGCAAATCCAAACGGCTCACGAATCCATAAACTGTGTACATTATGGCGCAAGATTTAACCAAAAACAACAGAACTTCACCACTTTGAAACTGAAAAATTCATATAAATATAGTTACCTGCTCTTTAGATCAAATAAAGTTGACTAACAAATTCACTGAATATTCATACTTCGAATTCTTCGTCCGTGAAACTTTCATAAATAACGTGAACATTTGAAATTCTCGAAAACGAGTTTAAAGGTACAGCTTTGAAGTATGAAATAAATAAAAATCACAACAATGAAGAATATTTGCATTTATAAATTAAGCGAGTTTTTTCTTAGGTATTGTTTTCTTAAAGAAGTTCATAAGGACGTTTGAGGAAATAAAGTATTCGTGTTTTATGTGAACAATTGTAAGAAGTATATGTTTAATTCAATACTTTTATTGTTTAGGTTCCTGATCTTGAACAGTTTTAAATAAGGGAAACCTCATCCAAATCAACAGTTGGTATCGAATTACGGCCTTGAAACACCGGCAACTGGTAGATATTATATTCTTTTAAACCAATTAATTGCAAAAGCAATAGCTTACTTCACAAAGTAATTTATATTATGATTTACACTTAACACTATAGTATACTTACAGTATAAAAAGATTGCCATCTCGTGTAAGGAGCGTATCAATCAAAATTTCACACATGCAACCTGTAGCGTCCGTGCGTCAATTTATTGATCGGTCCGGGTCCGCTACAAATCATAAACTTTAGCAACATTTGGTAATCCGAAAGACTAATAGTAATTAAGAGTAGTGTAAATAGAAGTTATGGCAACAAGTGGGTCATCCAGGGACGCCCTTACCTTGCCCCGGCAACGCTCACACCCACCTAGGTCATGATCACAACTTGCTCCTGACCTACTTTATGCCAAAAATCACCTATGTTTTAATAGATTCGATACAAAAACTCTCCTATGGAAATTTCAATATGATTTATATTTATTACTGTATATAGATGTATGTACTATTTATATGTACATAAATAAAAATGCTTAAATGAACCAGTAACATTATACTACATTCTAATATTCTAAGTGGATATTTAGGTATTTTAAATATTATCATTTCATATTTCATTTAAACCCATTTTAAAAAACATGTTTTTTTTTACTTTAAATCTCATTAAAATTAAATAAATTTTTCTTTGTTTTTTTATTAATTGTGGTGGCCTAGTGGTTAAGGGCCCGCCTCTCGTGTTTGAGGGCATGAGTACGAAATCTGGCAAGTACCAATGCGATTTTTCCGAGTCATATGTACTTTCTAAGAGTATTTAGACACCACTGACAGACGGTGAAGGAAAACGTTGTGATGAAACCTGGACTTGTAATTTCCAATTATAAGTTTGAAATCGTCAACCCGTCTTGTGCATACGCGGTGATTAATGCTCAAACCTTCTCCTTGTGAGAAGAGCCCTTTGCTCAGTAGTTTACTGTGGTAGGCTGATGATTATTTTTATTTACAATTTATCTAATAACTTATTTAAATTTTCATATGACACCAAGTTTCATTGGCACAAAATAACTGCCAAATAATTATTAATACGCATTGACAAAATAATGTTTCTTAAAACGATATTGGAAGAAAAATTCTGAAATTAGACTTTTGTCTGCAATCATTAATTCCATTTTTTTAAATTATATATGTAAATACCAATTACCATTGGATTTACTAAGTACAGGACCGGATGAAATGGGTACTTCGGAAGGCCTAAATCTAACATTAGAGCTTAAAAGGATAATGGATTAATGTATTAAAATAAAACTGAAACTTGTACTTGCTTAATAAGTAGGTTGAGATATACTTTATGTTTTATTTAACGATTTGAACATTATTTTTTTATCATAATATCAAAGGTTGGTTTTAGAAGAGTTAATTAAACCACTATTAATATATAAATTTACCATCCATTATTTAATTTAAACCTGTGAAGTATTGTTTTGTTTTCTTTATATTATTTATTTATTATTTACTGTCTTTTAACCATCATACAGTTAAACAAATCTTCAAAAAATATTCATTACAATTAGCGATAGTTAAATGAAGAATTTAATAAAGTGTATAATATGTGTCAAAACTATAATTATGAAGATAATAATTATCTATGCACCATACAACAATTAAGAAAGACAAAAACAAACAGTAGCTGTTTAATTTTTACTTACATTTGTATAACCATATAATGATTTTTTTATGCTAGTGTGTATTAAATTAAATTATATTAATTTCAACAACCTTTTTTATAAGTTACCTTGAGTTAAGATCAGCGGTATCAGGAAAGTGTTACATAATTTCAACTACAACATAAACTTTACTAACTAATTTAGCTTCAGGCCAAGCTGTGCGGACACGAACGCGGTTCCTTTGGTCGCGAAATTCAATAACGTCAGTAGAAGGCTCTTAGGTCACTCGTGTCTTTTCATTCCACATAAGGTCTCGAGGGTAGAGCCTGCGGCGTCTGGCACATCTATTCCAATATTCATGAACTCCATTGTGTTTTAGTACAATACTATACAATTATAAATAATTCTATTGCCAGCTACAATCCGTACATCAGCGGGATGACAAAGTGAGTTTCAATTAAAACTTTCATGAAATACGATCTCAGTTTTCATATTACATCAGTGTTAAAAGCGTCTCTGTAACTATAAATAACAAGAGGTATATAAGATCGCTTCAACTTCTGTCCCTTACGGTTTCCAGAATGATTGCCTCAATGTTAAAATCTTCCTTCCTGTATTCTCCCTCACAAGACTCACATTTTATGTCATCCGTTGTAAGACTATAACTTGAAGCTACCTCCGCCGGCGAAACATTTTGATACATTCTTGCAAGTTTATTGCCAGTTACTAAGTTACTTTGTTTGTTTAAATTTATAGTTATTCATACTTGGTTCAGTACATGTACCTAATTAAAATTTTCATGTATTAATGTATCCAAAAGTTTGTTAACTTTAAAATATATTATATAAACTTTATCTAACTAAACCTGCTGCTAAATCCACTAGAATCGAAAAACAGTGTCGTTACTTACTTTTTACTAACTTTATCTCTATCTCTAAAACAAGAAACAAATTATCAAAGAGATTTAAAAAATCTTGTTATTTAAACTTGTAACTTGTTATCTATGTTAGTTCTGAATGTTTTATGTGATAACTAAATAAGTATAATTAATACTAACGTGATCTTTACATCTTTATCTTTCAGTTACTTTATATTTTATATCCGAAAAGCAATATTTAAGGTCCAACCAGCCTATTTTGCGCGTAATATCAAAAGTACACTCAAATGTAGGTTGTTTTTTATTGGTATCTCTCGGGAACAGTCCTCTCCCTCTAGATAAAAGGTATCGTATGTCCTTTGAGTACCATTCACAATACATATGCAAAATTATATGGCAATTGACAACTTAAGCGTGAAGACGTTTCAAATTGGACTACTTATTTTACTTATATATATTTCATTTTCTAATTTTAATATTAAACAATATTGTTTCAACAATACCTACTGTATTTTTATTCAATTATTTATACGCCCCTAGATTTCAGAAAAACAAATTCAATGACATAACATAAAATACATATAACGTTAAAAAATATAATACATTACGTTTGATGATTTCAATTGCACGATCTGTTTCATAGTTTACATTAAATAGATAGAATAATACTTGTGACATAAGAGAAAAAAAAACAATAAAAATTTCCAACATGACGTAATGAACATTATTTTCTTAATCGAAATCGAATCATAGTATTTTAATGGGAAGTTGAAGATGATTCTCGTCTCGGAGGGAAGCAATAAAAACGCTACGATAAAATTCGGTAGACTACAATATCGATTTTCCGAGCTCCATGTATTCCATCTGTTGCTCTCCATGGAACTTACGACAGTATTACTGGGTCGTTATTTTTGTATGAAGAGTTTTATCGTTGTACGCCATTGCTTCCCGACATCACTTTTTTATCGAACTCCTGTTTTTATTGCGATCACTGTCGCCTTTATCTCAGAACATAAAATTGTTGTTTCTTCTTCGATGTTATCAACTTTAACTCAATTGTATGATATAAATATTAAATATGACTATCTAGATGTTTGTGTTTATTATATTCTATGTTATGTTTAAGATGGTGGCGACCGAAGACACGACGGTACCGGGCCAGATAGAGACTCCTGGGACCTTCGGTAAACTTCGACAGACATTATCATCTTCACTACTCACAGCTCAAGACAAAGGTAGATATTTAACATAACATTTTATCATTAATATAACTAATAATAAATTACATAACTTCATTGTTTCACTATACAATTCTTACTGAATGTTATACAAACAAGAATTGTTTCATTTATAAAATATACGATTCTTTACACGTAACAACAATATGACACGTTGACTTCTAGAAACGTTGATTAATTAGTCAAAGTAATTACCCCATGCGTCGAATAACACTGGCTTAATTACAATTTATAAGTGTCGGAGTTATGACGTAGACAGAGTTCAGAAATTATCTACGCCGGTAGCTGCCAAGTTTGTTGGCTAATAATTTAAACGTTAGGATATGCTGAATTTAATATTAAACTTACGTACTATGTGTGTGAACATAATAAAACTATTGCAAGATTAAGTCTATAAATCCATTGTTTATTAAAATGTTTGTAATATCATCTTTTTCTATATTTTCCATTAATACTAAAACTTATCAATAGATTTGAATCAAACATAAGACAATGAATTAGTTTAAAACCCTAAATAAATCTCATGCATGATTTTCATCTCAGTACATGTTACTGTCTGTCGAGAAAGGTATTTTATTAATCCCTTATCCATGAGTACTTTTTGTAGGCACTGTATATTTAACGTGTACACTCAATCACCTTTCGTTGTAATTTATTTTGACACAATCCATTTTTCTATCACGTGTACAGTAAAGTTAAAATATATCGACATCTGAAGGTAAAAAATGATAATCATCCGTATCGGTTCTTATTAATGAACCTGAACCCATTTGCTTGGGAAATAAGTTACAGACTTAAAACAAATCCGAATACGAATAAATGTCAGGCTATTAATACTGACGGAGTGTTATTAAATGAATGGCTGAGAGCCAAAAGCTCTCACCTATTTGACACAGTAAAAAATCTCTTCTAATTTCGTACTTCAAAATTTTAGTATATACTTTTGTAATACTTAATCCTCCCATTTCATATACGAGTTCTACAACAAACTATAAAACTATGTAGCATGGCTTTTATAGCTATAAAAAAAACTATTTCTCTTTTACATTTTTTTGTTTAAATAAACTATCCATTGACCACGAAATAAGCTATAAAGGTATGAGTGTTAAGATGTATATTTCATTTATTTATATTTTATACGGAGGAAATTTATGTATTTCATAAAAACAAATGGCTTCCCTTATGTCATCGCGCCATTCACACATATTTTCTGTTTTCCCCTGCGTATTATTTAGCAAAATAATGTCATCATTATTCTATATAAGGTTGTACAATTTTAACACTTTAAAAATATATTTCATTTGGCCAAGAACATTGATTCATAGGTACAGAGGTAGCACACAATTTAAACTATTAATATTCTATAAATTCTAAACTAAATAAATTCTTAACTAAATTTAACAATTTACTTATCTATACAACACTAAGTTTATGTTTATATAAATATAAATTTCTTTTTTATTATCTATTTAAACTGATAAACGTTCGATCAATCTAATGTAATCTTATGTTTAAGTCGATCAATCTATTGTAATCTTATGTTTAAATAAAAATGTACTATTAGGTACACATTAAATAATTAGTATTTGTGCAAAACAACTATCTAAATCTCCTTTCAGTGTGCCCAAGAGCATACTTAGACTTTTGCTACGAAGAAAATCAATACGCAGAGCACATTCCCGGCGGACAAATCATTCTTAACGTAAAGGTTACCCCAGCAATACTACAAACATAACGTATATTTAAGGAATGAAAAGGACCAATAATACGACTGGCATTAAACAAAAACGAAATATAAGATAATGGATTCACAAACAGTATTAAATTGAATAAAAATAATAAAGTTAACGCTACGAATTGTAATTTAATGATTGAAAAATATCAAATGATTTTAAATAAAAGATTACTTTTCAATCAATTAACTAAAACATATTGAATTCTCCCAAAACAACATGTTCGATGTTATTAAAGTAAATTTCATTTAGATGACGGTATATTTCAGCGCGCTTTCAACAAACATTGAAATAAACACATTTCATGCGAATAATTAAAATGAAATAATAATGTATACAACGTATCACAAACTTTGCACGCGCTCGTTGAAATTATAACCCTCTATAAGCACTCTATTTAATTAAGCTTGCAGTATCTAGTTGTGTTTGTAAATTCAAATAAAGCAATATGAAATTTTATATACCCATTACAGGATTATATTTTTGACGAAACCGCAGAAGAAATAAAAATTCTTTATATAGATATTGAATGCAGTTCGTGGTGGAATTATGAGAATTTCTCAATATTCATAACTGAATATCGCGAATGTTTGTTCCCCCGGGCTCCCAACTGACACGCGTTGTTAGTACATTCTACGAGTGGGAGGGCGAAACAAAACGTGTACCTATTTGAATTCTCTCCTTTTCAATGAAACTCAATATTTCATAAAGGTGAAAACTTAACAGTCTCATCCATATCGCAAACTACTATAATTCAAACATGAAACTTTATATTACATTCATAAGTCTGTTTATTGCTGGGAAATAATCTTAGGGTTAATTTCCTTTTCCAATAATATGTAATGAAATAAAATAAAATTTGATACATAAAATATATTCATGTTTTTAAATAATAATTTTAAATAATCGAATAAAAATTTCAATTTAACCACTGTGTAACACTCTTATGGTCTCCACCTTATATCTGGGCATCAGTCATTTAAGACACCTCTTTACTAAGAGTATCTACAACTCTTCAAAGGACAGACACACACATCTTCTGGTTTTTAGGGTACCTACGGTACGGTACAGTCTTTAAGCGCACCTCTCGGGCACCGGCAGCAACCTCAATAAAGCAATCTCTCTTCTCATTCCTAATTAGGGTCATGAAGGTGTGGACGCAATCTAAACTTATCGTCTATTACCCTCCTTCCCCTAGTAATGGATTGCCTATTTCCCGGTATAAATAAAGCCAACACGAGTTACCCGGTATGCCAATGAAATCTTGTGTGTTGTTGCTGGGGATTATCCGCATATAACAATCAGTAACTTCATATTCATTGAACCAGACATTTCGATCTGAGAGTGACAGACAGCTCACTGAATGCCCTTTATCATAAGGGAAATGATATACAAGAAACTTCCTAGAAATTCAGGGTCCATTGTATCCGTCATCATGTAAACTAATCCACTTCCCTGCAATTTATGCAAGATATTATTATATAATAGTATGTAGTATTTATGCAAGATATTATTATATAACTTTATAGAGGTGGATAAGTGTCATAAAATTTTTATACAAATAGCTTTTAATGATGTTATTTTACAATAGATACCATAGATTGTATAACACTTTTCCGTAAAAATGAAAATTCGATTTTAATTTTATTCTATCCTATCTTTTCTTCATATCTTTATAAAACATAAACTAACAAAGACTTAAAATTGTATACATATATTCATTAGACCATTTCACTCATATGCCTTTATAGAAATATATAATATAAGTTCTTATTTCTAGTGAGTTGCACATTAACGTTTGATAGCTTGCAATATATTCCTAGTGACGAAGCTGGGCCCGCGGCCAGTTGTCACGGAGCCTGAACCAACGCCGCCGCCTCCAGTGCAACCGCCGCCCCCACAACCCAAGCCCGAACGGTACTACTTATATATAAATATATATATTTTTTAAGAACCTTCCTTTCTTTTTCAAAAATGAAGTGATGTTTAAAACATAACATTTTCAGCGAGGCGGGTAAGGCTCCATCTAGAGCAGGAGCGTGCCGGGTTTGTCTCAAAGCTTTAAAGCCCGGTGAGGTTTTCCATATATGCAATGGCTGCCAGCATCGCGTCTGCGAAGACTGCTCTTCATATTCCAAGCCCGCAAGTGACGAAGAAGCGGTACTTTTGCATTTTTTTGTGTTCAATTCAATTGAGACACGTATTAATCATTAGATTTTATTTTAAAATGTAACAATAACGTTCGTTCTGAAGGGATCTCACACAAAGAACTTAATGTTACAAAAGTATGTTCTTTTTACTTAATAATACAATTATGCCTATAGAGAAACATAATTGTGCAGCAATTCCTGGGTGAATTATTATAGATGAATTATCAATTTTCATTATTTTCCTGAAAGTCGTGGCCACTCTATGTTTTGTATACTTTGTCAATGCAATTCAACATCGTAATGTTTATCATCGAGGACCTTTTATATTAAATCTAACTGGTATATATTGAGCAACCAAAGTGTAGCTTTATAATATCAACAGAATTCATGGCGATGCTCCGTATGTCGTCGTAAAGCTGCTCCCAGGGTCCCTCCGGCTGCACAAGATAGTACTGACTCACTGCTCGAGGTCCCCGTACTTGAGGCATTACAACGTCGACACTCTGAAGCAAGGCTCGGAAGTGGGGGTTCAAGTACCGGGCTCGCTCCGCCACGATCACCCGAACTACGAAGACACTCCGATGTGTCACCTGCTTCCTTAAAGGAGCTGGAAAAAGTAATGTTTGTTTGGTCTTAACGCAAATTAATCTAATCTAAATTTTCACAACTCTTTAAAGCCCGATAACAATGCTCTTTGTGAAATTCGAGACCGACAGTATCATATTATCAGCTGTAGCTTTATCGAGCGAAATTTGTAAAATTATATGAATTTTCATGAATGGATATGTGTGTAACCACTCTGCCCTCGCGGCAGTTAAAGGGCAGCGGCAGCGTAACGCCAGGCGCGGACTCCCGTCGGCCAAGTGCTGCAACGCCCGCACGACGCCGCTCTGTCCGTGCTCCAACGACGCCGCGCCAACGCTCTGTTGATGAAGACCAGCATCCTACCGCACACCCAACAGCACACACACCAGCACTCGCTGCTCCACCACCGATGTCTAGACGGTAAATGGTGTTACAACTAAGAAGTTAACAACTAAGAAGTATAAGAATACTTAGCCTTGCTCTAGTGTTTTTTCCAACCATTATTGGATTTTTTTAGCTTGATAGCCATCAAATTAAAGCTCTCAGAGAAAAACACAACCTATTTTATCGCATTTATTTCTTTTTTATTGTTTCTTGTTACGATTTACTCAAACATTTATACGAACTCCACTAGTCATAAATATAATTTGAGCGAAGCGTCAATGGAACAGATAGTATTTGTGATAAAATTTCCTGACAAAAGATGTTATCCGACATCGGACATTTATATTAATAAAGCACAAACAAACTGCAATCGATGGTACTGTATCGATATGACCTTTATAACTTTCAATATAAAAAAATATATGACATGGACTTTCAGGTAATTATAATTATTTATTATATAATTTTATCATTAGAAGCCTTAGTAGTAACATCTGTTGTCTTCTTTTTGATGCCGTAACGGTAAGGTAACAATTACTGTCATAAAAGTTTTTAGAATCGTTTATTTATAAACAAGTTACCTCACAATAAATCACCTGTGAGTATATATCTTCTTTTGGTAGGTAATTATTTAGGGTCTCGAAGTTGACGACAGGGATTGAGGGGTGGAGGGGCATTAGTAGGACGTGTCCCATTTACAAATTCAACACGAAATCGCACTTATTTTTAAATAACTACCGAGACGTTTTATGTCTTTAAGAAATAGGAATGGTAAAAGGACTAAACAGATTAAAATAAATGCAAGCCATTCCCTTGCTTTCCTTAATAAAAAACCATTAATTCAATTTGATATGAGGTTGGTAAATATATTCGTAACAAATGTTCTCAAAATTAAATACTATTTTATATTGCATATTACATCAGGGCATCAGCAGTAGACGTGGTAGCAGGAGCTGGTTCGAGACGTAGTTCGTACAGGGCAGAAGTGGATGCTCCCGATACACCGCAGATTACAGGGTTGAGTGTTGACGAAGACCGACCCATAAGACGAAGAGGCAGCCAACTGTATGTGTTACATATTGAATTATATACAAATCCTGAGCTTAAATATTTTTATGTTTATATTTTATATAGCATATTAATTATGCGATGTAGATGAACACGAATATACATACATGAATGTAAACAACAGTGTTAAAAACAATAAATATTTAAAGTCCTTTAAAAGTGAATTAATACTAAATCGAATTTATCATGGTAATCAATAAAAACATCTGAGTAAGTTTTTTCTCTGAAAATATTATGCCTTTTTGAAAATATCATATCCATAACATTCGACTAAAATATACGACGATAGATAATATTTTATCATAAAAGATGTTTCACAGGCCCGATATAGCTGCATTACAACAAAGGACAGGAGCTCTAAGTGCTATGGCAGCACTCGCCTCACGCGGCTCAGACGCGGCAGAGCCAAGTGCTAGTGCTGCTATCGCTGCAGCACGTCAAATGTCAGTTGATGCTGAGGCGATAAAGATCGTCATACACGATGTTGATGATCGCTCGCCACGCCGTGTGTCATTACGTCGCGATCCCAATGACAAAGGACATCGATGTAAGAAAGTATTTAGAATGGAGGTTTTGTAACTTTCTTTACGTAATATATATAAAAAAAGTATTTTTTTATATTATCTAACCGCTATTTTGAGTCAACATTAATCAAATAATAGCTCGAGGCTTCGGAATGCGTGTTGTTGGAGGAAAACCAGATGCGAGTGGACGACGAGAAGCGGTGATAGTTTGGACAGTGCCCGGAGGACCTGCCGACTTAGCTGGCTTGCAACAGGGAGATAAGGCAATTAGGATTTATTTATAAAGTTTATATAATTACGTTACATGTTCATTTTACTTATTTTTTTGTTTCAACCCTTTATTATAGGTATTGGAATGGGGCGGTGTCCCATTGATCGAACGTAGCTTTGAGGAGGTATGCGCTGTGCTAGAACGTGGTGGCGACAGCGTTGAGCTGCTAGTGGAACCTGCTCCCCAACTCGACGAACCACCAGCACCACCCACAATGGCTCATCACCACCACGCTCTTTATGGTACCTCAAATGACGCCCTATTTCTATTATTTGTTTATCTTTACTTGCATTTTCTTCCTCTAACTTTTGATAATTTTATTACTTTCATCTCTCTAAACGAGCCATATGGTTTGTCAGTTTGTATTATATATTATTTACAAAATTATATCAGTATTTATTAGTATTCATAATTTAACACTTTTTCTTCTCTACTACTTTTTCCTTCTCTTTATGACACTGTCATTTTTTTTGTTTCTCTTTTAATCTTTCTGCTTCCTTCAGGCCCTTCATAGCCAACAGTAGATTTTCATTATTGAGTTGACTTCTGTAAATATGAACTCTGTTAATGAAATATCAACCCTACTTTCACCTGTTGTGTATAGATTATTTTGGTCCACAGAACCCGATACCGACAAATCGCCGTCGTCGCCCACCCGAAGGAAATTGCCGAAAACCCCGGTATAATATTCAAATAGGCTTATTATAACAATATGTGTTGTGAATCTATGAGACGATGGACCGAACTTTCGTTCCTCTTACTTCTGTTAGAGACTGTCACTTAACGCCTCCACAACCGCGCTTCGGATCTTAGTTGTGTTCTCTCTATTATTTCAGTGTGTATTTATTCAACATTCCATTTTTGAATCACATTTGCTTAACCGTCATATAATAAAGTAATATTAAGACCACTCAGTACAAATATGATTCAAAAACTTTTCTTGACTTTGGTTAGTCATTGTGTTATTATTTCTAAGTTTCTATTGATGTATTATTTTGACGTAATAGTGACCATACAATTTCTACGTTACCGTTGTAGTAGTATTACATTTTTAGACGACTTAAAAAAATATGGTTTTTGTATTAGAAATGATTTTATTGACATCATTTTTGTGACCCGTTCGTGACTAAGTCTGGATTCGTAAAAGCGTTGGGGCTTGTCTCCTTGATCTGCTGTGATACTGTAGCACTAATCACTCGAACATCTTCCATGTTACACTAATTTTAAGAGATTGAAATTTCTATATATTAACGTAGAACTACTTTAACTTTGTTAATCTTTTACTAATTAGGGAAACGTTACCCTGTTTTATTCACTGGAAATAACTTATCATATTTTAATTTGTTGTTAATCTATATACGTTATACTCGATCGTTTATATGGTGTTAACCTAAGTGAAGTATATGAAAAAATGCTGCATACTTATTTTCAGATTTTTATTTTTTCTATCACCCGACCAATTTCGTTATCTCAGGGACGCTGGGTGGAGTTGTAGGGAAAATTCGGCAATTAACAATAGGATCGATGCGATTACATCAGTAAGTTTAGATGGACGCTAACTACAATCTTAGTGCTCGATGGTAGCATAGGGCTCATCCCGATATCAATTTAACGACTAGGATATCTGTGGATGTTTAGAATATTATTCTAAATATGTGACGAAACAGTAGTGCAGCTAGAGCATTCATCGCTTTTAGCTTGCAAAATAAAAGAATTTTTTCTAAATTTAGTAAAGCGCTAAACATAAAGACACAGCCACTCACTCTATCCAATATTAAAAATATAAGCAAATATAAAAAAAAAAACCATAGGAAGGTTAATGTCAATACAACAAGAAGAACAGAAGAAATAAAACCTGCTACCAGATATACAGATGAGATGAGCGCGATAACGTCAGAAAAAAAAGACAGCGAAACGCAGACGGACCACATGAGACTTCAGTTCGTACCGTTCCCATGTTTTGAGCATCGAGTGATTGTTTACGAATTTTGTTGTTGATTAGAGTAGTGTAATGCCGCACAATATACAGAGACGTTTGCAAAACTAGTCTCATAGGAAGCTTGGAGTGGTGGCAGCACGGTACACCGCCAAACGCAGGATCGCAAACACCTTTAGCAACAGGCGCACACCGATGCTTCTGAATGGTGACGCGATACGAAATTGACACGATGTACATAGCTGTTCAGCTCCCGTAGTTATTGAATGTTAAACTGCATTAAATAATTAAGGAATGCATGACTTTGCACAGTGTGAATGTGCATTGTTCTGGCCCACAGCACTCACTTTTTGGATATGAGATATAGGTGTTGGATAAGATGTGCTTATTTATGTCCAAATATTTCGTGTATCAACATTACAGAATAAATATTATAAAATATATCATTTAACTGCAGCTTATTAAACGAAAGGCTTCCCACTGATGATGTGTATAATTCCTTAACAATGATGTATGGTAGAAAGTAAATTTGTATAATATTGTTATGAAATCATCGCAACGTAATAGGTATCTAACATTATTTAGGACTTTTTTATATCAATTACATACAGTACAACATAACTCTTAGAAATAAAAAATGTAAACTTGTAACTCTAAGATTTTGCGAGGCTTGACCAATTAGCATGAAAGCTTTGTGCATGGCGGATGAGAGCGTCAAGTTTTATTAATTATTACTTTATGTATGAATAGATATGCCTAAGCCCGACGCATGTTGTTAAAAGGAAACGTTGCAAAAATTAACTGGATGAAATGCAAGATGACTCATAACCAGTGACGTAAATGTAAAAATGTATGGACATTACGATGAAATTCCCTTATTACATAACTGCTGTTGGTTGAATAATAACAGTAGCTCTTTTTGCATGTTACGAAAAATATTTTGGTATCATTACATACTAATTTATTTTTTTGTTTCCAATTGGTTTCATGTTTTAAATTTAAGAGGAATAGATGATACCGGCTTTTTAGATAACCACATAGAATATTCTATAAGAATACCATCTAGCTGTTCGATATTACGATAAACTCATTAAATACAACTTAATAAAAAATCCTTATGCATATTAATATATTGACGTATATGTAGGAACAAGATCGCGCGGAACGAGTTAGGGAGCGTCCACCGGCGCGTGCTCAACTACAAGTATGGTTTGAGAGCGAGATCCGCAAACTCGTCGTGGTTCTGATCGCAGCTGATGATCTACCGCCTCGAGATCATACCCTGGGCTACGGCGATGAACCTGAAGCTTTCGCAAGAATCCGTCTTCTTCCATCACTGTAAGTTGACACTTACTATGATATGACTATCTACTTATTATAGTAGATAAAATAATGACTCTTAAAGACGTAGTCTTTTTTCTCTGTATAATTAAGTTTCGGTTAATTTTTTTTTTAAATATAAATACAGATAAGCTGATTTCTCTTAATGTGACCGGCTTATATTCTACAATCAATTAATTTGATAGCATTCTGATGTCCCTACTGGGTTCTACTTTCACTAAAACTTTTTAATAGTTCTTAAAGCCTTACACGATAAATGATAAATATTTTTATTCCAGTGAATCTTGTCCACCCGTGGAGACGGACCCTGCTTCAGCATCATGCAGTCCTGTATGGAACGCTACCCTTGGATTCGGCGGCCTCACGGCAGATCTACTTGCAGGTCGCGCTCTTGAACTTACACTGTGGGACGCCTGCCCTGGTATTGATCCAGTTCTGATTGGAGAATGCACCGTAAGTAATGGTCCTTTAACGCAAGGGTAAATTAAAAAATAAAAGTAATATTTGGGTGCAAAATAGAAAACTATTAATAAAAAATTGAGGATAACATTTATAATATTGTTGCTTCTGTTAATACCAAAAGCTTTGTAACTTAAAAAATTAAAACTTATGACGTAAATTTAATTGGAGGCGGGATTAATAATACAATTCAATGTAAATAAAACAGATGGAGTTAGAAAAGGCATTCGCTGAAGAGCGTGCGGTGTGGTGGACATTGGAAGAGCGTGGTACTCGGTCAGCCAACGCCTCACCTCGTGGTTCACTGACAGGGGCTAGAGCTCTTCGCCGTGGAGATTTTGCTTCACAAAGATCTGTTTCAGGTTTTTATATATTTATAAATAGAATTGTTTCTCCTTATCAAAATGCGTCAATAGGACATTTCTGTCTTATAGTATGCAAATAAATGAAATTTAAAATCGAGTAAGTTATTTTGTTTATTTGTCAATCCACCAGATGATGTGGACTCGATCGGAGAGTGCGCCTCGCTCCTACACCCAGATCATGCCTGGGTCGCTGGTTCGCGACGAGGTTCCTCTCAATCTGAAACCTTGGAAGTTGAGGTTTACCAGCTCGGAAAGGACTTTTCCCGCTCTCTACCTGGTTCACGTCGCTCCTCTTTCCAACAACAAGACAAAGGTAATTTATATTCATTAACAGATACTGAAATAAATAATATTCTAAGGGGAGGCATTCACTTTTCGTAAACAATTAAAGTCAACATTAATTGTAGGTACTCTGATTTAATGAGATCATCTTAAAGTCTATATGTACTTAATTATTATAGTTAATATTCTGCTTTAAAATAATAATTGATGCAATGAGCTGTTTAATTTCTAATGTAACTGTGAAGTTTAAACAAAAACGCTATTCATACACAATTTAACACACAAACAAATCAAAGGAATTATTTATTTAGCCACAGGTTTGGTCTCAAGAATATACAAACTGTAGCTATATGTACAACATAAAGTTTACTCTATTGGCGAATACCGAAGCAGGATCCGGTGCGAGATAAAATATTTTTATACAATAAACTTACATACTTTATTAGCACGAGTTTTTATTGCTATTTTAGTATTTTATATCGTGTGGACAGTGCTTAGCTGTCATATATTCCTGGTAGGTATTATTAAGTTTATACATAGTATCGATTAACCTTTTTCTAACATAGTTTGATTATTCTGTCAATAGATGGCGTGTCTGAGTCGCCGGTGTGTTTCTCGTCGTGAACGTCGTCGGTCTTCTTGCGTCCGTCGCGACCCTGACGACATCTTGCGTTCGTTGCGCGCCGTCAAAGGCGAGTTGGGACGTACGCTGTCACTCTCCGGGTCCACGGCAAGGCGTAAGTAATACATTTCAATACTGTACTTAAATTGAAATATTTAAATAACATAATATCTTAAGAGCTCATAATATATTTATGCAATAAATAAATATGTATGTACATACTAACACAAATTCATTTAATTCCTTTATTAACCTTAATATTACCCCACCCGTTACTTATATAAGTTACACCAAATAAAATCCATTTAAAATTTCAAAACTTTGTCTCAGAATGCCTCAAATAGTATAAAGATACATAATTAGATGACACACGTAGGTATAATTTGGATTGTGTTTACACTGAACGCCTCCAATCCGCTTAACAACACAACCACCGACCGGTATCTAGTAATACACTCGATCCTTTTCGCCCCACTTCCTCCAACAACATTATACGAACATAAAGAGTACTGACTTGTACCGTGTTATGCTTGTTTGGTCAGCAGCGACGGACCGTTAGCAACTCGGTAAGCGACTCCCGTGCCCGCGCCCGCGCGTGCTTCCCTCAGGGTTTGTCCGCGCGGTGTCGGTGTACATGATCCCTTGTGACGTCCGACGGCCGAACGTTTCCCATTCCGATTCTGTTGGCCGTCTCCGACCACAGCCATGGCTTGAACCTAGTTTAATCATGGCTGCGATCGGTCATGCTTTAGAAACGGAATGGGTGCGGTAACAATGTAGTAGCATGGGTCATACATAGCTTGCGCGACGGCCGCGCGCACGCACCGTTGAATGTGGCTGTGCCCGAAGCTTCTCATCACTTCACTGTGTCTGTACTGTTCTGTCCTGACGCATGCCCGGTCGCGGGCGATCACGCTCACTTCATCTGTTTCTGTGTTCCGTCTGTTCGGCATTGATGGCATTGTCTAGGTTATTATGGACTTCATTACCCTTTGCGAATGTCATTCATTGTTACGATCCACATTCTATTAGACTTCTTGTACATATATTCTTATTCTTAGGTCATAGATATTACAGTTACCAATCAAATAATTAGATGAAACAAGACTCCGTGTTTCGGAGTGAAAGGCACGTGCAAGTGGGCGTTAAATAGACCCGTACGTAGGCGTTACCGCTGTAGGTTGCGGTCGCGCATAACGTGACGCACTCGCTGGCGGCGGCATGGCAATAAAATAATATAGTTCCCTCTGAGGAAACATTACTTACAATCTCTAACATTAGATACGTTACAGTTATGGCTGCTCATGACACGGAATGCTTATACCATAAAATATTTCAAGACCGCTTCAAGCAACTATTAGAAACTCGATAACACTTTTGGCTGCACAAGTTGAAACGCTTCTTCTTTCATTTCTGTGTTTAGGGAAGAACAGTTTAAAAACCTGTGTACTTTAACAGAACTGTTGACATCAGCACGATGCTATTTGACGTGCTTTATGTATTGTTTATTTATTTTAAAATGTTTTATTGAATGGTTATTCTACTTTGGTTTATGTTAAATATTTTTTGTGTTGAGACGATAGTGCGATACAACGTAATCGACATAGTTGTACGCCCGTGTTATCCAGAGAGCTAGTAGTGATCGTTACTGTGGTCGGAAGTGGTGTTGTCGCGGGTGGTAGGTAGTATGTGTTGTGGGTGCGCAGGCACAGCGACGGGGCGCAAGGGCAGCATGTGGGCGGCTGTACCAGCAGCGGCGGCTTGTGACGCGGTGGCAGACGACGATGACGACGTGCCTTTAGGACCGGGACAACTGCCGCCGCGGAATGCTCATCTGCCGCCGCTGCACGCTGAAATCAATATCAGCATCATCATGATCAAAGGACAACTTGAGCTAGAGGTTTATATCCTTAATGGATAATTTACGAAAATTTTTTACGTTTTCTATTTGAATATATTGTACATGTAGACTTAAAAAAACTAAATCCAAATATGACTGAAGTTTCTAATACATTCAGAACATAATAAGAACCGAATACGTAAAATTATTAATGAAGCAATGTTTTCTTTGCAATCATTTGTTACTAATATATTGTTGAAAACCATATTATATAATATTTGCTCCAAATAAAATATATTGTACTTAAATTTGCTAACAGGTATCTCATGCTCGACGGGTTTACGGCGTTAATGGCGAAGTGCCTGACTCATACGTGAAATGCTATCTTCGCGATGGTGACAAGTGGTTGCACAAGCGTAAGACAAGAGTAATACGCCGCACCACTGAGCCACATTTCAAACAAACGCTTAAATATCAGGTATATTATAATATTAAATCTTAATTTAGGGTTACAGTTAAAATAATTTTATCACTGTAGAAAAAACATCACTGTTAAATGTTCTTCTCTGCTGTAGATTTCAATTTCATTGCGGTATACTATCTAACGTTCCATTTCAATTTGAAGAAAGTATGAATAATAATATCAACAGTTTATATTAATAGATTTCAGCACTATTTTGGGATACTAAAGCGAAGTGAGTCTCCGATATAATACCTTTAAAATATCTATATTTTTGATTCTATAGTAAAGTTTGTTTTTACGCTCCGAATGTATTACCTTTGTAACATCTACATTCTTGATTCTATAGTGTCCAAGCTTTGAATGATAAACGACTTATAATAAACTATCCAATTTTAAAATTAGGCAAGCGAGGCTTTAGGTCGTACTCTGGTAGTGATGCTGTGGCAACGATGCGGAGGATTTGAACACAACCTCGCCCTGGGAGGAGCGGAGATATGCCTCGACAAACTGTCCCTGCCGCAGCGCACGTATGGATGGTATCCTCTGTTCCCAGCCACCTCGCTCGCCGCTGACGAGTCGCCCGATTGATCCAGGTACTAACATAATACACAAAACGTTTAATTCAAAAGGTTGACGTGTTTAATCCTACCTATTACGTTTATAAGATCGTTTGAGTTTAATTAAATTCAATGTTTTGAGTAATTTTGTTATAATGATTGACTAATTCTTATGAGTTCTACTTTATACTGTTTCTATTTAAGTAAATAATGTATTTTATTATAAGGGAGCCGTCGCCGGAGCGCCACGAGAACTAGCACTCCACGACGGCTCAATACAGCAAGTCCTGATATTACAAGGCCTAGTTATTGATGTTCTGATGATGCATGGCCTATACAAGACCGTCTCCATGCTATGCCCCATAACGCTGGTACAAAGACTATTCGTTTCTTATTGTGCTCATTTAATGTGTATTGAATGTCGTTACTTTATGTATTATAAATGAAAATTATTTTAGAAATATTATAATATCGATGCAGTTACAATAATTAACCGATTTTATTAAAATGTTATTGCTTAAATATATATTTGCTTTCAACAGAGTTTATAGAATTATATGAGGAACTACTAATTGATGTTCTGTTCGTATATGGCCTATCTATTCGCATTTTCAAAATATTAGAAAAAAATGTAGTTTAACATATCCATATATATATGTATAAAATATATTTATATAAACAAATAGTTTAATCAATTCTTTGATAATGACTAATGTAACTAGATAATTAAGAAATGTATTTGTAGATTTTATGTGTTTTTCTTGTATAGGAATCGATTTCTTTTGTTCGATTAATAGGATCGAGTAACAGTCCCCCTAAAGCAGATAACATTTTATGTATTTAAGGTATTATTTATTTTATCCCTTGATTAATTTGTATTATGATGTCGTTCGCAACGTTATAGAGTTTTCCTATCAAATCTGATTGTGTAAAGAAATACAAAAGAAACAAAATGGAAGGCAACTAAAATATATTCAATATTTCAAAATACTTTATAATATCGATGTTATTTTATTATAATTACTTCATCTGCTTGAAATTAAAGATGTATGTAGGTACTCATTGTGAGCCGCTACTGAGCTCACAATCTCTTTTATCACTTTAGTTTATTTGTATTACATGTTTTGCTTATATACTTAGTAATATGTATAACAAGATAAAACAGAAAAGGGTTTTCAGAAAAAGTTCAAAAATGCGTCCTCTCAGATGGTAAATAAAAATTGTTTCGTAAAAAAAAAATACTCTACTTGCCGTCTGTTCTGTGACAAATTAAGTAAGTTGAAATGGGCTACGTTTTCTCAATAACTTTACAAACAAAGGAAAAAACGATAACAGTGTCATTTTTAAAGAAATTTTTAAACCCAGTAGCCTTTATATCTTAAACAAGTATCATTTCAATACTAGAAAAATATAATATAACCATCTTATTAATTACTGATAAGTGATGTAAAATAACATCATATAATATGTGGATAAGCGTTAAATGTGTATTATTAGAAATACCTGTCTTTAATACTGTGGTACTACTTTATATAATCGTCATCTTAAAACCCCAACTTAACACTTTGCCTTATACGATTTGTAGATTTCTTAAGAAACACTAGTTTGTAAGTGCGTCTAGGTACTATTCTTCCAAGGTTGTGCTTTAGTGAATTTTCCCTATAGCTATCTACCGACATTGTTATTTCTTTTTATCGAAATAGTTATATATCTTTACACACTGTAAATACTGTTGTTTTTTTTTCAAAAATTTCTACGCACAACTGTTTCGTGATAGTATTAAAATCTTTTATAAAGTAGTACATATAATATACGTCTCTAACATATATTTAAATGCTTAATATTCAGAATATAAATTCATTGTATAGGGCAATAGGAATTGCTTTAGCCTCTTAAACATTTATGATCCCTGTAAACCCAGATCCTACGAATCACAGTAGGAGAAATTTGACTAATGTTCATCAAAAGTTTTATTTGCTAAAATCCTTGGATAAAAATGTAATAAATTGTCCATATACGACGTTATACACCTACTCGTATCTGATCCGATACAGTACGATTTTCGTTTGCAATTGAACATTGTATTAGAAATAAGCATAAGTACACTGTAATTTGCCTAATTACCAATTTTTAAGAACCTTTGTTTGTACTAAAATAATTTATAGTTGAAATTAACTTCCATATATTGCTTCTTTGTATGTAATTGTAATAAAGACATTCGCAACTTCATTCCTACTTAAAAACAAAATAACATTGCCCTGCATTATCATCGTCGAATACCAATAGTTACAATTATAAGTATACCTATGGCTCCCTTTAACATATTTTTACCACATTAATCAGGTTTATTATAGTTTTCTCTTTCTTATTTTTATTCTTGAGTAAAGAAAGAAATACCTTATTAAGATATAGTGAGTGTTAATAGAATTTTCAGATATATTATTATTGTGAATCATTATGTACGGCCCCTCCTAGCCGTTTTAAATATATATTAATATTGATTCTATACATATATTTTAATTGGTGTTAGATACAAATTACATATCGACGGAATTTAATACTCGTCAAAATCTGTGTTCTTCCATAACTTTCGTAGCTTAGTGACTCGCTTGACAATATTATATTCATCTTGTTTCATAGGGTACCTTTTATGATCTTTTCAATACATATTCACTATTTGTCCTTAATAGATCTTACTATTTAAATGCCTTAATAATCTAGACTCTATGAAATGTTTGTAAAATATCTTTTCATACGTCGGAAGCGCTATAAGATACCTGTGTATAAAACAATCGTGTGATTTTTGTGAAAATTATTTTTTTATCAACACATTAATTGTACAACCCTAAGAGAGAGAGAATCAAAATTAATCTTAATTCCTATATTACGTAATATGTACATTCCCTTTTGCCGTATAGATTTACCTATCACGCGTTGAATATATTTTTACACTACTTTTATATTCAGTTTATATAATAGAGCTGTGAAAATATACTTACTTAATATGTAATTATAAATCTAGATTAAAAAAAAATATATTATTCTGACAGAAGATTGACATCGTTCAATCAATTTACGCTTACTATTTCGATATATTAGTATGTATGGCAGATAATATTCTACATAACATAAGAGATATATAAATTTATTAACTATCATTATTACGTGCCTAATGAATCCCGTTCCCACCGTCTCAGCACCAGCGTATATAACCAGAAGGCGACTTCGTACTGCATTATCTACACTTACTTCTATTCTACTTTAGTGTTGTCGTTTCTTCATAGATACAATATTTCAAAATTCCGTTTTCGCGATGCCCAACCTCCAGTAATGCTCGTCATTGGAGTAGAACATCCGATATTTTGAAACAAGATTTAAAACCATTGCGAAAACGGATGGAAATACAATACTAGTACGTAACAATATGTGTGTCAAAATATATTATTAAAATAAATGTGATAACAAATGAGTTTATTATAGCAGTATAAACACAAGCCTGATGTTTTATTGATATCCCCTTTAAACATTTCACAGGTTAATATAAAATATACTTTACCGCAAGTAAAATTTGGACTAAGTATACATAATTGAATGAAAAGCATCAGTGTAAGCCATAAGGTTTACAAATTGATATTTAAACATATAATTTTGGTAAAAAATACCAGATGTCCAAAAATCTTGAGCCTTTATGCTTGACGACCATATTTTTTCACAAATACAAGTCGATTCTTAAATGTTTTCGTTAGGAAAATTTAAACAATCAGTCATAAAATAATACAAATTTTAATATTGATCATATTAATTTAACCAATGTGAAGAAAATTCTGTAGCGCTTACCACTTCATAAACGTATACCGATCCATAATTTTGAAAATAATGTAAGCTAAAGTTGATAATGAAGACGTGACGAATTTTTTTTCCCATATAATTTAACCCTTATATTAACCATTAATCAAATGGATTTTTTTTTAAATAAAATTATGAATTAAACATGGTTACTAGGTAAAAGGGCTTTGTAGATTTCGAAAAAAACATCATTTTTTTATAAAAAGAGGGGAAATGGGGGTTTTACGGTGGGAAATTATTTCCCATTATCCAGTATGGAAAAGCAAAATATAAGTAAGTGGGAAATTATTTCCCATCATCCGGAATGGTTACATTTTTTTGGGACATTTTTACTACAAATTCTATACATATTACTTACTCCTACTTTACTTGTTTATTTTTTTTATATATAAAAAATTCAATATAACATGATTGAGTGATTGAATAAAATTATAAAAATAAAATGAAACTAGAATGTTACAAATAATATTTTATTAAGAACTTTTCAAATACTATCGTATTACAAGTTCCTATACCGTTATTATTACAGCTGACAAACAATTTTATATATATATAAAGACACTGATGTTTATCAAAGCAGGAACGAACATTGGGAAATTATTTCCCACCTAATTAAACCTAATAAAATCCAAGAAATATCAGTGCAAAAAGCACAGAAACCGTAAAAAGCATTCAGAAAATAAGTCTAGTTTACATCAATATATTGTTTATGTACTTACCAGATTTTTTTTCTACAAAAATTTTCGAAAGTCCCGCGAGAACCGGTTTTGTGCACCAAAAAAATTCAAATTGTGACTTTGACATTGACATACGATGACATTACGCAATTTTGTCCAAAATGTTGCCAAGTAAAATATTTAAAAAGTGTGTAAAATTATTTTGTTCCTGGATTGGTACTGATTAGAGTTACCAGTAAAGAAATAATAAAGAAATATTACGGTACTGTCAAGTGGGAAATAATTTCCCAATATTTGAATAAGGGTTAATAAACACAATATAATTATTAAGCTTCAATGAAAATAGTTCAACACTTAAATATTAAGTATTCTTTACAACACAACACGAAACTAATATAGTTATTCCTTGTTTCCAGTTCAGTCAAAAAAATATTCGATATTAAAGTTTAATAATGAAATGAAACTCAATAACTTTATGGATCTTTATTGTATAGTAACACACATATTACCTACTTTAGTTATTATAAACAAATCAATTACTGAATTTCAAAAATAATATTTAAGTTACCTTACCGTAGTAAATAAATAATTTATAAATAAAAAGTTAAAACATCGCACTTTGTTACAACTATTTAAAAGACATTTCAAGTTATATTTGACAAATAAAATAGATAACAAATAAATAATATTGAAGGGCTGTTAATAAAACATAAACACATATTCAATAAATTATAATCAGTAGTATGCCTCTTAATTAATAATATGTAGTGTGTGTCCACTAAACGTGCGAGTAGTCAGCTGGTCCGCACCAGCGCGTCACGTGATCAACGAGCACGCTCGCCGACACGTCCGGGGACGAGTTACGAGCGGCTTGGAACACGTGCGACCACCACTCTCTGTTCGCACATCTACCTGCAGATAATATAAATATATACATATATAGTGCGAATCCGTGTAAATACCATTGGATAATTCCGCGTATCTACACTTTTACAAGAAACTTTAAGCTGAAATATTTTCTAATTAACGACTTTTAAGCTAATTTTTTCACAGTTAATACTAAATAATTACGAGGATTTGCACTAACCCCCGACGATATGTAATCCATTCAATACATATAAGTACTTACTTAAAACGTTCTGACAGCATACGTTTTATAATTAATAGATTCAATTTAATGTAATGTATAATTTTTCAGTGATTTTTTTTTTGAGAAAATATGTTTTTTTATTTGACAAATACTAATTTACTCGCCTTAACTTTTTAATACAAATATACAAACACAATTAATTGTTCATCTCAATGTTTCATATATGGGTTACGAAGTTTAAGTAATAATTGATTCGTATAATAATATGTGCTTATAATAGTTTACCATTTGTAAATGTAACCAATCGCGATGACAACGGATATCCGGTGATGACGCAGCACTGCTCGTCTGGTCCCACGTACGAGATGTATTTACCACGGTTGTCCAATGGTAGAGTCTGAAATTACACAATAATATGTATAACAATAGACAGAAAATTGACATTATTATAATATACATGTATATATTATGAGGCTTATATTGAACTCTTACAATATAAATTATGTACTTTAAAATTTTGCTCCAACAGTAAAGTGACGACGGTTTCTTTGCGATAAGCATAAATATAAAGCAATTTCTTTTAAGCAGCTAGTTGTCGACGAACAGTGACGGCTGTACCTTAAATGCACTCGTGCGCTGAACCACCAATTCAAAAAGATTAAAAAATTACAAAATATTACTTCATCTTTATTTTTAAATTACCATTTTAATATTTATTTTCATACAAAAAACGTACAAAAAAAAATTTTAATTTCTAATTATAGTCAAAAAGTTTGAGCGCTTTACTAAACTAATATCTCGTGCGCTTCGGCGAGTGCACGAGGACTGCTAATACATCTTGTATGAGATACGCATTAATACGCCTGACGCGTGAGACAAAAGATAGTTCATAGAAATGTACCGAGTAACGAGTCGCTTCTCGAGCGCCGCACGAGCGGCCGAAGATTACCGAGAGCATCCGATGTATGACGAATTGGAATTGAAAAGAATCAAAACTTTTCTCCGAAATACTATGCACTTGCTAAATGCACTTTCTGTGCTTAGTATTGAATAAAAAAATATATACAAACAATACCCGATTTTAATAAATAGGTGATTGAACATTTCGCTTCGGAAAAATGTCGTTGCATTAATTAATGTATAAAAAATAAACATATTTTATGTCAATTGGTTTTTTTTGTTGCATTTTCTAATTTTAATATTTTAGTAAAGTGCACCACCAGTTAGATAACCCACCAGCCGCCACTGTCGACGAATATATGTATACCTTTGAATTTATTAAGTATCGATATTATGTTAGTAGACAAAGAATCGAGAAGGCTTTCGATACATTATAAAATAACTAAATACACTATAATTTTAATGATGTCGACATCTCAAATCCTCGCATTTTTTATACAGATTGGATAATGACTCGACTTGGCTCGACTGAAATGATTCTGCCTCAAATATAATATGTAATGTCAAAATGTCTACCTAGATATTCTAGTTACTCCTTGTACGTATATCAAAGTCATGTTAATAAGTCTGTGTGTACACGCACCTGGTCGACCTGCTGGTCCATGGACACGGCCAGCACCCAGTCCCTCAACTCAGAGAGAGTGGCCCCTCGGACACACGAGCCCGACAACAGTAGCGGACTCTGAGACCAATCCGTGCAATCTGACGATTAGAAAATTACATACCTAATGTAATAATAATAATATGCTTTATTAATATAACAATAAAAATGAAGTATATACAAAATAGAAGTAGCTGCACAATAAGGCGTTCTTATCGCTAGGTCTAACCGTCCATTCTCTAATGAACTTACGTAACTAGAGTAGGCAGGTAATCAAGTATTTAAATAGGTAATAAATCGATTTTGCATCGAATATTAAATTAGGAAAACGATCTTGCATCAAATTTTGTCCTCAAAAATTGTACAGAAGTAAGTGTACAGTGTACTAAGTGGTGCTCTAAATGCTTCAAAAGTCTAGCTTTAATTTTTATATATTAAAAAAATATTATCTCAAATATTTAAAAACAATAATTATGTTAAATAAAAATATACATAACAAATACATGATATATGTCAACATAAAATGAACATTCGCCCAATATTTATAACAATTATATAAAATACTAGTTTTTGCCCGCGACTTCGTCCGCGTTAGTTTGGTCAAGAGTAATATATGTAGGTATAGCTGACCAGGCGAACTCTATTCCGTCTTAGAGGCCATAAATAATCAGGTTTTTCCTGTTTCAATCAAACAGAATGATTGACATATTAGTTAGTTGTCAAATCTAATGTCAAAAAAACGTTTGTATGGGAAATAGAAAAGGGCTGTTTTTAGGGTTTTCCCGGCAATTGTTCCAATTTTTCTCATCTTTTAAACCTTCCCTGGACTTCCAGGAGTATTTCAAGACTAAAATTAGCCAAATCGGTTCAGCCGTTCTCGAGTTTTTAGCGAGACTAAGGAACAGCAATCCGTTTTTATATATATAGAAGAAGAAGATAGAAGATTAAATAACAATTAAATAAACGGCTTTATTCCATTCAACAAACCCTTTCGTGTTTCCTTAAAACCCATACTCAAGAATATGACTCATCCAACAAATAAAAACATTGACATTAGCAAAATATTCCACGATTCTAGTGCAAATGAACTCATAGCATAAAAAATATATATAAAATATTTATCTAGATATAAAATAAGTTCAATATAATCATAATAGAGGTACAATAGTTATACCAAAGTCGGCGTAGTCCAACATTAGGTTCCCATCATCATCAGCGGCCTCCACCAGGTCCAGACAGTGGTTCAGCAACACGAAGGACTCCCGGGCCCCGCGGGCTGATTCACCGCGGATCACCTCGCCACATAAGTAATACGCTGCAATGGAAAACGTATACATACATACAAACAATGGAATTATTATTAGTATTATTCTAATAACTTCAACTACATCTACATGAAGATGTAATCAAAGTCATTTCATACACACATTGTCAGCAACTTTTGCATTATTTATATTAATTGGATAAATAACATTTAAAGATCATTTCTTAGCACTTTGCAAATCTATTCTGCTATAACTTGTAAAAAATGTGAAAGCCGTCATGGCATTATATTATATTAAATCTTTCACGAAAATTACTAAGTTATGAGTAAACAAAAATATGGTTTTTTATATGCCTCTTTAGATAAAAGCTGGTCAAAGATTCGTGATTAAATTTAAGATACGGTCACGTAAAAATAAAAGCTTTAATTAGGCACAATAATTATTGTAATAAGAATAACTTCCAAAACAACTATTAGGTATGTCATAATTACTTATTTATGCTTGTCTGGACTGAAATAAAACTGATATTTTCAGATTTACGACGCATTTTTTAATATTTTTGCCTATATACTCCCGACTTTTATTTTTCTTTGTAGCAACTATGATCCAAAAGCCGAAAATATTAGTTTAAATTCAATGATGCTGCCAAAGTCTTGAACTCTAGCTTGTCTGGACCATTCTTGAGACTTTATTGATAAAAACAGCAGAAAATTAATACTTATAATATAGAATAGAATATTAATACTTGCCAACATCAGCAACAATGATGTCAGCGTATCGAGGCAGGGCTCGAGCTGCCTTGGACGCTATCTGTGGCACGTGGAGACCCATCAGTAGTGTGATAGCCTAAACACATTAACATTCTATTTGAATTTACATACCTTTATATCCGTAAGATCAGAATTTTTCTTTGTAAATAACATTACAATTACATATATATTATTTGAGTTTTCTTTTCGAATCTAATTTGATCTTCTTCTACCTGGCAATTTCCCAGCTTTAGCCAGGGTCTGCCTTATATGTTGTGAATAGTTTTGGCTAATTATTACGACCGGCCGCCTGCCTGACATCAACCTTCTTTTGGGAATGTATTAATCAGTGATGTCTAAATACTCTTAGAGAGTACATATGACTCGGAAAATTCACATTGTTTACTTGCCTGGGCCAGGATCGAACCCACGCCCTCGTGCATGGCAGGCGGGCCCTTTTAACCACTAGGCCACCACTGACTCTCAAATCTAATCTAATTTGATCATTTTATAAAAACCTGTATACTCCTTTCATCGGCTCCAGCTATCACCATAATGGCGGCTGCTTCCTTCATGGCATTAAGGGCTTTGGGGGCAGCGGATATCCTAACAAGGATCTCACTGCATACAGCCTTGGCTAAAGCACTATCACTAGTAGACACTATCACTACACCGGCGTCATCTGTCAGATATTGTCGAAGTACTTCCAGAACTTGGGAAAGAACTTCTGGTATGTCTTCGCTCATAATATCTACACCTTCCATACGCTGGAACAGAAATTAGTTAGTAAACACATGCACCTATAATGTAATGGAAAAAGGTTTTTTTATTATCTCGAATGGATAGCGTTTGACTGTCGTTCCACGAGTTGGAAGGTGGAAATTAAATCGTTGATGGTAATGCACTATACTGTTTAAAAATTAAATGTTAAAAAAAATTATGATACACCTTTAAGCTAGTTTAGATTTCAGTTAAAGGCGTGATATTAAGTTAATAAACAGTCATTATAACTATAAGTTAAAAGAAAAATAAATTAACATTGGTATTGAAATTGTGAAACAAGGCAGAAATTGCAGTTTCAGCCAATCAAAACCATTAAACAATTTAAATACGTTATGTTCATATTATTAATAATGAGTTATGCTTACTGAATTTGTCTTGAACAGATGAGCAGCGTATCTGAGCGCGTAATGTGCTGCCTTGTCCCCGGCTCGTCCCAGGCAGCGCTGCCACTGGCCAGCCTTCACTAACTTCTCCAGCGCTTCACTTTCTGAATCTGATTCTTTTGTTTCTTGTTGCATCTCTTCCCCCTCCTCTTCATAGTCAGCTGATGTACCTGGAATAGTTAGAATAATATGTCACAACTAGCCTTCGTAGAAACAATTTCAAACTCAAATAACTTTATTCAATATATAGCATTACACTTTCTTATTGATGGTCACTTGAGACTTTACATATTTGATCTATACCGTATATATACTATCCCTACTAATATTATAAATGCGAAAGTAACTCTGTCTGTCTGTCTGTCTGTCTGTCTGTCTGTCTGCTACGCTTTCACGCCTAAACCACTGAACTGATTTTAATGAAATTCGGTACAGAGATAGAGTTGACCTTGAGAAAGAACATAGGATAGTTTTTATCCCAGACTTTTGAAAGGTTCTCTTGGAAACGCGATATAACCGAACTCCACGCGGCGAAGCTGCGGGCGGAAAGCTAGTTGTATATAAATCGTGTTAGTTGCACTATTTATATGTCAAGAACGGCTGAATGGTTTGGCTGAAAATTTGTGGAGAGATAACTTAGAACAAGGGAAAGGACGTAGGATAGTTTTCATCTGATCGAAAAAAGAAATAAATTGATAAAATCCAAAATGCTCTTATTTACTGTCTTTAAGGTTGAATGGCTTTAGTCCTGTCAACTATACATTTCTAATTCTGACACTTACGCAAAAGAAGTCACGGTCATGAACTAGTATTTAAATAAACATATCGAGTGTTCTATATTTTACAATATATTTCTTATACAAACTATCAATGAATCACCTTCAGCATTATCTTCATCCATTCCATCGACAAGTGCCGCCCGAAGCTGTTCACCCACATCGCTCTGACCGATGGAAGCAAAGCTGTAACAAATACGATATACATAAGGTTTATAAATTAAATATTTAAAAGGATTTTAAAAGTATTTACACAAAAGAAAATTATTGTAGGTTAATAAAAAAAGTGTCTATTTGCAAGATACCAATACTTAAAAACCAGTGTAAGTGTATTTAGGTTTTATCTATCTGTCTATCTGTCAGTTTAGGCTGAAAATTTCAAGAGGCTGTACCTATTTTAATAATATTTAATTACCAGGCAACTTTGATACAAGGTACAATTAAGATTTTTATGACTCTCATAAACCCTACAACTGCATGAGTGTCATACTATTCAGTGAGCCAGCAGGTTTTCATTGTGAATCATGAATAGAACAACTAGTCATGTCAGGTAACATAATGTCAGTGTTCATCTCACGTGTCAGCCAGTAGGTCGGCGGCCCTCCTCCTCTTGCTGCCCGTTAGCTGGTCCCGAGCCAGTCGCGCCGCCCTGAGTGCCGCTCGCTCCGCCAGCCCAGCAGCACCGCCCGCCGCGCCCGCCGCACTCGCCTGCAGCAGCACCTGTACTGCCTCCCACCACTCACCCCTAAAAAAACAAACATTCCACTTGATATCACATCCATAATGATTTATATAAAGATACTAGCTGCGACCCGCGGTGTTACCCGCGGATTTCCGGGATTGGAAGATGTAAAGTAGCCTATGTGTTATTCCTGGACGTCAGCTTCCTATATGCAACATTTTATCAAAATCGGTTCAGCCGTTTGAGCGTGAAGAAGTAACAAACATATACACACACACTCCCAAACTTTCGCAATTATAATATTAGTAGGATGTATCTAAGATTATCGCGTGTATTCAGTTAACATCTCGCCTGCCCAAGATCACAGTTGCTGTAATGTTACCGAAACGTCGTAGTATGTAGTTTTTAAAAATATTATACAGGGTGACTGGTGAATTACTATCGATATTTGAGGACGTGATATTTGACGATCATATATGACGAAATAAAAATTAATATAACATAAATATTAACAAACTTCTAAGTAAAGTTAACCAAAAGTTATGTAATTAATTACGTATCGTATGAACACCCTACAGATTAGGTATACACACACACTCACACAACAGACGCGGCGGCGGCGTGGTGTTGTATCAGCACGCCGCCGCACGCGTTCACACTTGGAACACTTGGAACGTGTCCACACTTTATTTATTTATACGGAAATTTGGTCAAAATTAAGTACCTATTTTTTTTTCACATAATTCGAATGAGAATCATGTACCGAGTATGCTCCTTAAATATTGATAGTAATTCACCAGTCACCCTGTATAATGCGTAGTAATCCGTAAATATTAGCATCATTTAAATGAATACTCGCGAGAATCTTAGATCTCATTACAATATAATAATTTTTTATTTAAATTTAATTTTTCAATTTTGCTCATATTCAGAACATTTGTTAATAATAATGCTTAACTAATAGGCTTCTTAGCCAGCATTCTATGAATTTGATATATATTATATACATGAAATAAATTTCATACCATCGCGCGTAATTTAAGATAGTCCCGACCTTTTTATGTACATTTTTATGGAATAAGAAATGATAATTTCAAATAGGAATACAAGTACATAGTATATTTATATAGCTGCCTTGTAGCTTTTGAACACGTCTTCGTCCACATGTACTTCCGAATTGTAAATGAAACAAATGTGTACTTAATGATAATGCAACAAACCACTAGCGACATCTATCGTGTGTGTCATGGGTCTTCATATAAAAAAATAACAGTAGGCGTGTTTTAGCGTAAACCACATGACTCAGGCGAATAGTCACTGCTCATATTAACAAATTTTCCGTTTCCAACGGTTCCATAAAAATTTGTGCTATAAACTTATCGCCCATTATTGGACACAATCTAATTAATACTGCTATCTGTTAGAATGTTGTGGAACCTACAAACAGTTATTACTGTTTAAATGATAGTGACAAAATAATAAACAAACTAGAATGAAAACAGAAATAAAATAACATTTCCATTACAAAATTAAGATTCAAAGAAACCCATTTTTCAAGTAGGACGAAAACCGCACACAGGTTAAAAAAAAAATTGTATTAATGATGGTTAAGTAGTTTAGGAGTTCATGGCACACAAACAATGTGACGTCATATAGGGGAGAGTTGGTTATATCGTACTAGCATTTAAATCGTACCACATCTAAATTTCTCATTTAATGAATATTTTTTTCTACTCTGACAACGCCAAATCGTGGCCCTGTACCATCCCTCTTCACCCACTAGTTTAAATCGACGTGAGTTAACAACTGTGCTCGTAATAAAAGAAAAACATTTTTTGTAGGCATTAATATAAATATTGTCGTACATTCGTAAGGAGATAACTCGTAATCACTATAGCTATACTTATTTAGTTTTTTTTTATTATTCCACAATTGTATACTAGATTATTCGGGGTTTTTGTTGCGTGTCTAAGTTTTGAGTTTATGGCGGATATTTACTTTTGTTTTACAAATGCCTTAGTTGGTTTAAATCGTACCACTTGCAGTTGGTTAAATTGTACTGGTACGATTTACCCGACTACCAATCGCAAGTACCTATAGTACTACCGCAAGTACGTATAGTAAGTACTACCCAAGGCCAAAAACAAAAGTTATAAGAGGAAATGATCTCATTCCATCACCAGTAGCGATGATTCAGGAGAGACACTTGTTGTAGAACTAGATGATGATGATGGCAGCGATGATTATCTTGAAAATATATGTCGAAAGTGCAATTGTTCTTACTATGATGAGAAGGGTCCAAAAGTTGATTGGATTCAATGCGTTCGCTGTAAACTGTGGCTACATGAGACATGTACTTCGAATCCAGACATTTATCATGATTGTTTCCATTAAGAAATATGCACAATAATTATATTCCAAATAACATTCTTGTTAACTGTTACTTTATTATTATAGTTTACTGTTTATTTTTAGTCTCATTTTTATTAGTTATGTTGATTGATCTCATTATCATAGTATAATTATGGCATTTTACTGAGAAAGCTTATAGTTCCTTTATATAACCTAAGAGTTTAAAATTATGTTTTTTCATTGCCTAAAAGATATAATTAATGAAGTTTCATTACTTACCTAACAGTTAAAAATAAATAATTTGATTGAGAATTTTAATGTCTTCCATTCAGTGGTACGACTTAAACACCCATGGTACGATTTAAAGACTTAGTGGTACGATTAAAACGACTAGTCCGCTAAATCGTACCGATGGAAAGCCTCTATAAAAAAACATTTTTAACAATGTTAGAATAATCGCAAGGATCTGTTCTCTTCTTCTTAGGAAGCTAAGATATGAAACTTTATTTTACATATGTATTAATTAATTATTATAAGACGTGTTATAGTCGGAATATTTGAGTTAAAGTGAAAAGTGGTACGATATATCCGACTCTCCCCATATATATGTATATACGACAGTTTATCAGTACCGGTCCGCGTGTGAGGCGGCTCGTTGTAACAGCGGCGGTACATGAGGTGGGGGACAGACTCAGAGCTCTCCGGGAGATACTCGCGGGACACTCGAGACGCCTCCTCGTACAACTCTGAACATGAAAAAAATATTATTTAATCACACTAAACTACATTCAAAAATATTAAAAGCAAAATGTGATGATAATACACAGCTTTCTTGAGTATTGTTTCAATTTAACAAACGATATTGCTGCTGTAAGTTATCCAGCTTATGAATTTATTAATCTCTATCTTGTCAAAGAAAATGTCATGTATATTAATACTTAATAGACGAAGGTAACAAACTACCACCATTTTATAAAAAACTATCGTTCTTAACAAAGCATTTTGTCATTCTTTAAAAGGTATTCTTCAGAGATACAATAAAGTAATATCCGTACGAACCCAAGTCTTTGTAATGCTGCACCACTTCTCTCGGTCGGTTGGCTCTTATCATGAGAGCTTCAAACTGTGCCAGGTCCCCGCGCTCGGCCGCAGCACGAGCTCCCTCGACCAACACCTCCTCCGTCTATACACATCACATAAAACTACACTTACTACACTATTATAATCACTAGTATACTGTATAGCCAATGTAAACAGGGGTATCAAATTTTTAACGACAAAAAACTCTCCTATTGTCTACTTATTAGCAAATCGTTTAAGAGTTATATAAAGTAAATCAGAATAAAGTATATGAACATTAAACTAAAATTACGTTACTTATCAAACAAAATATCTCACCATATGCGTGGCATGCTGTTCGGCCAAGGCCAAAGCTCTTTGGTGATTCCCTTTAGACAGCCACATCCGAATCGCATCCCTCAGCCGCCGAAGCTCTAAGGAAAGCCGCCTCAGCCTCCTCCGGGTTCTCTTCAGCCAGAACCGCTGCTTCATGCCTTGCTACTTCTCGCTTCGTGATCCCACCACCCATCTCACTCAACTCGATTGCAATATCCCATCTAAATACATAGTTGAATCTGACTGTAATAAGTAAGGCCAATAAGCCATTGAAAAGTACAATTTTGCAATATTTCTAAAGGGATCCTGTATCCAGAGGTAATTCATTAGCATTGATAATCGATTTCTTAACTGAATTCGCTGAAATTTACGAGTTCCGTAAAGTTTGTTTGTTTTTCCATAGAATAGAGGCAGTTAATCGGTGGTAGGTTAATGTATGTGAACCCCTGATCTAAGGCCTATAAAACCTATCCATCAATACCTGTGCGCCTGAAGGGCCCACCTCGCCCCGAGTGCTGCCAGTCCCCGGGCGACCAACAGTCGGGCCGCAGCTGCCGCGGTCAATGACCCCGCCCACTGAAGAGCAACCTGCTGTTGTACTGTAACCGGAGCGTGGGCCCGAGCCACGCGCTCAGCGTTCTCCCCCACTGACCACTCGTGTGATACATCTGGATGGCACTTTTCCAATCACCTGGTCGATATATATACATACATATAAGATTATTTCTTGAATAATAATGGAATCAAAATACCATACAACATCATATCTACAATATATATTTATTTTCATTCACATGTATAATTTAACGGACCTAGAGGGTAATGGCATTTTTTAAAATACGCTCGCTAATTTTAAGTGCGTTGTGCTAATAGAGCTTACGGTTCCTTCGGAAACCAAAATTTCGAAAAGACCATGTGATCAAGGTCAACAAGTATTACAAGCTCACTAACGAACTCACTAAGAATAGGTTCGTCGTAAATTTGTACGCTATAGAAGTCGGGAGAGAGGTATGACAGCCAAATCTCTCTACAACCTACTAAAAGACTTGAGCCTGTCCAGAACTA
Source organism: Danaus chrysippus (assembly GCA_916720795.1). Lineage (NCBI taxonomy): Eukaryota > Metazoa > Arthropoda > Insecta > Lepidoptera > Nymphalidae > Danaus > Danaus chrysippus. The sequence goes on along the minus strand of CAKASE010000046.1, from coordinate 5,120,065 downwards.
ATATCAGGTCATTGGAACGTGCGTTGTACGCACACACGTTCGTTAGGTTCGGTTCAATTTTTTTTAGGTTTTAAGAGGAGCTTGGAGCGTTTAACGCGCGTTAGTTACGGGTCCCTTAGACCTACACCTGGGTTGCAAGTCCCAGGAACTGTTCAAGCTCCTCTCCCTGCAACGCGATAGACCTAATGCCCACACAGCGAATCTATGGAACACTAAGAAGTTTGTTTTCATATCAATAGACGCATCGTTTTCCCTAGTGGTTCTCACCGGCTTGGATGTAGTAGGTCTCAGCGGCGCGCAGCTCCCCCGCGGCCCGGAGGTCGCTGGCCGCCTTCTTCCTCGTAGCCTGCAGCAGCGCTGGTCGATGAGCCGCCACCAACCGCAGCATCGACTCATACTGAGACGCTTCCTGAACGATATTTAACAGCGATTTAGGAAAACCATATATTTGTTCTATGCATATAATTAAACAATCTATATTTCAAGTAGAGTTTTACCTTATTTAGAGTATTACCTTATACATAGATATAGCTTCATCTGTATCTCCTAGTCCTATATAAATTTGTTCAGCCTTTCTAAAGTGCCCTTCCTGTCGTAATTGTTGAGCGAGTGGTAAGTAAATATCTCTCGTGTCTTCTTCTGGCAGATGTGTAGCAGCAAGACGTAGACCTTCCGACACTTTGCCCGAAGCGTTGTACGCTCGTACACATTTTTTCCGCCATGCCACAGGATATGAGAACTCGTTCCGCTGTATCCCATTCCTGTAAATGTTTGCAAAAAAGATATTAATTGACACATGAAACCTACTAGAATAAAATAAAAATCGACCCAAACTTTGAATTCTAAAAATTTAATAAATTAATCGTGACGTTAAATCCGTGTGTAAAAGAAGAAATGAATAATTGAAAACATATTCGTTTACACCCTTATTGGAAGTTTACATTTATATTTTTGTAACTATACACAATAACTAATAAGGAATGAACAAAATCGAATTACGTTAATAACAATTATAAAAAAAATAATAACAACATATTTCCTTTGTTCAATATTTAATATAAGAATGAAGTAAAAAAAAAACTTACTTGAGAAGATATAAAATGATCCCCCAATTGTTCACATTGCTCCCGAATAGATTCTTTATCTTCTATAACCTAAAGATATCAATGGATTGATTTACAAAAAATCTATATATATATAAAAGAAAGTCGTGTTAGTTACTCCACTTATAACTCAAGAACGGCTGAACCGATTTAGCTGAAAACTGGCAGGGAGGTAGTTAAGAACCAGGAAATTGCAATAGCATACTTTTTATCCCGTTCGACAGCATTCCCGTGGGACTTGACATGAAACGTCAGTCACTATAAAACGTGGAATAACGAAACAATTGACAGCTATGCAATTGACGTATAATGACAGATATGTAATGACGTATGACAATTTGAAATTTGTAAGAAATCTACTATATAAAAATAAGTCCGGTTTTCCATCCCGACGCTATAACTTCAGAACGAAAGAACCAATTTCCAAGGTTTTGCATTCGTTGGAAAGGTCTCGGGCTCCGTGACAACAAAAAATTTCAACAGAAAAGGGGGAAAATCTTTTGTCACATACAGCGCCATCATACATAACATGTACTACAGTCTACAAACCAATATTTTAAGTAGATGGTGCCGTCGCATGATACACTGTTTGACAGCTACTCATTGTTCTCTTCTCAGTTAATTTCATGTGACAAACCGGTATTGTGTTTGTAGTTTGAACTCTTAAAACCATTTAGTATTTGCGGGATAAATTTAGAAAATCATTGTTTTTGACATGGGCAGTTATATTTTGCATGTTCACGAGTTTGGAAAACCAACCGCTTTATTTGTGTTAAAGTTAGACCAAAAACAAAAAATGTGGTTTACAAAGGATGACTTCAATGAAACGGATAATTTGCGGACACGTATAACGCTTCGATTCGGTATCTACTTTGGATTCACTTTCATTTACTTAGAGAAGTTCAACTAAATAACACTTCATTTTTGTAATCGAAATGAATTCATTACTGTTGTGAAATGAAATAAAAAATTTTCTTTTCAAATAAAAAACAAAAAAAAACTTCATCTTTTAATCACCAAACGAAATGTTATATAAAAGCCTTCTGGTGGCGAAACGGAGTTCGCCGGGTTTACTAGTATATAAAAAAACAAAACCTACAGCAATATCTTATATCTTTAAATGAGCAATTCTTGTATATATATTTATATATTATGGGAATATCGGTATCGGCTCAAACGATGGCGATAAATCGATCTAGCTAGGAATCATTACCATCATTAATCATTTAGAAAATGTTAGTTTACGTAAAAAAGAATAACAAAAATTAGTCGTTTAAAATATGACTCTTCCTGGCATCTAGTGGCGAATAGTAACACTACTTTTTGCTACTTGCTTTAACGACACACACAGCAGATGGCGTTGTTGAGTACCAGGAATGTTAACGAATGTTTGTTTTAAGGTTAGAATAAGAAATTAACTGTTGATTTATATTGTTTTCCGTCTTCTTAACGTGTTGAATTAAAAATGCCTAAACGAAATTAAAAAAATAACACAAAATAAATACTAATAATTCTGAATACACAACAAAGCTCGCTAACCAGATATTATTAATAATACCTGTACAATTTGAAGAGCTTTTTTATAATGATGTGCTTTCAGAGCCGCAGTGAGAGCATCAACGGTTCGACCAGCCTCTATGAGATGAGGTACAGCGGCGCCCGCCTGTCGCGATGATACAAGCCACGCGCCCCACTCTCCTTCCAACCTGGTCACTTCACCGGGACAGGCCTGAAGAACAAAAAATGATATAAACAAATTTAAAAACAAAAGTTTCAAATAGATAGTACTAACTTCTCTTGCTAGTTGAACGGCTCTTGCGTAGTTGTTGCCTCTAGAATAGTAATCAACCGCAGTTCTGATATCACCTTTACGTTCGGATATTTCACCAGCCATTTCCCACCATTCCTCCTACAAAGGAAACAAATTATAAATTTCATAATCTATGTCTCCAATTAGTGAATCTTAACTTTTTAAAATGTATAGTAATATGCAGGAGTTACAGTATAAGAATAAATATTAATGTTTGAGACAGTTATATTCAAAAAATATACTTCTACTATTCTTTTTTAATTAAATGCATAACCCTCGTCTTTAACTTGCATCATTCACACTTACATTACCTCTTCAATAGTATAATCAATAACACTAAATCAAAAACAAACGCTAATTGGTCATTTGCGTATGTATTAAGACCTACAACGAATTGAGCAGGATCTTTTCATTACTACAACAAGACTATCCTTAGTGAGACCAACAAGCGGTATTCTCATAAATAGGTCCATACTTCAGTAGCATTTTTATTTAGCAATCTGGTAATGGACCTATTTCCTTCCCTGTTATTTTTGTCTATCTGATGCAATCTAATGCAACTAATGCATCCTTCACCTGTACTAGTTGATCGTGCACAGCCTGCAGGAGCTCATCATCTTTCATGAGTGTGGGGTGATGTAACAGAGCGCTGGCAGCTCGTCTTGCCCGACCACCCTTCACCCACACACGAACCGCGCCTCGCACGTCACCGCTTGACGCTAAAACCGCCCCCGCCTCGCCGAGACGACCTGTACCAAAAAAATAATACTTTACTAGGGCAAACAGAGTATTAGTGTTATTTTAACGAAGATAATAAATAAGATTTTATTAATATTTTTTTGCAGGGCGTAAAAATTTTATCAATCTTAAATTATATACTGAACAGTTATCATTTTTGCACCTGTTGACGTGAGATAGTCCATGTATTGCTGCCTGAGTGATGTCACCGCTTGTCTATCGACTTTTTCAGCGAGGGCGATGGCATCTGCCCATCTATTGAACTGCTTATACATATTAATGGCCAATTCTGGCTGAGCGGCTCCACGTACGTAGTATTCTTCGGCGGTGGTTAAGTCCCCCACAAATATTGCTAGACGTGCACGAACCTCGGGACTCTTTAAAACCTATGCATTATATTATAATCACGATTAATAAAATAAATACTATTAATACAATAAGTGCGTACAAAAAGAAACACATATATGAGGTGTTCCCGAAACGTGTAAATGCAAAAAATACCTTCATCAATATTACCGTCCCCTTTGGCCGAAGCTAACTCGACAGTTTTCTCTAGATAAAATGTTCTAGCCTCATCACCTACTGCTTTATAGCATTTCGTCGCCAACTGAAAAATATATATATCTGTTATGAGTTACTAAAGGTTTAAATGTTATAATATATATATTAGTCTTTCTCTAATTTGAGCAGTAAGGAATATACCACCACAACTGAATGGATAACACTTAACCAAACATAACTGTTTTTCGGTATCAGGGTGGTCCAATCTACTTAAACCTAACGTTAATGTAATTAAATCAATAATAAATAGAAGTAGTTATTCTAAAACCATTGGACAATCTTCATTTCTATCATATTATAAACATGGTGGCTCATAGGTAATGTCGATTCATATGTAATAATTTCAACGCATCGTTTTAAATATGCTGGAACTTCTTAAATTTATCTCTAGCTCGTAGGAACGGTACAGTAATTTTTATTTTCTTTGAACAATTTTCTGTTTGTTTGTTTATGAAGGACTACGCTTTTATACAATAGTGGACAGGTGAATTTTTTGAATAAATATCCATGTTATATTGTTTTTTTTTTTTTTTTCAAGACAATTCTAAACCATAAATGTCGAAAGTAACGCGGAATACGATCAAAGAACTTGGTGATATTAAACTCCTACCACATCGGAAATTCAGTCCAGACTTTACACTTAAGATCTATGGCGAGATTCTTTTATACAAAATAATTTCAATCCAACAGATGTGCGACAAACAATGTGTTAAAGCAGTGCGACATTTTTTTGCATTTAAGGCCAACAACGGTTTAACCTAAGAGTTTACTGCTCTTTGGGATAAAAACCATTCAATACGAAGAGCTATACATCTCATAGTAAGTCATATATTTCATTGCTTTATATATTAAAAAGTGAACACTGAAAATCGACATTATTTATGAGCCATCCACTGTACTTATATCCTCTGTACTTGAATACAAATTCACATAAAGCAAATATCGTGAAAAAACTAAAAAATAGTAGAATGTTTTCAATGCGTTTGGCAACGAGGCCTTAACAAACTTCTGTTTATATTTAATCTTACTGTAATGTCGTACATATTAACCTCAACATCGTATCCTGTTAGCGCCTGTTCAGCCAGTTGACACCACAACGACCCGACGTCCGCAGACCTCGACACAGCGTCCAAGTATTGAGCACAATCCTTTAAGTCCCCGCTACGTAACGCGGAATCTATTCAAAATAAATATGTAGTACATTCCATTTAATATTCCATATAAATTAACAATATAGCGATCGATGAAAAAAAATTCAATAGCGCTTAGAACATTAAATCAATCCTGTTATAATAAAATCGTTTATTTATTATCTTATCATCTTATGCAAAAAAAAAATACTTATAAGTACTCTGTACTATTCTATAACTTAATCTGTCCAAAAAGTTACTTTAGCAACATACTGAATCTTGTTGTGTTGATAGTGTGCACCAGATTAACATTATCCTACTATGAACTTTAAATTTAAACGTCGTCTATATAAAAACTTCATAGTAATCACTTCAAACAATATAAAAATAAATGAAAATAATGTTTTCGGATATTTTCAAATAAACGACATACTGCCGACGTTTCGATTATTTTACAGAAACCATGATCACGGGCAGACTAGATGTATTTCATTTAAATGAATACTCGAGGAAGTCTTAGATCTCATTAATCCTACTAATATTATAATTGCGAAAGTTTGTGAGTGTGTGTGTATGTTTGTTACTTCTTCACGCTCAAACGGTTGAACCGATTTTGATAAACTTTTGTATACAGGAAGCTGACGTCCAGGAATAACACATAGGCTACTTTACATCCCGGAAATCCGCGGGTAAAACCGCGGGGCGCAGCTAGTATAAAAATAATGTCAATACTGTAAAGGGTTCATACTGAAAGCCAGTCGATGTTCATCCAATACAATGGCCTGGATCTGACCACCTTCCAGTAGGACTCGTCGCTCTGATACTGATACAGCCGAGCCGCCGCCACACTCAGACATTTCAACACACTGAGGCTCCCATACACTGTACCTATAACACATACAAACAAACATATATATGTACATAGGAACAACCTCATGATCCATGTATATGTAAGATATAGACATAATGAGTAAAAACTAGGATTAATTTACAGGACTATTTTGACATGTTCTCACCCAAAATAAGAAATCAATATTGACCATTTAAACATTGCCAACGATAGATTATTTTAAGTTCGAAGATTTACTATATTCAGATAAATGTTGTACACATAATAAGTTACTTTTATCTACATGGAGTACGTTTTTTTCAAAAGTGGTAATACAATCATTAATCTCCACATTACAATCCCACAATTAATAATGAAAAAAAAATTTCAACATGACGTTATAATTTGGGTATCTTCAAGAAAAGGCGTGAATAGGATGATACTGAGATAGTGCGTTCAGTATCTAACACTTCATTTCCATCTTCCAACAGTCAAGCACTATCCAGTACAATTAAAAAATATATTATTAAATCTTACCAAATCAGCAAATGTGTTGGGGTTTGGGCTACAACAGCGTCACTGTTTTCTATCCATTGCACGAAACTAACTCCGCTCGCGATAATTTCCTAAAAAAATGAAATACCAAACAATGAAATATCATATTTATTTGACTCAATTTATTCAGCTATGTCGTTTACGCTATATACAGGGTGACTGGTGAATTACTATCGATACTTGAGGACGTGATATTTGACGATCATATATGACAAAATAAAAATTAATATAACATAAATATTAATAAACTTCTAAGTAAAGTTAACCAAAAGTTATGTAATTAATTACGCATCGTGTGAACACCCTACAGATTAGGTATACACACACACACACACACTCGCGCGCGCGGCGTGGTGTTGTATCAGCACGCCGCCGCACGCGTCCACACTTGGAACACTTGGAACGTGTCCACAATTTATTTATTTATACGGAAATTTGGTCAAAAATTAAGTGCCTATTTTTTTACATAATTCGAATGAGAATCATGTACCGAGTATTCTCCTTAAATATTGATAGTAATTAACCAGTCACCCTGTATATGAATATGCTACCTTTTCACCGGTATCAATACGGAGAAGTGCAAGTCGTCGTCTAGTATCACGGAACAGAAGCAGATGTCCGCTCTCATTCAGCTCCAACCAATCCACCCGAGCTTCGTGCCACCATTGCCCTAGCTGAACTCCTACAACATTTAACATTAATAATAATAAATATATGTAATGCAACGACATCAATCTTTTTTCCATAACAAAGGAACTCTAACATCTATCCTATGTATGTTCCGTACCTGTAACAAGATCAATAACACCAATCGTCTGTCTGTCCAGCAGATAGGCGAAGTGTTTTCGTTCTTCCTCCGTCTTCCTGCCCTCATTGATACGGACACTGAGCACGTGAGGATTCACACGCTCAGTACGAACCTCCATAAGATACGAATCATTTTAGTATAAATTAAATTACTTGACATTGTGTAGATCTTGATCTATACTCACGGTTTGTAGTACTCTATCGAGGCCGTACTCCACCACACTAAGTTCGCCAGCACGCTGCAACAGACAGGCTCCACCCACAGCTGCATATATACGCTCCCCTCCACCGGACCATGGTATCTAGAGTATTCATGAATCATGAATATAAACTTTTAATACTATATGGAAGTTCGATAGAAAATATAACTCACTTCACTAGTTAGACCACGAGCTATATCGCACAGGATCAGACTATTACTGGTACGACAGACAGCGTACCAATCGTTACCTGTAACAGTCGACGTTGGTTAAATTATTTATAAAATAAAAAGCATTCATTGTTATACTATAAAAAAAAAAACTCAAACCGTATCACAAGACAAGAATATGTCAGCGCCTGCGCGCCACACAAGCTAAACTGTAAACAACGCGTGCACCGATCACGCCACCGAGAGCGTCATTCGATGCCTCCACTCTCCCCACTATTTACTAGTTGTGCCAGTATAAAATACGTGCACGATTATTCTACGAATTAATTATAATTCCGGTGTTATAATTCCGTCCCCAGACTAATTATAACCGATTAAAACTATTATTAAGTTTAAAGGAACATCATCCCTTTAACTATGGCCCATCCGTTTTCTTCTCTTTCTACAAATATTTTGCTGTAGTAAAATAATACCAAAGATTAGTAAGCAAAAAATGTTTGTCAATTGAGGTGCTATTAACCTGCTTCAATAAAAAGATAAAACATTATACAGATTTACGAATGTTGAAGAGAGTTTGACTTGAGTTAGGCATAAAAATTTTATTTCAAGTACTGGACTCGACTAGTAAACACATTCCATCAATTCCGTTTCTTCTGTTTCCATCTTTCACCTTTGGCCATTTACAACCAATTATACTCACCAATAAATCTAACATTGAATATATCGGGGGCTAGTTTGGCGGTAACAGGGAGAGGCGTAGTATCAGCACCGCGACGTCGAAGCAGCAACTGACGTGTGCTGACGTGTTGCACCTCTATAAGGTCCCGCCACACCCAGCGTCTTGAAACAGAGGTGTAGGAGAAAAACAAGTTACTTTATATAAATAATACTACACAAAGAACCATTTATAATTAAAAATAAGCCTCACTTTAAATCATGCTTATTTTGGCCATGACAATAAACACAACAAATAGGTTTTATAAAAGACCTATCTATGTGAATAGTGACTAATCATTCATGACTATCAATCGTAGCTGGGTCCCTTTTTAGTTGTTTAGACATCAAAATGTTTTGCCAATTTTAAATAGCATTCAATCAAATTCCCTTTATTTACTTAATACACATATTAGATGTATACACCACTGATTTGTTGTGCTTTTTTGCTAGCACTTCTTGATCACTGCTTCACCTGATTAAAATTATATCTAAGGCGGCCAACCGTCCCGCAATTCTAGACGAAGTCCCGCTTTGAAATTATTCGTAAAATAGTCCCGCAAAACGTTGTATGCGTCCCGCATCCCTATTTTTCTACGACACTTCTACACAACACCCATACCACGGCCAACAGTGTAGGAACACAGATTACCTATAATAGGGACAAGCGTATCGCACCCGCGATAATCTCGTTTTCTTTCTTTCTTCTGAACTCATGACGCGTAAGAGAGTACTTAAATTTAATATGGACAGTTGCGAAGATTTTTATGACATTCACAATCCCAACCCCCCCCCCCCCCATTCACGAAAGGTTACGTCCCGCATTCATTTTCGGAAAGTTGGCCGCCTTAATTATATCGGATATAGGTGAATAGAAACTGTCTAAATTTTTTTCATTCATGACAATTGCGAAACAACTATTATAACCTTACCATATTTTATTACGATAATTAATGTTGTCTAATTTTAATTATTCCCGAATCCCGTTATACGTGTTGACAACGTGGTGTTCAAGTACAGATAAATTAAGAATTAGCAATTATAATATAATAGGTGAAAAACATATATCCGCCATAGTAATAATGAGACACATGAAACTTAGTTCTTACGTTACAAAATGAATGAATTCAAATGGAATAATTGTAAATTTTAAAAAAGGAGTATTTTTGAAAAAAATAAAGCTGATTTAAGTCATGCGTATAAAAAATAGACAATGTTTTTTTTAACGAATTTGCCTTTTTAACATCGATTAGGTATGCGAATTTACGAAAAAAAAATGAGACTAATTTTGAATTCTCATTAATTACCGTCTAAAAATCTTAAGACTTTTTAAAACAATATTCGGTCGCTAATATACAAATATAAATTACTATATATACTTCGCAAATTACGTAAATTTATATTTAGTACGTTGTAGTTCCTCTGTAACCAGTGTAATTTAAAACACTTTAAAAAACGTAAAAAATGACCAAAAATGTCGTTACAAGAACGACAACAATTTGCTAACGAAATGAGTATATGTAGTAGGTATATTCATTTGGTCAGTACATAATTTGTTTTCGTTGATGTAGTCACGAAATAATATGTCCAAAACAATAAAATATACAAACAAGTGGGCTGTATGTAATTTAAATTGAGTAAACAAAAGGATGCATTTGATAACGGCAGACACTTAAAAAGAAAACATAAGATTTATAAGATACTTTGTAGGTTTTGTTTTAATAATAAAGATGTTCGTATTTGGAGAATACAAAAAACTCACTGGGTCTCTCTTCTTTTAGAAAAGTTCACAAATGCACAAAAAGATCTAACCGCGGCTAGTTGATACGATCATACGAATTAGTGGTGAAATTGTCACTTCGCTAGAACTTCCATACTTTATAATTTATATCTAGAAAACACTGCGCACTATAACACTATTATTAATTAACTCATTTAACATACATTAACAATTACATACTTAAATAGCGTACACATTTTGAGTTGCGAAAAAAAAAGCAAGGTAATTTTGACAATGCTAGTAAGTAAAGTAGTAAGTAATAATATAACGACACCTAGTGAGTAATCCTATTCAAATGTGAATGTGCAAATAGGTTAGCAATACGTTTAAGGTGCATGTTCGAAAGAGATGGGTAAAGGAAGTTATCATAAGTTTGAAGTCGAATAATATTTTTTATTTTATTACGTTTAAATTGAAATGTACATTATTTATTTTAAAACCATAATTTTAAGAGATCTTTAAACTGCTTTAATTTTTACACAACTAGTTAAAGCACTTTATGTAGGTGATAATAATATTGGGGTGTTCAACGTAATATTGACATAGTTATGTCATAAGGTTTAACTTTGCATTCAATATTTTCATTATCGTAAGTTCATATTGTTTAAGAAAAAGTAATATGATAATATTGACTATTATTCTCTAAGTATTTAAAGTGTCTTAGAAAAATAATATTAAATTAAGTAATAATTGATAGGTATCCCTTGGATTAAAAACGAAACTATTATATTATGTAGTTATAAATCTAAGGTTATCTGTGCAATATATTATATATATACTAGAAGACCCGGCGAACTTCGTATCGCACTATAATCAAGAAATATTATGTCTGTTACGTTTTTTATTTATAATTTTGGATTTTACCTATTAAAGCCATAAATCTCCGTGTTTTGAAGTGTGACAGAATGATTGACAATTAGTTAGTTGTCAAATCTAATGTCAAAAAAAAACGTTTGTATCAACAACTACTAATAAATTAAAAATTTATAAAAAAAATATCGTCCAGCGGACAAAATTGTGAATCTAAACCATTCTCAGATCCCCTTGATCGCACACAAAATATTTCAATATATATATGTATATATATTAATTTTGATCTTTCGGTCGGTTTATCTTAATATTTTTTTGTGGATAATAATGAATAATGGCTTTTGATAATACCTCAGAACCGCTTCAAAAACCAAAACGGCACCAGTTTGCGATGCTACTGCCAATTTGGTTCCATCTCCACTCCAGGCTAAAGATCGCGCAGCATACAAATTTGATATATTTAACGTGGATAATTCCATACTTCCGGATTCCTTTATTTCACCGATCAAACAACCATCAAATACACCGAATGCTATTGTCTAAAACAAAGGTCTTCGTCACTTGTAGGTCCCAAAAACATTATACTGAATTGTTTTTATTTTGATTAATGATTGTGATTATAATAACTGACCTGACCAGAAGGGCTAAGAGAAGCTGATATGATATCCCTTCTATCAGGAGGTAATGTTGGTTCTAAACTTCGCACTAGTGCTCCTCTCTGAGCCTCATACATTGTTATTCTACCATCACAAGCTCCGACTATCAGCTATAAAATTATAATAATAATCATTCACAACAACTACTATTAAAAACTTTACTACAAAATATCTTTTTTTTAAAATTATTCGAAAATAGTTATAATCGAATAGAAAATTCAATGACTGCAATGGTTCCGTGATCTTATTACTTACATAGGAAGACACCAAGACCATGGCTGTCGGCGGTAGAGTGTAGCGCAATATTAATCTGCCATTTAGATAAAGAGTTCCATCGATGTGCCCAGATGCCAACATCGCCTCAGAACCGCGTGCCAGAGACACGCAACATGATCCCGCGGACCACAAACTTGAGCTCTTATTTGTTTTACAATCCAAAGATCTGCGTAATTAAATTTTTGAACGAAAAGTTTCTGAGGTTGCAATAACAAATTTCAAAAATATATTACAATAAAATCCTTTCAAAAAACCTTATCTTGCCATCACTAGTTCCTGTAAAGAATCCAGTATCAGCCGAAAGTAAACGCAAAGGCGACCCGGTGAGAGGAAATTTATTACAGATCACTTTTTTGCCGCTCCAATCAGCACCAATTCGGTATACAAATACCATGTTATCGCTTTGAGCTACACCTAGCAATTCCGAATTGTCGCTGAATGCTAAACCTGAAATATATTTTTAATGAGATTCAATAATAAAGACGAAAATTTTAACAAATTTATTATCATTGTCAATAAACTTTTTACATATTGTCAACCGAATACGATAAAATATAAATGTACTTTTATTATTGTAAATTAAAACACACCAGTGATAACATATGATTTTTTTCCTGCTGCTGCATCAGCTGGCTTGGTGCTAAACTTATCTCGTCGCATCCCATCGCGGTCAAATAAAAGAACAACCCGTTCAAATGTGGCAACAGCTAATTTTACATTATTTGGTGACCAACATATATCGGCTACTGGGGTATCTGATTCCTGAAGCAAATGCTGGTTAATGTCAAAGCATTGTTAAGTGTAAAACTTAGAAATAAAATTGTACAATATGTTGAAGGATTAAAATGCATGTAATATGTATAAGGATTACACGTAAAAGGTGTAGTTTCTCCCATTTGATACACTAGTTATTGGAAAGAAACCTAATTGTATTTTAGTGTTCCTTATGATCGAAGCTCACCTGCGCATCTAAGAGCGTCTTAAAAAATTTCAGTCGCATTTTTAAAAGCCGTTAATAAATAACTAGCTCGAAGTAAAAACTATTTCAAATCAAGATGATTTGTGTTAATGTTTATAAAATTACGTTACTTAGCAACGACAAGAGTCAAAATCAAAACAAACGGCATTTTAAAGAAAAAATATGGAACTTAAATTAATATTATAATTCTAATTTTGATATAGTAAAATTTTTAAGCTACGAGAGAACTTTTAAGGATAAAATAAGCATTAAGGACAGCACTTGTTTAAAAATAACCTAACACATTTATTGTTCCATAATATTAAAATTAAAACTCGAAACTAAAATGGTCAGAAAAAGTAAAACATAATCGTCTTAAATCACGGAGAAATAATATATAATAACATTAAAATAACAGAGCAATAACAGATGTTGCCATATACGAAGAACATAACTATATTAAATTTTAGTCTATGTCAAACGTCAAAACACATGAACATTGTACAATCTGTTACTTCAGTCTTTCTTTGAAGTGTTTCGTGTTTATAAAGACGTTGTGAGGTTAGAACAATTTTAATCCGTTTTAATCGAAGTATTCTACCATGTATTTTACGTTATAATTCGCCTTACATTGATTAACAACAACAATACCATTAGTGTTTATCCTTAGTTTCTTTTAATATACGTTACAATCATACATAAATAAAGTCGGCAGTAAAAAATGTTGTCAGTGAAAAAGTCTCGTTTTGTTTTAGGACGTCATGCCATTCGAACGCTACGTGGAACCAGGGCGCGTTGCCCTGGTGGCTGATGGGCCCCTGAAGGGAAAACTCGTGAGCGTGGTTGATGTCATTGACCAAACACGAGCACTCGTCGATGGACCCGGTAGCGGAGTATCGCGACAGCAAATACGCCTAAACCAGCTTCATCTTACAAAATTCCGCCTGAAGTATCCCTTCACTGCCCCCACACGTGTTGTCAGGAAGGCCTGGTCAGACGCCAAGCTTAACGAGAAATGGGCTGAAAGTCAGTGGGCGAAGAATTTGGCAAATAAAGAGAAGCGTGCTCAAATGACCGACTACGACAGATTTAAGTTGAGCTCCGCCCGCGTTAAGAGAAACCGTGCAAGAACAGCAGTCTTCAAGAGCTTGAAAGTGAAAGCAGCGCGAAGCGGTGCCTTCGGCAAGAAAAAGGTTCCCAAGACTCCAGCCAAGAAGATCCGCACGAAAAAGGCGCCTTCTGCTAAACCAGCAAAGAAGTAATTCTTGTTTTGTGCCTGAAGCAACATAAGTGTAATTTATAGGACAAATCAAAATAAAGAATTACTTTAAGCTCATTCCTGTATTGTTGTTTTCCCTTTGTTGACCACCTTTAAAATAAATAACACGAGGTAAGTTACATTAGTATAAGACAGATGTGCCTTGTTCATTATTTAATCTATTCTATTTTTCAGGTCGACTCCAAGTGGCTATAAATTAGGGGTAATTATAAATGCATTTATTTGATTTAATACTAAAGTTGTTAATTTAGTAGTTCTGTATGATGAATAAACATAGTCTCGTTCGTATGAATAAGTGATTTAAATAATACCGAAAATACTGAATAATTGTAGTTCTATATATCAATTTTTGGTGTTGTAACATCATTCTAATTAAATGATTTTCTTTTACAGACACTGCTTACTTGGAATGGTCCAGATTTACATTCTCGGTAAGTCGTCTCTTACTACTGAATATAAAATAATTGTTACAAAAACATTTTTGCCTCATACTTCTTTAGATTTGGTCTTACATTAATATGTTGGTTCTTCATGTGTAACTAATAGAGTTCAAAAGATTAAATGAATTATATTTTGAAATTTGGGTAGAAATTATTGGTTAATTTTCACTATACATAAATTTAAATGAAAAATATTTATATTACACTCATCAAAAATATATTTAGAACTAAGAGATTTATGTTTCAGTCCTATGCTTTCCTAAATTGACTAATATCCACTACACTGTACAATTAATAAAAAACATTAAATGAATAATAATTATGATATTGTTCTCAAATGCATTATTATGGGAGAATTCCAATGATCCTGGATATCTTCCATTATAATGTGAGTTCATATGCCAGTCAAGTTCTTGACAAATCTAAGTTCTTGATGTTCATATGTCAAAACAACTGTTTATAATTCTTCATACATTTCTGTCCAATTTTAAGTGATGTAATAATTGTCTCGTTCGTATGATAGACATGATTTCAATCTTACCAAATTCACTGATATCCACTATACTGTACCATTTACAAACAAAACATTGAATGAATAATAATAACTACAATATTATTCTCAGGTACAATATTATGGGGGAATTCAAATGATGATCCTGGTCATCTTCCATTATAATGTGAGTACATCAACCAGTCAATATGTATATTGTTAACTATCAAAGAATACATAGGACCCTACCAAAGCCGATGTGTGAACGGAACTCACTGTCACACTTGACTCTGGCTAGGAACAGTAAAACACTCCGTGTAAGATATTCTATCATTATGATGGTATATCCAAGGGTTGAATGTAACATTTTTGTTAAATGATAGTCGATATTATTTCTATACAGAAAAAAAAGCAGCTAGTTACAAAACAGTCATTCTTTTCAGATTTGAAACAGAAGGGAGCAAGCCATGACAAGGACTTAAAATTTAAGGTAAATTTTCTTTATAGAATATTATACATTTAGCAAACAATGATGCATTTGTCCAAAAATTAAATTTTAACATGGTACATATAAATATATTTAAATACAACAATTTGTTAGTTAAGTTTGCCACTATTATGATGAATAACTAAGTTATCCCTGTCTCACAGACCCGTGGGGAAAAATATGGTTTGGTAACATCTGAAATTATTTAATTGAATCAATAGACAATTGAAACAATGATATCAAGTAATGATAAGAAAATAATTTGTTACAGTATCCTTTCATAACACTAGCACTCAAAACAAAAGTTGGGAAAGGATTCTTGCAGCTAAGGTAAGACGCAAAACACTTGTAGATAAAATGTTTTAAAATAATATAATGCATAAATAGAATGTTTTCATTTTATTGTTTCGCTCAGTTTATTATTCACAAGTAAATGAATGTACAATAAAGAATTAAAGATGTATTTGATGTTGCATCGGTTGTTAAATAACTTAAATAGCAAGTAATCATTACATCGTCTCATTTCTTTCGTCTGAACACAAATTATGATGATTATTGTAACCGCCCCAGGCTGACTTATTGATGATTGGTTTTTACTGAAAATATACAGAATCTCATGCTGATGCTATTTATTTTTGAGGGAATATGTTCTAATATATAAATGTTTTTTCAGATCCCCCATCTTTTCAACAAAAGCATTTTGCATCACGTGAAAAGCATATCGAATGTAAGTGTAATTGACTCATTTAATATATTACGATTATTCAAAAGTTAAATAATGGTAAAAAAAGGATGTGTTCGATGTACATCAGTTGTTAAGTAACTTAAATAGCAAGTAATCATTACATAGCCTCATTTCTTTCATCTGAACACAAATTATGATGATTATTGTAACCGCCCCAGGCTGACTTATTGATGATTGGTTTTTACTGAACATATACAGAATCTCATGCTGATGCTATTTATTTTTGAGGGAATATGTTCTAATATATAAATGTTTTTTTCAGATCCCCCATCTTTTCAACAAAAGCATTTTGCATCACGTGAAAAGCATATCAAATGTAAGTGTAATTGACTCATTTAATGTATTACGATTATTCAAAAGTTAAATAATGGTAAAAAAAGGATGTGTTCGATGTACATCAGTTGTTAAGTAACTTAAATAGCAAGTAATCATTACATAGCCTCATTTCTTTCATCTGAACACAAATTATGATGATTATTGTAACCGCCCCAGGCTGACTTATTGATGATTGGTTTTTACTGAAAATATACAGAATCTCATGCTGATGCTATTTATTTTTGAGGGAATATGTTCTAATATATAAATGTTTTTTCAGATCCCCCATCTTTTCAACAAAAGCATTTTGCATCACGTGAAAAGCATATCAAATGTAAGTGTAATTGACTCATTTAATGTATTACGATTATTCAAAAGTTAAATAATGGTAAAAAAAAGGATGTGTTCGATGTACATCAGTTGTTAAGTAACTTAAATAGCAAGTAATCATTACATAGCCTCATTTCTTTCATCTGAACACAAATTATGATGATTATTGTAACCGCCCCAGGCTGACTTATTGATGATTGGTTTTTACTGAAAATATACAGAATCTCGTGCTGATACTATTTATTTTTTTTGAGGGATATTTTCTAATATATAAATGTTTTTTTTCAGATCCCGCAACTTTTCAACGTAAGCATTTTGCATCACAGGAAAAGCATATCAAATGTGAGTGTAATTGACTCATTTAATGTATAACGGTTATTCAAAAGTTTAATATTGGTAAAAAAGGATGTGTTCGACGTTGCATCGGTTGTTACGTAACTTAAATAGCTAGTAATCATTACATTGTCTTATTTCTTTCGTCTGAACACAAATTATGATGATTATTGTCATCGCCCAGGCTGCTGACTTATTGATGAGATTTTTATTGAAAATATAAATAACGTTATATTACGAAAAACTTTGTGAATTCTGTATTACATTTGTGTTTTTTTTTCATGTTTCATATCTCTTTCACAATAAACTGTGAATCTTATTAAATAGATATGATACGTAAATGTGATATACAGGGTGACTGGTGAATTACTATCGATACTTGAGGACGTGATATTTGACGATCATATATGACACAATAAAAATTAATATAACCTAAATATTAATACTTCTAAATAAAGTTAACCATAAGTTATGTAATTAATTACGCATCGTGTGAATACCCTACAGATTAGGTATACACACACATATGCGTGCGGCGGCGTGGTGTTGTATCAGCACCCGCCGCACGCGTCCACACTTGGAACGTGTCAACACTTTATTATTCAACAGGAAGTCTTCGCTCTTACGTGGCTCGGTGCACCAGATGCACTTTGCTTGCTTAACCTAGACGTTTTGGATAATTAAATTGTGTAAACGAATTAATTATTATTCCAGTGCTATAATTCGGTCCCTAGACTAAACTATTATTAAGTTAGTAGGAACTCCATTCTCTTCCTACATATATATATATATATATATATATATATATATATATATATATATATATACATAAATAATATATACATAAAACATATAAAAATAATAGATTAGTTCTTGACCTTTAACAACTGTTTATAATTCTTCATACATTTCTGTCCATTTTAAGTGATGTAATAATTGTCTCGTTCGTATGATCTACATGATTTCAATCTTACCAAATTCACTGATATCCACTATACTGTACCATTTACAAACAAAACATTGAATGAATAATAATAACTACAATATTATTCTCAGGTACAATATTATGGGAGAATTCAAATGATGATCCTGGTCATCTTCCATTATAATGTGAGTACATCAACCAGTCAATATGTATATTGTTAACTATCAAAGAATACATAGGACCCTACCAAAGCCGATGTGTGAACGGAACTCACTGTCACACTTGACTCTGGCTAGGAACAGTAAAACACTCCGTGTAAGATATTCTATCATTATGATGGTATATCCAAGGGTTGAATGTAACAATGTTTTGTTAAATGATAGTCGATATTATTTCTATACAGAAAAAAAATAGCAGCTAGTTACAAAACAGTCATTCTTTTCAGATTTGAAACAGAAGGGAGCAAGCCATGACAAGGACTTTAAAATTAAGGTAAATTTTCTTTATTGTAATGAATATAATGTCAAATACAATAGAATATTATACATTTAACCAACAATGATGCATTTGTCCAAAAATAAAATTTTAACATGGAAGTATATATTTAAATACAACTATTTGTTAGTTAAGTTTGCCACTGTTATGATGAATAACTAAGTTATCCCTGTCTCACAGACCCGTGGGGAAAATATGGTTTGGTAACATCTGAAATTATTTTATTGAATCAATAGACAATTGAAACAATGATATCATGTAATGATAAGAAAATACTTTGTTACAGTATCCTTTCATAACACTAGCACTCAAACCAAAAGTTGGGAAAGGATTCTTGCAGCTAAGGTAAGACACAAAACACTTGTAGATAAAATGTTTTAAAATAATATAATGCATAAATAGAATGTTTTCATTTTATTGTTTCGCTCTGTTTATTATTCACAAGTAAATGAATGTACAATAAAGAAATAAAGATGTGTTTGATGTTGCATCGGTTGTTGAGTAACTTAAATAGCTAGTAATCATTACATTGCCTCATTTCTTTCGTCTAAACACAAATTATGATGATTATTGTAACCGCCCCAGGCTGACTTATTGATGATTGGTTTTTACTGAAAATATACAGAATCTCATGCTGATGCTATTTATTTTTGAGGGAATATGTTCTAATATATAAATGTTTTTTCAGATCCCCCATCTTTTCAACAAAAGCATTTTGCATCACGTGAAAAGCATATCAAATGTAAGTGTAATTGACTCATTTAATGTATTACGATTATTCAAAAGTTAAATAATGGTAAAAAAAGGATGTGTTCGATGTACATCAGTTGTTAAGTAACTTAAATAGCAAGTAATCATTACATTGCCTCATTTCTTTCGTCTGAACACAAATTATGATGATTATTGTAACCGCCCCAGGCTGACTTATTGATGATTGGTTTTTACTGAAAATATACAGAATCTCGTGCTGATACTATTTATTTTTGAGGGATATTTTCTAATATATAAATGTTTTTTCAGATCCCGCAACTTTTCAACGTAAGCATTTTGCATCACGTGAAAAGCATATCAAATGTAAGTGTAATTGACTCATTTAATGTATTGCAAATATTCACAAGTTAAAGAATGGTGAAGAAAGGATGTGTTCGATGTTGCATCGGTTGTTAAGTATGTAACTTAAATAGCAAGTAATCATTACATTGCCTCATTTCTTTTGTCTGAATACAAATTATGATGATTATTGTCATCGCCCAGGCTGCTGACTTATTGATGAGATTTTTATTGAAAATATAAATAACGTTATATTACGAAAAACTTTGTGAATTCTGTATTACATTTGTGTTTTTTTCATGTTTCATATCTCTTTCACAATAAACTGTGAATCTTATTAAATAGATATGATACGTAAATGTGATATACAGGTAGACTGGTGAATTACTATCGATACTTGAGGACGTGATATTTGACGATCATATATGACACAATAAAAATTAATATAACCTAAATATTAATACTTCTAAATAAAGTTAACCATAAGTTATGTAATTAATTACGCATCGTGTGAATACCCTACAGATTAGGTATACACACACATATGCGTGCGGCGGCGTGGTGTTGTATCAGCACCCGCCGCACGCGTCCACACTTGGAACGTGTCAACACTTTATTTATTTATACGGAAATTTTGTCAAAAATTAAGTGCCTTTTTTATTTACATAATTCGAATGAGAATCATGCACCGAGTATTCTCCTTAAATATTGATAGTAATTCACCAGTCACTCTGTATATGTTTGCGCCTGCGCTCAGCGCAAATGAAACTTTAGCTAACACGTGAACCAATCACGCCACCGAAAGCGTCATTCGATGCCTCCACTCACCCCAATACTAGTTGTCCCCGTATAAGAGACTTGCACGATTATTCAACAGGAAGTCTTCGCTCTTACGTGGCTCGGTGCACCAGATGCACTTTGCTTGCTTAACCTAGACGTTTTTTTATAATTAAATTGTGTAAACGAATTAATTATTATTCCAGTGCTACAATTCGGTCCCTAGACTAAACTATTATTAAGTTACTAGGAACTCCATTCTCTTCCTACATATATATACAGGGTGACTGGTGAATTACTATCAATATTTAAGGAGCATACTCGGTACATGAGTCTCATTCGAATTATGTAAAAAAATAGGTACTTAATTTTTGACCAAATTTCCGTATAAATAAATAAAGTGTGTACACGTTCCAAGTGTTCCAAGTGTGGAAGCGTGCGGCGGCGTGCTGATACAACAACACGCCTCCGCGCGCGTATGTGTGAGTGTGTGTGTATACCTAATCTGTAGGGTGTTCACACGATGCGTAATTAATTACATAACTTTTGGTTAACTTTACTTAGAAGTTTATTAATATTTATGTTATATTAATTTTTATTTCGTCATATATGATCGTCAAATATCACGTCCTCAAATATCGATAGTAATTCACCAGTCACCCTGTATATATACATAAATAATATATACATAAAACATATATAAATAATAGATTAGTTCTTGACCTTTAACAACTGTTTATAATTCTTCATACATTTCTGTCCATTTTAAGTGATGTAATAATTGTCTCGTTCGTATGATCTACATGATTTCAATCTTACCAAATTCACTGATATCCACTATACTGTACCATTTACAAACAAAACATTGAATGAATAATAATAACTACAATATTATTCTCAGGTACAATATTATGGGAGAATTCAAATGATGATCCTGGTCATCTTCCATTATAATGTGAGTACATCAACCAGTCAATATGTATATTGTTAACTATCAAAGAATACATAGGACCCTACCAAAGCCGATGTGTGAACGGAACTCACTGTCACACTTGACTCTGGCTAGGAACAGTAAAACACTCCGTGTAAGATATTCTATCATTATGATGGTATATCCAAGGGTTGAATGTAACAATGTTTTGTTAAATGATAGTCGATATTATTTCTATACAGAAAAAAATAGCAGCTAGTTACAAAACAGTCATTCTTTTCAGATTTGAAACAGAAGGGAGCAAGCCATGACAAGGACTTTAAAATTAAGGTAAATTTTCTTTATTGTAATGAATATAATGTCAAATACAATAGAATATTATACATTTAACCAACAATGATGCATTTGTCCAAAAATAAAATTTTAACATGGAAGTATATATTTAAATACAACTATTTGTTAGTTAAGTTTGCCACTGTTATGATGAATAACTAAGTTATCCCTGTCTCACAGACCCGTGGGGAAAATATGGTTTGGTAACATCTGAAATTATTTTATTGAATCAATAGACAATTGAAACAATGATATCATGTAATGATAAGAAAATACTTTGTTACAGTATCCTTTCATAACACTAGCACTCAAACCAAAAGTTGGGAAAGGATTCTTGCAGCTAAGGTAAGACACAAAACACTTGTAGATAAAATGTTTTAAAATAATATAATGCATAAATAGAATGTTTTCATTTTATTGTTTCGCTCTGTTTATTATTCACAAGTAAATGAATGTACAATAAAGAAATAAAGATGTGTTTGATGTTGCATCGGTTGTTGAGTAACTTAAATAGCTAGTAATCATTACATTGCCTCATTTCTTTCGTCTAAACACAAATTATGATGATTATTGTAACCGCCCCAGGCTGACTTATTGATGATTGGTTTTTACTGAAAATATACAGAATCTCATGCTGATGCTATTTATTTTTGAGGGAATATGTTCTAATATATAAATGTTTTTTCAGATCCCCCATCTTTTCAACAAAAGCATTTTGCATCACGTGAAAAGCATATCAAATGTAAGTGTAATTGACTCATTTAATGTATTGCAAATTTTCACAAGTTAAAGAATGGTGAAGAAAGGATGTGTTCGATGTTGTTTCGGTTGTTAAATAACTTAAATAGCAAGTAATTCATTACATTGCCCCATTTCTTTCGTCTGAACACAAATTATGATGATTATTGTAACCGCCCCAGGCTGACTTATTGATGATTGGTTTTTTACTGAAAATATACAGAATCTCGTGCTGATACTATTTATTTTTGAGGGATATTTTCTAATATATAAATGTTTTTTCAGATCCCGCCACTTTTTTCAACGTAAGCATTTTGCATCACGGAAAAAGCATATCAAATGTGAGTGTAATTGACTCATTTAATGTATTACAATTATTCAAAAGTTTAATATTGGTAAAAAAGGATGTGTTCGACGTTGCATCGGTTGTTAAGTAACTTAAATAGCAAGTAATCCATTACATTGTCCCATTTCTTTCGTCTGAACACAAATTATGATGATTATTGTAACCGCCCCAGGCTGACTTATTGATGATTGGTTTTTACTGAAAATATACAGAATCTCATGCTGATGCTATTTATTTTTGAGGGATATTTTCTAATGTATAAATGTTTTTTTCAGATTCCCATCTTTTCAACAAAAGCATTTTGCATCACGTGAAAAGCATATCAAATGTAAGTGTAATTGACTCATTTAATGTATTGCAAATATTCACAAGTTACAGAATGGTGAAAAAAGGATGTGTTCGATGTGGCATCGGTTGTTAAATAACTTAAATAGCAAGTAATCCATTACATTGTCCCATTTCTTTCGTCTGAACACAAATTATGATGATTATTGTAACCGCCCCAGGCTGACTTATTGATGATTGGTTTTTACTGAAAATATACAGAATCTCGTGCTGATACTATTTATTTTTGAGGGATATTTTCTAATATATAAATGCTTTTTCAGATCCCGCCACTTTTTCAACGTAAGCATTTTGCATCACGGAAAAAGCATATCAAATGTGAGTGTAATTGACTCATTTAATGTATTACAATTATTCAAAAGTTTGATATTGGTAAAAAAGGATGTGTTCGACGTTGCATCGGTTGTTAAGTAACTTAAATAGCAAGTAATCATTACATTTCCTTATTTCTTTCGTCTGAACACAAATTATGATGATTATTGTAACCGCCCCAGGCTGACTTATTGATGATTGGTTTTTACTGAAAATATACAGAATCTCATGCTGATGCTATTTATTTTTGAGGGATATTTTCTAATGTATAAATGTTTTTTTTCAGATTCCGTAACTTTTCAACAAAAGCATTTTGCATCACGTGAAAAACATATCAAATGTAAGTGTAATTGACTTATTTAATATATTACGATTATTCACAAGTTAAAGAATGGTGAAGAAAGGATGTGTTCGATGTGGCATCGGTTGTTACATAACTTAAATAGCAAGTAATCCATTACATTGTCCCATTTCTTTCGTCTGAACACAAATTATGATGATTATTGTAACCGCCCCAGGCTGACTTATTGATGATTGGTTTTTACTGAAAATATACAGAATCTCATGCTGATGCTATTTATTTTTGAGGGATATTTTCTAATGTATAAATGTTTTTTTCAGATTCCGTAACTTTTCAACAAAAGCATTTTGCATCACGTGAAAAACATATCAAATGTAAGTGTAATTGACTTATTTAATATATTACGATTATTCACAAGTTAAAGAATGGTGAAGAAAGGATGTGTTCGATGTGGCATCGGTTGTTACATAACTTAAATAGCAAGTAATCCATTACATTGTCCCATTTCTTTCGTCTGAACACAAATTATGATGATTATTGTAACCGCCCCAGGCTGACTTATTGATGATTGGTTTTTACTGAAAATATACAGAATCTCATGCTGATGCTATTTATTTTTGAGGGATATTTTCTAATATATAAATGTTTTTTCAGATCCCGCCACTTTTTCAACGTAAGCATTTTGCATCACGGAAAAAGCATATCAAATGTGAGTGTAATTGACTCATTTAATATATTACGATTATTCACAAGTTAAATAATAGTAAAAAAAGGATGTGTTCGATGTTGCATCTGTTAATAAGTAACTTAAATAGCAAGTAATCATTACATTGTCTCATTTCTTTCGTCTGAACACAAATTATGATGATTATTGTAACCGCCCCAGGCTGACTTATTGATGATTGGTTTTTACTGAAAATATACAGAGTCTCGTGCTGATACTATTTATTTTTGAGGGATATTTTCTAATATATAAATGTTTTTTCAGATCCCGCCACTTTTTCAACGTAAGCATTTTGCATCACGGAAAAAGCATATCAAATGTGAGTGTAATTGACTCATTTAATGTATTACAATTATTCAAAGTTTAATATTGGTAAAAAAGGATGTGTTCGACGTTGCATTGGTTGTTAAGTAACTTAAATAGCAAGTAATCATTACATTTCCTTATTTCTTTCGTCTGAACACAAATTATGATGATTATTGTAACCGCCCCAGGCTGACTTATTGATGATTGGTTTTTACTGAAAATATACAGAGTCTCGTGCTGATGCTATTTATTTTTGAGGGATATTTTCTAATGTATAAATGTTTTTTTCAGATTCCCATCTTTTCAACAAAAGCATTTTGCATCACGTGAAAAGCATATCAAATGTAAGTGTAATTGACTCATTTAATGTATTGCAAATATTCACAAGTTACAGAATGGTGAAAAAAGGATGTGTTCGATGGGGCATCGGTTGTTAAATAACTTAAATAGCAAGTAATCCATTACATTGTCCTATTTCTTTCGTCTGAACACAAATTATGATGATTATTGTAACCGCCCCAGGCTGACTCATTGATGATTGGTTTTTACTGAAAATATACAGAATCTCGTGCTGATACTATTTATTTTTGAGGGATATTTTCTAATATATAAATGCTTTTTCAGATCCCGCCACTTTTTCAACGTAAGCATTTTGCATCACGGAAAAAGCATATCAAATGTGAGTGTAATTGACTCATTTAATGTATTACAATTATTCAAAAGTTTGATATTGGTAAAAAAGGATGTGTTCGACGTTGCATCGGTTGTTAAGTAACTTAAATAGCAAGTAATCATTACATTTCCTTATTTCTTTCGTCTGAACACAAATTATGATGATTATTGTAACCGCCCCAGGCTGACTTATTGATGATTGGTTTTTACTGAAAATATACAGAATCTCATGCTGATGCTATTTATTTTTGAGGGATATTTTCTAATGTATAAATGTTTTTTTCAGATTCCCATCTTTTCAACAAAAGCATTTTGCATCACGTGAAAAGCATATCAAATGTAAGTGTAATTGACTCATTTAATGTATTACAATTATTCAAAAGTTTAATATTGGTAAAAAAGGATGTGTTCGACGTTGCATCGGTTGTTAAGTAACTTAAATAGCAAGTAATCATTACATTGCCTTATTTCTTTCGTCTGAACACAAATTATGATGATTATTGTAACCGCCCCAGGCTGACTTATTGATGATTGGTTTTTACTGAAAATATACAGAATCTCATGCTGATGCTATTTATTTTTGAGGGATATTTTCTAATGTATAAATGTTTTTTTCAGATTCCCATCTTTTCAACAAAAGCATTTTGCATCACGTGAAAAGCATATCAAATGTAAGTGTAATTGACTCATTTAATGTATTGCAAATATTCACAAGTTACAGAATGGTGAAAAAAGGATGTGTTCGTTGGGGCATCGGTTGTTAAATAACTTAAATAGCAAGTAATCCATTACATTGTCCTATTTCTTTCGTCTGAACACAAATTATGATGATTATTGTAACCGCCCCAGGCTGACTCATTGATGATTGGTTTTTACTGAAAATATACAGAATCTCGTGCTGATACTATTTATTTTTGAGGGATATTTTCTAATATATAAATGTTTTTTCAGATCCCGCCACTTTTTCAACGTAAGCATTTTGCATCACGGAAAAAGCATATCAAATGTGAGTGTAATTGACTCATTTAATGTATTACAATTATTCAAAAGTTTGATATTGGTAAAAAAGGATGTGTTCGACGTTGCATCGGTTGTTAAGTAACTTAAATAGCAAGTAATCATTACATTTCCTTATTTCTTTCGTCTGAACACAAATTATGATGATTATTGTAACCGCCCCAGGCTGACTTATTGATGATTGGTTTTTACTGAAAATATACAGAATCTCATGCTGATGCTATTTATTTTTGAGGGATATTTTCTAATGTATAAATGTTTTTTTCAGATTCCGTAACTTTTCAACAAAAGCATTTTGCATCACGTGAAAAACATATCAAATGTAAGTGTAATTGACTTATTTAATATATTACGATTATTCACAAGTTAAAGAATGGTGAAGAAAGGATGTGTTCGATGTGGCATCGGTTGTTACATAACTTAAATAGCAAGTAATCCATTACATTGTCCCATTTCTTTCGTCTGAACACAAATTATGATGATTATTGTAACCGCCCCAGGCTGACTTATTGATGATTGGTTTTTACTGAAAATATACAGAATCTCATGCTGATGCTATTTATTTTTGAGGGATATTTTCTAATATATAAATGTTTTTTCAGATCCCGCCACTTTTTCAACGTAAGCATTTTGCATCACGGAAAAAGCATATCAAATGTGAGTGTAATTGACTCATTTAATGTATTACAATTATTCAAAAGTTTGATATTGGTAAAAAAGGATGTGTTCGACGTTGCATCGGTTGTTAAGTAACTTAAATAGCAAGTAATCATTACATTTCCTTATTTCTTTCGTCTGAACACAAATTATGATGATTATTGTAACCGCCCCAGGCTGACTTATTGATGATTGGTTTTTACTGAAAATATACAGAATCTCATGCTGATGCTATTTATTTTTGAGGGATATTTTCTAATGTATAAATGTTTTTTTCAGATTCCCATCTTTTCAACAAAAGCATTTTGCATCACGTGAAAAGCATATCAAATGTGAGTGTAATTGACTCATTTAATGTATTACAATTATTCAAAGTTTAATATTGGTAAAAAAGGATGTGTTCGACGTTGCATTGGTTGTTAAGTAACTTAAATAGCAAGTAATCATTACATTTCCTTATTTCTTTCGTCTGAACACAAATTATGATGATTATTGTAACCGCCCCAGGCTGACTTATTGATGATTGGTTTTTACTGAAAATATACAGAGTCTCGTGCTGATGCTATTTATTTTTGAGGGATATTTTCTAATGTATAAATGTTTTTTTCAGATTCCCATCTTTTCAACAAAAGCATTTTGCATCACGTGAAAAGCATATCAAATGTAAGTGTAATTGACTCATTTAATGTATTGCAAATATTCACAAGTTACAGAATGGTGAAAAAAGGATGTGTTCGATGGGGCATCGGTTGTTAAATAACTTAAATAGCAAGTAATCCATTACATTGTCCTATTTCTTTCGTCTGAACACAAATTATGATGATTATTGTAACCGCCCCAGGCTGACTCATTGATGATTGGTTTTTACTGAAAATATACAGAATCTCGTGCTGATACTATTTATTTTTGAGGGATATTTTCTAATATATAAATGCTTTTTCAGATCCCGCCACTTTTTCAACGTAAGCATTTTGCATCACGGAAAAAGCATATCAAATGTGAGTGTAATTGACTCATTTAATGTATTACAATTATTCAAAAGTTTGATATTGGTAAAAAAGGATGTGTTCGACGTTGCATCGGTTGTTAAGTAACTTAAATAGCAAGTAATCATTACATTTCCTTATTTCTTTCGTCTGAACACAAATTATGATGATTATTGTAACCGCCCCAGGCTGACTTATTGATGATTGGTTTTTACTGAAAATATACAGAATCTCATGCTGATGCTATTTATTTTTGAGGGATATTTTCTAATGTATAAATGTTTTTTTCAGATTCCCATCTTTTCAACAAAAGCATTTTGCATCACGTGAAAAGCATATCAAATGTAAGTGTAATTGACTCATTTAATGTATTACAATTATTCAAAAGTTTAATATTGGTAAAAAAGGATGTGTTCGACGTTGCATCGGTTGTTAAGTAACTTAAATAGCAAGTAATCATTACATTGCCTTATTTCTTTCGTCTGAACACAAATTATGATGATTATTGTAACCGCCCCAGGCTGACTTATTGATGATTGGTTTTTACTGAAAATATACAGAATCTCGTGCTGATGCTATTTATTTTTGAGGGATATTTTCTAATGTATAAATGTTTTTTTCAGATTCCCATCTTTTCAACAAAAGCATTTTGCATCACGTGAAAAGCATATCAAATGTAAGTGTAATTGACTCATTTAATGTATTGCAAATATTCACAAGTTACAGAATGGTGAAAAAAGGATGTGTTCGTTGGGGCATCGGTTGTTAAATAACTTAAATAGCAAGTAATCCATTACATTGTCCTATTTCTTTCGTCTGAACACAAATTATGATGATTATTGTAACCGCCCCAGGCTGACTCATTGATGATTGGTTTTTACTGAAAATATACAGAATCTCGTGCTGATACTATTTATTTTTGAGGGATATTTTCTAATATATAAATGTTTTTTCAGATCCCGCCACTTTTTCAACGTAAGCATTTTGCATCACGGAAAAAGCATATCAAATGTGAGTGTAATTGACTCATTTAATGTATTACAATTATTCAAAAGTTTGATATTGGTAAAAAAGGATGTGTTCGACGTTGCATCGGTTGTTAAGTAACTTAAATAGCAAGTAATCATTACATTTCCTTATTTCTTTCGTCTGAACACAAATTATGATGATTATTGTAACCGCCCCAGGCTGACTTATTGATGATTGGTTTTTACTGAAAATATACAGAATCTCATGCTGATGCTATTTATTTTTGAGGGATATTTTCTAATGTATAAATGTTTTTTTCAGATTCCGTAACTTTTCAACAAAAGCATTTTGCATCACGTGAAAAACATATCAAATGTAAGTGTAATTGACTTATTTAATATATTACGATTATTCACAAGTTAAAGAATGGTGAAGAAAGGATGTGTTCGATGTGGCATCGGTTGTTACATAACTTAAATAGCAAGTAATCCATTACATTGTCCCATTTCTTTCGTCTGAACACAAATTATGATGATTATTGTAACCGCCCCAGGCTGACTTATTGATGATTGGTTTTTACTGAAAATATACAGAATCTCATGCTGATGCTATTTATTTTTGAGGGATATTTTCTAATATATAAATGTTTTTTCAGATCCCGCCACTTTTTCAACGTAAGCATTTTGCATCACGGAAAAAGCATATCAAATGTGAGTGTAATTGACTCATTTAATATATTACGATTATTCACAAGTTAAATAATAGTAAAAAAAGGATGTGTTCGATGTTGCATCTGTTAATAAGTAACTTAAATAGCAAGTAATCATTACATTGTCTCATTTCTTTCGTCTGAACACAAATTATGATGATTATTGTAACCGCCCCAGGCTGACTTATTGATGATTGGTTTTTACTGAAAATATACAGAGTCTCGTGCTGATACTATTTATTTTTGAGGGATATTTTCTAATATATAAATGTTTTTTCAGATCCCGCCACTTTTTCAACGTAAGCATTTTGCATCACGGAAAAAGCATATCAAATGTGAGTGTAATTGACTCATTTAATGTATTACAATTATTCAAAGTTTAATATTGGTAAAAAAGGATGTGTTCGACGTTGCATTGGTTGTTAAGTAACTTAAATAGCAAGTAATCATTACATTTCCTTATTTCTTTCGTCTGAACACAAATTATGATGATTATTGTAACCGCCCCAGGCTGACTTATTGATGATTGGTTTTTACTGAAAATATACAGAGTCTCGTGCTGATGCTATTTATTTTTGAGGGATATTTTCTAATGTATAAATGTTTTTTTTCAGATTCCCATCTTTTCAACAAAAGCATTTTGCATCACGTGAAAAGCATATCAAATGTAAGTGTAATTGACTCATTTAATGTATTGCAAATATTCACAAGTTACAGAATGGTGAAAAAAGGATGTGTTCGATGGGGCATCGGTTGTTAAATAACTTAAATAGCAAGTAATCCATTACATTGTCCTATTTCTTTCGTCTGAACACAAATTATGATGATTATTGTAACCGCCCCAGGCTGACTCATTGATGATTGGTTTTTACTGAAAATATACAGAATCTCGTGCTGATACTATTTATTTTTGAGGGATATTTTCTAATATTTAAATGTTTTTTCAGATCCCGCCACTTTTTCAACGTAAGCATTTTGCATCACGGAAAAAGCATATCAAATGTGAGTGTAATTGACTCATTTAATGTATTACAATTATTCAAAGTTTAATATTGGTAAAAAAGGATGTGTTCGACGTTGCATTGGTTGTTAAGTAACTTAAATAGCAAGTAATCATTACATTTCCTTATTTCTTTCGTCTGAACACAAATTATGATGATTATTGTAACCGCCCCAGGCTGACTTATTGATGATTGGTTTTTACTGAAAATATACAGAGTCTCGTGCTGATGCTATTTATTTTTGAGGGATATTTTCTAATGTATAAATGTTTTTTTTCAGATTCCCATCTTTTCAACAAAAGCATTTTGCATCACGTGAAAAGCATATCAAATGTAAGTGTAATTGACTCATTTAATGTATTGCAAATATTCACAAGTTACAGAATGGTGAAAAAAGGATGTGTTCGATGGGGCATCGGTTGTTAAATAACTTAAATAGCAAGTAATCCATTACATTGTCCTATTTCTTTCGTCTGAACACAAATTATGATGATTATTGTAACCGCCCCAGGCTGACTCATTGATGATTGGTTTTTACTGAAAATATACAGAATCTCGTGCTGATACTATTTATTTTTGAGGGATATTTTCTAATATTTAAATGTTTTTTCAGATCCCGCCACTTTTTCAACGTAAGCATTTTGCATCACGGAAAAAGCATATCAAATGTGAGTGTAATTGACTCATTTAATGTATTACAATTATTCAAAAGTTTAATATTGGTAAAAAAGGATGTGTTCGACGTTGCATCGGTTGTTAAGTAACTTAAATAGCAAGTAATCATTACATTTCCTTATTTCTTTCGTCTGAACACAAATTATGATGATTATTGTAACCGCCCCAGGCTGACTTATTGATGATTGGTTTTTACTGAAAATATACAGAATCTCATGCTGATGCTATTTATTTTTGAGGGATATTTTCTAATGTATAAATGTTTTTTTTTCAGATTCCGTAACTTTTCAACAAAAGCATTTTGCATCACGTGAAAAACATATCAAATGTAAGTGTAATTGACTTATTTAATATATTACGATTATTCACAAGTTAAAGAATGGTGAAGAAAGGATGTGTTCGATGTGGCATCGGTTGTTACATAACTTAAATAGCAAGTAATCCATTACATTGTCCCATTTCTTTCGTCTGAACACAAATTATGATGATTATTGTAACCGCCCCAGGCTGACTTATTGATGATTGGTTTTTTACTGAAAATATACAGAATCTCATGCTGATGCTATTTATTTTTGAGGGATATTTTCTAATATATAAATGTTTTTTCAGATCCCGCCACTTTTTCAACGTAAGCATTTTGCATCACGGAAAAAGCATATCAAATGTGAGTGTAATTGACTCATTTAATATATTACGATTATTCACAAGTTAAATAATAGTAAAAAAAGGATGTGTTCGATGTTGCATCTGTTAATAAGTAACTTAAATAGCAAGTAATCATTACATTGTCTCATTTCTTTCGTCTGAACACAAATTATGATGATTATTGTAACCGCCCCAGGCTGACTTATTGATGATTGGTTTTTACTGAAAATATACAGAGTCTCGTGCTGATACTATTTATTTTTGAGGGATATTTTCTAATATATAAATGTTTTTTCAGATCCCGCCACTTTTTCAACGTAAGCATTTTGCATCACGGAAAAAGCATATCAAATGTGAGTGTAATTGACTCATTTAATGTATTACAATTATTCAAAGTTTAATATTGGTAAAAAAGGATGTGTTCGACGTTGCATTGGTTGTTAAGTAACTTAAATAGCAAGTAATCATTACATTTCCTTATTTCTTTCGTCTGAACACAAATTATGATGATTATTGTAACCGCCCCAGGCTGACTTATTGATGATTGGTTTTTACTGAAAATATACAGAGTCTCGTGCTGATGCTATTTATTTTTGAGGGATATTTTCTAATGTATAAATGTTTTTTTTCAGATTCCCATCTTTTCAACAAAAGCATTTTGCATCACGTGAAAAGCATATCAAATGTAAGTGTAATTGACTCATTTAATGTATTGCAAATATTCACAAGTTACAGAATGGTGAAAAAAGGATGTGTTCGATGGGGCATCGGTTGTTAAATAACTTAAATAGCAAGTAATCCATTACATTGTCCTATTTCTTTCGTCTGAACACAAATTATGATGATTATTGTAACCGCCCCAGGCTGACTCATTGATGATTGGTTTTTACTGAAAATATACAGAATCTCGTGCTGATACTATTTATTTTTGAGGGATATTTTCTAATATTTAAATGTTTTTTTCAGATCCCGCCACTTTTTCAACGTAAGCATTTTGCATCACGGAAAAAGCATATCAAATGTGAGTGTAATTGACTCATTTAATGTATTACAATTATTCAAAAGTTTAATATTGGTAAAAAAGGATGTGTTCGACGTTGCATCGGTTGTTAAGTAACTTAAATAGCAAGTAATCATTACATTTCCTTATTTCTTTCGTCTGAACACAAATTATGATGATTATTGTAACCGCCCCAGGCTGACTTATTGATGATTGGTTTTTACTGAAAATATACAGAATCTCATGCTGATGCTATTTATTTTTGAGGGATATTTTCTAATGTATAAATGTTTTTTTCAGATTCCCATCTTTTCAACAAAAGCATTTTGCATCACGTGAAAAGCATATCAAATGTAAGTGTAATTGACTCATTTAATGTATTACAATTATTCAAAAGTTTAATATTGGTAAAAAAGGATGTGTTCGACGTTGCATCGGTTGTTAAGTAACTTAAATAGCAAGTAATCATTACATTGCCTTATTTCTTTCGTCTGAACACAAATTATGATGATTATTGTAACCGCCCCAGGCTGACTTATTGATGATTGGTTTTTACTGAAAATATACAGAATCTCATGCTGATGCTATTTATTTTTGAGGGATATTTTCTAATGTATAAATGTTTTTTTCAGATTCCCATCTTTTCAACAAAAGCATTTTGCATCACGTGAAAAGCATATCAAATGTAAGTGTAATTGACTCATTTAATGTATTACAATTATTCAAAAGTTTAATATTGGTAAAAAAGGATGTGTTCGACGTTGCATCGGTTGTTAAGTAACTTAAATAGAAAGTAATCATTACATTGCCTTATTTCTTTCGTCTGAACACAAATTATGATGATTATTGTAACCGCCCCAGGCTGACTTATTGATGATTGGTTTTTACTGAAAATATACAGAGTCTCGTGCTGATGCTATTTATTTTTGAGGGATATTTTCTAATGTATAAATGTTTTTTTCAGATTCCCATCTTTTCAACAAAAGCATTTTGCATCACGTGAAAAGCATATCAAATGTAAGTGTAATTGACTCATTTAATGTATTGCAAATATTCACAAGTTACAGAATGGTGAAAAAAGGATGTGTTCGATGTGGCATCGGTTGTTAAATAACTTAAATAGCAAGTAATCATTACATTGCCTTATTTCTTTCGTCTGAACACAAATTATGATGATTATTGTAACCGCCCCAGGCTGACTTATTGATGATTGGTTTTTACTGAAAATATACAGAGTCTCGTGCTGATGCTATTTATTTTTGAGGGATATTTTCTAATGTATAAATGTTTTTTTCAGATTCCCATCTTTTCAACAAAAGCATTTTGCATCACGTGAAAAGCATATCAAATGTAAGTGTAATTGACTCATTTAATGTATTGCAAATATTCACAAGTTACAGAATGGTGAAAAAAGGATGTGTTCGATGTGGCATCGGTTGTTAAATAACTTAAATAGCAAGTAATCCATTACATTGTCCCATTTCTTTCGTCTGAACACAAATTATGATGATTATTGTAACCGCCCCAGGCTGACTTATTGATGATTGGTTTTTACTGAAAATATACAGAATCTCGTGCTGATACTATTTATTTTTGAGGGATATTTTCTAATATATAAATGCTTTTTCAGATCCCGCCACTTTTTCAACGTAAGCATTTTGCATCACGGAAAAAGCATATCAAATGTGAGTGTAATTGACTCATTTAATGTATTACAATTATTCAAAAGTTTGATATTGGTAAAAAAGGATGTGTTCGACGTTGCATCGGTTGTTAAGTAACTTAAATAGCAAGTAATCATTACATTTCCTTATTTCTTTCGTCTGAACACAAATTATGATGATTATTGTAACCGCCCCAGGCTGACTTATTGATGATTGGTTTTTACTGAAAATATACAGAATCTCATGCTGATGCTATTTATTTTTGAGGGATATTTTCTAATGTATAAATGTTTTTTTTCAGATTCCGTAACTTTTCAACAAAAGCATTTTGCATCACGTGAAAAACATATCAAATGTAAGTGTAATTGACTTATTTAATATATTACGATTATTCACAAGTTAAAGAATGGTGAAGAAAGGATGTGTTCGATGTGGCATCGGTTGTTACATAACTTAAATAGCAAGTAATCCATTACATTGTCCCATTTCTTTCGTCTGAACACAAATTATGATGATTATTGTAACCGCCCCAGGCTGACTTATTGATGATTGGTTTTTACTGAAAATATACAGAATCTCATGCTGATGCTATTTATTTTTGAGGGATATTTTCTAATATATAAATGTTTTTTCAGATCCCGCCACTTTTTCAACGTAAGCATTTTGCATCACGGAAAAAGCATATCAAATGTGAGTGTAATTGACTCATTTAATGTATTACAATTATTCAAAAGTTTAATATTGGTAAAAAAGGATGTGTTCGACGTTGCATCGGTTGTTAAGTAACTTAAATAGCAAGTAATCATTACATTGCCTTATTTCTTTCGTCTGAACACAAATTATGATGATTATTGTAACCGCCCCAGGCTGACTTATTGATGATTGGTTTTTACTGATAATATACAGAATCTCATGCTGATGCTATGTATTTTTGAGGGAATATATTCAAATATAAATGTTTTTTCAGATCCCCCAACTTTTCAACAAAAGCATTTTGCATCACGTGAGAAGCATATCAAATGTAAGTGTTGCATGTTTATTAAAGTTTATTACAGTTTCTTCTGAAATGATGTCTTACTTGACAAGCATATATCATAATTTTGTTGATGATATGTATTTAATTTAACTGAAATCTTGTTTGGTTTTCATTTTTTGTCTTTTTTATTATTATTTCTAAATAATTACAATTTTACAGATGTGCTCACTGTTCTGGGGATGAAAATTGAAAAAGGTATTTATTGATTTTAACTCATTTCTATTAAAATACTTTAGAATTTGAAATTTCAAGATAAAATACTTGCTATCCGTGTCTCACAAATTTCTGTTTAAATTATGGTATGTTACTTAAAGAACAACAATTATTTCACAAAATAAACTTTTCTTCTGATAACCACCCTTCCTTCCAGATTCTAAAGACACTATGAGGAGCAATGAAGATTTTTTGGTAAGTTATAACGTTAAAATTCTTTCGTGTTTTACGTTTAATTGTTAAAGCTAAGTCTGTGTAAGAACAATAGTTTCTATGTCAAACAATATGATGAGTATTATGACAAGCATATATCTAGAAATCAAATGAAGAATGATATTGATCCTGACCCTATTATCTGCTTTTAATATTTAAATTATAATTGTGATTATACTAACTTATTTAAATTTTTCAAGGGCATGATTGATGACTACCTTACAAACCCATTCTGCTGAAGCTTGGTTTCTCAAGGATACCTAAAATACATTCCTGTGGAAACATACGAGTTGCGGCTTGTAATTTCTGCTACCTTAAGGTACTTAATGATAAGGTAACATGTTGGAACGAAAAGGTGTCGTAGCACAACTTGCGGGCACTATATGATAGTATAAATAATACCCATTTGTTCAATTTTGGTTATTAATGTTTAAAACCTGAAATAAACAAAAATATCATGGCGATCGAAACTGAAAATTCGAATATTGAGCGCGGCACATTCATTAAAATCTTTTATAAAAAATTAACAATTTTGAGAAAAGATATTTTTGAAGAAATGACGACGAAGAAGTCAAGTCCGCAATTTTGGCCTATTTTGATAGCCAAGATCTTTTTATTTTTTCGATGGTATTAATAAATTATTTGAGAAATCCGAAAAATGTGTTAGGGTTAAGGGAGAATATATTGAAAAGGAAAAATAGTTTCGTGTTTAATTTCAAACCCCTTTGCGCTCATTCCGCGAATTT
The DNA here is from genome assembly GCA_916720795.1 of Danaus chrysippus. NCBI lineage: Eukaryota > Metazoa > Arthropoda > Insecta > Lepidoptera > Nymphalidae > Danaus > Danaus chrysippus. The sequence continues at coordinate 5,082,763 of CAKASE010000046.1, read as the reverse complement.
ATTTATTATTTATTTCCCCTCGTATGTGCTTTTAAAAGTTGTTTTAGAATGATTTGGCTAAAATTTGTAACCCTCCTGGACAGGAATATGTGGCAGTGGTAAAAATTCTGCATAAAATCAAATGCTATTCCATATACCTTAGAATCATTCTTGCACTTATTTTCAATTTCCTGTATTTTTTTGTTAAATTTATTTCATTGCCTTTTATGGATCTCAATATCTGCTTGATAGGTTCTTTTTGCATTGTCAATAATATGTGGATTTTTTAATTTAATCTTTAACTCTTCACATACATGGATTTGTTTTCTACCGAAAGATAAGCTAAAATTTTCCTGAAAATGTTTTAACTTTCCGTATACGAGGTGACTAATCTCATCATGCTATACTAGGTGGAGTTTGATATTATATTCAAACATGAAAGATAGTAAAATTAGCATTATTGATATTTAAGATTGTTAAATAATAATACATATGTTTTTGTATCTAATAATAAAATGAAATGAGTAAAACAAATGTTATATTTACATTACAATAGACTTTTATTAATAAAAGTACACAAACTTACTTTTTCTTCTAACTATAATCTATTAAACCTTTTCTTGAGGACTAAAATCTTAATTTATAAGACTACAATATAACTAGTTTTAAACATAAACAATTTAGTAAAAACAAACAATAATTAATCAAATCTTAATCACTTAAGTTTTCACAGTCTTGACAGTAAAAATCTGCATATTCCATACATATAGGCTTATTACATTTTTTACAAATGTACCTAGTTTTCCTATCTTTATGTCTAGGCCAAATTGAGCATCTTTGCATTGTATTTAGACCTTTTTGCCGGCGGTTGTTGTATGTTTTCAAGGGGTTTTTGAAAATACTTTTCAATTCTTTGGCGCAGTTCCCTAGGAAGTCTTTGGTTCTGCCTTCTTGTTTCTAGGTGGGATCTTATTAAAGACAAACCTAATTCCCGAATGAATTTACCTATCAAGTTAGTTTTATTTTTCTCAATGCCATTGTTGAACATGTGTTTAATCATATTGTTTATACCAGCATGATTGAGTAAAGCGAAAAATATCGTCAGAGGCCAACGCTTAGAATAACGTGAAACATCGTAAGTTCTCGATAATTTATCGACAACATCAACGCCACTTTTAGTCTGATTGTAGAATGTTTCTGTTTCAACATCGATTTCTTTATCATGATGCAAAGACGACATCATATACACTTTTTTACGTGGCTTTGGTACATAGGATAAGATTGTAATATCTTTTTGGAATCCAAATTTGGTAGTATTAATTCACGATTTGTATTGGATGCAGGTGGTACCTATACAAGTTTTATTAGCACGTTAGGTTCCGACTACAGTTAGTTTATGATCTTTCAGTAAATGATTAGTGCTCTCGTAACTTGTGAAAGAATTATCCATTGTAACATTTCGTGAAGTTTGTGAAACACCATTGTAACAGTCGATCAACTACGTCGTAGGGTTTATTGCTAGTAGCATAAGGAATCCTATAAAACATTTTATTTCGTTTAGATTAGTCGGTCTGGCATATTATATTTATGTTTTACGGTATCTATACAGGCTGTTCTAAAAACTGTGTCAACACTTGAAGGCATGTATATGTTACACTTAAAACCAATTTTTAGATAGAACGCGTTTTTCCTAGTTAGAACCCGTTTTTACTAAACGCTTTTGTTAAAACTAGAAATAACAAGTGACAACTAGAATTTACCACTGATATAATTGATTTTCTGATAAAACTAGTTGTCACTCCGAGCTTTAGTTACAACTAGCACTGGAGAAACTTCTTTGAATTTTGGGATTAAAACAAGATAGTGTTTTAAAAATATTTATTAAAAAGATCTAGGGCATAGAAACATAGTACCGTACCTAGTAATAAAAATCTTACACTAAAGGAACATTTTAGGTAACATCAGCATAAAGTACTTGCTAAGTCGACAACATTAATTAAAAGTAAATAAAATAATCAAACAAATAAACAGAACACAACCATAAAATTTAAAAAGGAACATAATAATAATATTTTTAAGGAATATGGATTAACATACAATAAAAAAATAATCAAACAACCTTAAAAATAACAAAGATGACGATCTACTTGTTATTACATGACAAACTATCATGGCATTTTGAATTACAAAGGTAGCTATTTTTCTTGCATAGACACCTTTTTGACGTACATATCCTTTCTTACATACGCAGCGCATAAATCCCTGGCCTGTTCCTATGGATGCTTCCCTAGCAACAGTTCTTAAAGGTAAACTTGTATTTGGAACGTCTTCTTCATGCAAAAATTTTTCTTTGCACTTGTCCAATTCTGACCTGAAAAGCAATATTTTAATAGTCAGTTTTATCTAATAGCAATATAATTATATGATAAAACAATTAAGCTATACGTGGTAGGTACATACCTGCAATATAATTTGTCGAGCATTGCATATTTCGTTCCAATCTTGTGAAAATCCTGATCATCCTTTTGAAGAACCACTCGGACTATATTACGTAGATTTGCTTTTGCTCTGTCGACATCTGGGATTTGTATAATTACATTATCGCCGATTTCTACTGGAACGTGTATTTTATCTGAAGCTAATGTCATTCTCCTGGCCTGTTTTTTTAAGTTTTGATGTGCCGCTTCTCTGGACGTCATTATTTGTTGATTCACATTTGTAATAACTTCGATGTCTTTGTCATTTGGTGGTATTATTAGAGGCTCTTCAGCCGTAGATGCTCCAGCTTCAATATCATATTGACTGGCTTCTACTTCGACTGGTGATTCTTCACTTGTTTTGGATGAACTCTCTGCGGCTTTTTGTTTGGCTCCAGTTATAATCTGATGCTCTCCACTACGACTAGCTACAGGCTCAGTTTCTGCAGTATCTGTACTATCCGTCATATTTATTTTATTTAACGCATTTTCTAGATCATCTTCATCTCGTATATCCTCAATAACATCTCGAGGCAAAGTCGAAGTCATAAGACCTACTCGCGGTTCTATACCAAACATTGCTTTGTATGGTGATTGTTTGATACCCGAGTGAAGTGCCCGATTTTTCATAAACTGTACAAACCGAATACCATTCGACCAATTTGTAGTATTGTTATCTTGCATCCATGAAGCTAACATTTTCTCGATGTCTTGATTAGCCCTTTCAACAGATCCTTGACTTTGGCTGTGCCTTGGCTTTCCATGGACTAATTTACACTCTGGCCAAAATGAAACGAGTTCATTTATAACAGAATTTACAAATTCTCACCCGTTATCGGAGTGTAAGATGCAAGGAGCATCAAATGTTAAAAATATATCAGTCAACTGATACGCCACCTCTGCGGCTCTTTTACTTTTCAGCGCACGCAACAAAACAAATTTTGTCAAATGGTCCTGATACACCATTATAAACTTAAACCCTCGATCTTCTTGTGTTTGCATGTCGATAAGATCGACTTGACAACGGCTGTTCATTTCTGAATGTAATATGGGTTTTGAAACGAGTCCTTTTTTCTTCATACTTTTTTTACGCTGACAGGTTTCGCACATAGAGAGAAAAATATTTATCATTTCTAAAGTTATGTTTGCATATATTCGTGACGTTTCATTTTTAGGTCTATCTCGACCACCATGACCAATGGCCACATGAGCTGCTTCAATTATATCAAAAATTTCATCTACATATAAGTAGTATTTCATAGGCTTCTGTCTAGTCACTAATTTACTTATTCCACAAATATTAATTACCTTAAATCGCTTCAGTCTCCTATACTGTTTTTGAGATTTCTGAACAGCTAACTGTGCTTTTTCAATTTCGTCCACTAAACTGTCATAGGTTTCTTTTGACATAATATAAAAGTGGTCCTCTTTTTTTCATGATCACGAATCGCCAACAATCTATTTAAAAACTCCTCTTTCCATCGCGTTCCTTCATTTAAGTTTGCCATGACTATTTTGCGCTCTAATCAAACTATATGTGCTTAGCAGAATAAAAATAAAGCAGGAATGAATAGAGCGAACAAACGCACAGCGCACCGACGGTTCTTGGAAATGGATTCCCCCGCGCTTGCCGAATCAGGTGATGTCTCGCGACCAATCAGAATAGTGGCATGGGTCGGAACAGTTTTAACTGACTAACTTCGAATAAACGAGTTTTGTCTAGTAATAACTAGTTTTAACTGATATTCAATTGTGAGCATTAGTTAATTCTAGTTTTAACAAAGGCGTTTAGTAAAAACGGGTTTTAACTAGGAAAAACGCGTTCTATCTAAAAACCGGTTTTAACTGTAACATATACATATAAGTATAAGCTTTTTATAAAAAATAGTGTAACTTAAAAAATATCAAGCAGAGGTCAGTTACAGTGCATAGATAGGCTAAATAAATTTTAAATCGACATTATTTGAAAAAATGTTTCAAACATCTGACCCATGCAAGGTCAAGGCCCCGTATAGTCGCGACGGCGCATGCGTAGCCATTGACCGCAGGCGCCGGGCCGCCGGCGTTATTATTACTATTTTGTTAGTTATTCGAATAGAGATTTGAAAGTGTAAAAATTAGTTATATTCTATAGACATTTTCAATATTGCTATAAATAGTTATGCTTTTCACATTAAAATAATTTCATTTAAAATAACTTTTTTTAATAATAAATATTATAATTTGAAACTTGTTCAGGTAAATTAACTATGTTGTATTATTAGGATAAATAGTTAATCTATTTCTGTTAAAAATGGTGTTTTACAATCAAAAATAATACTAATGTTTGATATATCAAAATAAGTATCGAAATAATATGAATAATTACATATTTATTTATTGTTATGATTTTTTAAATATCGATATATTCAATAATGTGAAAGTTACTTCAAGGTCGTCACTAGTAGCGCAGCAGATGTGATGACGTCATTGAGTGTCATCGTGTTATACCAGGGCTTATAAACACTTTGTTACTCTACATATAATAATCATTTAATATTTAATTTTATTATTTTTATTGAAGAGTTTGTAAATGTAAGTTGTTTGATTGTGTTCCATTTTCGATACTGATAACGCAGTTAAGGGGGTTGACACTGTTTTTCATACACCCTGTATACTGATTGGTGTACTTGATAATTATATCAATTATACCATCGTCAAAGAAGTGTTGCCAACTAATGAGCCACACTATATTTGCCACAGCTCGTTTTGGATCCGGTAACTGAGTTAAAATATTGTGCCTTTGGGTACGGATTGATTGACATGGGGTTCCTTGCTCCATTTTGTATGTTTGTCCTTTCCTAGGTACAATGAAGAGGTGTTACTTGATGAATGTCTATTATATCTCCCAATAGTTTATAGAAAAGTTGGATTTCTTCCTTATTAAAAGCAGTTATTCTGTTGATATTTGTGGCTTCTGGTTTGCGAATAGATATATTATTTCTTTTGAAAAATCCTTCCAGCCAATCACGTCCAGCCATTTGGACACTCTGGTCAAATGTGTGTTGGATTTGAAGCTCTTTTGCATATCAGTATGCTGCCTTTCTTACTTGTATAGCTGTGACTACATAAAAAATTGAAGATAATTATTTAATGCGGTCTGCCAAGATCTTTTCTGCATCCTGTGTAAAAACAGGAAGTCTTCCGAGATGTGGTTCTGATTGATTTTGTTGCTTTAGCCGTTTTTGGAGGGTGGAAAAAGGAATACCTATGGCTTTAGCCGCAGACCTAATAGACTGGTTTTGGTTCACCAGTTCTTTGGCTTTTTCTAAAGTTTCAGACATCCATTGCGTCTTATTGGTGTTTCTGGGTCATGGTCACGTGACGCGTCCTTTAATTCGACATTCGCTTGTTTAATTTCTTTCGTTTGGGTATGGTTACACTGACCACCATTACCCGCTGACTTCCATTGCCCCTTTTTCCCCTACAACTTCGTTAAAATATTGATTGAAATAAACAAGTTTAGAATATCCTTCGGTATCATTTGGCACATAAGACGGCTCCAATATATTCAATGTTTTTGGTTATTTTATTGTTTCATTTGGCAATCCAACAGTGTTACAGTATGTTATAAAATTTTACAATGTAATGCAAAAATTATGACCAAAATAGGATTACACTATTATAACATAAATTCGAAAAGCAGTCTTAACGTGAAATACTTTAAACAATACAAAACACTAATTATTTTATACGAGATAAACAATTTAATGTAGGTATAAATACTGTTCATAAACATATGTTTGTGAATTTGTGTGTGTGTGTGTGTGTGTGTTTATTGATGATAAGCCGTTTTTGAGTAGGTCAGCCTAATATTTTTCTTTTTATTGCTTTTTTAAACGCTCTTTTAGGTAAATTAAATAAATCTATGTCGGCATATATGTAAATTATTATACGTTTTAACCAAACGATATAAAACTGAGTTTTGTGCATAGTTCGTATTAACCTGAGGGGTGTCAAATAGATCTGTATGTCTTGTCCGTCGTTGTAGTGCTTGAAGAGACAAGTGATTCAAGAGTTCACAGCAATCTATATGTCCATTCCAAATCGTGTGCAAAAGCATACGAGGGTCAAACTGAAAGTTCTAAGAAAATCAAAAACTGATTACATTAGCCAGTTATTAGTTTTATTTATATCTTTTCAAAATATTGTCCATTCACATCAATACACCGCTGCATGCGTTGGAACCACTGGGAAAAGCACCTTGCCCACTCGTCCTTAGGGGTCTCTTCAATGACATCGCGATACGCAGCCACCGCTTCTTCAGCATTCATAAACGGCTTTCCTTTAAGTTTTCCTTTAATTTTTGGAAATAAATAAAAATCACAAGGCGCGAGGTCGGGGATATACGGCGGGGGATATATCGGGGATATATGACCCAGTAATTCAACGTTTGATGTCGCCAAATAGTCGATCGTTCGCTTGGCGGTGTGCGACGAGGCGTTGTCGTGGTGAAGGAGGATCCTACTGCGAGGTCGTTTCTCTCGAACTTTTTCCAAGACAAGTGACAAACAATTGGTAGTTTTTACTTTAATAGCCTCTGCTTTTTTGTTTTTTTTGAACAAATTGGGCCAGCTTCACTTTTATCTATATTATCAGACCTAGACTTCTTTCCGACACTTTATGTTTATTAGTTTTGCGATTTCTTAACTGCCACAGATGGTCGAGGCGGAGAGAATAGCTCAACTTCAACTTCTTCAACTTTTTCCAATTGTGGAGGAATGAACTCTTCGTCATCGTCGTCGAAGTCCAATTCGGAACAAATACCATCATTTAAGATCCCCAAGACAAGGTCGTTGTTCAATGGCGTGCCTGTAGTTAATGAAATAAATCGAACATTAACTTAAAAAAGAATAAACTCACGATCATGCGTTGGTACAATTATAACCCAGATATCACGATCGTGAGATGAAATTTTTATCGTTAATTGTCGGTAATTATTAAAAATATAGAAGAAAGTTATAATTATTCACATGTATCATACACATAATTATGTAATTCTATCAAAATATGAATGATTTCTTACGAAATTTGGAGAAGAATAAATATTACTTACATTATAACCTTATTTTTACACTTTGTTTAAGTTATGTAAGTAGATAAAAAGCTTATTTAAAAAAAAATGAATCATAACAAAAATAAAATGTAACAAAAATATCCTTAGTATTAGAAATTCACATAATATAATAATTGACTTAAATCTGTTTTCTTATTAACAATCAGTCTTAGATGTAGTCTAAACTTAAGTAACCGTTTTACGGTTTGTATAATAAACAAAAAAATAATTCTTCTAAATTATGATATCACTATAATTGTACTTTTCTATACTTAACATTTTAAAAATAATCAATACGAAATTAAAGTAGTTTAAGCAGGATTTACTTCTTTATTTTAAATTGCCAGTATGGAAACAAATTACACTTACTAATGTAAATTCCCGAAAGGGAATAATAGTATTTAATTCTCTTAAAACCAGATTATAATATTATATTTAACTAAGACTGAAACACGGTCCTTAGCGACAAGATACATGTAAGAACGTAGGTATACTAATAGTAATGCAGCGACAAGTGTGCGCTTGCGGCCCGACGTATCTTTTTAAAACCGAGAATTGTAAAGGATATGTATACGTCTATACTCGTAACTATACCTGCCATTTATTTAATACGATAGTCAGTGAGGACAGTTTGTTTGTATATATTTATAAGTATATATTTTTTAATGGAGTAAATATAGTTTATTAAATTTACATATATTATAAAATAATACGTTACAGCATCGTACACAAACCACTTCACTTTCACTTTCTTCCTTTCTCGGACAAGTTGCGAACGCAGGGTTAGAACTTTGGTTTCTATTTCTTTTACTAGGAAATTTATTGCCTTGGCAATATCCTCCCAAGCAACAGTTTTCTTTATTTTAATTCGATAGTTACGGTGTGAAGTATCCCACAAGTCGCGACTTTCGTAAAGCTCTATAAGCAAAAGCACGGTATCATTTCCCCACACTACAGACATTTTAACCCTTAATTGCATGATTTTTTATTGCAGCCAAGAAAAATTGTTTCCTGGTAGGTATATATGTATAACATAAAAAATAATGAAAAAAATCTGGTATAAAAAAATATGTATTTATTATGAAAAAATATGTATGTAGACAATTGGCAACACTATGCGTTAAGTACTAAATTTATGCTTACATATTTGTAGGGGCCTATAAATCAACCTAATCTAAAAATAAATAATATAAAGAATATTTTGAGTGAAATACAGCAAAACAGTTTCGATTTTTAGTGTGACACAATGCCACCTTACATTTAATACACTCAGTCCGCGAAAAACCTTTACAACCGGGAAGTTTGCATCTATTTTTAAAAGTGCATCTTTTTTCACTGTGGCCTAAGCCATCAGTCCGCACGTCTCTTGGAGGAAAGGGTTTCATTGGACCCTGATGTCTTTTTGCTTCTATCTCCCGACCTATAGTACTGCTTGAAGGTCTTCCTCTTTTGGGTTCAGTATTTTTTTTATAATTGTATAATGTCTCCGCAAGATCTGATCTGTAATCACCTAGTGTCATGTTTGGGTGGCCTTTTTTATAAAGTACCCATGAATTTACTACCGCCATGTCGATCATGTGATAATATAATCGAATGTACCATTTTCGACTTTTGATTCGAATTTTGTAGCGGCCCAAATAACTGTCCATCAAATCTACTCCATCCATGTGGGCATTGTAATCTTTTACAATTTTTGGACAGGCAACAGTTACAAAGGAGTGTCAGAAAGAAATAAAATGAAATGTATTTTATAGTAATTAATAAAGTTCTTTATTATATTTTTATATAAATAACTTTGAGAAACAAAAACAAAACTGAACAGCGCCCGCGCTTAGCTGTCGATTGTTGGACCGTTTCGTCCACATCATGAACTTCACGGAGCCGTTTCTTTGTTGTCGTTGGTGTAGCACGTAGTTGTATGCGACGTTTTTGGTGATCTGTCACAAGTGCTGCTCCTAATTTCTTCAAAAATATCCCTCTTGTATGCGTGATACCCTTATCAGTATTTGCTTTGTGTATAAAATGCATTGATACCAGATACGTTTACAAGGTGGAAAAATACAGCCACTGGCCATCTTTTTGTTCTTTTTCGAACATTATAACAGATACATCTATATTTTCAAATAATTGCTTGTATTCAGCCTGCCCGGAGCCTCAAATTATTTAATTTACTTTCTTCTAATACAGAAAGAACATCATTAAGTGTTATTAATAACCTTTTTAGCGTGTGATCGACAAGATCCTGAAGAGGTATTTCTGCTGATCGCTCAGTAATCACAATGTTGTCAGGAGAGCAACGTTTTTTTAGCTTGGATTATACTTTCGTAATTAGGATACAGTGGACAATTTTCTACAAGGGCATTACTTCTGATAGTATTGTATTGATATTTAGTAAGCCTAGCATTGATAAGTAAAGAAAGAGCTTTATCTTTCGTTAGCTTAGCAATCTTTCCATCTTTTTTAATGTTATTAGATGCATCGGGGTTTTGAATTATATCGGCTAATACTTTTGCAGCGTGAACATTATTACCCTCTGACCTGAGCTTCATTTCAGCTGCATACGTTAACTCAACTGTTTCATTGTTATTTCTTAATTCTTGAGTTTTTTACCGTTTTGATGTGTCACTGCATTCCACAAAAACTTTTTCATTCCTTCCCACAGAATCACTAGAGATTCTTTGTCTTTTTTGCGAAGGAAAATTAATTGATGTATCTAGCCAGTTACTATATTTGCTTTCAAAACGTTTTTTATTTCGTGAAACACTTTGCCACTTCTGTTTATACTAATAAATAAAGTGAAACAACTCTTGTTTGATATACTTTGGCAATTCATCTACACAGTGTATTTTTCCTGAACTTTTGTAACTAAGTGTTGAAATTGTATCTCATGGTTATTAAATTCATCCGTTAAGTAATAACGCAATAATTCTTCTTCTTCTACCTGGCAATTTCCCAGCTATAGCCAGGGTCTGCCTTTCATGTTGTGAATAGTTTTTGGCTATTTGTTTTTACGACCGGCCGCCTGCCTGACATCAACCCTCTTTTGGGAATCAACATTAATCAGTGATGTCTAAATACTCTTACAAAGTACATATGATTTTGAAAAATCACATTGGTACTTGCCCGGGCCAGGATCGAACCCGAGCCCTCGGTGACGAGAGGCGGGCCCTCTAACCACTGAGCCACCACTGACTTAATAACGCAATAATTCTCTTCGACTAATTGGAATGCTATGCTGGGAACTGCCTGAAAAAATATTATGAATAATTTTTAAATTTGTAAACATTGTAAGTTTTGCACTATTTTGTTAAGGTGACGCAGTTAGACGCAGCTAATTTTGGTATCATATGAAAGCTATATGTTTTTTCGAAAAATGTAAAATAAACGGGTTGAGTGCAATTGAGTATGAACTATTTCACTGAGTGAAACAAAAAATCTGTTACAATATAGACTTCTATTCAAACCTATATTATCTATAACATCGCAAGTAATGTAAACTTAATTAAAAATGTAAAATGATGGCATTCTATTTACGACTACTAAGCCTACAATATATTGCCTCTTCTGATTTATATTATCAATGTTCCAAAAAGTTGAAAAGATTTCCAGCCGCTCTTCTTCACTAAATCTGGTCGTACATTTTTCTCGGCACGTCCCAATACACTTCGATTTACCCAATAATTTTCCTGGTTTTAAAACACCTTTACTGGAAAGGTAAAGTTCACTTTTTGTCTTTTGTTTTTCCTCAAATTGTTCTTCCATTCCTTAGGCTCCGATTGACCTCTGCGCTTGCGTTTCAGATTTTGAAGACCAGATATGACAGACTCAACCCCAGTAATATCGGTAGTATTAGTTTCTATGTTTGTATCGTGTGCATTATGAACATTATTGCTTGTTTGTGAAATCGAAAAATCACTTGTTGACAAAATGCATGCATCTGGTGCAGTCTCGCCACCATTGCTCGAATGGGATAAATATAAATCATCGTTTAAATCAATAAGAGAAACATTTTCCAATGTCAATAATTTTGTGGGTGACAGTCCAGGCTCACCAAAAACAGAGAGAGAATCATTTTCTAAAGAAGGGCTTCAGCAATTGTTGATTTCTTCAACGGCAGCATTGCAGGTGGTTTCGATTAAATGAGTTGGTTCCTAAGACAAAACGATACAAAATTATGTTACTGCAAAGTAAATAATATCATTGCTGTAGGTATAGATACTTAATATTGATCCTAATAATTAAAATTGGTTTAATTTTATAACATTAGTAAAGGCCGTGTGACGATAAGTATACCGAATCGGCCCCTGACAGGGATCGGGCTCAAAATTTCAGGGAATGTTTGTACTCATAAGATACTTCGATGCTGCGAGTTTCAGGTCTTTATCTATAACCGCTTCTGAGAAAATCAAAAAATACTGAAAATTAGGAAAAAATAGATTTCTCAGAGTGTAATTATTCGATTGATCGAAATACCTGAGATTATTTTGGGGCTCGATGGTAGTTATCCGAAGAAAAAATATGAGATATATAGGCTCACAAGAAACTCAAAAAAAAACGAGTTTATATTTTTAATTTTCATTTTTAACCATCTTACGGTTACGATACAGTTCAGAAATTATTTTTTGAATTCTCCATTCAATTTCCTATGAACCTATAAATCTTTTAGAATTTTTAAAAACGGTACTACATATTGAAAAAAAATAAATACCATTTTTTGCTCAAAAATCGAAAAGCGAAGTACTGAGGTAATAAATACCGTAAAACGGGGTGAATAGCAATGATTTTCAACTTTGTCTTAAGAATTTGTTGTCTATTCCTTTTTTTTTAAACCACAGGTTATTTTAATATCATGTCCGGTATCACAAAGAAACAGCTAAAACAATATTTGGTTAACTATAAGCAAATGTTTTTCAGATTTTTAATAAAATATGTATCATTTCTATTCACCCGACGACTGGGGTCAATAGAAATGCATAAAGGGGTGAATGGAAAAACTGTTAGGGCTGCCAAAAATTACTTAACCAACATGCAAAAATGAAAGGTCGTGTATTTAAAAATTATTTTGGTATGTAAATGGTAAATGAAATTCAAAATTTGTGATTTAAACTATTTATGTGTTTTTGTTAACATAAATAATTAGGTATGTTTGTATTTTAAACGACTTTATTTTTACGGAATGTTATCTCTTTTCAATAAATTAAACAATGTATACTTCTTATTCGTATTTTATTTGAATTAAAGAAAAATAACAAATTTAAAAACATTTTTCTGGATTAAAAGTCGCTTATACATAAAGTCGCTTATATATAAACAACTATAAATCTTTTGAACTTAACAATTATTATATCAAAGGTATTACAAATAGGTAATCAACGTTATGACTTTGAAGAATCAGTATTATAACATAAAAGTAATAAACACTCTTAAAAAAAAAAAAAACAAATTCTAAATCTTCTGAACTTAGCAATTATCATAAAATATATCACAGGTAGTCGATGTCAGCCTTCATTATGGCTTTGTAAAATGCAGAAAGCACTACTCCGTAAAAATAATCAAAATTCTTTAAAAAAATAAAACTAAATTCTAAATCTTCTGAACTTAACAATAATTATCATAACAAAGTTGTTACAGGTAGATAACTTCAGTCTACGTTACGTTCTCACTAAATGTAAAAATAATAAAAAAAAAACAATAAAATTTTAAATCGTTCCAACCATGTTCCAACTTAACAATTTACAAAGTTTTCACAGGTCATCATCATCCTCTTCTAAAACTTTTAATATTTCGTCACTATCATTATAGTAATTATTTGTGTGTGTTTTTTCTTTGGCAATTTAATGAGATCTTTTACCGTTAGTACAGTCTTGCTCTTCTTTATAATTGGTAATTTGTATTTTTTGTTGTACTGGCCGTCATTCACTAGTTCATTTGATATTATTTTTACTTTATTCTCCTTAATAGTATTATCATCAGCAGTTGTTCCAGTACTGATTGTAACCTCTTCACATAAGCTGTCAAAAAAGAGAATGGGCAGACTGTTTATGTCCATATCATTAGAAACTTTGCACTCTAATCCTTGTAAGTTACTATTGTAGTTTTCCATGTCCGCGATACTGTTGTAATTCTGCTCTCCCATATTATTATCATAATTTTCGTAAGCCGTAACGTTAACGTAATCGTAATCTTTCTGACTTGTATTTCCGCATTTTGATTGTTCTGAGTTGTTATGGTATACTTCTTTCCATTCTTTATTGTTATCATTATTGCCCTTGTCTTCTGTTTCAGATTTTTTAGTAATATCCTCGATAGCTTTTCCTTTAGTCTCATTGTTTTCTATATTTTTTTTGAAGATTACTTCTTCTTTTGTTTCCAAATAGGATGTTTTCGTTTTTTTTTTTCCAATCCCTTTGCCTTTTCCTTTGTAAGGTTCTATTTTATTAGGGCAATTTTCTTTTTCTTCAATTGGTAATAGTTTCATGTTTGTAATTATAGATTTTTTAGCTTTTCCTTTATTTTTATTGTTTAAACCTGATGGACCACTGATGCTAGTATCGTATTTTGTTTTTTTAGGATTTGCCATACTGTTATCAACATCAGTTTCTGCATAGTCTTCAATTTCTTCTGGAGCGACACTTTTACCTGGGAGTACATTGAGTTTTCTCTTTCTTTTTGGTTCTACAATGTTCATTGAACCATATCTCATTTCTTTGAGGAGTGTTAGAACAGAATCTTCTACAGCACTTTCATGGTCTTCACCTAAGTCCTCGCCGGGAAGTCTGGCTAATATTTCAGTTGCATTTAAAGGGCTAATTCCTGTTTTCTTAAATCCAGCAATGATATTCTTTGAAGCATTTATTTGCAGTTCATCAATTAATAATTTCAATAATTTTGGAAAGCAACCTTTTGGAATTGTGGGTAATTGTCGACCACCTGTCTTTTTCCATTTTAATAATAATTGCCTCCAGGCTCGCTTCATTGGACGGAAAAATGCCACGTCCAGAGGTTGCGTCAGGTGAGTTGAGTTGGCTGGTAAAAACACAAAATCGATGTTGTGCGCTTTACATGTTTGGATCAAGTCTGCTGATAAATGTGAAGACAAATTGTCTCCAATTAAGCACTTTCTACCTGGTAAATTCTTAAAATAAGGAACCACCATATTTTGTACCCAATCCTCAAAAGTGGTTCCATCAAACCATCCAGATGTCGACCTATTATATCGAGTACCCTCTGGGCCGTGTTGGATCCAAGAATCATATAAATGAGTTGCCTTGTATACCACATATGGTGGTAACATTTTACCATCTGCGGTACCAGCCATCATAATAGACACGGAAGCCTTGGTATGGTTCAGAACTCTTTCAGGGTACTTGCATCCCCGTTTGATTAGTATTTTTTTCCGCCCAGGGTCGTCCGTCAAATTTGTTTCGTCGTAATTTAAGATGTTAGAAGCAGGTACACCATTTAAAGACTTCTCAAGTTCTGTAAAATATTCTTTAATCGTATCTGGAGATACCTTAGCTCTCACACGCTTGATATTTTCACAAACTCTTTGGGAAATCTCATTTTTGTGTCTTAATAGGAAGCTCTGTACAAAATCTGGTCCTGGAAAATTGTCTTTAAATCTTTTATGAATTATACCTATCTTATCAAGATACATTTTTACTATGTACCTGAGATCCAAAGTATCTAAGGGATAACCCCATTCTGCGCATTTGTTTATATTTTCTATTAGAAACATATCAGTTTCATCGGATAGAGCTCTTTGGCCTCCATGTTGCTTCATATCCCGCGTACAATGACGATATAACACCGATTTGTGTATACCATATTTTTTTGCAACTTCTTCTAATTTTACATTTCGGGATGATGCATACTCTTCCACAGCTTTTTTTATGATCTCCATGTTATATTTTTTATACCTTTTTTTTGTAGGATCGGGTTTATATACACGCGGCATGTTGAATACGGCGGTATGTATCTGTAAATGAAAATAATCACGTTAAAAATATTATTTATTTATCAATCATTAAATTTACAGCTCCATACATTATTAGTAGTATTAAGTTCAATTAACAGTTTTTGACAACCCTATTCATTTATCTCTATTGACCCCTCATTAGTTGCTATTCAAACATTAGTCGTTTCTATTATTCCCTACTAGGTTTCCATTAAACCCATACTAGAGTTCTATTCACCCTTCAATAGATTCTATTGACCCCTTTTATACAATAAATTTACACATACTGTGATTTTAACAATTTTTTGAAGTTTAATAACGGATTCTCACTTACCTTCACTGTATTTTTATAATTTATCGTACACCTTATGAGATAAACACATTAAACAGCACAAATCACAACTTTTTCAGACCTAAAATCAAGAGTTTCGGCAGTTGAATAAAACACGTTCACAGATGGTCGACTTTGAATTTAATTTGAAGGATAAATGTCAATTTTGACAATTAAAAATTGTTGCCAACACAAAGAAAAATTTTTCTGTATTAAAATTTAAAATTCTACTAGAATTCTTCAACGAAAACTACTGAAATAATAACATTAAAAACTTTCCTGATTTTTTTTTCTATTCACCCCGCAATTTCTATACACCCCGTTTTACGGTACATCTTTCTCAAATGATTGGATCACTTGATCACAATATTTTGAAACCAAGATCTCATTTTCCAATTGTAATGTCGCTGATATCAACCTGTTAGAGTTACCAGTACGTAATTTAAATAAAAATACAATTAGAGCTTGAATGACTTAACGGGAATCTGTATTTCTCATAGTTTTCAATAAATCTCGCAATTCAAGAATGTTTTCACGTTGTAATCCAGTAAATATATAAAGTTGTTCATCAGTTATTCGAAAATCATCCATTTTATCGAGAAGTGTCGAATCACATTCCACAGCTAAACTTTCCATAATTTTAGACAATTCTGAAGATCTCAAAGTACTCCAATTAGAATAAATTTTCAAGTCGTTTAAATTTTCCGTATAAAAGCGTTTTTTTATGAGATGGTCACTGCAGCATCGATTCCCATTTGGAATGAAAATTCTTTTTTTGTCGCAAATTATTGTACACGGGCATCTTGAGGAACAACGACCAGATGTTGATTTGAAACAGAACATACACAACGATATCTATGAGTTGCAACGTTTCTCTTAATTTGATCTTCTTTATACACATTCTTTTATGTGAAAAGACTTTTTCCCCAACCTATTATGTAGGTATAATATAGATAAATAACTCACCTGTTCAAAAATCTGATGGAATTCGTCGCGAACCTGAAATGGTTCACTTCGCTTCAATGATTCTAAAATCTTCCCATTTCTATTGTTTCTCTTCATTTTATTGAAATACAGTGTTAAGCACTTTAAAGTTAATTTAAAAGCAAAAAAAAAGTATTGTCCTAACTTTCAACTTGTTGAGACGTTACATCAACTTTTAACCCTTACATGCATAAGCTTTTATTTTAAAAGGAAAAAATGCACGTTATGGCGTGTTAGGCGTAGACTGGAGGAAAAATAATTTTAAAAAATTGATTATTTATTTATTTATATTCTTTTACAAAACTAACATGTGTCGTTTTCGGCACTTTATGCATTATCGGTCTGTTTTAATCAGCTACACTGATTTGTGTAGCTGATTATAACAGTCTTTATTTTATTTTTGCACATAAATGTACTTTACATTTATTGCACATAATTATTGTTTTTAAATTGCATTCGGGAAACATACACCTCATCCTGTCAGGTGTTCTTAGTTGTTCATGACCCACCCCATCGAGTATCACGTCGGTTGGTGGTAAAACTTGACAAGGCTTTCCTTTGCATATTTTTGGAGGCGGGCAGGCTTCTGCAATTGATGTGGAACATGGACGACCCCGAGGTGTAGGCGTGGAATATTTGCAAAGGGTGTCCTGCTAATTCCGAACGAAAATCGGCGAGATTCATTTTGTTTTTAGTAGCAATCCCTCTTTGGCCCATAACTTTCCTGTAAAGAATCCAGGCATTGATTATGCTTAGGTCCAGCAAATGGTAAAATATTCACATGTACCATTTTCTGCTTTTTATTCTTATACTGTATCTGCCAAGATAAGAATCCATCAAATCGACACCTCCCATATGTGCATTGTACTCTTTTATGAGTTTAGGGCCAAGGGATATCAATTTTTCTTTTTAACTTTTTGTCAAACCCTTGAATGGTTTCCACAGGCTACCTACGTAAGTTGATGCCAGAACCTGGTGTTTCATAGGGATATTCTCGTCTCCGCTTGATGCGAGGGTAGGTAGGTACCGCTCCTTTGGATCCAATGAGTTCAAGACTATACGCACTTGTTTTGCTAGGGATAAGTGATCCTCTAACATAACAGACATTTTCTCCCGTAGTTCCGTAACAATCATGGGTGGTAGTGTAACATTGGGGATCGTGTGCATAGGGAAAAGTTCTTCTTTTATTGCACTTAACCGCAAATGTTGGGGTATGTCCACTACAGGCTCCCTTGTCCTAACCTTATTGCGTTGGAGTATCGGAGTTCCCCACTTAATGCTTGAATCCCTCCAATTTTGGGAATAATATTTGTTTATTTATTTATTTATTTATTTATTTGTTTTTGTACCAATCGAGTATACAGAAAATTATCAATAACAGATGTGTACAAAGGAACATCTTATCTCTTACAAGAGATCTCTTCCAGAAATCCTGATTAATGGGAGACCATTTGAAATATAAAATTTTAGTGTAGGTACACTATCAACAAACTACTGATTAATTATTATAACATTAAGGTAGACTTTTTTTTTTATATAAATAAATACATTACACACTCAATTTACATACATACAAAAATACATATATAAAAATATATAAATATTTATATACATACATTTTATATATACATATACATACACATATATATATACATATATACACACACACACATATATATATATATATACTTAATTCGAAAGAAGGTGTTGCTTAACTCTGATTTTAAAGTTTCTTATTGTAACACCATTGTGGAAAATACCATCTGGAAGAGAATTCCATAGGCGAGCGGCAACAACGGAAAACGAGTTACCATAGGAAGTACTGTTGAAATATGGTACCTCAAGACTCTTCGATGCCACACATGCGCGCACTGGTCTTTCACGAGCAGTACAAAACAGAAAACGCTCATGTAGGTAACCAGGGCTTCTATGTTGCAATATATTAAAAAGAAGGGATAGTATGTGCAAGTTCCGGCGAAGTCGGATAGGGAGCCACTTTAACTGACGCCGAAATTGAGAAATATGATCAAATTTGCGCAGACCGTAAATGAACCGAATGCACAAATTTTGAAGTCTATCTAGTTTGTCAAGTAGCTCTTCATTCGCATCAAGATAGCAAACATCGGCGTAGTCCAGGATAGGAAGAAGAAGGGATTGTGCAAGTAAAATTTTTGTTTGATAAGGAAGAAAATTCTGCAAACGTTTTAGTGAATGCAAAGAGAAATGGACACGTTTACTGACTTCGTTAACCTGAGCCCTCCATGATAAATTGCAATCCATGACTAACCCCAAATTAGTTACTTGGTCACTAAATGCAATTTGAGTTCCATCATAGACAATTGATGGTACAATGTCCCAATTAATTTTGGTACGTAACTGTCTGCTGCCTATTATCATTGCCTTTGACTTCAAGGGATTGACAAGAAGCCCAAAAGATGCGGCCCAGTTCTTGATTTTTTCAAGATCTTGATTGATATCATGTATGGTCGAACACAGATTTGATAAGGTGGCGTGTCTATAAATTTGTAAATCGTCTGCATAGAGATGGTAGTGAGAAGAAATGACTTTGGTAATTTCGTTAATGAAAATTGAAAAGAGAAGAGGAGAAAGTACGCCGCCTTGCGGAACGCCAGCAGAGAGATCAGCCCAGTCAGAGGAAGCCTCATCAGACTTTACCATCTGCCGTCGACCACGAAGATAGGATTGGAACCAATCAATCACAGGCAGAGCAAAGTTAAGTGAGCGAAGGATACCAAGCAATACATCAAAGTCAACTGAATTAAAGGCATTGCTAAAATCGAGCAAAATGAGAATAGTAAATTCTCTTTTGTCCATAGCAAAGCGAATGTCTTCAGTGACTTTGAGCAGTGCGGTGGAAGTACTGTGACCGGAACGGAAACCGGATTGAAAAGGACTAAGGAGATGATTATGTGTTAGGAATTCAGACAGTTGCTTATAAACAACGTCTTCAAGGATTTTTGATAGGAGAGGCAAAATAGAGATGGGACGAAATTGTGAAATAGAAGAGGGATTTGATATTTTAGGTAAAGGAATCACATGTGCTAACTTCCAAACTGTTGGAAAGGTATTGGATTCTAAGGAAAAGTTTATAATGTGGGTAATAACAGGGTTTAAAAAGTCAAGGATAGGTATTAACATATCCCGACTAATATTGTCATTACCAACAGCCTTGGAAGTGATAGACAGGATGCTTCTCTTGACTTCGCTCTCTGTGACTCTATGAAAATTAAAAGGGATACAGTCAGGCGTGATGGCGTTCGCCATCTTTAACAATGTTTCAGCCTTCGTTGAGGCTGAAATTGTTAAAGGGGGAGTAGAAAAATGTTTATTGAGAGAATTCAGATCAAATGAATGTTGAAAAGATTTAGAGTGATTACCCACGCCTAAAGATTTAAAAAATCTCCACATTTGTGAAGTAGTCAGTTTATCGATGGAGGAGTGGATGAAACGGCGTTTAGCATCTCTACACATCCTATTGCAGAGATTTCGCAATTTTTTGTACGTCGCAATATTGAGGTCAGTAGGATTCCTTTTAGAGACTCTCTTGGCTTTATCACGTTTTACCATAACATTTTTAATAGTTGGAGTAAGCCAAGGTGCAGGTAGATGTTTTACCTTTATTGACCTAAATGGAGCATGCTTGTCATACAACTTTGTTAATGAGTCATTAAAATAGGCCACCTTATCGTCAACATTCGTAAACTCATAAATATTAGACCAGTCAATGATATTAGCGTCGTAACATAGATTTGCAATATTCATATTTTTCATGTTGCGTCTTAAAATTGTTTTAGCCTTGCGCCTTGAGAAGGAGAGTTTATAGTTAACGAAGAGTAAATCATGGAAGGAGAAAGGAGCTGTCAGCTGACCATGAGCTGACACACTGTGAGGGTTGGAGACAATAATGACGTCAAGAAGAGACGGAGTGCAATCAGGTGAAAAATGGGTTTCTGATAGAGGAAGAATAGTGAAGTTAAAAGAAGACACGATAGATTTTAATTTTGTCGCTCTGTGATCATTTTTCACGAGACAAGTGTTAAGATCACCCATTATGATCACATGTTCATAAGAGGGAGATAGTTTTTCAAGAAGGACTTCAAAGGTGTTAAAATAATTAATATTTAAGGATGGACAATAGAGGACCCCTAATAGGAGTTTAGAGTGACGGGAAGAAATTTCTATAAAGAGGTATTCAAGGATGTTAGGGGAAAGGTTTGAGGATTGTTCTACTAACCTAAAGGGTATATTATTTCGTAAGAAAATGCAAACACCTCCACCTCTATGGGAAACTCTGTCGTTACGAATTAAGGTGATTTACTTCCTCAGTTGCTGACAAAAACAAGACATCTGCTAACCTCCTGTTCTGCTCATTGGGCAATGGACTATTTTTGATGCACCAATCACTGGTCTCTAGCCTTGCAAGTACATGTCTATGCTTGTGGCTGTTTTCACTAGACTGATCTTTCACTGGTGCCAAAAGAGAACTAGGTATTCCATATTTCTTAGTCTCAAGAATTGAAAGTGCCAGTGAATATTTTTGATTAAGGAGAATCATGGTTGTTGCCAAGGGGTTGGGTTCTTTTGTGCACCTGGAGCAGCATTCAATCAACTTAGCATGATACAGTTTCTTTTATTTAATAATGTCAAGGCTTCCTTGAGACAAATTCAATATCATTTTGGAGATTTTGAGCAACATAGCGGTGGCACCATAGTTATTTTTCGTGTCTGTTATAGTTATCGATTAAACAAAGAGGATCTGTTCATACTAAAGTAACATGTAAAACATCAATTTATGGCAAGTAATTGATTCAATATACAATATATATTACATACATATACATTATTAATTTACAAAAGAATATAAAATTTATTAGTTATTTATTAAACAAATATTCTATTAACAATTTTCTTAATTCATCAACATTCTCTGTTGCAAACAGAAATTAATTAATTATCAATTAAGTTCCAACCGTTATTTTCATGTGTAAGAATAAATAAACTTTATTCTATTAAATTTTCAAACTTACAGGGACAAGGTTTGAAACACCATTTACTTAACAGTTCGAAAAATAAAGGGGCTGATGACGTGCAGGGCTGTCGCCTGCCAGGTCATGGCTATTGCACTTAGCATGCCATAAATCGTCAGTATAAAAATTTCTAACCTTACAGGGAGACCGTTACTCCCAGGGTTCACTAGCTCTCCAGCTTCTGGTTGTTCATTTTAAGATCTGCAGTAAGCATATCGATGAGGAATTTGCACTATTAGTAAAATAATAAGGGTTTTTAATTTCATTTTTTAAAGTATAAGGCAATCGATAAGGTTTTGAAAAAATTGGTTGATCTTATATTCGGTTTTACTTTGAGTGTTGATTAATATCAGTGGTTGATAACTCGTCCCCTTCCAAATAAAAAATATCGGGATATTTCGCACATAAACTTTCTACATTAATCCTTTCCTCTTTATTTAAATTATTGAACTTCAATTTTGACAAGAGTGTTTTAATTCGCGATGCAATTTTCTCGATCTTATTAAAACGACAAACAATTACACCGATAAGATAAAAGAAGTAATTAAATAGTAAAATAGAGTAAAATCAACCATCATAAATTATTAGGTAAACTTGCTTCAGATTAAAAAATTTTGAATTAATACAATAATACAATATTTTTAATATTTGATTTCCGGATAGTTTCGGTTTCTGGCGTATTACAGGAATCCTGTAACAGGATAGAGGTTGGCTTGAGTAGGTGTTTGCGTATTCAACAGATGGATGATGGATGGATGGTTAGAACAGGTTGCTTTGAAGCATAAACATATGTTATTGGTTCTGAATGTGACGTTAAAGCACTTGAAGGTCGGTTGGGATATGAATATTAGTCTCTGATTGTGTATATGAAGTTGATGCTGCCGGTGATCTGTAATATGGGTTTGAATATTGGGGAATGGTGTTTGACGTCTATTTAACTTACTTTTAATTTTATTAACAAATATGCCATCTATTTCATATACTAATTTCCGTTCTTAATTCGTTCGTAATTTCCGTTCTTCTTTGGATAGTTCGCGAAGTTTCGTAGGTTATTATAAATTTATTCTGAGATAGTTTGTAACTTAGAGTTTTCTGGATCAACAATATTATTTGGACAATCGTTAATAAATATTTGCATATTTTCCATGTCTAAATTATTAAAGTTTTCAATATTTTTATAACTTCAGGTTCAATATCTAAATTTTGTTGTTGATTAGTATAAATATTTGATGATGTACCTTAGAAATGATATTTTTTTTTATCAATTCAATGGACTCTACTGATGTTAACTCCCCTTATTCTATGCAATCAATGTTATTCTTTCCTACTAATTTAACAAAGTCTTTGGAGAGTAATTTCTCTTCATCTCGAATGATGTCAGAAGAATTGGTTCTTTTTGTGTCTTTACTTTCGAGGTATTTACTATAGTCTACTGCGTCTTCATTCCATGGACAAATCCCTGTTTACAAATAGTTTACGGCTTTATAATTTATATAAAATCAGAAAAACGTTCGATGGTATCTGATAAAGTTGACTGTATCGACGGAAGACGGCTGCTGATAAGAAGAGTCAATCTCATTTAGGTTGGCAGACTGACGAGATGTTGACGGTGATGCTGAATATTGATTGGACGAATAACCTGTATAGCAACCAGTGCGATAAGTTGCTTGAGAATGTCAATATTCATAATGACCCATGTCAGCTTTCATAATAATTTCAAAGATTGCATGCTGCATTGCCATATTTATTTATAAGCGTCCATTTTTGAAGCCAAAAATCCGTAAACGCTTTTGTGTTCTTATCTCCACAATAAACTTCTGTTGGTGCTCCAAGTTGCTTTTGTACATTGTTTAATACATCTACAGTGCTTTTAAACAATTCGTTTCCCGGTTGATTGAATCTGGGTTTTTTTAGATGGAATAGACGGTTTTGTGTGTGTGTCACTTTCGGATTACTCTGTTCCTCGGCTGGATTATTATTCAATTCTTCTCGCGGCTTAAACACGGCTTCATTCTGCATGAGTAACCGGTCTAAGCGTTCAATCTCGATTGAAAATATTTCTGTTGACTTCTCATCGTAGTCCTCCAAATTTTTTACGGCGTCTTCATAAAGAACGTCGAGGACAGGAGAGTAACCATCGAAGAGTTCAGTGCCCTGCCTTTTCAGAGGACTTAAAGTTATGGGGTTTAGAGGTCCGTAAGGTCGTTCCGCTAATACTTGAGTTTGAGTACTCTCTGGAAGTGCTGGTACGTCCGTCTTAACAGATGATACTGTGACACCGGGGTATTTTAAAATCTCGATACAGCTCAAAGAAGTGATTTGACTCTTCCAGAAAACACCAGGTGAACTGCGGTAGGTCAATGACAATGTGGACATCCTGGATGAACCTAACACCTAAAAGGGTTTTATTGTCGTATGAATGGGGTAGTACCAAGAATGTCGTCATTATGGTGCGCTCATTGATCGTCGAGGGTGCATTTGTGACCATGACTCGTTGTTTCTTGGAAATACCATTGACTGAGGTAACTCTAACATCAACATCGGTGAATTTGTATCCCTTTCCTCTTAGGCAGCAATATAACTCGTACGAGGCTATACTGCTCTTAGCGCAAGTGTCAATAAAGGCAATACTTTTATAACCATCAATTTCAATTGATACTACAGGGCAATCTCTGGCATCAGTGCTTGTATTCACAGCACAGAATCTAACCTGTTCCATTGAATTGTTGCATTTAGTGACAACGGGTGATTTACTTTTGTAGCAGTTGGGGCAATTACTACAAACAACTCTCGGTGTGCACCATAGCAGTTAAATTTTGGGCCTGAAGGCGATGGTGCTTGACTCGATGCTTCATTAGCTTGAGTATGACTGGTTTCAGTTATATCAATTATAGTTAAACTTTCCTTTTTAATCTATTTCTGCAATTTTCAATATCGTGCTTGCAGAACCTACACCTTTTCTTGCCAGAGCGGGCTTTAGTGACTCCTGGAACGTCGCTTTTGGATTCTTGTGCGGGCTTTATTTCTTCCCTCCGTTCACAAAGATGTTCGGTGGCGCGTGGTGCTTTCAAAACCTCCTCTAAATTAGAAATGGCCCAGCTCGGAACTTTGTCCTGAATCTTGGAGGACAACAGGCTATAGATCATGTGTAGCTGCTGAATCTCCGATTCCTTTTTTCTGGCGGCTGGTGGAATAGCAAGCGTTTATTTCTATTAAAATTTTCAGTCCTCTCGTTGGGTTCCTGACTTGTCTGAAGTAACTAAGCGTATATGAGGTAGGCTTTTTTCTTGAGCGCAAAATTGTCTCGCAGACGGTTTTCGAAGTCGTCCCAAGACGAAACAATATCCTTAATACCTTGCCACCAGACACATGCTTCTTCTTTAAGCAAGAGTGGGATCTGCTCCAAACCGTTTCGGTTTGTAAAAATAATGACATGGCCATTGTAAAAATAATCACATGTGGTAAACGTCCCTTGTGTCGGCTTCGCTGAGGTAGTAGTAGAACCAATTTTGGCAATTAGTCGTTCAAATTGTCCATTGGTTAGTTGAACAGCCATTTTTCTTTACGTGGAGTTGGTCTTCTTTGTCTTTGCTTTATTTTTATTTTTTATTTTATTTATATTTAGGAAACATACAGTGTGGTATTACATAGAATTAAAAAAATATTTCTTAATCATAAACCAATAAATTTTCCACTTAAAATAGTACAAATGTTAGAGAATGCGTGTAAAAAAGACAACAGAAAGAGACAAAATTACAATCTACGAGTACAATCAAATCAACTAATTACAAAGTGAAAAAAATCCACAATTTACATAAATTTAATTACAATAATAATAGTGAACATAAATATAAACTATATAATTAAAAATATTTAAATTTTGATTTCAACAATTAAAGGAACATGTAAAGAAAGCATCGCCTCATCCGGTATATCTTCAACACTTTCCTCTTCTCCAATATAAACATCCTGGTCATATGTTATATCTTCTCCTTGGACATCGCCTTTACGCCTTTTGTGATCGGGTTGATCAGTGTCTTCTTCCTCAATCTCACCCTCTAACCATCTCTTCCCCAATATAACATGTTTTTCTCTATTTTCAATACGCTTCATTATAGCGTCCAAGTGTCTGGTGATTGTGGAACTCGTGCCCTGTAGAATTGAGGAGTCTTTTATTGCTGTGTATAAGTCACCTCCTATGTATACATTGCGCATTTCCCCCTCTGAAATCTTGTGCGTTGACTCCTCAAGACTCCTGACTGTCACAACTCTTAACACTTCTTCTGCAGGATATTTTAATCTAAATCATTCCAGTACACCTGATAAAAGTGCAGCCCTGTTCATTTTCTTGACGAGAACTGAGACCCTAGTGTTGAAGAGCTTATAATTTGTTGATGTAGTTCACGTTGGCAGGGTGGTAAATTCGATGAATCATAGCTTACTACTTTTTTCATAAACACTAAGATTAGTCGTTTTATACGTAGCAAGGAACTTTTCATATCGTGCATTATTTAATTTTGAAGACTTCAAACCATACATTTGGCATACAAATTTCTCTAGTATCGGGAATTTTCTTTTCTGTACTATTTCTGCGTTTTCTAATTCTTTGAATGCTTTCTGATATACACTCGATTTTTGCAATATTTGAAATGTTTTTTTTTTTACCTCTTCTTGAAAAAGACGGATTGAAATCGCAACCGGTTAATGCATGAAATCCAGGTAAGCTTTGGCACATAGAAGGTCCCAATTTTGTATATAGTTCAGAAATATCTATCGATTTTTTACAAGTCTATTTGAAAACATATAAAAATTTCAAGTATACAGGATAAAGTTTATTTTGCCTCATTAACTGTGCGTTTTCTAATTGAACTGTCGTATACTTCTGCTTATTGTAATCACCTGTCATTTTTTTTAAATGTACAATAAATAAACTTTATTCTATTAAATTTTCAAACTTACAAGAACAAGGTTTGAAACACCATTTACTTAACAGTTCGAAAAATAAAGGGGCTGATGACGTGCAGGGCTGTCGCCTGCCAGGTCATGGCTATTGCACTTAGCATGCCATAAATCGTCAGTATAAAAATTTCTAACCTTACAGGGAGACCGTTACTCCCAGGGTTCACTAGCTCTCCAGCTTCTGGTTGTTCATTTCAAGATCTGCAGTAAGCATATCGATGAGGAATTTGCACTATTAGTAAAATAATAAGGGTTTTTAATTTCATTTTTTAAAGCATGAGGCAATCGATAAGGTTTTGAAAAAATTGGTTGATCCTATATTCGGTTTTACTTTAATTGAGTGTTGATTAATATCAGTGGTCGATAACTTGTCCCCTTCCAAATAAAAAATATCGGGATATTTCGCACATAAACTTTCTACATTAATCCTTTCCTCTTTATTTAAATTATTTAACTTCAATTTTGACAAGAGTGTTTTAACTCGCGATGCAATTTTCTCGATCTTATTAAAACGACAAACAATAACACCGATAAGATAAAAGAACTAATTAAATAGTAAAATAGAGTAAAATCAACCATCATAAATTATTAAACTTGCTTCAGATTAAAAAAAATTGTATTAATACAATAATACAATATTTTTAATATTTGATTTCCGGATAGTTTCGGTTTTTGGCGTATTACAGGAATCCTGTAACAGGATAGAGGTTGATTTGAGTAGGTGTTTGCGTATTCAACAGATGGATGATGGATGGTTAGAACAGGTTGCTTTGAAGCATAAACATATGTTATTGGTTCTGAATGTGACGTTAAAGCACTTGAAGGTCGGTTGGGATATGAATATTAGTCTCTGATTGTGTATATGAAGTTGATGCTGCCGGTGATCTGTAATATGGGTTTGAATATTGAGGAATGGTGTTTGACGTCTATTTAACTTACTTTTAATTTTATTAACAAATATGCCATCTATTTCATATATAAGTAATTTCCGTTCTTCTTTGGATAGTTCGCGAAGTTTCGTAGGTTATTATAGATTTATTCTGAGATAGATTGTAACTTAGAGTTTTCTGGATCAACAATATTATTTGGACAATCGTTAATAAATATTTGCATATTTTCCATGTCTAAATTATTAAAGTTTTCAATATTTTTATAACTTCAGGTTCAATATCTAAATTTTGTTGTTGATTAGTATAAATATTTGATGTTGTACCAAAGAAATGATATTTTTTTATCAATTCAATGGACTCTACTGATGTTAACTCCCCTTATTCTATGCAATCAATGTTATTCTTTCCTACTAATTTAAAAAAGTCTTTGGAGAGTAATTTCTCTTCATCTCGAATAATGTCAGAAGAATTGGTTCTTTTTGTGTCTTTACTTTCGAGGTATTTACTATAGTCTACTGCGTCTTCATTCCATGGACAAATCCCTGTTTACAAATAGTTTACGGCTTTATAATTTATATAAAATCAGAAAAACGTTCGATGGTATCTGATAAAGTTGACTGTGTATCGACGGAAGACGGCAGCTGATAAGAAGAGTCAATCTCATTTAGGTTGGCAGACTGACGAGATGTTGACGGTGATGCTGAATATTGATTGGACGAATAACCTGTATAGCAACCAGTGCGATAAGTTGCTTGAGAATGTCAATATTCATAATGACCCTTGTCAGCTTTCATAATAATTTCAAAGATTGCATGCTGCATTGCCATATTTATTTATAAGCGTCCATTTTTGAAGCCAAAAAATCCGTAAACGCTTTTGTGTTCTTATCTCCACAATAAACTTCTGTTGGTGCTCCAAGTTTCTTTTGTATATTGTTTAATACATCTACAGTGCTTTTAAACAATTCGTTTGATTGAATCTGGGTTTTTTTAGATGGAATAGACGGTTTTGTGTGTGTGTCTCTTTCGGATTACTCTGTTCCTCGGCTGGATTATTTTCAATTCTTTTCCCGGCTTAAACACGGCTTCATTCTGCATGAGTAACCGGTCTAAGCGTTCAATCTCGATTGAAAATATTTCTGTTGACTCCTCATCGTAGTCCTCCAAATTTTTTACGGCGTCTTCATAAAGAACGTCGAGGACAGGAGAGTAACCATCGAAGAGTTCAGTGCCCTGCCTTTTCAGAGGACTTAAAGTTATGGGGCTTAGAGGTCCGTAAGGTCGTTCCGCTAATACTGGAAGTGCTGGTACGTCCGTCTTAACAGATGATACTGTGACACCGGGGTATTTTAAAATCTCGATACAGCTCAAAGACGTGATTCGACTCTTCCAGAAACCACCAGGTGAACTGCGGTAGGTCAATGACAATGTGGACATCCTGGATGAACCTAACACCTAAAAGGGTTTTATTGTCGTGTGAGTGGGGTAGTACCAAGAATGTCGTCATTATGGTGCGCTCATTGATCGTCGAGGGTGCATTTGTGACCATGACTCGTTGTTTCTTGGAAATACCATTGACTAAGGTAACTCTAACATCAACATCGGTGAATTTGTATCCCTTTCCTCTTAGGCAGCAATATAACTCATACGAGGCTATACTGCTCTTAGCGCAAGTGTCAATAAAGGCAATACTTTTATAACCATCAATTTCAATTGATACTACAGGGCAATCTCTGGCATCAGTGCTTGTATTCACAGCACAGAATCTAACCTGTTCCATTGAATTGTTGCATTTAGTGACAACGGGTGATTTACTTTTGTAGCAGTTGGGACAATTACTACAAACAACTCTCGGTGTGCACCATAGTAGTTAAATTTTGGGGCTGAAGGCGATGGTGCTTGACTCGATGCTTCATTAGCTTGAGTATGACTGGTTTCAGTTATATCAATTATAGTTAACCTTTCCTTTTAATCTATTTCTGCAATTTTCAATATCGTGCTTGCAGAACCTACACCTTTTCTTGCCAGGGCGGGCTTTAGTGACTCCTGGAACGTCGCTTTTGGATTCTTGTGCGGGCTTTATTTCTTCCCTCCGTTCACAAAGATGTTCGGTGGCGCGTGGTGCTTTCAAAACCTCCTCTAAATTAGAAATGGCCCAGCTTGGAACTTTGTCCTGAGTCTTGGAGGACAATAGGCTATAGATCATGTGTAGCTGCTGAATCTCCGATTCCTTTTTTCTGGCGGCTGGTGGAATAGCAAGCGTTTATTTCTATTAAAATTTTCAGTCCTCTCGTTGGGTTCCTGACTTGTCTGAAGTAACTAAGCGTATATGAGGTAGGCTTTTTTCTTGAGCGCAAAATTGTTTCGCAGACGATTTTCGAAATCGTCCCAAGACGAAACAATATCCTTAATACCTTGCCACCAGACACATGCTTCTTCTTTAAGCAAGAGTGGGATCTGCTCCAAACCGTTTCGGTTTGTAAAAATAATGACATGACCATTGTAAAAATAATGACATGTGGTAAAGTTTACCAGGTAAACGTCCCCTGTGTCGGCTTCGCTGAGGTAGTAGTAGAACCAATTTTGGCAATTAGTCGTTCAAATTGTCCATTGGTTAGTTGAACAGCCGTTTTTCTTTACATGGAGTTGGTCTTCTTTGTCTTTGTCTTTGCTTTATTTTTATTTTTTATTTTATTTATATTTAGGAAACATACAGTGTGGTATTACATATAATTAAAAAATTATTTCTTAATCATAAACCAATAAATTTTCCACTTAAAATAGTACAAATGTTAGAGAATGCGTGTAAAAAAGACAACAGAAAGAGACAAAATTACAATCTACGAGTACAATCAAATCAACTAATTACAAAGAGAAAAAAATCCACAATTTACATAAATTAAATTACAATAATAATAATGAACATAAATATAAACTATATAATTAAAAATATTTAAATTTTGATTTCAACAATTAAAGGAACATGTAAAGAAAGCATCGCCTCATCCGGTATATCTTCAACACTTTCCTCTTCTCCAATATAAACATCCTGGTCATATGTGATATCTTCTCCTTGGACATCGCCTTTACGCCTTTTGTGATCGGGTTGATCAGTGTCTTCTTCCTCAATCTCACCCTCTAACTAGTGGTGGGTCGTTGACGATTTTACAGTCGACGCAACGAGACCGTTTACCGTCGACGATAAACTAGTTTAAAAAACAGTCTAATTTTCGACTAGTTTACGTCGTCGTCGAAAAGACTACTTCATCACATAAACGATTAGTGAACGTGAACGAAGGAAAGTCTCGTTTACCAATTCGACGATGTGAATAGGTATGTACATACGTCGTCGTGTAGTAAACGAGTTTATTGAGAATGAAATGACATATTGTTGAAATGAACTTCCCTTCGTACTTTTTCCAGGCTTAGGACTGGCAAGCTTATTGTGCATACTTATATTTAAATTAGTATGTAATAAACTTGGCGTATTTAAAAGTTAATTTCATTATATGTACATTTTCATTCATAATAATCAACTATGAACATTAATCAAATTATGAGTTTAATATTTACAAGTAGATATTTACAATTTTTTTTTTTGGGTTTTTAATTTTTTTGTATTTTTAATAATAATTTTGATCTCTATGTTCACTCAAATTGATATTGAGAAACATTATTTTTCGTGTAGTTAATCTGGTTCTTCTACAATTTATTAATAATCCGGACTTTGAAAACATGCGTTCGCAAGGAACGGATGTTGCGACAATGTTGCAGTTTCGAATAAATAATTTTAATAAATTCGGATACACATGGCGGTGATTTTTCCACCACACAAAAGGACTGTTCTAGGGATGTGACATTTAACATAAAAAATCGATTTTTAATTAATCGATTTGTTTTTTAGTTTGAAAAATCGATTAATTAAGAATCGATTTTTCTTAAGAAAATAATCGATTTTTTTATATTAATCGTTTTTTTCCTAATTTACCAATTAATTTCAAAATGAATGCCATAAATATTACATCAATTGATTTATTAACTAAAAATAAACAACAAAAATAGTAAGCTCTAATATAATCAACACAAATTAAAGATTTAGAACAATCAAATTATAAAAGGCTCAAATTAATTTTTTTTTACATAAATCAACAAAATTAAATTAAAAAAAAAAAACAAACTAGATATCCGTAGGCAACGAGTTCAGGAATAACAGCTTAGGTAAGCGTTTGGATAATATTCGGCTCCTGGTCTTTGTTAACCCTTTCCCCCCGGGGTAGTGATTTTTAACGAATTTCCGCTTTTGAACTTTATTTTCATAATAAGGTAGGTAAAATTAAAAACACAGATTTTTTTTAGATTTTTATTATAGTTAGAAGTACTATTTCCAAGACCTAGACTTATAAGTACCGTCAGGAACTTCGTGTTAACAGAGTGGTAGGAACTTTGATAGAAACTACAAAAATAATGAGATCCACTATTGACTTAGCAGTAATTAAATTAATGACTTAAGTAGTAGTAATAAAAAAAAAAAATTACAGGTTAACCTCGTGGTATTCAATAAAACAATTTTTCTTTTCGTTTACACACAAAAACACGTTGCAATGCGAACATTTACTATGAGGTTTCGACTGAATCTTCTTCAAACTACAAACCTCACACCTTCCCCTGTTCTCTACAAACGTAGGCCAATGGATGCCTCTGTTACCTAAGCGTACGTCTTTTATAGTGGAGTAGTCAGATTTGCGTCTTTTGGAAGGGCCGCCTTTTGCAGTATTGTCAGTAGAAGTCTTCCTTTTCTGACTAGCATCTTTCATTGTCATCAAGCCTTGAGTAACAGAACGTCTAAAATCTTTTACGGTAGTCTGTTCCATTATAAGTCCATGAATGACATATGCATTGACAAATACGATGTCCAGAAGACCCCAAAACAATCTGTGCCACCATTTCGGAGATTTGCGATCTATACAGTAAAGGGCTCTCAAACGATCAGCTGTATCTACGCCGCCCATATACATATTGTAATCTTTGACAGCTATAGGGCATGTAATGGCTGACTTGGTTCCATTTTTTTCTTTACGTGACACAGTTGCCTCTTCGTTCCCGTGAAAATTAGACACTAAATGAACCATTTTATTATCCTTCCATTTCCAATATCCAATGTCTAAATTTGAAAATCGATGATCACTATCGCCCCTTTTCAATTGAGAATCAGCGAGCATATTTCCGGGCAGTCCTTTTCTGTTACTTCGGATAGTTCCACATGCGTAGGTGTTTTCAGTTTTCAGTTTCTCAAGTAAAGCCACAGACGTGAAAAAATTATCAAAGTAAACTACCTTCCCCTTACTCCAATCTTGTTCCGTTAACTCCAAAACTACTTTCTCTCCTAATCCATAGCCGGTAAATTTTGTGTTCAGTTCTTCGTCTTTCCCTTGGTAAATTTGAAACTTCTTTATATACCCCCTCTGGTCAGCAAGACACCACAGTTTGTACCCCCTTTTTATGGGCTTCATAGGTAGATACTGTTTTAGGACAGACCTACCTTTGAATTTAATCATGGACTCATCTACACTCAGTTCGCGAGTACCATGATAAACCATTTCAAATTTTTTATTGAGTGCATCAATCATTGGTCTAATTTTATATAATTTATCTTTGCAGCCTGAAGGCATTTTGGAGCTATCATTGCAATGCAGATGAGATAAAATAATAGCGAACCTGTCTCTAGGCAAAGTCTTGCAAATAAGCGCGTTGTTGAGATCAGGTGCCGAAGAGTAGTGGTCTCTCCACGCCGGACGAGTATTGTAACCCATAAAAAAATTAATACCTATAAATGTTAGGAGTTCCTCTTTTTTTAGGTTCAATACTTTGCTTTTCTGAGTAGCATAAAGGTTACTTTGGTATACAATATTGTCAACAATGTCATCAATCAATACTAAAAATATATCAGTCGGTGTGGTACAGTGAGCAAACCAGTCATCTACTACTCCAGTATCCGCAATGTATTCCGGTAAAGATGTACTTAGGTCCCTCTTTTTCCATTTACGGTTTGGTTCGGGTAATCGCTGGTTAGTTCGGTGTGAAGAGTTATTTGCAGATGGTAGATCAGGCTGAACACTAGGTGCAGGTAATGAAGATGTGGGTACCTGATTTATTGGGTACTCCAATACATCTTCATTTGACGGCGACGACGGCGGAACTTCGGCCAAAACATCTTCTATAGCTCTTTCAAAAATTTCATCGAAACCTCTTGGCGAGGGTAGTTGAACATTTTCCACTTCATCATCGGACACACCTGCATCAGACGCTTCGTCGCAGTCCGGAAGCTCTTCTAATAACAGGGCTTCAATTAGAGCCGTATTGTTTTTAATATCCATCTCAATTCCTAAAACAATAAAAACCTTGATTAGAACAATAATAAAAAAAAAAATAACATGGGTTTATAAAAATAATAATAAAATAAAATAACCACTTCATCGTATACATGTATTATAAAAAATCATAATATTTGAGACTAGAATCACCTGACGGTACTTTTAAGTCCGCAGTAGTTTTTATCAAATATTCGTATGAAATATCGTGATAATACATTATAACAGCTTTTAGAAATATAGCCAATGATATAAACAACGTAAATAGTAAAAAAAATAGCACTTACCTGTGATATTCTACTTATAAAACTTTTTTTATTTCACTGCACAACGAAATGAAAAAACAATCGACAAGTTGTGACAAGAATTTCAATTTTTACGCCAATGTCGCGCGGTAATTCAATTAACGCGCTGTGATTGGCTGACGGAAACGGTACTCTAAAGGATCGTCAGTTGCCGTTCACGTAAAGTGTTTTCGTACTAAAGATATTAGACGAAAAATGTGGTGGTACTTCTAAGTACCGTAAGGAGGGAAAGGGTTAATATGGCACCAGCTTTCGAAAACAATCTCTCTGCTGGAGCCGAAGAAGCAGGTACCAATAGGTGCTTACACGCTAACTGTGTGAGTTGGGGATAAACTCCCTCATAGCTTCTCCAGGATTCTAAAGCGTCTTCTTTTAGTCCTATTAGAGGCGCAGCTATGTACAAGCTTAATTCGGATGTCTGACTGTGACTTTGACTGGTTCTCATAGTCTCCAATAACAGCTTGTTGTGGGTCTCCCAAATGTCATCATTATCGACATTATCAGCGGCCGAAGTTATTGACAGAGGGCAATGCTCAGGTTCTCGGTTTTCTTCAATGGATCGTCTAACGTAGTTTACAGTTCTTGCCAAAGATGCTCCGTCATCAAGATGTAATTTTTTAAAACGAGGATCTAAAAATGTTGCAGTATTAAATAAATGAACTTTTTGTATGTGCTCAAATCTTTTCTTAAATTCATTTATTATTGAATTTTTTAATTGGATAGCCAAATCATGCAAAGAATCTGTTTTTTCCAAAAACTGTTTCAGGCACATTATAATGGGAATAGCTTTGCTTGCGCTGACATATTTTTCACTGCACATCTCCTCGCTTACTTTTTCAAACGGTTTGAGAATTTTTACGACCTCTTTCAATACAGCAATTTCACTAGCTTGAATCATAGGAGGAGCATTAGGGTGATGTAACAAAATGCCGCCCACCGTCCCACTCATAGCTATAAACCTTTCAAGCATATGCAATTGTGAATTCCATCGCGTTGAAACATCTTCTACCAGGTGTTTAATTTTTCCTTCCGGTACATTTTCAGCCTTTTGCGAATTTCTTAATTGGTCCGCACCAACTCCACTCTGATGGAACCATTGTACAATTCTGCGAACTTTATCAATAAATATTTTTATTTCATTCACCATGACTGAATTTTGCACAACAAGGTTTAATGTATGGGCTATGCAACGAATATGCTTTGATCTGCCGAATGCTAATTCAATGGCCTTTACTATATTTGCACCATTGTCGGTAGTGACGGCCACAATTTTTTCATCGGGTATTTCCCATTTTTCACATATATTTTTAATGGTGGTTGATAAATATTCAGCGGTATGACTCTCTGAAAGCGGCTCGCAAGCTATGTTGAAAGAAACAATCTTAAAATTTTTGATACAATGAATAGTTACTCCCAGATAGCTCTTCATTTGTAAATCCTTCCATTCGTCAATCGTTAAACATATATTGGTAACGAATTGTGACTTTTTGATTAAAATAGCTTTTTTCTCCTCGTATTTTCCATCAATGATGCCGGTTATCGTTTTGCGACATGGGATTTTATATAATGGTGCAAGTAATTTAATAAATTTTTCAAACCCTTCTCCTTCGACTACGCTGAAAGGAAGATTATCGCGATATATCAATTCTGCTATAGCGTCTGTAATCTGTTTGTTTTTTGAACCCCCGGATCCAAATTCTGATATTTTTGAGAAGGATGCTTCTATGCCCATTTTTTGTCGTTTAGAAGTTGAAGACTCTCCAGAATCGTCAATTTGAGATGCGGAAATAATCGGTATCATAATCACAGAGTCTTCAGAACGTGTAGATGTCGATGGCTTAGCAAACAAGTCTGTGATTGATTCTTCCTGCGAATTGTTTCCCGACTTGACAGTATGATCCTACAACAAAATTAAAATTGGTTAAAAATATCCTTTAGCATATGGCCACTAAACTAAAAAAGTATTTCGTATCATAGAAACCAATCAAAATAAAACTAAATTTTGACTTGGTTTAGATCGTAAATTAATTTGTTATCTGAATCAGTAAGTATATCTTTCGATTTGTAAACACCCAACCCTAAACTAGAACTGTCAAAATGAAACTTTGACTTGTCATTAATCTTAATGCCCTGGAATTTTAAATATTATCCTGAATGACCCTGATTTATCATTTGGTTGGTTCCTAGCAACGAAAATAATAGGTCAGTAAATATTAAACGAGTAGTATATTGCTAAATTGACACCGAACTGGACTCTAAAAACTAGAAGCGCAAACTATTAAAGTGCTTAATAGAAATAATATTCCCGCGTATTTCAGTCGCTTACATTTCTAAAATAAACAATTAACTGATGAACTAACGAAACATTTATCTTTTTAGTCTGTGCAAAATGGATAGGTAAATCAATTTTGCTCTATTATATAGCAAATAGTGTTCTTATAATTATTCATTAAAAAAGCTAATCATTGACAGGTTAGTATTTGTATAGAAAGTGATCCAGTTTCTTAATAATTAATAGTTGTTATTAAATCCAAATTGCAGGTACTTACCTCTTTATTTTCAATACTACTTATGATACCAGAGTGTTTCCTTTCCATGTGCTGTTTTAAATTGGTAGTATTACTGCACGTTTTTAAAATTTTGGGGCAATATTTACATTTAGCATTGCCAGATTTATTGTCAACATAGAAATATTGACGCCAACTACTTGTCGTCCTTTTAGTCGTAGACATTGTTAAAAACGAGACTTTTAATGCCACTAAAAACTTTTTATCACGAAAAACTTTGGAAATTGTCGTTTGAAAAATGAAGTTTCACCAACGAATAATGAATATCAATAATAATAATAATGCCATAAATCGTCAGTATAAAAATTTCCAACCTTACAGGGAGACCGTTACTCCCAGGGTTCACTAGCTCTCCAGCTACTGGTTGTTCATTTCA
Organism: Danaus chrysippus; assembly: GCA_916720795.1. Taxonomy (NCBI): domain Eukaryota; kingdom Metazoa; phylum Arthropoda; class Insecta; order Lepidoptera; family Nymphalidae; genus Danaus; species Danaus chrysippus. The sequence goes on along the minus strand of CAKASE010000046.1, from coordinate 5,045,428 downwards.
AGATCTGCAGTAAGCATATCGATGAGGAATTTGCACTATTAGTAAAATAATAAGGGTTTTTAATTTCATTTTTTAAAGCATGAGGCAATCGATAAGGTTTTGAAAAAATTGGTTGATCCTATGTAGGTATATTCGGTTTTACTTTAATTAAGTGTTGATTAATATCAGTGGTTGATAACTTGTCCCCTTCCAAATAAAAAATATTGGGATATTTCGCACATAAACTTTCTACATTAATCCTTTCCTCTTTATTTAAATTATTCAACTTCAATTTTGACAAGAGTGTTTTAACTCGCGATGCAATTTTCTCGATCTTATTAAAGTTACAAATAGTATATTCCTTTAAATTTTCTATAATATGTTTAATTTCAGACAAAGTTATATCTTTTAAGGTCGTATTCAAAATTCGAACTGGTATTTTGCCATTAATTGGATATACTAACGTACTCGCTATAAATACTCCCTCACATACTTCTTTTGTATATACCACATATTCCTCTGTTAAACTCATATTAATATAGTGAATTGATTCTGATCTGGCAGGTAACGAAAATGACTACACGAGTCTATTAATTGCATAGATATTTATTTAGATTCATTGATCCATAAAGACAAACTATTATGTTTCATATCAATCACCGCTCCATACTTTCCTAAAAAGTCTTGTCCTAAAATACCATGTGACTTACAAGGTAACGTGTCAAATACATAAAAGTTATGACTAATATACTGCCTAGTACTGTCAACTGTAAACATACGTATCCGATAGCCTGTACCTTTCCACCTATCCCGTTTATTGTTATGTTTTCTTTGTTAATTGAAATGTTGAAATCTAAAACATGTTTATGTTTTATAGCTGAAATTGAGACTCCTGTATCCATGAGCCAATTAAAAGCGTATCTGTCTTTATAAAATAATTTTATGAAGTAACTACTGAATGGCTAGAATATATTGAAGGCAAAAAATCATTTTCAGGTTCCGAATTCTGAGAGGATGAACTCGATTGAGGCTGTGACTCGTCAGTTATTATTGTCCGCATCTGTCCTTTGAATGCTCTATGACCCCTAGATTATTACCCCTACCCCTATTATTATTATAATTATTATTATTAAATGCCCTCATCGATTGCTGCCTGAATCGCGTCTTTCAAATTTTAAAATTGTTGAACCGTACTAATAGTGCCAATCCTACGATTTCTTAATACGTCGCTAAATTGACGGATTGCCTCTTTCTCGTTAACAGATTTTAAAATATTAAATTTTTCAACATTTTCCTCAGATTGAGAAATTGTAAGATCAACGAATATTTCGGATAAGTTTTTTCCGAAAACATCATCATTTTTTCTGCAATAAAAAAACTGTTTTTGCAAGGCATTTGTAGACTTTTTTTTGGTAAAAGTAACCTTTTCATATCATTTAAAAGGTCAGGTACAGCGTCGTATTTCGTTGCTAATTTTAGCTTGGCAGACTGCGACAATCTGCTTTTCAAAATAATAGATATTAAATACGTCTGTGACTCAGTATTGAGAACCAAACTACATATAATACTCAATACCATCGATAAGTTGTCGTAAATAAGAAAGCTCATCATTCACTGGCAATAAACTCAAAGCTACCTTCAGGTCGAATTTATCCATTGTTGAAAATACACTAGAACCGTCTGAAATTCGACACAACTCAGTTATTTCATCAAACAATTTCTTAATATCCGTACGATATTTTTAAAAAATAAGAGGCTCGTCCATTTCAATGCTTTTCAGTTCAATAATACATTTAGCTTTGTCTAACTTAGTCTACAATTTTTTTCCTTGTCGTCTAGCGGGTCATATTTTAATGAAATACTGTCTCACTACTAATAAATCTTCATATAATTTCTTTAAAAATGTTGCCATACAGTTTAAACATATAAATAAATAGTTATACATATTTAATTATACTAAGTTAATATATTTAGATAATATTTTTAACTAATAAGTTTATATATATGTATATATATATTATATTATAACAATACTCATTATACTTTGGTAAATAAGGTTACAATCCACTAAATAATGTCCAAATACTTCTCGAAATTCCGATGTAGGCGAAAAGAAGTACACATATTTATGTAACCGCACTTTACCTCATACCACTTTATACATAAGCTTTTTAACACTTTTACACTTTGTTATCATCGATCTTCAAATCGGGGTAACCCTGGCGCCGTCGAAAGGAGAGTTGTCGCACCCTGCTGCCACTCGCGTTCAACTCAAATTCCTGCCGTATCCATCTCATATGACATTTCCGATACATCAGGAATATTCCATACAGGAGTACCAAAACTAGGCGAAGTACCACCACGTATAAAAGGACGCTCGACGTTTTTATGTGAAATCGGAACTCCTCGATTGGTGTATCATTAGTGCCCCCAGCTGCATTTTGTGCTATCACAATGTTTTTTTTTATTATTATTTATTTATTTTTCCATGAACTCTAGGGTCCATGCCCTTGTTAGACTTATAAATTAAATTTTTACAAAGATTTCTTAAAAATAGCTCTCAGTTTTTACAATAAATTTAGATATTGTTACAGCTTAGGGCTGCATTAGACATACTAAGTTAGGTATTAAGGTAGATATTAATTTAGTGGTCTGAAGGTTTCGATGTTATTTTCTTGATTGTATTGATGTCCCTCGAGTGGATTGCCATCTTGATGTTATATTCCTCAATCTATCGACTGACTGACTGTAGATCTACATCAGTATGCATTACGTTCACCATCTATATATATAAAAGAAAGTCGTGTTAGTGACTCCACTTATAACTCAAGAACGGCTGAACTGATTTCGCTGAAAATTGGCGGGCAGGTAGTTTAGAGCCAGGAAATCGCAATAGGATACTTTTTATCCCGTTCAACAGCATTCCCGTGGGACTTGACATGAAATATCAGTCACTATAAAACGTGGAATAATGAAATACAATTGACAGCTATGCAATTGACGTATAATGACAGATATATAATTTAGTACATATTTGCGGGATAAATTTAGAAAATCATTGTTTTTCACATGGGCAGTTATAGCTTGTGTGTAGAGTTGCGAAACCATTCGCTTTATTTGTGTTAAAGTTAGACCAAAAAACAAAAAATGTGGTTTACAAATGAGCACTTCCACTCCACTTCCACTGATTCGGTATCTACTTTGGATTCACTTTCATTTACTTAGAGAAGTTCAACTAAATAATACTTCATTTTTGTAATCGAAATGAATTCATTACTGTTGTGAAATGAAATAAAAATTTTCCTTTTCAAATATAAAACAAAAAAAAAATTCTTCATTTTTTAATCACCAAATAAAATGTTACATAAAACAAAGCCTTCTGGAGGTGAAACGGAGTTCGCCAGGTTTACTAGTTACTAATATAAACTAAGTACTATTCTATTAAACGAATGAGGCTTACTGTAGTGTATAAAAATCTTTTATACAATTATTTTTCTGATTTAGACACAACAGTACGTTAGGTTTGGTACAAGACTTTTGTGTGGTGCCATTACAATCGGGCATCTTGCACCGTAATCGATGGGCAAATACAGGCCATGTTCGAAACTAGAGATTCACCGAATATTCGATTACTATCCGGTATCCGGCTTATCAGACCCTTTTTTTATTATCCGGCGGGATACCGGATAATAAACTTGGTAGATTTTATTTATTAATTTTATTAATTTTAGCCAGGGAATGGTCTAGGTCGTAGACGTTTTTTTCGCCTTTAGGAGCTAATACGACTCCTGTTTTCGGTCAAAGAAGAAAATTTGTTTCATCGCCGTTAAATTTATTTATTTTATTTTATTATTTATTTCATTTATACATTTGTAAAAACTTTACAATAAAAAATACACGGTATGAATCTAAAAGTACCTCAAACAAATTGTTTTCTTAAAGATAAGCTTCAATTTGATTGAACCAAACTCTCTCGTCGTTTTCTGACACAACGGCGGCACTTGCAGCAGTGACTGCCTGAAGTATGCGTACAGAAATATTGGGTTTGTCGTTGAAAAAACAGTTTATACCATTTTTTGCCCTATTTTTCGGAAAGTGAATTACACTAGTGATAACGTCATCTTGCTTGTTGCAGCTTGTTGGGAAATTTTCTTCGCAACTCAGTAAATAATAATAATATTTTATTTCAGACCAATTACATCCATATTAAAAATACATTAAAAGCTGAGTGTTAGTAACAAAAAACTTAAAACCTAATGTTAGTACTATTAAATTATAAAACTAATATACTAAGCACTATTAGACCTAGTATGTAGTTGTACCCATTTATACAATATTGGCGTGTTCCACCTTCCAACAAACACATTCAGTATTCCGTTAGAGGAGCCGCGGAGACCCGCTAACATGACCCACGGGTGGGTCAGTGGACAATCTATTTTTTTGTATATGAAGGAGGATCCAAAAATTAAAAACAATGATATATTATAATATGCTTATACCTAATGCAACATATTAAATACAATTTGCATTTGCACGTAAGGGGAAGTTTCTCTCATAATAGCTGCAAAGTTAAGGTGTTAAACTTGAAAGTTTTTAAAACATTGCTTTCAACACAATGTTTTTACACACTTTTTGCATTACCAAAGAACTCTTGCGTGACAAACAACACATCGCAATGGTTTTGTAAGCTTTTTCGGATAGTGCCTTTCTTTTTAACGCGGTGAAAGTTTTTAAAACAGAAGCGGTCACTCGTCGTTGCCGCCTAGTGGATCGCCACGGGAATCGCTGAAGCATACATCGGCGACGATCCGGCGACAAGCCGCAAACGTTCGCCTAAACCAGGGCTATTTCTAAAACCTTTCTAAATGGTATGTCTCTCATTCAATATTGGTTTTTTGTTCCTGGGTGTTTGCGATTATGATATTTCTCATCTGTAGTTGTATTAGATTAAGACCCAGTTTCACCAATAAATGTTTGTTAAATCAAAACATTCCATTTACTAACCAACCCTTAAAAAATATAAAGCTCTGTTAAAATATTTACGTCCCACGAAGACAAATTAACAACGAATTATTAAATGTTTTGTTAAATGACCGACTACCAAATTATTCGTTCTTGTTATAAAACGACCGAATTGAAACTATATCATTTAAATACGACACGTTTGTTTCGGTGTAGCTCTTATACTTTGGTCGCATAATAACCCTCGATACGTCGCTTATCAGCTAATGTGACCAAATTTTATGTGTCGTTGATTGCGTACATTTGACGCACAAAAGACTTTCTTTTCGGTTTACTAGGTGTAATCTTTCAAACTCGTGCTTTGAATTGTAACTGTTACAACTTACATATAATATTTTAAATTAAATCTTAGTTGCAATGTCGAAGAAAAGCCGTGTTCCAATTTTTCGTCTAATGAAAAAGAGATTTTAATACATTTAATAGAAACATACAAGGAGATAGTGAAAAATAGAAAAACCGATGCTGTGACTTTAGTTGCAAAGAATCAGGGCTGGGAAAAACTAGCTGAGGAATTTAATTCCCTCAGCTCTTTCTGCAATAGGAAAATAGAGCAATTAAAAACATGTTGGGACAATATTAAAAGATCTACAAGGAAAGAGAAGGCTTTAGCAAAGCGGGAAACTAGGTATATTAACAGGTAAAATCCATATTTATTTCTTCTTTGAGGTTTATAAATTCATAAAATAATATTAAATCCCTAAGAACATACACACTGAAACTTTTATTTATATTGAGGAGGAAATAGGCCTGCTGTTAATCCTCCTGATCCATTGTAAGCCCAGATAGAGTCTTTGCTAGGACCAAGTTTAGATGGGTTTGTTAATGTGTTTGACTCTGATAGCCAATTTGTAGAGTAATATGTGGAAGTTCAAACAGGAACTGAAACAGAAGTACGTGAAATAAAATGAATACAATCCTTTATATTAAAAGAATTCAAATTTTAATTCAAAGTTGTTTATTGTAGGTAATTAATTGCATCCATATATAACTTTTTTATTTCTATTCTAGGAAGACAAGGAAACTGATGCTGGACCTTCACAGGCAATAGAAGCCAAAAAAGAAATATTACCATCAGATGTAAGTATTGCATGTTTATAAATTACTATGATATTTTGAAACCATGTTCTTTATAGTTATATAATTATGTACAAAATGTGTATAAACTACAGAACCCTAATTGTATCATGTATATGTGTTAGCATAACTATTATTATTGTTTCAGAATACAAACAACATTTGGAAAAACTGGACACCAGCAGCGTTGAAGACCAAGGTGTCCAATCCTCCAAAACGTGAATTTAATCAACCTTTAACATCATTATCATGGCTTCGTCGAAGAAGACCAAGAACTTCACTCCAGGATAAAGTCTTAGAGAATAAAATCCAATTAATAGAACTATCAAAACAAAATGTTCAGTCAGAAGCAGCATTAAAAAATAGATTACTACAAGAACAAATAAAACAGGAACAAATTAAAACACAAAATTAGAATTAAAAATCTCCAAAGCTAATTTTTTTTTCAAAATAACTTTTATTATATTTAATATTATCATTATACAAGTTTAATTAGCAAAGGGTTTTATTTCGAGTATTCCTTGTCTTACACAGTCTTAAGATTGCAGTACCACTTAGTCGCCTCTTGCGACACCATTTTGGTGCAAGCTTTTAAAATAATTACTGATAAACTCCCTATGTACAGGGTTGGTAGGCTTAGTACCATTCAACTCTAGTGATCAAAAAAGTTGCTTTTTTCGCACAAAAAGCTTTATAACCTATCCTAAACCTAACCTAAAGATAAACTGAACACAAACTGATGTTGATTCCACAGAAGCGTAACCTAAAAATATACCTAACCTAAACCTAACCTGATGGTATGTCAGTTGGGGTCAGGAATGTGAGATTCAGGAATCAACTGATCCATACCAAGTTCAGCTTTTAGCTGTCGCTTATCGAAACTGGTGCTTGAAAGTTAAAATAATATAAGCTCACACATCATTCTAATACCCTTGAACTAGAAATTTGAACAGTAAGTGAATAATCATTTTGTAGAACTTAGGTACGTGTGATCATTTTATATACTTCATGTGCAACCTAGTTACAAAGAAACTCATTTTAAATTATTTTAGAGCTTCATGGTTCGTTTTGAGATAAGCGAAATTAGAATTTCTAGAATAAATTGTGTCTGGTTTAGAGCAACTTCATTTAAAACAATAGCTAAATAAATAAATTTTGGAATCAACGGTCATATAAAAAACTAAAATTACTCTTTCAGAAAATTGTAGTGTATAGACTATGGAAAAAGTTACGGAATAACAGCTTGAAATTGAGTCCGAGCTTTAATAGATGGTAATAATTAAAAACAGGCGATGAAATAGTTTCACAATAAAAATTATAGTCATGTAATTAAAGAAAAATGGTTCCTGCGGTTTATTAGTAAATAAATTATTGTAATAATTAGGTATGTGACATTGCATTCGGATGCGGTTTATCGATAAAAAATGTGGTAGAACCATTTCCCATCAAATTTTAAATATTTGTATAATTGCTTTATGATATTACACAAGTGTTCTTGGGTTAATTTAAAAAATGTATTATATTATTGTCACGGAATCGGAATCTCCAGGAGAAACGTCATGTAAAATAAAGGTTTTATTTGATAAATACATTGAACCTTTTTTTTGTATCTAAAATTTTAAAATATGAAATGTCAGTTATAATTTCCTAGTGCAAACTGTTTTTAGGGCTTGACAAATGCAGAAGTTGATATTTTAGAATCTTACTGCAAAGAACGCCAGGTTACCTACCTTAATCTCAAAGAATTCTTTGAAGCTGATATTCAAGGAGTGCAAGTTCTCAATATCATATGTGGAGTTCTTGGTTATCAGTAAGTTACCGACATAACTTAAATGTAGATAATTAATTCAAAGTAACATAGGATTTTTTTTTTAACCTTTTTTGTTTTCAGAATTTTGACCCAATCGATGGCGATTGAAGACAATTATATTGGAGGTAGGAAAATAAAGGTCCAGAAACTAGTATGGATGATGTATAAATAATGGACAATATATTGAAGTTGATAATTTAAATAAACTTTTAATTAGATAGATGATTTAATTTCCATTTTCTATCGTCACTTCGCTTTGACAATCACTAGGCACTCTATCTGTAAACAGTTCTGGGATCTGTAAATTTTAGAATTGGACTGTGAGTTATTTATTTTTATAAGTCTCAAACACTCAATATATATATTTATACATACCTGGGGAGTATAGGCTTCAACTCTATCGAGCAATGAATCCGAGAAACCTGGCGTGTAATACCTAAACAGGAAATAAAGACAATAATATAATTTTCATTTTATTCGTATATATATTTCACACAATAACTCATATTTATACGCTATTTCATAATACCTCACGATTTCTTCAGGGAAACAGCTGTTAATTATATTTATGTACTCCTTTAATGAAGTTCCTGGTACGGTGTCAATTTCTTGTATTTTCTTTAAAGCCCCTGTCGTGACAAACAATCTTCTTGCTCTTGCATCATTAGGTAATATCTATAAAAAAGTTAATTATAATTTAATTAAGTTTAAAATATAAGTTTATAGACTCACAAAGTGGTTCTTAATTTGTCACAGATTGTACTATCAAACGAGGTGAATAGATGTAAATTTTACTTTTGATCATGTTTATGACTAATCAGGCCATTGTATTTTATATTGATTTTGATATTATAGCTGAATCGCATCCTTAAAATTCTTGATCACTTATTCTCATCATTAAAGTACCGGTTTTTACATAATATTTCTTCAAATTAAAAGTCGTATCTACTTGAACACGAAATGTAATCAATATTATCGATGATTAGCAGTATAGAGAAACGACTGTTATGTTTACCACAATATTTGTAAACAGGTGCTTAAAAATTTATATCGTATAAGCAATAAATAAGGGTAAGTATAACAATATTTATTTTTAGCATATGTAAGTATCGATACGTTGACATACAATAATTAAAATGTTAATAATAATGTCGTAAATAAGTTATTCATATTAATCTTTAATGAAGGAACTAAACTGTCCTAACGTCCCTTTACTGTCTCTTCACAAGCTGTATCGTCTGTAATGATTAAATAGCAGATCCTTATTTTTGTTGCCCTTTTAAAGGTAACTGTCTAGTTTTTTTATACTTAAATCATCACTTCACTTCAATCTCGTCCCTATTCGCACATCTATTTCTATTCACCCCTTTGACAGTAATCTATTTTGTTGTCAAAGCCAAAAGACAACCTCAAAATCAAGTGTCATCTGTCAAAATCACCAAGTTCAAGTAATGTTTATTTTCTACTCGTAATTGAATAGTATTTCAAATCATAGAATATTCAGCTTCATATGACAGAAAATGGCAGGAAGAGGGAGGGGAAGAGGTAGTGGCATTTCATTGACTCATGAACAAATTCAAGCACTTGGTATCGCTCGAGGAGATAATACGCCGGCAATACTCACACCGCCTCCTCTGTTCCCTAAATTAGATGTTAAACCTTTACCCCTCAATTGCGACGCAGCCACGGATTATATGGTGATAGTAAAAGATCAATTTATAGAATATTTACACGAATCACCGGCATATGTAAAAGCGAATACAAGAAACGATGGCATAGAAAGATATTCCGATAAATATAAATTACTGGCGTTAGATGCAAAAAAAGGTAATATATTGGACTGCGTTTGGGCTAACATACCTCCTGAACTGCGGCCAAACGCTGGTCGTAGTCGAGTCTCAGTAAAAAAACGAAAATTAGATGATCCAAAAGAAATAGCTAAAAGGTTACAAACCTTAGAAAAGAAAGAAATTCAAGACACGAGTACTGAAGACATGGAAACAAATGAAGATGAAGTTAAGAAAGAGACTGAAGAGAATGACGAAGAGTTGGAAGATGAGCACGAACAAGAAGAGGAAATTGATGATGGGACGGACTACGCAAACAATTACTTTGACAACGGTGAAGATTATGAAGACGAAGATGACAATCTTGATGATGGACCAGTTTACTAAAAAATGTACATTGTATGGCTCCTTAAAACTGTGATAATAAAACATTTAAAAGTTATAAACATTATCATTAAACATGTATATTTATGTAATTATTATCTTTCTATAGGACTAACCTTTGCATATTGTGCTAAAACATATTTAAGAATGCAAGCCGGAGCAGCATGTAGTAAGGGCTCTAAGGCTGGTCTATGAAGGCAACATTGCAGTGACTGTTTTAAAGCACAGGCGGCCCTCGCCCTGACCTCACTGGACGACTTTGGATTAGTGTATAACTAAAAAAATTTACACATAATATACAAAGTTTCTTTATATATTATACTGAGAATTATACTTATGCTATATATTGAAATTAACTCAATTTGTTGACATCTAATTAAGGTTTATTATAAGGTTAATGTAATATCAATATGTTTACAAACTTGTAAAAGTCTAGGTAATGCGTTTGCAACAGCTACAGCGAGGCTATGTTGTGGTGAATGTTTTGCTATGTGACCCAGTGTCCAAGCTGCAGCACAAAGCTCTGCATCATCCTCACTATTCTGTAGGATTTCTACGAGTACCACCACAGCCTTTAGAAAATATCAGTTTAATAGCTTTTTATAATTACTTAATGCTTCCACCAATTCTACCTGTATTTTTGAAAAATACTTTTTTTTTATATATTTATGTATATACTAATATGCTGTGACACTTCATGAAAATCTATTAAGATATTCTTATTAGACAAGTAATAAACCAAGAGCAATTCATCCTCCCATAGTAGTTAATCAGTTCTTGACATAAGATATTTGAGTTAAATGCTTTTCTATTGTAGTTATTAATTGTAACCTTAGATTCAATGACAGCCATCGCCAGCTGGTCTGACTGTCCCGCGATGTAACCAAGGGCCATACAGGCGGGAACTCTCGTTCCGCCGGTGTTCTCAACCAACAATTCCACTAGGGGCCCACACCCACCCGTATTCACCACCAATTGAGCTAACTAATATAATACAAATAGATAAAGATCTCAGCCACAGTCTGTTTTATTGTACAGGACTGTTAAATCAAAAATAGATTTATCGAAAATTACTTGTTGAATAAATTTTGCAAATCAATGCTACTAATATTATAATTGATTGTGAGTGTGTGTATGTTTGTTACTTCTTCACGCTCAAACGGCTGAACCGATTTTGATAAGATTTTGTATACAGGACGCTGACGTCCAGAAATAACACATAGGCTACTTTACATCCCGGAAATTCTTGGGTAACACTGCGGGGGGCAGCTAGTAGAATATAAGAGAAAGACAATTTTGAATTTGATTAAATAATGGAGTATAATTTAAAGTGGACATACGTCTACGGAATGTTTGACTATATCACGTAATAGACAGGCGGCGGCGCGGCGGACCGGTGCCGTGTCGTGGCCGGCGTGGAGCAATGCCGGCGGTAGGGCGCCGCCAGCGACCACAGCCTCGGCCAAAGACGCACGTGTGCCTGCCACAGCGCTCAATGCACAAAGTGTGCTACGCTGTCGTTTTAATGACGAATTCAACACTATTTCAATATATTATTATAACGCCTGATGAGCTTCGTATAGCAAGGATTACATGCGAATTCATATGACGTGAGACGAGAATAGAAATATAACGAAATTGACACGTTTGTTTTAAAAGTAACATAACTTAGTACAATGAAAGTATCTTCAAGTTACACTTATGAATAACAAGCGTTTATTTATATTTTATCATTGATAGTCATTGATGTTATTAATATATTTAGTTTAATTTTACCTTCAGTTTTGGGTCTTGGTTTTCCAAGCCGCGCACTAAATGACAAATAGCTCCTGCGTCGACCACGGCTTCAGGCTTGTGTTGTGCTAAATCTACCAAAGCACCAGCAGCTATCTATTAATTTAATAAAAATTATCTCTTCTATATATGAATTTTTATTTAAATATATTTTTTTAATTTTCATCTTACAAAGGACGAAAACGTTTAGAAATTATTTAAGCTACTATCAAACATATAAATTCGATTCATAGAACGTAGAAATTCTTAACCGTAGAAAAGTTTTGACAAATACACGGACGTGCTTTCATCCCGTAACAAAGAAAATAGCAACATACCTGTTTCAAACTCATTTCTGGTTCTTGAAAAGCTAAAACCAATAACGGGAGTGTCCCAGCATCTACGACTAATCCTGATAAATGTTCGCTATGTTTTCCTATGTAACCTAAAGCCCAAGCCGCATTTTCCTTGACCTTTAAATAACCAGAGTTGTGGAAACATAATATTTATAATGAAATTTTTGTTTAAGCAACTCTATTTTTCTTTAGTACCTAACTCATCAACAATTTCATGATTTAAATATTGTGTCTATGTACCTGCGTGTCGAAATCTTCTAAGCAAGAAACAATATGTTCTAAGGCCCCAAGTCTTACAATAGCCGAAGCTAATTCTTCGTTATGTCTGTGAAATACGCACTTCCTCATTATAATCAGTTACAAATGTAGAAAGAAAAATTTGGTAATTTTCATATCTTACTTTGCAACCGCCCTCATTAAATACAGTGCCGACCGTTTATAATACACCTGTGACAAACTTATAATTATTATTTATTTCAGATTTATTTGTCTACACAATATACTAGAAATACTTAAACTAATATACACAGATCCCTTTAATGTGTTCATACATCTGTTAACACTATGTATAGGTATATATTTTGAAAATGAGTAGGTATCTCCTATTTTATTTTTACGTTATGTAGAGTGACTATATGTTATTAATCAAATTGAGTAAAGACTTTAATGTCGTACATTATATTTGTTGAGGTTTTCCAGCGTTATGGTAAGCATTCCACCGTTGAGAATTTGTCTAGCAACATTTTCGTCATGTTCTGCAAGTCGTGCTGCAGCCACTACCGCACATTGTCGTACCGTACTGCACGCATCATACAACAATGGCCGAAGTAATTCTAGTAAACAAAACTAATACTTCAAAATTCTGTGTTTCTACATAGTTAAAACGAAGAACCTACTAAGACTAAGATGTACGTCTGATTAAAAATATTGATAGACTACGACAGAAATTTTTAAGAAACAGGATTCATTTCAAGTTTCCTATGTGAATTCTTGGACCTAAAATTAAAATTCTATGTTGTTACTAACCCAAAACGCCAGCACTCTCCAAACATTTAACATTAGTTGCTCTTGTAGCCAGTTCAGCCATTGTCTGAACAAATACCAATCTAGCTTTTTGATAAGTTTCAAAAACTGTAAATAAACAATAGAGACAAAAAAGTTAAAATGTAAATAAAGAAAATTAATTTATCGTTATCGTTAAGTGTAAACCTACCGAGTTGAATATTCCGCGGGCTGCTCATGGAATGACTCATTTTGTAAAAAGATGTAAATATAGACAAACTTAGATAAAGTTAATTTAATATTGTGTATGTTTTCGTTTAAAATGCTTACAAAACTTGATTAAAGTCAACGATGTATATTTTTTAAATTTTACTTTTAACAGACGACTAATGTAACAAAAAGTTTGTAATGAATTAATGCATAAAACTACTTTACTACCACGCTATTTTATATGTGGCTTATTACATAGAAATGGAAAAAATATAATTAATAAAAAATAAAATTTATAACGAATTATTATTTTAAAAAAACTTTGGGAGCATAAAAATAAAAATTGACATTTGTATCGATCTATAAAATGTTATGCTTTTGATAAACACATATTGTGTCACGATACACAGTTATGCACAGAATCTTCTTACCGACTCATCGGAATTTTATTTTAGGAAATATGTATAGAGAAATAGTCAAACCGAAAACATTATTCTAACTCCCAACCTTATAAATTCTAAGCATATTCTACACACATAACATCGTTCTGCGGGGTTTTCGTGCTTAATCATTTGTTTACTTTTATAATTTAAAGCTACCGTAAACATTTTCGCTCATTATATAACACCTAAAATAAAACATTTCGCAAAAGAATATAAAATCTATTACATTGTTTCAGCGCTCGCTGTATAGCGAACGTGCGTGAGTGGTGCAGGGAACCGTGAAGGCCATGTGACCACCACACACGCGTCATCTGAAACACACATACATATCTATTGAGAAGTTAGAACCACGTAGCCGTTGCCTACCTGGCAAGCTCTCAGAGTTCACTCACACACGAGGACACAACCTGTCGCGACTGCCGCGGCTCGCTTACATTACTTTATAATTTTTTTAAGTTGATTTTTAAAAATCTGTTAATAGAACCATTGTTAATAGATGATAATTGGTTTGAGGCATATTCGTAATTTTTCTGAACCTGGTTAGACCAGCCAGTGATCATTGTGTATTTTAAATAAATATATTCATTATGCCGTATATAATGGTAATGGGCAGCTTGACTGCACCACATCTTTCCAAAGATGAAGGAGCTACTGTTTACGGATTAAAAAGTGAAGAACGAGTGGAACTAGTAAGGGTATGTTATACTTTTTATTTAGCAAACACAAGATTTCTATTGTTTAACATACACTACGTACCTTGCAATCTATTGTTCGCATTTTTTCATATTGCATCATTTGCATATATGACTAATTAAACTACCTATGTGTTTTGTTATTTTAAACAAGCCACTCCATAAAACGGTGGATCAAAACACAAACAACCGGATGTTTTCTTGACGATAACCAATTAACTTATAGAAACTTCATGCCGGTTTCTTTCTTTGATGAATTTAAAAGAACAACAATAATTGACATTTATACATTATGGGCATTATGAGTGTGTAATTATAGAAAATTAAAAAAGTCCTTGTTTTATATTTTATAAAATCAAAGATAATTACAATACAATAAAGTGTTTATAAAATAACAATTGCTAAAAGCGACGTCTGTCACGATTAAGTTAATTTTTGAGTATAACATTCAATAATAGTACAATTTAACATTTCAGGAATTAAACTCGTCATTCGGTATAGAAGTGGCGACTTCTTTGGATCTAGAGCGGACTGTGCGTGTTACTCAAAAGGGTGTCACTTTGATGGTTGTGAATCGAATCCACGGACTGTTTGGTTACGATGTTGTATCACATGCTATGGCAATGACAAACGCAAACCGTGAATTGATTTCATTCACCATGTACAAGAAGACTAATAGCCACTCACACGGACATAGCCACAGCCACAAAAGCCACTCACACAACAGCGTTGTCACGCTTTGACGACCATTTGTATGAACGTGACTAGATGAAACCTTTATTTTATGATAATATCGTGATCTTAAAATAATTATGTAACTATTGTGTATTATTAATTATAGGGTACAATAAATATAATGTATTTCGTGTAAACATTTTTATTTATTAAATCTTTTTTGAAAAAATACATAAACCATACAAAACATATATCAGTCTTAACGTATTTTATGGAATGCAGGGCATTGTTGTAGCATGAGGTCTGCACGATATTTTATTTATGACTATTTCATAGAAACACTATTGTTAATATTCAATAATTTCTTATAAACACTAAAGGTTATACACAGCTACAGTAAACAGTACTATTACAATGTGTGTAATAATATTATAGGCAGGCAGTTGTATTATAGTTTACAAAATAAAGTCAGTGTAATGTTGAAGTCAATTCACAAACCAATATTTTTGGGAAAAATTAAAGAAAATATGCTATCAATAGAAATATATATTATAAATTGTTTATTCAATATTAGTTATATGAGAATCATATATTCTGAACATTTACGATCTAATCAAACACATATCATTCGGTGAAAAATGGCGTCTTTATCTACATGTGTATGTATGAATGTGACGCCAATAGTAAAAATGTTTTTGTTCACGATAAACAATAGACTATTAAGAATGCACAAAGCTAACGGCTTTGGTTCTGGATATTTGGATTTATTCAGCATGTGTTTGTAATGTTCATATACTTTTTGAACTCATAATTTATATACTAGTGAAAGGTTAATGGATTGTGGACTAGAAAATAATAAATATTACGTAACATAAAAATTACTACGATTGTAAATTCTTATAAGATCGCGTTAAATAAGTTGTGATAGCAGAATTGTAACATAGCGTAAATATAACAAATAATATGAAGATTTTTTTATAATTTGGTAAATATGTTGTTATAATGTTTTTATAATCTCTCTTCCTTTCCAAACTTGTGTCTTTCCGCTGCTAATTTCTTCAATGCGGCTGCGTACTGTCTTTGTACTTCCATTAATCTAGAATATTCTCCATACAAAGCCGCCTTTTGTTCCTTTTCATTTTTATATTTCTGTTCAACTTTCTTGACAGTTTGATTCACCCATTCCACTATCGATTCAAATTGTATCATGAACTCCTCGCGTTTCCTTGCTGATGACATTACTCTAAAACAGATATAAAATACATAATATTAATAGTTTGATGTAATCTGTTTGCAAATCTATACTAATATTATAAAGCTGAAAAGTTTGTTTGTTTGTTTGTTTGTTTGAAATCGCTAATCTCCGAAACTACTGGTTCGAATTGAATAATTCTTTTTGTGTTGGATAGTCCAGTCATCGAGGAAGGCTATAGGCTATATAACATCACGCTACGACCAATAGGAGCAAAGATATAGTGGTAAATGTGTAAAAAACGGGAGAAATTATTTCTTAAGTTCTTTAAAATAATTAAATTTACTTTTAAAATTGTACAGATATAGTTTGGAATTCGAAAAAATAACATAGGTTTTATCCTGAAAATGGTGGAGCATTCCGAAAATCCCGCAAGAACGGGCACTATGTGGGAAGAACCAAAAATCTGGCGGAAGTCACTATTCCACACAGACGAAGTCGCGGGTAAAAGCTAGTAATGTTTATAAAAATAGAATTTGATCCTGTACTTATACTTTTTTGTGAATGGAAAGCACAGTTAAATTAGAAAACACAGCACAGCACAGTTAAACAAAGTTAAATTAGAAAATATTTTAATAAATATTCTTTCATAAAGGAATATGATAAGTTTTGTTCGCTTAAAATATAAATTATTCATATACATACAAAAAGTACAACTATTACACTATAATAGATATGATTTTAACTTTGATATGCAAGATGTATTTGGAAATCACTTACTCATCATAATTATCTAGAATGGAGTTAAGAAGACTCAATTCCTTGGAGGTATAAAGTTTAACTTCATATAAAGTATTATGGAATATATAATACTGTTTTGTTTCTTTGTGTTTTGAGGCAACTGAAAAATATATTAAAATAATTAATATAAATCAATGAAAATTAATATTCAAATGGAAATATTAAGTAACTTACATATCATTATAATTATTTTCTTTTATATAAAATGAATATTCATGATGAATCTAAGAGTATGTATTGAACAATAATAGTAGAGGAATTTTTTGTACCTATCTCAATGTTATATAAGATCTGTAGTATCATATTTGTAACTAGATTCTAAATATGAAAATGAAATTCTACCTTGATTGTATAGTTCAACAAATCTCTTCTCATATTGCAATAGTTCTGCTGTACCGGGAACTTCATCGATGGCCACTGAATATCTTAACACCTGTCTGTTCATATGACCGAGTTCAACTCTCATACTGCTTATGTAATCTTTGAGTTTCTTCTCCCTATCTTGGAATTCTTTTAATTCTGCTGCTGACAATGGATCCTCCTCTATTACTACATCTGGTTGTTTTATTAATCTGTAACAATTTTAAAATATGGTTTGTTATGTAGTAAATATATAACTAATTTTATAGTGATTATTTCAAATAATCATACCTGCATGTCTCTTTTAATTTGTTATTCTCTTTTTCTCTATGTTCTATAATTTTCAGTAACTCACTTCTCTCCTTAGCCAATTCTTTTAGTGATTTGTAAAAATCTTTCAAATTCTTATCACTGCAATGTAATTGAGGAATTAATATAGAATTATATATTTTAAACAATGTTTTTTTGCAGTTAAGTTAAAAAATACCTATACTCATCACTTTTCATTAATTTCTTGGTAACCTTTTGCAGTTTTGTTACAATACTACTGTAATCAGCCTTAGCTGCCTCCAGTTTCTTCTTATGATCCTGTTTCACCAAATCCATTTCATTTTCCATAGATTCAATGGATTTTGTTAATTTTTCTATATCTTCAGCGTATTTCATTTTCTCTTTTTGTTCAATTTCTTTTGGAATGTCACCCGTTAGTTCTGAATGAAGGACTGTGTAATGCATTTTTGTATTTTCAACATCTTCTCTATTACTGACATTGTGGTAAATTTCTGTCTATAAAAAGGAAAATAATCAATACCAACTCTGAATTTTACTAAACTACAAAATAAATTATATTTTGTACTTACCTCAGTAGTGATATCTGATGGATCAGCTAAGCTTTTTTCATAATCATACTAAAAACAAAATATATTTTATTACATAGAAAATATTATACTATTCTAACATATTTTGTAAGTGCTATAGTTTTAATATTAAAATAATCATTTTTCATATAAGACTGTAATATGTGGATCGCAATAAATAGATTTTAGAAGTATAACAGTAATGTTGATTATAACAGATGAAACTCACTAAAAAGTCCAAATCCTCTTGTTGTGGATCATCTTTGTTGTTGGAGACATGCATCAACATGCGTGTGTCATACTCTGAGAGAACAGCATTGACTTGCTCCAATTCATTTGAAGATAAACCACATTTCCGTTTACGAACTCTGCATGGTTTATATAAATTCTTAAAAATATATAAGTCTATTAGAATAACGATAATTTTTTCTATAAAAAGTTATAATTAAGAATAGTTACAAATATAATTTATTATTACCTGTACTCCAGCTAGATTTTTTAATAGTTTCTCTGTTTGTCGGAAATGGTTACGATCTAGTTCGAATATATGATCTTTATTATACTGCTTCACAGCAAACTTACGTAATTCATCTTCTTTTGCCTCCCGGAATTCACTAGAATACTTAATTAACCATTGAACTAATGGATAAATATTAATAAAATCTAAACCTTGTATTTGATGAGGTTCAATAATGTAAGGACACTTCATGCTCGGCAAAACTTTAACAATCTTTTCTGTTAGTGCTCTGAAATAATAATAAATAAATAATAAATAAATGGAATAGTTATAACAAATAAATAATGAAAGATAGCATACATTTTTTTTCCAATAGTAAGATTCTCTTCAAATAACAAACTGATGTCCATGTCAATATCACATAATTCAATACACCAAGATAATCCTCCAACGATTTTATCGAATGCTGACAGCCCTTGAAGTTGAGCTCTGTAATAGCCCGCGGCGACGAGGGCATCAGATATTTCATGCCATTTAACAAGCTGTTCCGCATCTTCTCGAACTTCTACCTACAGTGAATGTAATATTATACAACGCATAATTTAACCGTAATAACTGCTTTATCATTAATTACCTCTTTGCCCTCTTGGTCTTTACCACTGTATATATGCATCAACGGTTTACTTCGAGTAAAAATATTTTTCTGCTTAGCAGCCATCGTTTATCTTGTTATTTGAATATAAACCAATAAAATCAAATAAAATCCACTTTTTTGTCATGCAAAAAGGACCGGCGACATAATGATTGATTAATTAAAAAGAATAATAGTTCTGAGATTATTCATATCTTCACTACATTGAATACTTAAAGCCATGAATCGATATTTAATATTCATAAAAAGATCAACTCTTTAATAAATTATGGATATCTTAAATAAGAATAACATGAGACATGTAAGGATATAACTATTAATCTAATAATATATAAATACATGACGACGTTGACATTAGGTCATAGAGTAAACTGGTTTTCAGAATACCTACTGAAAATGTCAATAAGGTTGTACATTTAAACGATTTGATTATTAGTCGTTTGTCACAAATTATATATTTTTATTAAAAATATAAATATTTTTTTTTACTTTATTACTTATTATTATATATGGTTAAGGACTTTTACACATCTCATTAGTTATAAGCAGTCGTTGTTGTTGTTAATTTCTTGTTTACTTAATGTCTCCTATTCTACTATATATATTCTATGTATATATTTATGTATGTATGTATTTAATATAGTATATATGTATATTTATATGATATATATTTATTGTTATTTGTATTTAAAAGTTACTGTACCCTTCCACATTATGATCCTCTACCCAAAGGTTGCCTGGAAGAAATCGCTGCGTAGCGATAAGGCCACCTGTTGCACATCATGCAAGTAATATATGTATAACGAAAATGTATTTTTTTAGTTTTAGTATGTTGTGCAATAAAGAATAAATAATAATAATAATAATTACAATATGTTAATAGTAATAATTTGGATTTTATTTTACTTAAGGACAAGACAGCAATTAAATCTAAATTTTTTTTTGGTTCATTGGTACGAAGAAGTATTCTGCTGGAATATGAGTTTTTCCTTGAACCAAACCTCTTTGGAATATTGAAAATATGGAATAGAGGAATGCCTTTATCATTACTTAATATTTTAACTACACTCGATTCATGGGCATATTATAGTACTTTTAGAAGATTTTGAGAATTGTTTTATTTCATTTTCTATTAAAGTTTTTGTAGCAATTGCTTCTAATACAAAAATGTTACTAAAGAAAAAATACTAATGCTCTAAAGCCACATTATTATTGAAATGTATTAATTATGTACGTATATTTTCCATATTTTTGGTATTGTTTAATTTTTTGTGCTTCATACAAAATTACTGTTTGTTGGTGATGTACACCAGCTTTAAACATTTTGCAATTCGTATAAACGTAAAAATTTCAAGGAGAGCAAAAAGTGACATATGCCATTGAGTAAACCTATGTTCTTAATTTTCATATTCTGACCGATCTTTTGTCTACGAGTTTTATAAAGAAAAAGCAGGAAAAATATTTTACACGGCTATCTTCACTCACATAATATCAGGCGAAACATTTCGCTTGCCCTAAAATTTTTAAGTACTGTATATATAATGAATAAGTTACACAGGGTTATTTACTGTAAGTAATTTAGGACTCTTTATATATTTTTTTCTATATTTTTGATTACCGTACGATAATATATATGATAAAATTTTTATCCTTAAAAAATAAAATATTAGTAATACGGTTGTAACAAAACAGGACAAATTTCTGAATTCATGTGAAGGTTGTGGCTTAAGAAACGAAGAAACTTGTTCTATTCATTAAAAGTGCTCTAACGATTCAGGACCTTAATTTCAGAAATTGGATATACAAAAATATATAACGAAATATTATTTATCATGGCGCAACTTGAAAATATTGATGTAGTGGATTATGTTTCTTCATTATTGGATTCTGAAAAATACAAAGAAGCCCTTAGTGTAGCTGTAGAAGAGAAATATATAAACAGTTTTAAGGATAATTGCTGGGATCTGATATCCATTATAGTAAGCAAGATTGACAATAATACAATAACAATCAAACCATCTTTATATGGAACTTGTGAAGAACTATTGTCTATCATTGTGCAAACAGCTACACCTGAAGAAGCTTTGCTTGAATTTATTGAACAAATTGAAGTTGCTAAAAATGATTCTCAGTTTAGCATTATACTGCAACCTCTACAGCAGCTTTTATTAAAGCTTCCCCAAAAGAGAGGCAGGTCATTAGAATGGTGCCTTAATTCAATAAGCACATATATAGAAGCTATACCAGTCAAAGAACATCAACTAGAAGGAAAAGAACGGCTCTTAATGGATTGTGATAATAATATAAGAAGAGTAGTAAAAGTATACACTCTATTACCACCATTCTATAGTCCTTTTATAAGAGAAGTAACTGTGCAGGACACTAATTTGAAAACAAAGGAGATTATATCAGCGTTTCTTATAAGCTTACTTGGAAAACCATTACTTTATGTAGATTTGGATCCAGAAACCAATAAAAATAGTGAGGCGAGATCCTGTGTTGATATAATTGTAAAAGATATATGTACATTGGTTAAAAATGTGTATATATTTTTGCCATATGTAGAACTTCATCATAGGGAAAACATGAAAACAAAACCTAAGAATACCCTCATGGACAATGAAGAAGAAATATCTCCATATGATCATAGAGAAAAGATAAACTTAACAACTTTGTCAGGATTATTTTATGTAATTCTTTCCAAACACTTTGAAATACCAGACTCAGCAATTCCACTTGTCTACTCCAACAATTATGTTTGTCATACTGGTTTGCTTTGTGTGGATCATCTTTTAAACTATACTGAATATGGTCCACTCACCAAAGGCATATCTTTACTCAAGATAATGTTAACTTATTTACCCAATGGTTTATCTGAGTCACTCCTTTCTTTACCAGTGCATTATAACTTGTGTAAAAGTCTCATAAATATAGCTATATATTCAAGCTATGAAAGTGTTCGGAAAGAATCAGTCAAACTTATTCGTGAGCATATATATAAATTTGATTATAAAGGCAGATCTTTGCTGATAAAACACATGTTGCAGTTTTCTAATCACTCAGGAATGATGGGTTATGCTATAACACTTTATAAAAATTCTCTTGATGAAGCTTTTAATAAGCCTGAACTGCCTGAATGTTTCACTGGGCCGCAATTGATGGGCATGATAGAAAAAATGTGTCATTTACCACATGGGGCTGAATCTGACCTTGTGGAATTAGCTGATCAAATAATCAGTTCACTAAACTTCTTGAGATATTTGGTAATAAAAGATTCTACCAATAAGACAGGAATTAAGGAACAGTTTTCAAAAATAGATAAAGATTATTTAGATGTGCTAAGAACTGGTCTGAATATGTCTAAAGCTCATTATGAAGTAAAATTAAAAGATATTAAAGAGGAAGTTAATAAGAAACCAGAAAATCAAGTGGAAATTTCACTCAATGTGGGAGGAAATGTATTAGACAAAATACCAACAGAAAATAAGGAGCAAATAATATATTCTGCTCTTAACGCTTTTCATTTGATAGAAGGTTTAGTGGCTAGGCTCTCTGAATGTATAGCCATGAGTAAATGAAAATAAAACATTTGTAAATCATAAAAAATATATAGAAATAAATTTTGTTTTCATATATCTGCATTTAATTTATTAAGTCTATAACCATACTATGCCTTTAGAAATATTAGATATATAATAATATTCTATATTTGTCAACAGCCTTACGGAATAGTCGTAAATTAACACCGCCCCTTCTAACAATTTCAATAAATACTAAACAAAGAATTATAAGAAGTTACAATCAAGGCCACGATGATAAGGAATTTGTGAAAGTCCCTGCAGTTATAAATGAACAAGATGACCACAAATATGAGGAAGATATTAAAAAGCGTATTATATCGAAAGCTTTAGATTTTGTTCCATCAAAAGGGTGGTCAGTGGACGCTCTAGCTCAGGGGGCTGAGGCTGCAGGATATCCTGGCGTAGCTCATGGCCTATTTCCTAACGGTGGAGGGGATCTGGTACATTATTTCAATGTGTCATGTAATGAAAGACTGGTCAATGAGATGAAGAGCGTAAGTTATTGATATAATTTGTTTTATTAAAGTACTTATTTTTTTTAATATGCTGTTTACATATTTTATAGTGGCCGAAGGAAGAACTAAAAGGAAATAAAGTCCCCGCGCAGATGATAGAGAATGCTATTATATCAAGGCTTTTGATGATTGAACCATATAAGTAATGTTTTTATTATTCAGTGTTATTACTGGTTATAAGTGGGATGTTAATGAAAGACGTTTTTTAGGAGTACATGGCCTAAAGCAATGGCTATCCAAACTCTACCTAACAATGTACCAAATTGTCTAGCAACATTGTTGTCTTTAGTAGACGACATATGTTACCACACAGGTGACCGCAGCGTGGATGTAAGTTATTTAAAGTAATATATTTGTAATAACCTATTTTGTGTTTAATTCGTGATTATCTTACAGTTCAATTGGTATGTACGTCGAGTGGGACTTGCTGGTATTTATAAAGCATCAGAGTTGTTTTATTTGACGGATAACAGCCAAAATTGTACTTCTACAAGAAATTTTGTTAAATCTCGCATCAGAGACGCAGAATTTATACAGATGGCGCTAAATATGAATCCAGTGGCTGTTGCACCACAAACACTTACAGCAGCTTTTGTAACGGTAAATAAAAATAAATCTAAACAAATTGATTCCACAATTTTTAACATTATTTTTTTATTATCACTGGTTAATAATGTATTATTATTTCAGGCAAAGAATATATTAGGAATGAACACAGTTAAATGAATTCAGTAACAGTATGATATAATGATACAGTATTGTTATATTTAGCTGTAGATTAACACACAAAAATGTGTAGTTATAATTTTCAAATACATAATTTTACACAGAAAATTGTGTTTTATTTTAAATAAACTTTGTATAAAATTTATAAACACTTTACATAGTCATATATGATATGTCTTAATAAGTATAGAGTTAAAATATGATGCATTGATTAACTTTAAGGCACAATATATCTGTGTTGTGCTTATTTATACAGGTGCAATATAATCACTACCACAAGATACATAATATATTAAATTTGGAGGAAGTGGCAGTTTATCCCATAAATTATCCGCAACTGTTTGCCTTATCACAAATCTGCAGATCTTTTGTAGAGAGTCTAACTTTGCAAACCTGAAAAAATACATTTAAAAGTTATCACCAAACACACATACAGATAGAAACTTACTTATAATAAAATTAATCTATATCTTGAATCCTATTACCTGTTTAAAGGTCTTGCTAATTTCACTGGCATTTCAAACAAATTGGACTTTACATCTACAGTGGCACAATGTTCCGATATTCTATTTGCTGGCACAAAAGTTTCATTGTTTAAAGAAAAAAGACCATTGGCATGCCTAAGTCGAGCATGTAGAGTTCGGCCAACACAACGAAATGACACACAGAGAATGTGTCTTGAGTCATAAGAATCTCGAACCAAGAACACATTATCATGTTGGCCTGCAAGAAGCTCCTCAGCCTCACTGGATGTTATTCCTCCCCAATACCAGCCATGTCTGAAAAAATAATCAACAATTACTAATGTTTTTCTATTGGTAAAAAAACATTTCTTCATTACAAGATCAAAAATGTAGTACCAACTTACTTTGAGAGTTGACAATATATAGCACAGCTTTCTACTGATACATGTTGATGGTGCCCTCTAAGAACTGAGTGGCCATCTGAATGCTTACATTCCATAGTAATATGGTCTGCTAAAATATCTTTTTTCACTTCATTCGTAACTGTTATAATTTGTCTTGATGTGCATGGATCCGCTGCTTTGTTAAAATTACACATAAACTCTCCATCACGATTTTTATTACCAAAGTATCTTTGTAATGAACGAACACTACCAGTGATAAACAATTTATTTTTCCAAAACTTGATAAATTTGTTGGTATTACTGGGCGGTTTTCGATCAGGTAAAAATACACAGTTCACAATGTCTGTATTACTAAAATCTCGTTTGCTATCAATACTTCGTTGTAAGTGTTTACATTCCATAGGTTTTAACCATTTTCGTAGACAACCAGTAGCCAACCACTTGCGCCTGTTACAATGGGTACATCGTTCATAATTTTTGTTCATTTCTATTAATAACTTCTACGACAATATTTTCTGAGTTTATATGTCTAGGACGTTCGTTTGTAAAGATTACAATATAATAATTATTTTACATTATTAACACTCCAAAGCAGCTCAATTTTCAATGAAATTGTAAATTATGAAGTAGACAACAAAACAGGTGTTTATTATTTAGTCTATGGGGCTACAGACAATATTGTATAATAAAACAAAAGGCACCATAACTAAATAGATGCTGAAGTAAATATATTACTGGAGTTGTTTTATTTATAAAAGGGCATTAATAACACTACCATTTTTACAAATCTTTTTATGTACTACAAGAAATATATATGGGTTATCTTTAGGTAATCAACATAGACAGAAGTACAGAACATTGTTACTTCTGCTTTCATCACAATTCGTGTTATCTGTGAAATGGGAATGGACTTGTCGTGAAAAAAGTGGTGATTGGTGTTTGTGAATATAATTTAATATTTTTTTAAATAATGAATTGAAATGTAATCGTGTTTCTTCAATGAATTAGAAGTTGAACTGTCTTTTTCTTATTTATAAATATTCTGTTAATATAAGAATGAATTCAGAGACCTTAAAAAATATATTATATCTTTCGTTAGAGTGATGACATTAAAGAAAATCGTGAAAATGTCAACAAAATCCCAAATAACTACAGAATTAAGCGGTATGTTAAATTTTAAAAGAAAACAATTTTGGCGGATAGTAATAATGAAATATTTAAATTTTACTTTGTGAATAATTACTTTGGATTTTAATTTTTAGAGAGCATCGGAAATGTATTGGGAAAAAATGTTAAAATACTCTATAAGTCACTTATTCGTATGGAATCAAGAGGGGATAAAGTGGATAACCGCGTTTTGGTGAGTTATTAATATCAAATAAATTATACGAAATATTTGAAAAATTATTTATATTTATAAATTACATAATTTCGATACGTTTTTCATTAAAGTAATACAAATTTTTTATTATATGTTTGGTACTGATAATGGAACAGATACTTTTACAGTCATTACATATATAAATAAAAAAGATAGATAGTATAGGGAGTATGAACAGAAATGGCTGTTGATTAATTTAAACAACCATAACTGATTAGATTCTGGACAATAGAATGACTCACTTAGGTGTGTCTCATGATCAGTACACAAATAGCTATCCCTGTGAACCCAACACACAATAGGTGCTGTGGTATTTTAAGATGATAATGTCCTGACCTATTCATGGAACACATCCTCATAGAATTTGTCTTATCTTCTGTATAAAACTATTCTTTAGACCTTTAAAGATTATTCTATCTAAATCCAATACATACAAAAACAAAATATAACAATTCATTGAGATTATTGATATTTATTAATATTAATTACTTCTAATCTAAGTTGTCATAAAAACATGAATAAGTAATTAATTGATAATGGCTTCAAACAATTAAGAGTTGCAATTAAAGTTATAAACAGAAGTTTGGACACTTTGTAGAAAATCTTTGTAAGGAATTATGTAAAAAAAAATACATTGAAATAAAATTGTTTTCAAAGGTGAATTTTTACTAAGAATATTCACAATTTATAAAATTACTTCTTCATAACTCCCTATTTATATATTTTTTTATTTGTTGTTCTATTTAGAACTCCCTTACTAAGTTCATGTTTTATTTATAATATGATCATTATTGATATATTAATTAAGTCAGTATAACACAGAAGTTTAGACTCTTCATATCAATGAGATTAATTAATCAATTGTAATTTATGGCTATCACAGATTACAGTCTGAATGCATATTTAAATTGATTTCAGGTAGTAACTGCTTATAGAGTATTTATAACAACAACCAAAGTGCCAACGAGGGTAAGATTAATTAACTAAAATTGTATAAGAAAACAACATTTAACGTAGCAGTTGTGTAATTTAATGGTTCTATTTGTATTTTTTATATTTAAGATTGACAATGGATTTCACTTAATGGAGATTGAGGCTCTCGAGAGCAAGAAAAATAATCATTTGTCAATAACTCTCATTCATGAACACAAGCCCGTCTCAATCCTCATTGGTAAGTTTTTTATTACATCTATTGTTTGTCAGCTCACTCTTTGTGACCTGTAACATTGACACAAATGCAATTCATGATTAGAATTTAAATTTATTCTCCTCAATCAAACAATATCCATGGTTTGTTGTTTTTCATTTGAATAAATGACTCATTCATTTAGGAATATATTCAAAAATGAACTCTAATCCATTCTAATAATAATCTTTTTTCGTAGAAACCTGTAACCACATAATATAGTAGTTAGGATATTGATACAATGTTAAATGAAAGCGAACTGCGAAATTTCAAAATTGATGGTTATTATCTTTATTGCAATAATATAATAATTATTTTCAGGCGAAGAAGGTTCGTCGGAAGGAGTTATTAATGCTATCCACGCTTTGATCGCAGCATTTGATGACTTATTTCCTAATGTTGCGATGGAGGACATTGTTGCCAAGGTTTTTTTTTTTTGTGAAACATACCTATATATTGCGATGCTTCTAATTTGTTTAATTAGCGCTTAATTTTCTTTCATTATTTCAATTGGTTATAACTGTGAGGATGGACATCTGTTTATGTCTTCCTGTTACGGTTTTGTTAGTCGCTTTAAATAGAGTAGAAATTAATTTTTGCTATTTGGTTATTTTAGGTAAATTTACCATTTCCTCTACATCCCATTTGTGGTACAAGAAAACATTCAACATGTGGTGATTTCTCTAATCAATACGCGGCCATGTGTGACCTATGTCAGACGCCATTTAGGTAACACATTATATATTTATTGAACTACTTATTCATATATATATTTTAAATAATCAATTTGTTTTGTATTCCAGAGCCGAGGTTGCTTGGGACATTGACACAATTTATCTAGCACATGACATAAGAATGCTGCATCTCAAAGATTTTGATCATTTAGATCAAAGGTAATTATTTGTTATCATTATAAAAAAATCACAGGAGTTATAAAAAACGTTGCATTTAAAAGTATAAAATAATGTCGTCTAAAAAATTAACATTCCAATTTATTCTAAAATGTTTGCAAAATTATTAAGTTATTAAAGTTTTAAGAGGCGACACATCTCAATATAATGAAAACGTGAAAATAACATGAAAACATAGTTACGTATAGAAAAAGGCAACGAAATATTTCTGTTTAATTTTATTACTGCAACCGAACATATTGCTCTATATACAGGGTGTGAATATAATGTATATACAAGTTTAAATCATCCACAGAGATCTGATCCCTTTGGTGATGGCGCTCCAACACAACACGTGGTTCGAGGGTGTGTGCGGGGACGGCGTGCGTGTGGGGGGGGAGGCGTGGGAGGCCGTGGGGCGCCTGCTCCGCTCCGCTTGCCCCCCGCCGCGGAGACTCTCCTGGAGGGGCGCAGCCCTGAGACACGACCACGCGGCGCGCCTAGGACACGCGCTCGCTCGGGCGCCGCGACCACCAGCCCTACACACCATCGATCTATCACAGAACCATATCGAGGATAAGGGTGGGTTCACACTGGTTCAATCACTAAATGAGATTAGAACACACTAGATACTTTGTATTCAAATAATAGGTCTACTCGTATTTTTGTTATTGGATTCTGAAGTTCAGTATGTTAAGTTGGAAAATATGTTTATATTTTCCTCTGCCATGTAAACCATGTGCTGCGTGTATGAATTTTCATAAGTCAATTGATATTGCAACATAATATAAACAGAGTACATATTTTTTGATTTATATATACATATATAATATGTTATATAATTTAACCAGGCGCCATCAGTATCCTGTCGGGTCTGTCCAACAACCCCAGCGGTCTCCGCTCGCTGTCCCTGTCCCAGTGCGGCGTGACGGGCAAGACGGTGTGTCAGCTGGCCGTGATGCTGAACGACGCGCCCGCTCACCTCAACACACTGGCACACCTCGATCTCTCACATAACAACCTCAAAGATGACGTTCATGTATGTACAAACATCTATGACGTTCATGTGTGTACAAACATCGTAAATTCATCGTCATTTACTCGTAATATCTGTTGTTGTTAAGTCAGTGCCGTACCTAGTCTTTTATGCACCCGGTGCAAGCTTTCAAAATTGCGCCCATGAAAAATGCTGTAACCAGACTCTGAAAATAGAATGGACAAATTTGCATACAAATAAATCTATCTATTGTTTACCAAAGTATATAATTATATAGCTACCATGCATGAGATAAAACTAGATACTAGTCTGGTCACTTCTGCGCCCTGTGCCTTAGCACTGCTGGCACCGCCCTAGTTACGGCACTGTGTTTAGTTATTCTCTATTATTATGGCTGCAACAACAAATCCTACTCGTGTCGATGAAAATTTTATTCTGTGTTATTTATAAATAGTTTATTTAAGTATTACCTAAGTATGACTAAGTAATATACATAATTAATTATATATATGTACATGTTTATTATAATCAGTGCATGCCAAGAATTGGATTACATCTATACTCCTATATTCGTGTATTTACATCTTATAAAGTGTGTTAGACCAGTGAGGTGTTTAACATAAGTATCTTTACACCCTATATATAAATAATTTTCATCTATCGCCTAGTTTATGTTGGTCTATCTATCAATATGAACACTTCTATTTATAAGTTCATAATGTTACGGTTAATTCTACTTGTATGATGAGTTGTTCTTTTATTTTTCATATACAAGCTTTATAACATTTTTGTATATGTATATATAAACATATTATTATAGTTTTGCATATCATGAATGTTTTTTTGGCAAAACAAAAACTCAAGATTCAATATTGTTGGTATATGACAAGATTCTCCATACATCTTCTGTTATTGAATTATAATGCATCAATTCTCTTGTTTCAGAATTTATACAACTTCCTTGCACAGCCCAATGTATTGACACATTTAAATTTAACTAACACCGAGACGACGTTAGAAAATGTAAGTTGATTAATTATAAATATACAGGGTGACTGGTGAATTACTATCGATACTTGAGGACGTGATATTTGACGATCATATAAGACAAAATAAAAATTAATATAACATAAATATTAATAAACTTCTAAGTAAAGTTAACCAAAAGTTATGTAATTAATTACGCATCGTGTGAACACCCTACAGATTAGGTATACACTCACACACACATACGCGTGCGGCGGCGTAGTGTTGTATCAGCACGCCGCCGCACGCGTCCACACTTGGAACGTGTCAACACTTTATTTATTTATACGGAAGTTTTGTCAAAACTTAAGTGCCTATTTTTTTTACATAATTCGAATGAGAATCATGTACCGAGTATTCTCCTTAAATATTGATAGTAATTCACCAGTCACCCTGTATATAAAATATTCAACATTTCATATAATGTAAGATATATACCAAGGAGGTATACTTTTTCTATACAACTTTTAAGAAAATATGTATTTCATATATTTGATAATAATTTCAAACATTTACGTTTGTATATAGAAATATCGGCATATTTTTTATTTATAAAATTTTGTTTTCCGACCACCCCGTTATTTAAGGACTGCAATCATGTAATTCTTGTATGAAATCATCGTTCATATTATATTGGGTAACGGAAACTGTCAAGGATATCGTTGATTGACAAAACGCTCTAGTCGTTATATTAGCAGTGATTACTATTATTCGTGTCATTAAAAGAATTGAGCTGGATTTATACCAAGAAACGGGATCGAGGCTATTTGACAAGGTTTGCGGGAATTTTAATATGTCCGCAGTTGTACTATCTATTGTAAGAAGTAAAATTTTGAGTAAAGAAAAATAACACTTATTTATTTTAAACAAAAACGTAAAACTCGTATCATAACATAAAACATATCAGTGACTTAATAACTGATATTAAATCAGATAGATAAAATCTCAGCATAAAATTGGATTTAAAAAAAAAGCAATAAATTTTTCACCACCCTAAAAGTAATTCTGGTAATTTTGCATCAAACATTTGTAAAATTATTGCTCAGTTAGTAGTACCTTTATTACAAACAAGCAAACAAACAAACAAACTCTTCAGCTTTATAATATTAGTATAGATTCGCTATATCAAATTAAATACTAAACATTTACGGTTTTCCATTTGTATACAACGTTGAAACTATAATATGTAAAGATTTATAGATAACTAGAAAAGTTACGTATTACGTTTGACACCACTATCACTTGGTACGTATTGAAACGTCATTGGTACTAAATTAATATTTCATGTTTAAATGTATATCTCTTTAACTATACTCCGGCCGCTCAGTTTGAGTTTTTGACACCTGTCAATGTCATAACTAGTGATGTACTACGAATGTTATGAGTAATATTTAATAACATGTGTAAATACACATGTAAATTCACACACACACACACACACACACACACACACACACACACACACACACACACACACACACACACACACACACACACACACCGACAAACACTGCTCACAACGTGCATAAGCCAACACACTCACAAAAGCACATGCTTAGACTTACGCCTCAGATACCTACTCTCACATCCTCACGCCACACATATAAGGATAGTTAAGGAACTATACTGTTATAATAATACATATTTCAGATAAAATTTGTTTTTGTATTACCATGATTGTTATTATTTAAGTTTAAGTATGAGAAAATTATTATGTAAAGTATAGTATATTTTGTAACTGCTGTCTCGTAGTACTTACCGCTGATTGCATAAGGGAAGAGCGGGACCTCCTACAGGTATTGATATACTTAAAAGGGGGTACCCAACGATGTATAAACAAGTGAAAAATGAAATAAATTATTTATATTTATTTATTTTTTAGATATGGGGTGCCCTACTCCGTGGCTGCGCTGCCCGCCTGTCGACTCTGCTCCTGGCTCGCAACCCGTGGTCCCAGAGCCGCCGCGCCAAGGACCCGCCGCCGTCCTTCAGACAGTTCTTCACAGCCTGCCTCGCGCTCACAGATCTAGATTTCTCATACTGTAAGATGCCGCCGGACGCTCTCAAGTGAGGACATTAATTGTTATTACGGATAAAATTAATTCACTTCAATATTGTTCTAGTATTTCATTATCTATATATATAAAAATGAATTGCTGTTCGTTAGTCTCACTAAAACTCGAGAACGGCTGAACGGATTTATCTTATCTTAGTCTTGAAATGTTCGTTGAGGTTCAGGGAAGGTTTAAAAACTGAAAAAGAATGATTCCCAAAATCCCTATAAACAGCCCTTTTCTATTTACCACACAAACGTTTTTTTTACATTAGATTTGACAACTAACTAATATGAAAATCATTCTGTTCAATTGAAACAGGAAAAATTTAATAAATACCAATACCTGGTTATTTAAGACGATATAGAGTTCGCCCGGTCAGCTATATATATTACTAATGACAAAATTAACGCGATCGAAGTCGCGGGCGAAAACTAGTTATATCCTAAATATCCAGTCGTTAATATAGAACATATAATAATATTTGTGTTAATTGTATTATATCGTGTTGCAGGAGTTTGTTGTTGGGACTGGCGTGTAATGAGAGCGCGGCGGGCGTGAAGCTGTCTTTAGCGGGGTGTTTGACGTCATCGCAGGCGGCGCACGTGCTCGAGTCGTGTGTACACGGAGTTAGATGTCTCAACACGCTCGACCTGTCCGACAACAGTATGTTTATAACTATTATTATACTAGCTGCGACGCGCGGATGTAAAGTAGCCTATATCTTATTCCTGGACGTCAGCGTCCCGTATACAAAATTTTATCATAATCGGTTCAGCGGTTAAAGCGTGAATAAGTAACAAGCATACACACACACTCACAAACTTTCACAATTATAATATTAGTAGGATACCAATCAATTAAAGACACCGTTTTTATTTAAGGAAATTTGCCTTCCACTCATACTTCTAATTTGAATTGATTTTTGTGTACTATGAGTTACCTTAAACTCTCCGCCTGTCCGGCAATAGAATGTATATAACTATTATTATGGTATATAACATTTTAGAGAGTATTCATTCATATAAAATTAATATATTTCGGATTTACTTGTCGTTTATAACTGTTATATACCAATCAATTAAATTCACTGTTCTTACTTATGATATTTGTTGTTCACTCACAGTTCTAATTTAAATTAATTTTTGTACACTATGATTATTATTACTACGGGTGAAAGTCATAGATTAAATAATAAATTGATTAACATATAATCTATATTCTTTATACGGTAATGATATATTAATGTTACGTTCGTTGTTTGTATAGAAACTTCTTTTGTTTTGTTGCCAAAGAAGTTCGTTAATGAAAAAAATAAAGTCTGAACGCTCTAAATCTAGATAATGTTAAAATCGAACATAGTTCCTAAGATAACAAACGCGTTCGTACATCTACAGTTTCATTTATAGCAGAATAAGAAGAATATATGTACAGGGTGTTCTAAAAACTGTGTCAACCCTCTTAACTGCGTTATCAGTATTGAAAATGGAACACAATCAAACAACTTACATTTACAAACTCTTCAATAAAAATAATAAAATTAAATATTAAATGATTATTATATGTAGAGTAACAAAATGTTTGTAAGCCCTGGTATAACACGATGACTCTCAATGACGTCATCACACCTGCTGCGCTACTAGTGACGAACTCTAATTTAATTTCACATTATTGAAAATAACGATATTTAAAAAATCATAACAATAAATAAATATTTAATATTCATATTATTTCGATACTTATTTTGATATATCAAACATTAGTATTATTTTTAATTGTAAAACACCATTTTTAACAGAAATAGATTAACGATTTATCCTAATAATACAACATAGTTAATTTATCTGAAGAAGTTCCAAATTATAATATTGATTAATAATATTTATTATTTACAAAAGTTATTTTAAATGAAATTATTTTAATGTGAAAAGCATAACTATTTATAGCAATATTGAAAGTATCGATAGAATATTTATCGATATACCAAATTTTTAAACTTGCAAATCTCTATTCGAAAACTAACAAAATAGTAATAATAACGCCGGCGGCCCGGCGCCTGCGGTCAATGGCCAAGCATGCGCCGTCGCGACTATACAGTGCCTTGACCTTGTATGGGTCAGATGTTTGAAACATTTTTTCAAATAATAACGATTTAAAACTTATTTAGCCCATGCACTGTAACTGACCTCTGCTTGATATTTTTTAAGTTATACTATTTATTATAATAAGCTTACACTTATTGGTATACATGCCTTCAAGGGTTGACACAGTTTTTAAAACACCCTGTATATTATTTTGTATTTACATACTGTCTCTGCTTAATTTTTACAATAAATTCTCACACTTTTCTGCATATGTAATGTCAAATATCATATACTTTTTCTATACTTCTAAAATATAACTATAGTTAAGTTATTGTAGAAGGTATACTATACAAAGACTTAAAATTTGTTAAACGATACTTAATCTTTATGTTGTATGGTAGATTATAATTAATGTTTTTTTTCCAGGTATGGAATTCGAATTATCTGGAATTGTAAGGGCCGTGGGGAAGAATCACTCTATAACGCATTTGTCTTTAAGCAAGTTGACAGGGAAACGGTCGTACGCTCCACCTTTAATACAGGTGAGTTTTGGATATCTTCTTCTACCTGACAATTTCCCAGATTTAGCCAGGGTCTGCCTTACATGTTGTGAATAGTTTTGGCTAATTGATTTTATAACCGGCCGCCTGCCTGACATCAACCCTCTTTTGGGAATGCATTAATCAGTGATGTCTAAATACTCTTAGAAAGTACATATGACTCGTAAAAATCACATTGGTACTTGTCCTTGCCAGGATCGAACCCGCGCCCTCGTTCATGAGAGGCGGGCCTTTTAACCACTGACAAATTTTGTTTTTGGATATATTGATATATAAATACACATATTATTATAATGTAATTAAAATATATATTTTCATTGCAGGCTTTGGTTCATGTTTTACAAGAACCCGATACGGCGTTGACTTCTTTAGATCTCAGTGACTGTAAGCTTAAGGTAAATAAATGAGTGACCCAAAAGTTTTTTATACGCGTGATATATTTTGTATTGAAATAAATCTATTCGAATCTCATATATAATTTTACATACTTGCCTGTTTGCTGACGTTAGTGGTTTGACATCGTTTCAATGATTTCAAAGATCGGAACAAAAATAGGGATAGAAAAGAAATGTGACGTCATATCAGTCAGTCAGTTTTTCTATCAGTTGTCAGTCATTATCTATATTAGTAGTATAATGTACAGACATTAAGTTATATAATAATGTTTCAGAGTGATCTATACGGCTTATTGAACGCGCTGGGCGGAGCGCGGAGACTGCGCGTGTTGGACGTGGGAGGCAACCTGGCGGGCGACGCCGGGGCGCGGCTACTAGCTAAGGCTTTACAATGCAACTGTACTCTACACACGCTATACATAGACAGGAACGCGTTCAGTTTGCAAGGTAATATAATATACTAGCTGTGCCCCGCGGTGTTACCCGCGGATTCCCGGGATGTAAAGTAGCCTATATGCTATTCCTGGACGTCAGCTTCCTGTATTTTATCAAAATCGGTTCAGCCGTTTGAGCGTGAAGGAGTAACAAACATACACACACACACACAAACTTTCGCAATTATAATATTAGTAGGATTATAATATTAGTAGGATAATACATATGTACGACACACAAACATAGTGTATCAAAACATGTGTATGAATGATGTGTGTGTTGTTTAATGTTTACAAACTGATGAACAATAAACATGTCAGTTGATATAACAAAATTCATGCACATTACTGAGATCATTCAATGAGAAACATCGGGACAGTAAGTGTATTCAAAGTATGTGAGGTTGATATATATTGATACTATGAATAATATATATATCGTTGGGGATAGTGGAAATCGTCGTTAGTAGCATTGGATTGGAAGCAGATTATCAGAATTAAGTTTGCGCTGAAATATTTTTTATTAACGACTTTTAAGGTAATTATTTTCAAATTAGTAATTATTTAATGTTTAATTAATTAATTGATTAATTGTTCCAGGTCTAACAGACATATCGTCCGCGTTACGTCGCTCGGTGTCCGTTCGTCGCGTGGAGTTCCCCGGCTGTGACGCGGCGGCCGGCGGCCGAGGAGCCTCTGAGAGAGTCGCTGCTCTGTGGAGAGAACTACACGAACGGTTATATATATACACATACTGTTGACATACAAACCTTCTCCAAGTGAGAAAGAGGCCTTTGCTCAGCAGTGGGCTCTGATAGGCTGATGATGATGATGATGATGACATACTGTTTGAATTAAATACTCAAATCATGTAGCTACAGTAGTGATACACCGCTTTACGCGAGGTATACGTTCCGCAAAAAAATAGCATTAACTGAAATTTTAGTATCTGGGGTTTATGATTAAACATAGTCACAATTTAATACAAAAAAAAATATGATTTTGATCAATCACTTTAATTTTAAGAACACTTTATGCAATACATACTGTTAATTTTTACGGAAAAATACATCTATCGTCTTTTGGGTAGCGTTTTGTGTACGTTCTTGTAAAATACGTTCATAACACCCAACACTGTTTTTAACAGTTTGCCACACGGCCTAGTCACTGTCATCATTACTGTCTATCCTCTGTAATATGTCCAAACCTGAATATTTTTGTTAAATTCGCGTTATAGTGAAACCACGTATAAGAGGTCGCGCTAAGCGGGGAGTTACTGTAATTGCAGTTATTACTATTGTATTATTGATGAAATTCTAAATTTCCAACTTCTGAGTGATTGTTCCTTTGACGCGATTAATATTTATAAATATGTAGAAGCAGTTTAATTATGATAATTAAGGAAAGTGATATAATCGCCATCGATGACTTAAATATACGGTAAAGCCGACTAAGTTAATATTTCAAATGTGGCTCGAACTCCTATTATTTCAATTAATATTACATATGTGATTTCTCCTATGACGCAGTGCTAGTCATACGTCCACACGACTTCTGATATGAATAATAAATTCTCTATCAATAATAATGTATAGATTAAAAATTTTATATTGCTGTACAGGTTGATACCATAACAAATTCAAAAGTATATGAAAAGTCTATTATCATTTATTATTCTATTTATTTATTTATAACTACCAACAAAAGATACAATAATTCGTGTACAGCAGTAATTTTAGTAATACATTTCAATTGTTCTTTTACTTACAGGTAATTACAGCATGCAATTTGTTATAGGCAATCAAAGACTAACAGAGTTACATTAATAAAAATAATAGATATTCAATTGTGTAAAAAAATAACATGATTATAAAACACAGGATTTTTCTTAATTTATGTAAAAAATTATAGATAATAATAGATCATTTAATATGTACGTACAGGTTGGCAAGTAACAGTAGCAGCGGTCAGTGTGGTCGCGTGCGGGCCCTCGCCCTGGAGCGTGCGTGGGCGGGCGGGGAGGGCGCGGCGTCCCTGGCTGCGCAGGCGGCGGCCGCCCTACCGCCGCCCCCGCTGCCCGCCGCCCTGGAGCGAGCTGCTGCTGCCGCGCACCACCTGCTGCACCAGTAC
Organism: Danaus chrysippus; assembly: GCA_916720795.1. Taxonomy (NCBI): domain Eukaryota; kingdom Metazoa; phylum Arthropoda; class Insecta; order Lepidoptera; family Nymphalidae; genus Danaus; species Danaus chrysippus. Next base: position 5,007,075 of record CAKASE010000046.1, on the reverse strand, counting down.
CTGCAGGTGCTGCACGATACACAACTATATTATGTACACACACACACGCAAATTGTAGTGAATATATTACACTTATAGAAATAGTAAATGTTTCCTGATATTTTAATTACTTATATCCATCCAAAATGACAAAATAATATCCGGTTACCGAACTTTGCTCGGGATGTACAAATTTTTTGTATATATTTTGTGTTTTTTTTTTTTATTTAGTTGAGGCATTTTTAAGTGACCACGATAAGAAGACACAAAACAATACATATCAATAATTAATTTCTTAGTCTATAAACAAGTCTATAACACTCATTGACTTACTGTTACATAACAATTCCATCTGCTGTTGTGTCGTTAAAGCAATTAGCAAAAAGTAGTATTACTATTCGCCAATAGATGTCCGGAATAGTCTAATTTTAAACGCCTCCTTCTTGTTATTTTTATTTTTCATAAAATGATATTTTCTAAAAATGATTCCTAGCTAGATCGATTTATAGCCCCCGAAACCTCCTATATATTAAAATTTCATGAAAATCGTTGAAATCGATTCTGATATTCCAATTATATATAAATATGTATATTGTATATTTACAAGAATTGCTCATTTAAAGATATAAGATAAGATGTACGAAGTATAAAGATAAGAAAAATCTATATTAATCGGAACGTATTTTTTTATATATGAATTGATGGATTTTAAAAAAAGTTTAAGAGACTACATACATTGTCGAAATGTATTTTTTCTTTGTTTATTTTGCATTAACAAAACAATAAACAATTAAAACGATGTTTCTAGTTGAAATAAAAGGATCAGAGATAGGTTCTGGAAGAACATTGGACCCTGAACTACATATAAACGAAATTCGACTTAACAATAATTTATAATAAGGAACAATATTGAATAATTTTTACAGTAGTTGAATATATGCTTCGTATCTTACAAGGCAGGATGCGATCATATCTCAGAACACGTCTATAGTCCTTCAATAAAGAATTAACTCAATGAAAAAACATGTGTAGTCTGTAAACCATATTAGATAATTACATATTCATTTATAGATTTTCGCGAGTTTTTTTCATTTAAATGAAACTAAATTTGTTCGGATTATACTACGCGATATTATTTTTGTAAAAAAACTACACACTCCCGTCGTTTCGGCAGACGAGATGATCATTCCCGTGATCACGGTTGCTGAATAGTATACGAAGATTATTTATTTATTTAACACTTTTTTGTACACCACAATTACAATCACAAATAATTACAAAATATACAAACTAATAAACTAATGGTAAAACAAAAGGCGGCCTTATTATTAGCTATTTCTTCCAGACTACCTAGGGTTAGAAGATTGTTTTTGAAAGACAGTATAGAATATTAGTTTTATATATGTATGTTTTCATGATTCCAGCGCTGTAGTGAAGTGTTCGCGGCTATGGGCGGTTCAGTGGGCGGAGGAGAGTTGGTAACGCTACAGGCAGTGAGGGACGCTATGGCTCCCTGCAACAACACGCTGCAAGACTTACTCAAGTACGGACCATACATATTGTGATGACCAGTTAACACTGACCCTTCGATAAATCTTGACTTTACTTTGTTTGAGAAATATTTTATGATGAAATATTGCTACAAGACTTACTCAAGTACGAACCATACATATTGTGTTGACCAATTAACATTGACTTTTCATAAATCTTGACTTTCCTGTTTGTGAAATATTTTAGGATGAAATATTGCTATGTAATTATATGTGATTTATAACTGTAATTTATTTTTTTAATACATTTTGGTTTGAATGACATACTCTCTACATTAAAGAATTTCTTAAAATGAATTGTCAAAACTAAAATGTTGCTCCAACTATACTTTAAATTATTTTCTTTTAACATTTAAACTACTGAAACAAGATGTTATTTCTCATTATTGTAATTCCTCGCTCAAAATTTTTTTCTATACAAAATTATGCAGTTAAATTATAAAATAATTGAATAAATAAATTGAGTAACTATGTATTCTAATTAATTTCTATAATATTATTTACAGTGAAGCTGTAGAGAGATTGGCTGTATCTGCCTGCGAGAGTGTGGAATGTGCTGAAAATGAGCGAGGACCAGCCGTTGAAACAGACATACCCGACCTCCTCTCACCTATATCACACTCAGGGGTACATACATACATAGATACGTAGATAGATAGATATGTAGATATAATATTGTTCCTATGATATGCTATAACATCCGCTAATATGTAAAAATTATCCGTTTACATGCTGCAGAAATTGGATTATCTGAATTTGGTAAGATATTAATTGTATACCTGACTCTATTATATGATTATATATTGGAGCTGGCTTTAATTATACAGGGTGACTGGTGAATTACTATCGATATTTGAGGACGTGATATTTGACGATCATATATGACGAAATAAAAATTAATATAACATAAATATTAATAAACTTCTAAGTAAAGTTAACCAAAAGTTATGTAATTAATTACGCATCGTGTGAACACCCTACAGATTAGGTATACACTGACACTCACACATACGCGTGTCGTGACGTAGTGTTGTATCAGCACGCCGCCGCACGCGTCCACACTTGAACACTTGGAACGTGTCAACACTTTACTTATTTATACGGAAATTTTGTCAAAAATTAAGTGCCTATTTTTTTTACATAATTCGAATGAGAATCATGTACCGAGTATTCTCCTTAAATATTGATAGTAATTCACCAGTCACCCTGTATATAATCTTCATACATGTCGGTTTGCAATCTCATATTGGTATAGTATTAATAGTACAACTAATATTATTACGGCACGTCATCAGCCTATCAAAGTCCACATCTTAGCAAAGGCCTCTTTCTCACATGGAGAAGGTTTGAACATTAATCACCACACTTGCTCAAGACGGGTTGGTGATTTCAAATTTATAATTGTGAAACTATAAGTCCAGGTTTCCTCACGATGTTTTCCTTCACCGTATGTCAGTGGTGTCTAAATACTCTCAGAAAGTACATATGACTCCGAAAAATCACATTGGTACTTGCCAGGTTTGAACCCGCGCCCTCGGCAACGAGAGGCGGGCCCTTTAACCACTAAACCACCACTGACTATTACGGGACGATAAACATAATTCTTATATATTCTATTAGCAGTGTATATAACAGTATGTATGTTCCCAGGCCACTCCTCTCGGCTGTCGTCGTCGTGAGCGAGGTCGCCGCGTCCGGCCCAAGTCAGTGGCGGAGCAGCAGCAGTGCAGCAGCAACGAGATGCTGTCCCTGCCGCCGCTACACGCTGAGGCGGCCGACGGACTGGCAGACCTGCCCGCGCATACCCTCAGGCATCTAGTGAAAGGTACAGCGAGACAAGATAAATTGTGTAAACATGACATTTTTTACCAAATCCATTTATACTCCAGCCACATTCGATGTGGAATTTTAGTAAACAAACCATGAGTCATCATAATTAGGGTTGATACACTCTTAATAAAAAATAATAATTATTATAATTACAACTATATTCATTATAATACAATTTCCTGTTTAAACACAAAAAAATTAATTTAATATAGAATACAAAAAATTTATTTGGCCGGTCAATACATAATTTATATGAAAATAAGCTTAAAATAAAAGTTTAAAAATCTTTAATTACCACTATAATATTACTACAAAACTAACAACCCTATATATTAATACTGACGTAAAGAAATCGCAAGTTTGTAATATTTGGAGTGTTTTTTAAGCAATTGGCAGATTTAGGAAGGATTTTAATCTAAATGAGTCCTGTCGTTTGGGAGGCGATAGATAAAGTTAGTAAAGCGAATTATATAACTACTAGGTAATTTCTGATATCATTTTAAAATTGGAGGTATTATTTTTGAGATCTACATTATTCCAGATGATCATAAGTATTATAATTATAACCAAGAATGCGCTTAGTCTTTTGTTTTAAATATTTTATTATTAATCATCAGTTTTAATTTTTATTAACTTCAAAAATAATTGTTGTACATATTTTTGAAAATGTTTTGAGCATCTGCCTGACGTTGGTTGCTAAGCAACGCTTTGTTATTAAACATTCCACATTGAATTTGGCTGGAGTATAGACTACTTTTACTACAACGTCCTACTTTTATTTTAGTATCACCAAAGGCCGTGTGACGATAAGTATACCGAATCGGCCCCAGACAGGGATCGGGCTCAAAATTTCAGGGAATGTTTGTACTCATAAGATACTTGGATGCTGCGAGTTTCAGGTCTTTATCTATAACCGATTCTGAGAAAATCAAAAAATACTGAAAATTAGGAAAACATAATTTTCTCAAAGTGTAATTATTCGATTGATCGAAATACCAGAAATTATTTTGGGGCTCGATGGTAGTTAACCGAAGAAAAAATATGAGATATAAAGGCTCATAAGAACTTAAAAAAAACGAGTTTATATTTTTAATTTTCATTTCTAACCATCTTACGGTAAAGACACAGTTTTGAAAATATTTTTTTTGAATTCTCCATTCAATTTCCTATGAACCTATGACCTTTCAGAGTTTTTAAAAACGGTACTACATATTGAAAAAAAATAAAAACCATTTTTTGCTCAAAAATCGAAAACCGAAGTACTGAGGTAATAAATACATCTTTCTCAAATGATTGGATCACTTGATCACAATATTTTGAAACCAAGATCTCATTTTCCAATTGTAATGTCGCTGATATCAACCTGTTAGACTCACCAGTACGTAATTTAAATAAAAATACAATTAGAGCTTGAATGACTGAACGGGAATCTGTATTTCTCATAGTTGTCAATAAATCTCGCATTTCAAGAATGTTTTCACGTTGTAATTTTCAAGTTATTTTTATGTTGTGTATGTTCTGTTTCAAATCAACATCTAGTCGTTGTTCCTCAAGATGCCCGTGTACCTACAATGCTTTGTGAAAAAAAGAATTTTCATTCCAAATGGGAATCGATGCTGCAGTGATCATCTCATAAAAAGCGCGGAATTATATTTATTATACGGAAAATTTAAACGACTTGAAAATTTATTCTAATTGGAGTACTTTAAGATCTTCAGAATTGTCTAAAATAATAGAAAGTTTGGCTGTGGAATGTGATTCGACACTTCTCGATAAAATGGATGATTTTCGAATAACTGATGAACAACTTTATATATTTACTGGATTACAGAAGCGGTTATAGATAAAGACCTGAAACTCGCAGCATCGAAGTATCTTATGAGTACAAACATTCCGTGAAATTTTGAGCCCGATCCCTGTCTGGGGCCGATTCGTTATACTTATCGTCACACGGCCTTTAGTGTATTTTTTTGTTATTCAAAATTATTTAAGTATATAGTGTTTCAAGATTAGTCATTTCTCAGGTCGGCCGAGGAGGGTGAAGACAAGGGCGCCCACACGACCCGTGACGGATCAGTCGCAGGATATAGACGAAGGTTAATATTCATATAGAATGAAATTAAACCCTAAAGTCGATTATAATATTTAACAATATATACATATTATCGTACCTAAAGATTCCTTAAATCCAGTCATCTGATATTTATATCGTATAAAAATAGTACATTTTAAATTTTTACTTATAAACCAGTCTACTATTTCTGTGTCTTACATTTATATTCAACTAGTTTTTGATCGCGATTTCGTCCGAGTTAGTTACAGGATTAGAAAAGTATAGCTGACTGGGCGAACTTTATTCTTCCTTAAAAACAGTAGATAAGATTTTGGATTTGATCAACTAATTTTTTTCATCAACCGGTTGAAAAGTATCTTGTCCTTTTCATAGTTCTATGTTGTCTTTTATATAAACATATACATATTATTTTCAAATAATTGAGCGTTCAAGTATTACGTGACGCAATTTTCGAACATTATGAACCCCCCTTCCCTCGTTATACCGCACAGTAACGTTTTTGTACCCCCACCCCTTCTCTAATTTATATATATTTAGATATATTCAGCTCAATATCGCTTATATACTAATGATAATTATATGTCAGGTTTGGAGGAGTTCTGGCGCACGTGTCGCACCCCGCCGGGTAGTGAGGAGGCGTCTCTATCAGCTCGCACGCCGCTCACCTCCCGCTCGCTACACTCACTGTCCTCGCTAGCGTCCGCATCACCCGCCTCACCAGCATCACCCTCGCCGCTTAGACACTCACCCACACTACGACGGGACGACACAATGTTAGTAAATAATTAATTAATCCTACTAATATTATAATTGCGAAAGTTTGTGAGTGTGTGTGTGTATGTTTGTTACTTCTTCACGCTCAAACGGCTGAACCGATTTCGATAAAATGTTGTATACAAGAAGCTGACGTCCAGGAATAACATATAGGCTACTTTACATCCCGGAAATCCGCGGGTAACACCGCGGGGCGCAGCTATGAAAAAATAAAATAAAAATTAAATTAGTAATTACTAATTGTGAAAAAATTAACTTAAATGTCATTCATTTAGAAAATATGTCAGTTTAAACTTTTTTTCTGAATCTGCTTCCAATGTAGATACGCGGAATTATCCAATGCTAGTTACGTGGATTTGCACTGTCCTCGACGATATGTATTTGTAACGTATACTCGTTTTGTCGATAAAACGATTTTTCGTAGGAAGAATATCTTTTGTTTTAAAGAAATGGTCGCAAAATAAAAATAGCATTGGTTGTACGATATTAATGACCAGAATCGTAATAAATTTTGCACAGAACAAATACTATTTTAGTTAAATAGTTATATGATTACTTATAGCTTTAAACAAAACCAACAAACACTTTTTTTGAATTTGGGTCGATAACCCGTATCCTACCTATTATAGTAACTGTCTCATAATAATCCTAATATTTATAATTCCTACAGTATGTTTTTCAGAGTTAATTTTGGTAGAAATACTATGTAATTAATGACATACCTTTATATCTCCTATAGGTACAGTGTGACGTCCGGTGAAAGTACTCCAGTACTTTTGGAATGTGGTGAGTGTTTTCATAATACAATTAACTTTAGAAATACGCCTTGGCAATTGACATATCTTTACATACATATGTATATGATGTCGCGTCGATTTTGGATAAATTTAATAAAAACTTAATAAGGAATTCAGTTGATTTGTTTCATAAAAATTATGAACGGCCAGTGCTGAATAGGGTAGTGATTGTCACTGAGAGTTAGGACGGCCATTATGCTACGGACAACCGTTAAACAAAGTGCGCAAACCTAATCTATTGACTTAATCTATTTTCATCTTATCATTTGAATGTGATTTTAAATAAAGCTGTAATGAAATCAAGTAATTAGATATTGAACAGTACAAGTGTGCTTTTATTTATGAGTTCCAATCGTTACAACGGCCATGATAGATATGTAAAGCCAAATCCGCCATGAGGCATCCTCCTGACGCTATTATATATATATAAATATTTATATATATGTATATATTTGCAGAGGTATCTCGCTGCAAGTCTTCCGACAACGTGGGCAGTAAGTTACCCACCACGCCGCCGCCGTCTCGCTCATCAGACAACGTTAACACTATGGGTGAGTGGACACACACTGACACAAGACAATGGTTGTGTGCACTCAACACGCAGTTATACAGTGTGGAGCCTTGACATGCACATAAGCTTGGGCCTCTATATCAAACTATTAAGAATATATAGCGTTTTAAACACACTACACTCTGTATAAGTTTTTTGTCTTACACTAACTAATACATTCAGCACTACGAACAGCTAAATAATAAATTAAGCTTCCAGTAGATGATAGGAATATTGTCTATAACGATGACCAGTGATTCAGGATTGTTTGTTTTCTATAGTAACAGAGATCTTGACTTTGTATTAATATAATCGAACTGTAATAACACGAAGATATGAATGCTTCGCTACTGTGTTTGTGATGAAACGAGTTCATACATCCAATATAATGAAAATAATGATTTACATATTATTCATATTAATATTATTGTATAGTTATAATAATACATGTAGTATTATGTATGTGTAAACTCGTTCTACCCAACAGCCACATGCCACGCGTGTGTGTGTGTCTGTGCGGTATATGTATGTGTGCGTGGTGTCCGTGTGCTCGTAGGCGTATGTACTCGTTCGGGAGGCAAGGCCCGGCCGTGGTCAGTGGCGGGGGTCAACGCGGACAACGCGCTCTGCACCACAGGTATTGCACGATTTACAATTACATACGAAGCCAAAGATTCAAGATAAAATGTGTAAACAGCTCTTTAGATTCTCTATTTGTATTATATAATGATAAGTAATCAATTAAAGTTATTTTTTCGTTGTTTATACTAATATTTTAATTGTTTGAATAAACTTATCAATTAAGTTATCGGTGTTGGTGTTTCGAGTGAATAACAAAAAATGTTGGAATGGGAATATATGTTTTTGTGACGTGGAAGCAAAAATTACTTTGAGTTTTATTGAAGTAATTTTTGTAATGATATTGATGGTTGGTCTGTGTGGCAAAATTAATGTTGGTGGCGGTCTCCAGAGGGCGTGGAGGCGTGCGTGGGCGGCAGCATCGTGGGCATCACACCCGGCGCCGCATTAACCAGTAACACACACGCTATACTATACTGAGATGTGCTTAGGTACGCTTCACGCTTATAGCTTGACTATACAATACGATATATTAAAATATTTCGACTTACAGTTATAATTTAAAGTAATAATTATTCTTATTAAAAAAAAAAGTTACAATCAAATTTGTAATATGAAAAATCTAATTTAATGTATGAAACAACGAATTTATATTAAATGAATCGTCATATTAATAACTCGATATTTTCTCTGCTTTTAAATGATGTTGGACAGTTATGTAAGTAAGCTTACAAGCGTTGCGTATTATATGTTATAAACGCAGCTAATAATTCTTATATGTTAGATAGAACTATAGTATATAACACTTGGTACACGTGCACGATATATGTACATACATATATAGTAAATAACATTACATGCATGCCTTCTAGTGAATAACTATTGCTTTGGACCAGAGTTTTGTGAATAAACTTACTTGTAACAACACTATGTTTTTCCATTGTGAGCTACATTTTCTAAATATTATTAGATTTATTTTTTCATATATCTCTGGTTAAACGCGTCATCATTTATAATCTTTATAGCAGATAAAATTATACATTTAATTCTCAAAGCATGTCATTTCATTTTATTTTCACTCTAGTGGCACAGATAATAAGATATATAAACTAATATAGTTTTGTAAACTTAACAGGTTCAATGATGCGGGACCATCCATTGACTCCCGGTAAGATATTTCTCTACATAAAATATTGTAGCTTAAATTATATTTTCACCTTGCCTTTTTTTGTTATAAATGTCAATACCTTTGTTTCAATTTCTATATAATTAATTTATATCTTTTCAGAAGACACAGAAGCCTAAAAATGGCGATTGTGATGAAGCTAACGTGATAAGCTGAGCAGGGTTAACAGAATCTGACTTTGTCTATGCTCACTGATGTGCCAGTTACTCTTAACCATAGACTAGATACTCCACAGTCATGTCATTCATAGATAATTTTATTTCGCAGTTTATGTTTTATAGTATTAACATTAATTTAACTATCAATAATTCCAAGTAGGTAACTGGTATATAAGTATATTGCCAATAATCATTTCGTATTTACTGTGATGAGTTTAGTATTATTTAGTTCTTGTATATTATATAGTAATATATTTAATGGAACTTATATTTTTGCCAATAATTTTTTTATTTGTAACCAATACATTTACAAATTTCGAAAATAGCGATCCAATTAACGATATTTCGTTTGTCGAATTTAATTAATCATTATGAAGGCTTTATTATTAAGTTACATTTTTTTATTATTAATGACAGGAGTATTTCAAAAATGTGCTTTACACAATAAACTGGAATTTGTCACTGCCTCTCCGTTTGTACGTCATACATAAGTCTAGTATAAACCATCGCACGATTTTCTTTCTGGGAATGTCACGACTAAACAAATATATGAAACCTTGGTGTATCGTCATAGAAATTAAATCGTGCATCATTCATTAACTGTAATGATCGATTAATACCGTCATGTTATAACGAATGTATTAATTTCAAATCAATATATAATGCACTCGACCATTCTTAGACTACACTGAAGTCATTAGATTTAGCGTTACTGTTTTGAAGATATATTACCTACATAACATGTATTCAGACGCAATGTTTCCTTGAAGGGGAATTACCTAATAGTGGTGTCACAAACGTGTGCCATATAAAATGTGTTGGTTTTGCTTAGGTATTAATTTTATAATTGGTCTTTCCTAGTCATATATTAAAAAAGGCCTAAAAAAACGCACAATTTTTTCTCCAAGTTACTTCTTAGAATAACAAGTTTTGTCCCGATATCTTCCAATTTTAAACATTCCTTTTTTATTCTGATATAAAATTAATTAAAGTTGGTGACGAGTTCTTGAATAACGAAATATGAGATGTAAGTTTTGTAATTTGAAATGTTCAATTTAATATAACTAAGTGTAGAGATTCGCCCCGTAATGTTTAAGTGTTCATTAGAATAATTTATAATTATAAAAATCTATTAATGATATTTCATTTATCTTTTCAACATAAGGCTGTATTTTATTATATTTTCGAGTAATGAACTACGAGTCGATGTAGATGTATAGACTATTTCTAAATTACTTGATAGTATTTTTATATTCATTCCATAATAAATTTGTTTTCGTCTAGCTCTTTAGTACCAGACTGATTTTAGGTACGTTTATTTTATGGTGCAATTTATGTCTAGAGCGTTGTGATAATCTGTTTTTAATTACATTATATTATACAACATATTTGTCTTTTTTTTTGTTTCAACCTATTAATTAACCCTATTAAGTAAACAATCCCTGTGAAAAAATAAAACAAATGATTGGACACATTCTTATATATTTTAAGTATAGAATAATATTTACAGTGTTGTCATTCCGTTCCGGGTGAAGAATCACAAAATTGTGTCCGAGCTTAAGTTTAACATCAATACAGGAGATGACAAAAAATATATTTAAAGACTTAAACAATTCGGCTTTTCATTTCAGTTTATTTTGTTTAACTGTTATTTGAAAAAAAATATATGACACATTATAATACAATTTGAAATTTTTTCTCACTGCATCCCTATTTAATCTCAAAAGCTGTTAGCAAACTTAAGCTCCCAACATAACATCATTCTTTTTACATACATACAATCATAATTGTTTAGACTCAGTCCATTGTGTCAAAATCAAAAATTAAATTAGACCAGGATATTCTGATTTTCATCCAGTTTAAACATAAATTACAATTGTTTCATATTGTAACTTCACTAATATACAAATTAAAAATTGAGAGAGACGAAATAAATTTAGGCATAAAAAATATATACAAGATAATCAATGAACAAATATTTAATACTATCTGTATATCTTTTATGCATAAATGTATTGTTTAGGATTTTAGATTACACTTACAAAGACCCTTAAAGGGCGAGGAACAAAAATACTACACTGCTATGAATTATTCAGGAATCATAATAATTAGTTAGCTATGAGATACATACTACATATAAAAATAAAAACTAACTATATTTACGTCTCCATATGGTATATTCGTTAAGTCTTAGATAATTAAAAGACAAAACATGTATTGCTGCTTTCACTTACAGGTAGTTCAATGATAAAATTAACATTATTCATTAAGTTTGTCATATAATGAAATAAAGCTACTATACAAATTCAAAGCACATGTTTTTGAGGTGACCTGAGCTTGGAATCCATAAACAGCTTTAATCAAAAAAATACTGTTAATACATAATAATAATTTTATACAAATATAACGGTTATTCAATGTGTTCCTCATGTCACCTGAATCCATACATTGATATGGTCATAGTGTATCGTCACCTCTCAACCTGCCTCGCTTAATATTAATACATGTTCCATTTTTAAAAATACGAAAAAGTTCAGAAGACTTACAAGCTAATAGTAAAATTATTCATGTATAAAAATAGTTTATTAAGATAAACGATATTATATTAAGATCTTAAAACCGTTACATATAATTTTACAATTAAAATATTTAAAAGATTGAAATCTATGATCCTGAAATTATGGCTATTAAGTATTAATTTTACATATATTGATAAAATAAATTTTGTAAAAAAAGTTGTGTGTAAATAAATGCGGTTCGTATTTCTACGAGATAGTATTTTCAATTTGTTGTAATGTGAGCGCGGAGTGAGATCACACCTTACTGATTAATACTAAACACCTTAACTAGAATAACTTACGATAAGTATCTAACAATGCTATGGATATTTTGTATTAGTAAATAAAACTTGGAATTTTACAAAAAAGTGCGTTATCCTTGGGATTTGAATGTGAAAGGATTTTAATATGTATGGTGTCCATAGAGCGAACAACTCAAGAAATGTGATATATAAACTATATGGGATAATCACATTGCAAGCAACAGTAACTCATGAAGATAATTTCTTTATGTGGGACCACAAAAATTTCCTTTATGTTATTTCATAAGTTTGTATGTTAGAGTTCCAAACAAAATTAACTAATGACAAAGATGTCTGTGTTGAATGCGAACTATTTACAAGAATCTTATGACTACAATTTATTTAACATTTAATTTAACGTTTACCTCTTAGACGAGAGGGTCTCGTATTCAGCTTCACTCTTAAATAACCACTTATATTGTATCCAAAGTTATTTCACATTGACGACGTGCTCCAAGATTTTAAGTCAACCTCGAGGTCGTGTCTCAGCGCGTGGATCAGGCGTTCGGCGGTAGTTCTTTCTTTGGTTCCTCCATATTACTCAAGTTTTTCACTTCGTCCTTTGAATCCTCGGCTGAAAAAAATTATAATAAATTGAATAAAAATAAAAAAGATAATATAATAAATTGAATAGAAATAAAAAAAGATAATATAATTTATTATAGAAATACAATTCATGATTTAACATCCTGTATTACAAGAAAACAGACTTCGAATATATGCATTAAGCATTTTTGGTTTAAGATATAAAACAGTACAATCATAATTCTCAGTAAACTAATTCTGCCTTTTCATTAGAAAATAGATTTAAAGGCATTTATATTCTGTTAGTTCTTTTTGATGTCCACGCAATATACTTTAGTACATATACAGGGTGACTGGTGAATTACTATCCATACTTGAGGACGTGATATTTGACGATCATATATGACAAAATAAAAATTAATATAACGTAAATATTAATAAACTTCTAAGTAAAGTTAACCAAAAGTTATGTAATTAATTACGCATCGTGTGAACACCCTACAGATTAGGTATACACACACACACGCGTGCGGCGGCGTGGTGTTGTATCAGCACGCCGCCGCGACTATACTATTAGAAAGTACTGTGATATGGAGCCTCTTTAAGAGTTACTACGTATTACATGGTGGCGCTGGCAAGCGACAAAAAAGAAATTGAATTCAAATAAAAACAAATTAAAAAGAATTAAAGAGAATGACGTTCAGTTTGGAGTGAATACGGCTTGCCATCGCATTAGATAGCATGGATCGGATATAATATAAAAGAATGTTAATGATTTAAAATTAAAAAAATCATAATAAATTGTAAAGCAGTTTCAATTATACATATGAAACGATCCCGAAGGCAACGCGAGGCGATACAGTACAGTACATGTGACTCAAAAATCACATTGGTACTTGCCGGATATCGAACCCGTGCCCTTACGCACGAGGCGGGCCTTTAACTTGTCTACTACGAGTCACGACCCTATTAATATATTGAATGTATGTCACCTTTCCCGTCGTCCTTAGCCGCGTCCTTGTCGAGGCGCGGTCGTTTTCTCGGCGCGCGGTACGACCGGTTGTCTCTCCGGCCATCTCCTTCCCGACCCTCGTCCTCGGAGTCGGACAGCTCGCCATCGTTAGTGATGCGCTTGTCCTGATACATAGAAATATAAATAAATATTGGAGAAATTAACCTTGGAGTAAGCTAATATGATATACTGAATGTATAGATAGATGTGATGATGATATTATAACTTAATATAAGTGATAGAAAAATAATACAAAACATATTAGTATAATTCCATCATTAAGGCAATATTGAGCTAAAATCAGAATTATAGTTGCTTTAACTTATTTTCATATACAATTTTAAGAAAACCTATAATGATTCAAAAGTTTTAAATTAAAATCAGGTGTATAATAGACATATTCATATATTCCAATTCCATGATTAGTTTATATGAGTCGAGGAAACAAAATCAAACATACCTTTTCACTCTGTGGTAGTCGTTCGTCTTTGTCTACTTTATCTTCGTCTTCTGATTCATCATTCACCGCGTCTTCTGGTATGGCTTGAACCTATTGGATACAAACATTTGTATATTCATATACACATTTTATTATAAAAAAAAAACTAGATATAAATAATTAAAAAAAATTATCACATGTTTGATAAGTACTTTCTAAAGCGCATATTGTAATTTTAAGACATTTTTGAGTAAATTCATGCATAAGTGTGAATTCGACTCACTTGAACCCCGGGTGCGTGAGGCAGCATGCGAAGATTCTCGAATAGTCTATTCTTAATCTTCTCCAAATATTCCAGTGTGTTTTGATTAGACATGTTACTAGGAGAGATGTGTAACTTGAAGTCCGGACCAAAGTATTCAAAATAGTCATTGTAGGGCAGCTCATTAGCTATCTCCACGCCGAGTGCCACTGATGTTTCGTACGTCCAACATCGGGATACGTTACGTATTGTGTACCTGTAGAGTAGATCATGTGAAATTAATAAAATATACTAATCACTACTAATATTATAAATGCGAAAGTAGCTGTCTTTCTGTCTGTTACGCTTTCACGCCTAAACCACAGAACTAATTTTAATGAAATTTGGTACAGAGATAGAGTTGACCTTGAGAAAGAACATAGGATAGTTTTTATCCCAGACTTTTGAAAGGTTCTCTTGGAAACGCGATATAACCGAACTCCACGCGAGTGAGGCTGCGGGCGGAAAGCTAGTCTCAAATAAAAGTGATAAATAAAATGATAACTCACCCTCCGCCTCCAACCAGAAGGAATGGTAAACCAAATCTCTTAACAAGTTCGACACAACGTCCGTGACCGCGCACTGTTAGATTGAAGCAGCCGAGTCGATCGCCTGAGAAGAAAAATTGTATTGTAAAAAAAAACTTACAACATTTTAAAGAATACATTTGTTTAACTATATATATAATTTTGTTTACCTGTTAATGAATCCGCACCACACTGTAGGACAACAGCGCTAGGTTGAAATGTCTCCATAACTTTAGATATGATAGGTACAAAGATGGACTCATAGGATTCATCATCCATACCATCTCTCAGAGGAATGTTTACAGCGTAGTACTTTCCTTTACCAGCACCTATATCTCTAAGGTCACCTGTAAAAAGAATAAAATGTACTGAGGATAGGTACAAATCAACACATATAAATTATCATTTATAAAATATCAAATTATATGTAGTTTAGTCTGTGTGGAGCTGACAGAAGCTATTTATTTATTAAAGAAACTAAAATGATACACTTGAAAAGTTGATTTAAATAAAATTACATGAAAACTTAATTGTTATTAACTCATTCATCATATTTAAAAATAAATATGATGGAAGGAGGAATCTTTTTTTATTTACATACATGTACATATACATAAATGCAATTTGTTTTAATTTAGAATACTTTGTTTTGAGTTAACTTACCTGTGCCAGGGAAGTATTCCCCATACTTGTGGAAGGAGACTGTCATAACTCTATCTGTAGTGTAAAAAGCCTCTTCGACCCCATCCCCATGATGAACATCAATGTCAATATAAAGCACTCTTTGGTGATACTTCAGTAACTCAAGGATTCCCAGAACAATATCATTTACATAACAAAATCCTGACGCTTCAGATTTCTTAGCATGATGAAGTCCACCTCCCCAGTTGATGCAAATCTCCGATGCCTAAAATTAATATTCAATATTAAAATAATAAGTATAATTACAAAACAGCTTTAAAGAAAAATAATTTTGAATTCCAGATATTCTTATGAAATAAAAATGAAAGCAGTAAAATTATCCTTAAAAAAGAAATATGAAAGAGCATTTTACCTGTCATTATATAGGGGCAACACAATGTATTAAAATTTATTACCCAACAATAAAACAAAGCTAATAAAAATTATAGTTTTTCTTAATAGTTATATGTGCCTAGACAGACAAAGTCTAAAAATAACCCTGAATTTAAAATTTTCATTGTTATTCTGTTATTAATTTTTATTTATTCTGTTATTTTATTTTCTTAATTCCACTAAAAGCCTATACTACTCATAAAGAAAAAAAGAAAACATTCTTATTATTTGTGATCAACAATTTTTTTTTAAATTTATATATAACTATCTGTTGAAATAAATATAGTGGTTTGGATTCATGACATAAATTGTATAAATTTAATTTTATATTTTTAATGTTGTATTTTCTATCTATCCAATACATGTAACAGTAAATGGCAAAGGTTTTTCATGGGCTTTCATTAATTTATTTCACATATATAAAATTTACAAAATTGTTAAAGTAAAATAAACTGCTAGCATACAATAATCAATAAACTGACATCATGTACTTAATACTTATATAACAACAGTTCTAACAAAATATTCATTACAATAAAGTTTTTAGAGCCTACAAGATATATGATATAATTTTTTTGTAATCTGATAAGTTTATAATGCATTATATCATCCAAACAATATATTAATTTAAGGATAGCAATATTTTTGTCTGCATTTAGATTTTACATAGACAATGAATGACCATGGTTATACAGACTCTACTGAATATTTAATTTAAATTTGAAGTCATAATTTACCATTTACGATTGGCAAGTAAAGAGATGTCATAGCTGTGGAATTTCACTTTCATACCATATTGTTGTTTATAAGTGCCAATAATGTATATAAAAATTGCAATTTACGTATTATATTGTAATAAATATTCCTAAAAAAATGTTGTCTAATAATATAGAAAATCTATTTTAGTTTACACTATTATGTGAAAATCTTTGAACTTTGTTATTTCAAACAAAGTAACATTTGTATAGTTTTCATTTCTATAATTAAACTCTTAACATATCCCATTCATATATTGCACAGAAAAACAACAATCATATAAAAAAAATATCAAAAATGTGTAACCTGTTTGTTTAATTTGACGGCAGCAGCTACTGAACCTCCCGCTGATAGTTGGCAGAACTCATAAAGGCCATCAAAAACGGGACAGTCTTCACCCACATTGACTGTATGGAATTAAACACAATTGTAATTTCTAGTAATTATACTATGAATAGATATACTACTTAATGAATATATTGAAAACTGTTTGAGATCAGCACATGTCTACTTCTATATATATATACCATCATAATTTTCATTTTCTCAATCTCTTATACTCTATTTGACTGTTTGTACCATCAAAGCTGACAATAATTACTTTATTCACAATTGTGTATACCAATCTAATGCTACTTTTTCAGCTTTTCAATGCTACGATCAAAATAAATTTATCATATCATGTTTGATCTAGTCATTTTCATCCTTTTAGCGTAAGACTCACTTCCATGAAATCTTATAGAAGCCTTATGTATAATATGCCTCAGTTATATCATAGTAATGTGGTATTTAAAAGGCAATACTAAACATTATTTTATTAATAATGAGTTGTGCATGATACTAATAATGTAAAAAGAAAATATTAATGAACACTAACATCTTTGCATCTGTTTGTTATATTCTGACATATTATCCGGTCTGATGGATCTTAAGAAGCGGATGTAGTCGTCTGAGTGGAACTTGGTCATCTCGTCAGCAGTCGCTTTGTGTGGTCTCTGTAATATTTCTCAGTTATTATTTACTATACGTAATTTTCATGAAATAAAACTATCGCAAAATAAATTAATTAGACTATTTTTATAATTTCCAAGTACTTATTTCTATAAATTTAATAAAAATTGTGATATAAAATGCTTACATAGATTTCCATTTTCCTGTAAAGTCCATAATTTAACAATAAATTATGAGTCATACGTATACGATGAGGCTTCATGGGATGTCCCTGTCCATAGTAGTAATTACCGATATCACCTAAACAAAATAAATAAACATTTTAATATAATTAATTAAGCGCATATCCAATTTCAAAATTTTATCGTACTGTTACTCAGTTCATTTCTACGCTTGACATTTTCGAACCTGTACTATACACAGTAAGAAAAGTACAAAATCGTTCGGACCAATAGCGTTACAGGATTGACTACAGGCGCCATTGGGTGACTTGATACACAGCGTTATAAAATTGTTAAGATGGGTACCGCTAGATATCATAATTTAAAGTAATGTAAAAATAGATTAAAAACCTTACAGAAATGAAAAGAAAGCTTAATTAAATAGTATTTTTGTTAAAACATTAAAATTTTAAGACAAATCGATTGATTGGCGGGTAACAAAGTTTGATATACTTACTATCGTAGTAATAGCACACTCTTTTCTTGCTATGGGGTTGCATAGCCATTTTTCTAGTTTCTAAGTAGCGAGTTTCTTATATGTATTCACAAAGTTCAACTTTTTTTGATAATAATGATGATAGTTAATAAATTAAACAAGAAGCTACAAGACACCGTTTACTTTCCTCAATTCGGAATTGAATCAACTTCACTCTAAACACAAGGTTGACGAACTTCAATTCATAAGTATTCGTTTCATTCATTCCAGTCTCATTCGTAACCAAAAATGCAAACTTTATTTTGTCTGTATCATTATGAATGGTAAATGTATTAATGTTGAAAACTACAAATATAGGAATTTCACACATTTAAAAAATTGTGATAAATACTGTGTTTTATATAAACTTTTTTTAATTCCTTTAATCATACAGTTTTTAATTCTTTTTAATTCTTTTAATACATAAATATGTAGTGTAATTATGGAATAATATTTATTTTAACGATTTCTTATAACTTATGGTTTTAAAAAAAGTTTTACGACAATTATACATAATATATAATTTATATGCTTCAACCTTAAAATATTATTAAAGATCTTGTAATTACATATGTGAATTAATTTCATATTTTCTTCAGAAAATAAGAGTAATATTATATTTTGTGTCGTGGAAAATACATAGCTTACGAAATACATATATATACTATACTCTAATTTTATCAATTCATACATTTGATAAATAATTTTCAATTTAAAAAATGGCAATACATGTTAAACATTCATTCAATAAAAGGCTCATTAATTCTGAAGCCGCCATTTTAATCTCTCTTGCAAAGGCAGTGGTCAAGGTGAGACGTGTGTTGAATTTAACTTATGGTGATAAGTAAGAGCAACTTATAATTTTAATACTAAACCATTTTTATAGTGTTAATTATATTTTCACTGTTTAGTATATGAAATTATTTGTTTTTTTAATTACTACTAGAAATACGTAATCCGTGAACTTGGCTCAATAGTTACCGTGTTTCCAGATCGGCCCTGCTTCAATAGAAAAAATATCCATTAGTATCTACAACATCTTTACAACAAATTAAACATCAAAAATGTAAGTATTCCCCAATATTGTTATATTTTCTGTTACAGCTTTTATTTTTTTTCGATACTTGTACTTTTCTATTTCTTAGTATTGATTTTTTTCACCCGACTCGCTTCGTTTCTCATGAAACATATTTCGAATTAATTTGATTGAGTGAGAATATATATTGAAATTATACATCATGAGAATTAATTAATTATGTGTGATTTAAACTCTAAAATCTAAAAAAATCCTTTTAAAGTTATCTTTGAACTCAACACGCATGACTGTTAGTTATGGCGTCATAGCCATTAATCGATTTATACACGTAGCGGTTTTGGTCTTATCGCAATAATGTATAAATGTTAATTATTTCTGACATTCTTCTGAGTTATGTTTGTTTCTTCAATTTTTATGCAAATATTTGATTACAATAAAATTTTTTAGGTCAAACAACCATTGGAACAATAGCCGTGGTGAAAACGGTGGTTCCAAATTCGGAGGAGGGGGCAAGTTCGGAGGTAATGGAACATCACGATTTAATCATGGAGGATCTAAATTTGGCGGTGGTGGCGGAAAGTTTGGCGGCGGAGGAAAGAAAGAGTTTTCCGGAGGACAGAGTATGAGACGACCGAACTGGGACACTATGTCCTTACAACCGTTCAACAAAGATTTCTACAACCCGCCACCATCAGTCCTAAACAGATCGCCATATGAGGTCGAGGAGTACAGGAACAAGCATGAGGTCTCAGTCAGCGGAGCCGATGTTCCTAACCCGATACAGCATTTTGAAGAAGGAAACTTCCCAGACTATGTTATGAAAAGCATTTCAAGCATGGGTTACAATGAGCCCACGCCTATTCAAGCTCAAGGGTGGCCGATTGCCATGTCCGGAAAGAATTTAGTTGGTATTGCTCAGACTGGATCTGGTAAAACATTGGCATACATTCTGCCTGCTATTGTTCATATCAACAACCAACAGCCCGTAAGAAGGGGTGACGGCCCAGTCGCACTTGTATTAGCGCCAACTAGGGAATTGGCTCAACAGATACAACAGGTTGCCACAGATTTTGGTAATGCCGCATACGTGCGTAACACGTGCGTCTTCGGTGGAGCACCTAAGAGGGAACAGGCCCGTGATTTGGAGAGAGGGGTTGAAATTGTGATTGCCACCCCTGGAAGGTTAATTGATTTCTTAGAAAAGGGGACAACAAATCTTCAAAGATGTACTTATTTAGTGCTCGATGAAGCTGACCGCATGTTGGATATGGGTTTCGAGCCTCAAATACGAAAGATCATAGAACAGATTCGCCCTGACAGACAGACTCTCATGTGGTCGGCCACATGGCCTAAAGAGGTTAGAAAACTAGCTGAAGACTATCTTGGTGACTATGTCCAAATTAACATTGGATCTATGCAGTTGTCTGCTAACCACAACATTCTACAAATTGTTGATGTGTGTCAAGAACATGAGAAAGAAAATAAGTACGTAATTTATAATTTTCGTAAATATTTAGCTTCCTACATGATTTTATTTCATAAAGCATTTAAGTGATGAAAGGATTTATGAATGAATTGGTGTTGATTAAATTATAAAATCTTTTTTCCTCTAAGAAGATCTGATTTCATGTATAATTATTAAAATCAAATTAAGTGATGAAAAGTTTTTAATAAAGAAATATTTTTTAGGTTAAACACTTTACTACAAGAAATAGGTCAAAGTCAAGATCCAGGATCAAAGACAATTATATTTGTCGAGACTAAGAGAAAAGTTGAAAATATCACTAGAAATATAAGACGTTATGGCTGGCCAGCGGTTTGCATGCACGGTGACAAGACACAGCAGGAAAGAGATGATGTGTTATATCAATTTAAACAAGGAAGAGCCAACATACTTGTTGCAACAGATGTTGCTGCTAGAGGACTTGGTAAGTTCTTACACTACAGCTGTTATAAAGTTTCTTAGACATTTGAAATATTTCAAGGATAATGGAAAGGTCTATAAATTTGCATCACAGTATAAATATATAATTGTATTATGTTTTATACTTTCAGAGGCACTGGCGGAAAGTTATTGTGTTCTGTCTGAGTACTATACCAAAATATTGAACAAGTTACTGCACAGGATTTGTAGATAGATAGGACATTTGTCTTATGCAGTGGTAATTTTTTGGAGAATGCAATAACTCGTCATTTATATGGTGCCTCATGTGCCTTTCACTGCAATTGGACCCGAGGCCGGAAAGCTGGAAAGTATGTCCGTAGTTTCGGATACACTTGAAAGTTAAGGAAAACCTGGTGATGCACTACAAATAATATTGAATGATTAAATTAAGAAAAAGAATTATGGAGTGCATTGTTGAAAAACTTGACCGCAAGTTGATAGATCGGCATGGTCAAGGGTTTTCTGTTTCGGCCACATTGGAGTTTTCAAGAGGGCAAGAGAATTCAAAACCAAACTTAAACAATAAAAAGCCCTTTACAAGACTCCTGGGTTCAAGAGTGAGAGGCAATGTTTATTTCAGTTCATTATATATGTAACTCATTCATGTAAGTAATACTGCTATGAGTTACTTTACTTTTAGGGACCTTTCACAATCTAATATCAGTTTACAAGCAATAATAAATGGTATAATGGATTTTGCATCTA
This sequence comes from Danaus chrysippus, assembly GCA_916720795.1. NCBI lineage: Eukaryota > Metazoa > Arthropoda > Insecta > Lepidoptera > Nymphalidae > Danaus > Danaus chrysippus. The sequence continues at coordinate 4,984,771 of CAKASE010000046.1, read as the reverse complement.
TTTTACAAATTCCTTTTTACCTTGATCTTATTATTGGCTACTCACAACCGATAACTGTAACTATTTCCTAACATAAAATTTGCTTTTAGACGTTGATGGTATCAAATATGTAATAAACTTTGATTACCCAAATTCATCTGAGGACTACATTCACCGAATCGGAAGAACGGGGAGATCTAAATCAAAAGGCACATCATACGCCTTCTTCACACCTTCAAATTCCCGTCAAGCTAAAGACCTTGTATCAGTGCTTCAGGAAGCCAACCAGGTTAGTGTGAACATAGATTGCCTTTCCTCATACCTTTGGCATGGGTACGTTCTTCATAGCGTGACATGAATGCAAGTATGAGGTACATTAATGACAGCTACATGCCTTCGGTGTCCACATATATCTTGTCTGGATCCCATCCTCAGATGCTGTAACATAACCATTATAACTTTCACTTATTTATTATACAGGCACATTGTCATTATTCTATTATATTTTGAAGATGATTAAATAGATCACATTTTAATTTGAATATGTATTTTGTTTAAAGGTTGTTAGTCCTCAATTGCAAACGATGGCCGACCGTTGTGGAGGCGGCGGTGGCGGTGGATGGAATAGAAATAGGTTTGGAGGTGGTCGAGGAGGTGGATCATTCAAGAGAGGATCAAACTTCGGCAGGGGCAGCGGGGGACAGGGCGGCGGCGGACACAAGAGATTCAATAATGAATATGATTATTAAGTATTAATGTAATAGTTTAATTAAGCTAATCCTCATAGGAATAATATCTAAGTGTGTGCATGTCCGTTGTTATCTTGAGGAAATCCAAATCAAGCTTTTATTTTCTGGATAAGGATTTTTACAATCCTAACTTTAATTTTAAATAGAATTTCTTTTGTTAAATGGTATAGTCTGAATGAACATATGTGTTAATTTAATTTTTACTGTGATATTTTGGTGAGGATGAGCTAAATGTTATTTATTTCTTAAACCGTACACCTGCCCTGCAATTTGTCTTTATTCTTTTGTAAATTATTGACCTGACCCAAGTTTGTCATTCCAAAAAGATTGAATTGGTTAATAAACCATTATTATAAATAATAACTTGTATTTATTCTTCCTATAACCCTTTCTTTTTCCTGACCTGATTTAATATTCTCACCTTTATGGAAAGGTTGTAAAAAGGATTAATTTCAAAGAATTCTGCTTAAGTATTTTCATATTTATGTAAGTTCGTAATTTTATTGAGTTTAAACGGCCTTGTGAAGTATTTTCATTGAATTCTAATAGACTTGTGAGTATGATAAATATATGGGTATTAAGAGATGCCTTTTTGATAAACTACGAGTTAAATTTCATACAATACGCAGTCTAAATATAAATATGGATGTTATGAAATTACAAAAAACACCTTAACTATTTTTATCTCAATTTCGCATTAACGGTTTGATAAAAATCCGCTGGACTGGATCATTATAAATTATTTATACCTAGTTATAGTAATATCAATAGATATTTTGACCTGTTGATGGATAAAAACTAAATATATGTTAGATAATATTAGGTTTAAGTCTCTTCACGTGATCACTTGATACAAAAGTGGAATTGAAAATTCCTAAATAATTTCGACTGCAAATTGTACTAGGTCTTGATAATTTGATTTTTAACATGTACCTAAGGTTTATGAGTTATAATAAGAGGATTAAATTTTTATTCCTAAATCTTCATACATATTTTTCTTGCATTAGCTGCAGTTTGTTTCATTTAACTATACCTATAATGCTTACTTACAACCCTAGATTACTCAACCAGATGGTTGACTAGAGAATTTTGAGCCGTAATGGTGAATACGTTCTAGATTAGACTTTGGTAATGTCTTTTGTAGGACTTCGCGAATTGCCTAAAGGTGCTTATTTTGGAAGTAATCGTTGGGACTTTATAGTTTCGATATATAATAGAATAAAGTACATAGGCATGAAGTATCTTGAAAAAATGTCTTAACGATATTCGTATTGCTTGGCAATAAAGACATCTACTGTTTCAGCTTAGTAACAGTTAGACCATAATCACCTTTTGTCTTTTTGTTACCTTGGTATGTATATTTAGCTCTTAAACTTTCATCTGGACTCAACACATCGAATAAAGATTTATTGAAGTTTATTTTTATTTATAAAAAGCTTTAAACTTGCTCCTGACAATGTTACAGGTTTCAATTATTATTAGTTTTTAAAGAAAAATAATTTACAATGTTTTATGTTTTGCATAATAAATTTTTCTTGTAAGGAATGGTATGTGTTGAATCACTATAAATGTTTATGGATGTGTAAAGAGCTTGACACAGATTTTAGATCTCGGTTCTCTGGATAGTCTAACGGTTTGAATAAGAAATACAAGTTGAATTTAAGAATGTAAAAGATCAAAATAGACAACTATTTGTGTGATTCTTCAAATATCCGTTGATATAGAACTTTAAGATTTCCCTAGTTAACAATAATATACAGGGTGACTGGTGAATTACTATCGATATTTGAGGACGTGATATTTGACGATCATATATGACTAAATAAAAATTAATATAACATAAATATTAATAAACTTCTAAGTAAAGTGAACCAAAAGTTATGTAATTAATTACGCATCGTATGAACACCCTACCGATTAGGTATACACTCACACACACACACACTCGCGCGCGGCGGCGTGTTGTTGTATCAGCACGCCGCCGCACGCGTCCACACTTGGAACACTTGGAACGTGTACACACTTTATTTATTTATACGGAAATTTGGTCAAAAATTAAGTAACTATTTTTTTTACATAATTCGAATGAGAATCATGTACCGAGTATGCTCCTTAAATATTGATAGTAATTCACCAGTCACCCTGTATAGTAACATTTTAGAAACATAATAAAATTTTAATTATAATTATATTTTTGGCGAACTAATAAGATTTCCTGTTGATTCTATAAAGGGTGACTGGTGAATTACTATCAATATTTACGGAGCATACTCGGTACATGATTCTCATTCGAATTATGTAAAAAAAATAGGTACTTAATTTTTGACCAAATTTCCGTATAAATAAATAAAGGGTGGACACGTTCCAAGTGTTCCAAGTGTGGACGCGTGCGGCGGCGTGCTGATACAACACCACGCCGCCGACGCGTGTGTGTGTGTGTGTGTGTGTGTGTATGTGTGTATACCTAATCTGTAGTGTGTTCACACGATGCGTAATTAATTACATAACTCTTTTGGTTAACTTTACTTAGAAGTTTATTAATATTTATGTTATATTAATTATTATTTTGTCATAATATATGATCGTCAAATATCACGTCCTCAAGTATCGATAGTAATTCACCAGTCACCCTGTATAAAGCTGGTAGGTTTAATCGCCGTACTTGACAACATCTGTGACTGGAGCAAAATAGCACTTCTGTTGTACTCAATAGTATTATTACATTACATACATTTCTAATCTCAATATATATAATACTAGCTTTCCGCCCGCAGCTTCGCCGCGTGGAGTTCGATTATATCGCGTTTCCAAGAGAACCTTTCAAAAGTCTGGGATAAAAACTATCCTATGTTCTTTCTCAAGGTCAACTCTATCTCTGTACCGAATTTCATTAAAATCAGTTCAGTGGTTTAGGCGTGAAAGCGTAGCAGACAGACAGACAGACAGACAGACAGAGTTACTTTCGCATTTATAATATTAGTAGGGATAATTATAAAATATATGTTTATATCTCTGATGATGAATCCGTTTACAAGTTATAGAGGGAGAAAATAAAAAGAAGTAAAACGGTATTCAAGAAAAAGTGATAATTTAATATATTTTTTATGTTTTTAGTTTAAGAAATGCTATTTCTTCTTCTTTCATTATAAGGCCAAATGAACCCAAGCAAGAAAGGAAAAGTAAACTATTTAATAAATTATCTTATTTATTTCTAAAATAATTGATACACCAAACATGGATGTATGATTTAACGCTTAGCCTACGACTGAATAGATTAAAAATAATTCAGAGCAACTTCAAACTTGACAGTTGATTCTAATTTGTATTTAGTAATTTGTAGCCAATTCTTGGTGAGGTTATAGTTACTTGAGGAAAATTATATAAATGTGTACGGTGAAAAATGGCATTAAATATCATAAAAAACCAGTTACGAAACACTGCTGTAATTAAATTGTGAGTAAATGAGATTGACATTGTAAATTTGAACTTAATAGCGATTACCATGCTCGAATAGGTTAGTAGTTGTTATTTGTTAATATACAAATGATATTTTGCACTTTCAGGTGTTGCAGAGATATTACTAATATCTGCCTTAATAAAACCCATTTTTCTTCCAAAAACTGTCGAATACTTACCTACACAACTTTTTCAAGTTACCAAAAACAACAATTTATAAGATACTTTTCGGTACCCACTGCTCAAAGTGATGCTGATTACTGCCGTGAAAATAAAATAACAATAATAGGCGATGACATTCCCAGTCCAGTAAGAGACTTGGATAGTGGAAACTTTCCAGATTATATTAAGAATTTTCTACAAAAGCAGGGCTTTACTAAGCCTACATTGATCCAATCTCAAGGATGGCCGATTGCTATTGCTGGCAAAAATTTTGTTGGTATCGCTCAAACAGGTACTGGTAAAACTCTCGCATATTTGCTGCCAGCGGTAATTCAATTGAAAGAAAATAAAGGACGAAAGGGTAAGGGTCCTAGAGCTTTAGTACTAGCTCCTACAAGAGAACTTGCAAGACAGATAGAGGAAGTTGCTAAGGATTTTGAAAGGCTTTTGAATATCCGTTGTCTATGTATATATGGAGGAGTGAGCAGGTCCAATCAAGCTCAACAGTTGCGACAGGGTGTGGATATTCTTATTGCTACTCCTGGTAGATTAAATGATTTCCTTAACAGCAGAGTGACAACTCTAAGCAGATGTACATATGTAGTGTTGGATGAAGCAGACAGAATGTTGGACATGGGCTTTGAACCTCAGATCAGGCAAGCATTGGAAGATGTACCATATGAAAGACAAATCCTGATGTTCTCGGCAACATGGCCCAAGGAAGTACAACATTTAGCTAAGGATTATCTAGGAGAGTTCGTACAGGTTAATGTGGGGTCCACAGAATTGACGGCCAACCATAATATCAAACAGTGCATATATGTTTGTGAGCAAGACCAAAAAATGGATAAGTAAGTATAATTTTGGCTAACTTTTATATGTCAGCATTATTTCGAAGGAACAACTTTTATTCTTTAACAATATAGTAATCAATAAAACAATATTACCTTTGTCATGTATGTATTGTGCTAAGTAGCAATCTGAATGACAGTAACTAATAATATAAAGTAATCTACCTTACAATTTACACTTGACATCATATAATTATTTTAACAAAACCGAGCGACCATCACTAATACATAACAAACAATTTGTTACAAAATAAATTATGATTTTATTTTCAGGTTTAAATCTATCATGCATGAAATATCCGGTGAAGGTTTTGGTAAAGTTCTGGTGTTCACAAATACAAAGAAATTTGTAGATAGCTTGACACTGGCTTTACAAAGAAATGGCTGGCCGGCGGTTGGCATACATGGTGACAAAACACAACTTCAAAGGGATATTATAATAAATAAATTTAGAAGCGGAAGAACTAACATTCTTGTTGCCACTGATGTTGCTGCAAGAGGCTTAGGTAGAGTAATATTTTTATAAATTTTCATTAGTACAAAGTATTATCAATGCTTTTGGACTTTAATAAATTCATTGATATTATTTTTTGATATTATTTTTTATATATGTAATGATTTTATATATTTTTATATAGTGTAACAACTATTTAATATTAAGAATTTTCCTTTTACAGATGTTGATGGTGTAACACATGTTATAAACTATGATTTTCCGAACACTTCTGAAGATTACATCCACAGGATTGGAAGAACTGGTAGATCAGATAATAAGGGTGTAGCTCATACTATCTTAACAAGTGAGAACGCTCGACAAGCAAGAAGTCTTATACAAGTGCTCAAAGAAGCAAAACAGGTATACAATATTTTTAATTTAATATATTATTATATTATTGTGATTTAGAAGACACAATCAATTAAAAGTTTTCTCTGTTAGAAAACAAATGACATTTAAAGTTATTACATTTAAAAACAACTATGATCTATATTACAAGTTCTCTTCTTGGCAACAGTTTCGTAATAATTTACAATGAACCACAGATAACAATACCTGGTGTATGTCTATGACATGTGAAAAAAATTATATTTTTCTTTACATACATAGTATGTTTAGATATATGGATTTTATTCTATCTTATGGATTTTATTATCTTAAGCTTGATAGATCTCAAATTACCTAATAATTACAATGATAACATCAATATAAAAGAATTGTATGACAAAAAATATATCACAAATGTATTATAATTATATTTTATTCTTTAGGAAGTTCCACATGAATTGGAGCAGCTGAGCCGTGATTATGGCAACATGAAGTTCAAGGATCAGCAGACAAAATATAAACCTAAGAACAATTATAAATTTAAGAGTTTCAATAACAGGAATTATAACAGAGACCGTTACAATTCACGGGACAAGTTTGGTGGTATCAGTGAAATGTATTAGATTAATTTACAAATGACTTTTAAATGTTGTTTTATTTATACAATAGCTATGTTACCTGCAATGTACTTTATGTAAAACTTTTAGTGTTAGATACTCAAGTTTCAATTTGATAATTTAGTTTAGGCACAATAAAAATAGATAATTGTAACCACTGTGATAGAAATATACATCTTAATAAATATTTGCATTTGTTTTTTTATTTTAGTCATGTAAGTACTATTTAATTTTTAATTATTTTTTAATTGTATGTAATATTTCATTTACAAATGTTATGTAATCACTTAGTTTCAATTTAAACTTGTTTATTTTAAGACAAATACTAAAAAAATTATAAAAGGGTGTTCCTGTAAATGGTGTTTATAAAGATATATTTCATTATAAAAAACTAAAAAGAATGATGTAGATATTGAAGTTCAAAATTAAAAAAAATATAATAATATCGTATTTTGAAGAAAGTACTAAAGATTTCGAACTTTATTATTTATATATTATCATTATGGGAGTAGACAATTTTTAAATATCAATTAATGCTCTTAAAAATATATATCTTAAGAATGCTATGAAGGTTTGGCTACTATGGCAACGCGTTGACAAGCGTCATTGATTTCATAATAATACAAATTACAAATCATGTGAAAAAATGTGTTACTAGAAACAGAATTAGTTATGGCGTTACCGGATCTGGACGTTAGAAGTGTATTAAATGTTGTGGAAGAAAATTTTCAACGAGTTGGCTTAGTAAGTTGTTTACTAAGACAATTATTTTCAAGCGTAATAGAAATGGTTTCAGTATAAGACTTTTATATTACAGAAAGCTTATGCTATTCGTATGATATACATCGGTGAGCATGCAATACCAAAAGATGAAATGATAAAACATTTTCAAGCAACAATTAACGATGTCAATTCCACTTATTGTGAAATAAACGTGAATGGCTTGCTTTTGGTTTACGACAGTTACTTTGTACATATTGTCGAGGTTGGTTTAAAATTTAATTATTACTCAATCGATAGTTTTAAAATTTTATTATTGTCATTAAGTTCCTTCTTTAACAATTTAAAATATACATATAACTTCATAACATATGGAGTATTCTGGATTGTGGACTGTTAAGAGCAAGATAAATACTATATGTATACATTTTTGTGAGAGAGACTGAACAAGTAATTCCTCTTGTAATACGAAGAATTTTTGCTTCAATCTTAATATTTATGGACAGGGATCAGAAGACACGCTTCACAGACACTTTAGATTTTTATTTGAACGTGAAGATAAATGGATAGAACAGAAGAGAAGGGAAGAAGAAGAGGCAGCCTTGGCTTTAGAGGAAGAGGAAGGTCTAACTGTTATTTTAGACGAAGAAACTGAACCAAAGCGTGAATTTAAAATGTTCAAATGCTTAAAACTATTGATAGTTTATAATTCGTTGCAAACTGTAAGAATTACGTAAATATATTTCTCGTTGTGTATTTATTACATAAATATATATAACTTATTGAATTACTATTTTTTATAAAATTCCTTTGTAGCTTACATTCGATGACTGGCGGGCTCTTACAGCACGGCCGCCAGCTCTTATCAGTAAATTGGATGTCAACGGACCCATGTCAGAACACATGGAACAATTGCGAATCTGTCTCGACAAGATCCGAAGAATAATAGCACTTGCTAAGGCAGACGATAATGTACTTTGAATAATTTGAAATAGTTACTGTTACAAAAAAATAAGAGATATTGTAAATGAAATGGCAATAATGTATGATTTCAGCTACGCTTTGAAGGTTTGAAAGCCGTTGATCCGAGGATGGAGGCGCTACCAGAGGTTGCTTTGCTTGATTATCTTTTGCATTCGCAATACATTTTGGATTTGAGACAAGTTGTTCATTTACATCGTCGTGTTGATGATTACGTCTTCTACTTTGGTAAGATTCAATATATTGCTCTAAGAGCGTTATCGATTTTAATTATATTACATTTTATACTTTATTCTCTATGTAAACTAGAGAAACAATTACTTAATTTAAATAAAATTATCCTAGAAAACGTGTGGCCTCTACCAAATCATTTCACACCGAGATTGCTTTACAAGTTGAAAGTTGACGACTCGTTTGTTGAGCCCTTGCCCGTGATGCCTTGGGAACTTGTCAAAAAGGAGGTCGTTGAAAATGAGGAAAGAGAAGAACGTGAAAGCACTTCATCGAGTGATTAGATATAGACATTAATTGTTGCAGAAATATTGTAATTAGTGATTAATATTGTACATAGGCTTACCTTATAGCAAAATAAAACATACGTCCAGTTCAGCATAAGGTTTATTTTTGTTGTACCTATACTTTATAAATTAGGTCATTATAATCACAACGTTGTTCGATATTGCTATGGAAACCAGAGTGATATTGAATAAATGTTTCAGTACTATATTAGCCCTGAGTAAAGTCAACAGACATGGAAAAGAAGTTATTAAAAAGTTGTTCCAAGAAAAGTTCTCCTAAGTTGAAGTTGCCGCCAATAGAAAAGAGTGAAGTGAAAACTACTTTAGATATAGACCCTCATTTTTATTCCTTGGTAGAAAACAGACCGATAAGACCGAATAAATCTCTCCACAAATACAAACACAATATTAGAAATATAGCATTAAAAAGAACTCTCTATGGGTTTGTGACGGATGAGATATTAAGAATCAATAGGGAGATTGAAACGGAGAGAAAGATTTACAATGCAACAACAGAACGATTCGATGAGCACAAGCATAGTTTTGATAAATTTCTTGACGATGATAATAATAAAACGATTGTTATCATGACAAAGTCTGATAACTTAGCAAAAGAGTTAGCGAATCAAACCGAGGAGCACAAACAAGTTAGTTTCGAATTAGCGACTTTGAAGTCAAAGTTACAGTATATTACGGAGTCGCTTCAAATATTATTATCATTTCAAGGTTTTCTTTTTAATGCCGCACCAATACTCTGGCAAGAGAAGGAATGTAAATATATTAATATGGAGAATTTTGAGATTATATCAATGGATTCTGATATTTTCTGTGAAATTGACAAAAATGTAATAAGCGACCGATTAAGCAAACTGCCGCCTCCTAGTCTGTACTTTAAAACACCTGATCAATTACTGAATGTATTTAATTTATTGGAGAAACAAAATTTGAATTATCTTTTAGTCACCGAAGAATTGAATATGGAGAAAAATAAATTTGTTAAATCCCTTGGGAATTTGAAGAAATTGCTGTGGATGGAACTTGACTACATAAGGGAAAAGGTAAAAGTATACATTACAGTATTTACTAACATTATATATTCACTGTTTAATTTAAATTGTCTGTTGTATTCGAGATAATTTTGGAACTAATTTATTTTATTTATACAGATGAGAGAAATTGAAGAGACAATTGCTTGGAATGAAATGCGCGAGATAGAATTACAAAGGCTATTTTATAAAATATTGGATGACAAATTAAGCTACTTAGTGTCATCACAGACCGTTTTACAAATATTTAATTACGTCACATTTGCTTACGAACAAGTGATAGCTCCAAACGACGCAAACCTCAGTTCTTTAGATATGATGATGGCTCTTGAGAGGGAGTACAATGATCTCATGTTGGATCTGTCAGCATTTGACCTTCAAGTAATAAAGTCAATTGAAAAGGAGACTTATGAAAATGAAGCCAAGGAAACAAAACGAGCTAAAGAGGCAAATAAACTGTTGAAAGATGTCGATAAACTAAGTAAGCGACTGAAGTCTTCATATGAACCATCACGACGCGTCCACGATAATTAATGAATCACATTTTTTTACTTTATGTATGAATACAAAATAAATCGTGCTGTTCTTAAATGTACATTAATCTTTTTGGTATTAAACATTATTTTCTTTTTTTTCTTTCAGTCTTGAAACAAAAAACCTTACAGTCCTTTACTTTTTCTGTCTGTCTTATTGTATTTGACAAGTACTTCAACAAACAATTTTAGAATTCATACAAGCAATTAGGATATTCTTTTTATTTTCTTTTTAGAAATAATATTATTAATATGTCGTGCCTTAAAGAGAAACCCAAACCAATGGTGCCATTAAAAACTTTAGATATTATTTTTCGAAGAAGATACGTACCAAATACTCAACATTATTTTTCAAATAGAAAGCATGCTGTAACTGGAAAGGGAGAGCCAAGTAAGGTGACAAGACCGTTTCGTGTACCGAGGTCAGAAAAACTTCTATCTTACATAAAATATAGCGACCGTCGAGAAAAGCTTATCGGTAAAAACAGATTGTCTCAACCTTTACACCTAAAAGATAATCTAAGAATGGCTGCAACTCGAGATATTTCTGAAAGGCTTTATTTAAAAGAACCACCCGATGACGTACGTGCGGTTGTTGAGATACATCCAGAGTTTTACACAGTAATTGAAGGAAGACCTTTACGTTGTTTTGATGATATAAAGGTATACATTAATAATATACGAAGCTACGCTATGTATCGACAACAAATTGGTTATAGACGTGATCTTATTATGAAAATTGATAGAAATTTATCTGAAGAGACTAGAGAGCATGACGAAATAGTTCTTAATCTTAAACAACATATAAAAAACTTTCAACGGTTTTTAACAGAAGACTACAAAAGATCTTGTATAAAAGTATCGAACATGGAAAGAGTGAATGCAGAATTAGTAGCGAAAAATTCAGAATTTCTGGGTTATGTTTCAAAGCTGACGATACTCAATAATATTTTGTTTAAGCTTGACGCTATTCGAAGTATATTAAAAATATACAGAAGCTACTTAATATTTGTTGCACCTCTATCGTGGCGACAGATATACGATGAGAAGTTAAAGCATAAAGTACAATCCATACAGTTTGATACGGGAGAGTTTGTTACAGATAACGATCTTGTTGAAACATTGGACATTGATAAAATGGTTGAATTGGCTAAACAAGAATTAAAAAATCCATATCCGCCGCATATTTATTTTAGGAAACCACGACAAATGATGTATTTGTTTCGTACAATGGAATTACAAAGCAGAGAATATTTGATACAACTCTCAAAAACAGACGGTCCATATAGACTCTTACAAGATCGTATTAAGGAATTAGTAAAGACAACTAAGCAGGAATTAGATTATTTTCAATATTACATCGATAGCATTAATAATGAAATTGCAAGAGAAACGTATAATGAAAATCACTTGCAAAAAAAATTTTTTAGAATATTAAATACAAATTTCTATGATAGTGTTGCCAGTCCTAATACTTTGAAACTAAAAATATGTATCGAATATGTATATGAACAAATTTTCGGCAAATGTGACGAAGGTCATCAGAATTTACAGGATCCAATGAAAATTTTGGAAGTAATGTATGAAGATTACAATTTGCGGTTAGATTCATTAGATTTTAAAATAGTGAATCAAGCACGAAATGATTTCTTTGCACAAGATCTTAAAACAATGAGAAATGCTTACAAAGCTCAAAGGGAGTTAAGAGCTTTCCGTGAAATGACTAATGCCATGAATAAAGCATTCCTACCCCCAGCCATTTACAAAAGACCGGTTACTCCGAAGTTTTTGGACAAAAAGAGCAAAATAGCTTTGGTTATAGCCGAAAGACGTAAATCCCAAATGGCTAGTGGTGAACGGAAGAAACCTAAGAAATACAAAGTAAGTGCAGAGGAACGAGAGGGATTGCTGTCGTTTACCGAGTGGTGTGAGGGTATGAATCCTGCTCCCTATTTGGAAGAGTATTATAATTATGTAAAACCTGCTTTCGAATGGGTACCACGAAAATCTGTTTTGCCATAATTAATGTGTCATATTAAAATTGATGGATTTTAGTAAAGATTAATTAATTTCTGGCAATCTTTTAAATCTATATGAAGTTGCAATAGAACAATTTAACTCTCGATGGTCTGGAAATATATTATTTATGTTTTGAAGTTATTTCATTTACACAATAATGGAGAACGATACGCCTTCCATTGTAATAAATGTACCGAAACCAAGAGCTTTTCAGAATAGTTTTTGGATGCCTCCAGAAAAGAAGGTAACAATGCCACGTATTTCAAAACGAACATTAAGAAAGCCCTCAGAAACTACTTTGAAACGATATACATTACCTCAAACAGAAATATTACCGGTTGAAAAGTTAAAAAGGGCTAAAATACTTCTTCCATATAAAATGTATTCGAAGGCTCAAAATAGAGATCGATTTTTAAAAATGGTAGCTATTCCCATTCATGAAAAGTATAAAATTATAAGCACTGATATAAAAAAACGTTTGTACATACGCGATTCTTCTGAAGACGTTGCTACTGTTCCTGATATAGAAGACGCTATTAATAGATGTGTATTTGAAAGGTCGTTTAGATTTGATAATTTTATATATAAAAGTTTTAAAAACTCCATAAATAGAACATTGCAAATAAAATTGGAAACTGGCCTAAGAAAAGATTGTAACTTAAACGTTGAGACCAATTTCCGCAATGAGAAACGTATTTTCAATTTAACATTAGAGAGGTTAACAGACCAAGCAAAATATTTTGATACTTTTATATCGGAGGACTACAAAAATTCAAGAGGGTTATTAGCAACATGGGATAAACTGAAAGATCAAGTCGAGTCAAAATCTTTGGAATTAGAAAATCTAGCGGCTGAGAAATTTACAATCATGGCAAGAATTATTGGTTTAGAATACAGATTTAGTCTACAGCAAAAGTATGGACGTTTTTTATATTACCTGTCGCCGCCATCGTGGAGATTAAGACATAGGGATTTTGCTAAGTCAGTCGAAATTGAAGCCCGAGGCTTTGACTACGGCGATTCGTGCGAAGAAGACAATTTCACTGTGATTTTTGAAAAAATGCAAAAACTCTGTGCTTCGACACCTATTAAACCTGCTCTGTATTTTTCACAGCCAAAAGATTTGATTGATGTTTTTGAAGCTATGGAAAAACAACAACTTCATCACTTTGCACACGTAAATCAATTGACGCCTTATACGAAAATTCTTAGAGATGAAATAAAAGTCTTAGGAGAAATGATTGATAAAGATACAGCTTCAATTAAAAATTATATAAAAAAATTTGAAAACATTTTGATGCAGTCTGAAGAGCGATGTGATTACTTGAAGGCGAAATTTTTTAAAATTCTGTTTGGCTTATTTTTTGATAGTGTTGCTGCTATCGATGTCCTAAAACTTCAGTTAAATTTAGAGTTTTGTTTTGAGAAGGTTTTTTATGAGAAACCTTCAAATATGGATATTGTAGCTGTGGCCAGTGCTATTGAAGGGCTGTATATGGATTATTCGAAGCGCTTGGACACTGTAAAAAGTACCTCTGTCAGACGGGCTATAACGAGATGCGTGAATGCAGAGAAGGTAAAATTAAGAAGAGCTGTTCATGCCGCTAATGAATTACGTTTATTTCATAGGCTTGAACGAGAACTGCTCCAGGCACATGGTCTTGATACGCAAAATGTTTACAAACCCGTTGATACTCGCCTATCGAAAACTACAAACAAATTTAAATTTGATAGAAATTGTAAAAATGATAAAAAAGATAAAAATGAAATATTAACGGAGGCAGAAAAGGAGTATTTACATTTATTTACGGATTGGACGCCAAATGAGGACCCAGCAAAATACCTTCAAAGCTTAACTTTAAACGATTATGTAGTAAATCCTGACGATAAATTATGAATATTTTTTTTTATAGAAAATAAACAATTTTATTGAAAACAGACTTTATTACGGGGATTCATTATAATAACATTTATGTATCGCCATAAAAGATAATACATTTACAAACACCTCAATGTCTTCTTAAAACAAATTTAATAACAAAAGCAATTTACCTACTCATAAAAATGTTTGGTTTCTTGGTATTGACAAATAACTACATTGATTTTTACATATTTACAGGGCGGATAAAATAAATTCTGGTAAAATAATTTTTAATACAATGGTTATACAATGTACGCTAAGTTTTAAAACTATGAGTGAATAAATAAATACCTAATTTTAATGTTATGGTTATATCCCTGATGCTCTTTTTATTAGTAACATGTTTATTGTGATTTTTTACTAATAAAAATTGGGTTTTTCCAAATTTTTTACTATACATAATGTGATGCAATTGTTCAAAGTACTATACTGAGTCCAACTGGAGCCTATGCTTTATCAATTTTAAGGCTTTTCAATTGTAATAATTTTGCCTGTTTAACAGTCAAGAAGATTGTTCTTGGCATTTGTAATGAAATACCTCGCAATTGTCGTTGCTTTGGTTGAAGATGAATAGATAGATGAAGATCTACTAAGATTACAGAACATAATTAAACTGCGAGCATTACTATTATAATGTATTTACAATTTGTTATTTACAAGAGGTCCACTAAAATACTAAATATAAAGATTTTTTTTTGCGGAGTTACAACAATGATTTAACGCTTTTATCTAAAACACGGCTAAGCAGGGTTCCGTATGTCTAGATGACCACAATCCTCTTCTATACCAGTTTATGATAATATTGATGTGTATATGATAACCTACCTAATATGTAATTTCCTTTGGTATTTGGTAATGAATCTATTTTTGCTAACCTTTAAAATTTGAATAAACCTTTTCAAATCAAAATAATGTTGACATTCAATCTAATTTCAATAATTGGTCCAAAGTATTCTATCATTCCAAGCTGATATTTATAAAATTGGCTACCAAAATTATTGCCATATTTCTTTTATTGGCCTAGATTTTATTATACCTGTTATTATTTTTAAACACATTGATAAGCATTAAATATTCTCTATCAAAAAATTTATAAAGAAGTTTTAAATAAATTTGAGCAATACTAAATGTATGAAAGTTCCTCATAAGTTACTATTAACTTACAGTAAAAAACAACATGTATATTTGGTGTTCGATTGGGGAAATTATTGAATTATCCACATATAATGAGCATTGTTATGAAAGTCTTAGATTAGTCGATTATTCAAATAATTGATCCTACGGCAGGATCTTTATCTCACTCTCTTCTTTTGCAACTTCGCCAATTTTCTTCTTTTCAATATCATTTCATGAAGAGCTTCGAGGCCTTCATGCAGTCCTTCTCCAGTGATAGCGCAGGCCGGTTGCACGTGCCATGAGTGAGCATCTCGTGATCCATGTGGAGAAGATACGAGTTCATGCAATCCCAATAGCTTTTCTAGTTCCCTTGGTTCCTTTGCACCAGGCAAATCTTGTTTATTAGCCAGCACCAATATAGGCACCCCTGTGTTATCCGGTGACTTTGCTGTACGTATTAACTCCATTTTAGCCTCTTCCATTCTCTCAACGTCAACTGAATCGAGAACAAATATTATGCCATCCGTGCATCGTGTGTATGATTTCCATAGAGGCCGGAGTTTTTCTTGACCGCCGACATCCCAAACGAGAAAATTAACACCTTTAGATTTACCGATTGTGCCTTTCACTTTTTCGCAGTTAAAGCCTATCGTGGGGACGGTGTTGAGGTACTGGTCGAACTTGAGTCTGTATAGTGCAGTCGTTTTACCCGCCGAGTCCAGTCCTAGCATGACGACGTGGAGCGTTCCCTGCGTGGAAGGCAGCGCGTCGAGCAGGCTCGAGTTCTTGCCCATATTTGCACCCATGCTGTTGCGGCGATCAAACTATCTAACACTTTCGTCTGACCGCAGCATCATGAGACAGGTTTAACTGGAAAATAAAAGACATTGAATTAATTTAAGTATAATAAACGAATTAAAATACTTATAGTTATTCTTAGTAATAATATTTATTAAAATAAGGTCATTCTAGTAAGATTATAAAAAAATATATTAAACTAATTTTTAAAAACAAATCGATATTATAAATATATGTTTAAACTCAATAATTAATAATTTGTTGACACATATCAAGTCGAAACGTCAACGTCATTGACGATTTTTTTTTTGTTAGTATTATTCTACACCGCGTGTATTCAAAATACATAGCTTATTTTGTTATGGATAGCAATGTACTTCTAAGCTGCCGTATAATTTGTCATCACGATTTCGTTTGTTTACGTCAAAATTATTCTTTAAATTTTGAAAGTAAATCCAATCAATTTAGAAATTGAATAACAGTTCTATGTTTATAGAGATAAAACTGGTAGGCCAAGATTATTAATTACGCATTGTACTATTATGCAATATTCCGTCCTAGAGAAACTGTATGAATGAAACAGGTGAATAATAACGGTTCAAGTTGGTAACGGGCCTCGAGAGCAGACGAGACTTGGTGTCGCCGGGACCTTAGATACGTTTTACATTGCTCTAGACTCAACATTTATTATTTCCCATACAGACATGTTCATTTACGTCATTATTGCTTGGTATTGATTTCTTGTTTCTTTACAACTTTAATAGGAACAATAGAATGTTGTTCTTTGAATGTGTAAGACTTAAAACATTTCCGTATTCTTAAGTTCTTTCTGCTTTATATAAAATATTATTATTATTAATAGTCTGCGAAATATATTTTTGGCGATAAAATACATAAAACTTTTAGCTTCGTTATTTTTATATGTATGCTCAAACCACAATAGCATGCAATGTAGACGGTTCGACGACATTAGCACGAACTTGGTACAGAATGAAACATTCTGTTGGTTATTTTTCATCTCAGGTCAACGACCGCGATATACGATTTAAGTTTGAAGGTAATGTTCGTTTGGATATAAAAATGTTTTTTAATCTCAAAATGTTTAGACGTTTGTTTTGTTTTACAAATAACATTGCTGAATAAATAATTAATTTTTGATAATTACTAAAGCATAAGGAACATTAATTTTAAGTCAGAGAATTCTTAGAATGAATATATTAAATAGTCATTTTTAATATTAACATGTTTACCAAATGATTAATTAATTTTGTTATTTGGGCCTAAATTGGAATATTAAAATAGATTCATTTCAACGCATGTAAACGCATGTGCGTGAAAATTATTCAATTAAAGTATTATTTTTGTCGGTTATTTAATATAAGAAACTCTTTAGTTCTTTGGGAGTTGAAAGGTCAATAAAATGTCAAAAATACGATTAAGTAGAACAAGTTCCTTTTAATCAAGTGACGGATCAATTTCTAAATTAATATTTGAGGTCAAATCGTAAATCGCAAGTGGGGCCTTCGACCTGCTCATCTTAAAAACTCGTAAGACAACTTTTGTTTTTATTTGACCGACTTAGTGAATCGTTCTCTTTGCTTTGAAACAACATCTGTCAATAAAATTGATGTGACTGTTGAGATATGTTCATAAAAAAATTATTGTAAGGGAACATAAAGTTAATACAATAATTTCTCATAGAATTTGAATACTTATACATATATTCTTTCCTAACCTTACATGTTTTCAACTATTGTTAATTAATTATTTTCTAGTTTTGGTCTAAATTAAGTGTAAGTCAAGACAAATAATACTTAATTAAGTAGAGCACAAGAACTGTCATTTACAACTTATTGTACATAATTACAATACGATAATTGAAAATTTATATTTCATACTTATACCTCATTAAGATTTATGAGCGATTAAATAAGTAAGGCTTAATTAAAAGTCATTAATTATTTCTTCACAAATTATGTGAATATGTTTAAACATGATAAAATTTACAACGGTAATGTATCTCGGATATAAGGTTTATTAATTTATGTGTATTCAAAATATATAGCCTGAACAAAAACAAACATTTTTATTTTTTAATAACATCTCTCCGGGGAACGATTTGTAAGAAAGATTGTCTGGATTTTTGTGAATTTTTTAAATAATAACCGAATAGATTTAAGTATATTTAATATAGCATTAGAGATGCACATTTTTTGATTTAGCTGAAATATAGCGCGGAAAGCAGCTATAGTAACAGAAAAGTTACAAGATAAAGTTACGAAAAAGGCTTTATAAAACTGTAAATTAAGATATATTATCAGAATTGAAGTTATGATCGGTACTGATATACCTTAGCTATAGGTGGGGCTGGGGTCAACAGTGTCAAGTGAAAGCACGGCCCTTTACTTTCTCCATTTGGCAATAAAGCGAAAATCTGAATTTCTTTGACATTAAAAGTACTTAAGCTAGAATAATTAAGAATATATATTCACCACCAAAAAGAGGCTGACTGTATAAGAATAGATATTTATATATGCCAACAGTGCGATCGATGTCATGGCATCGCCATCGTAAAACGTTTTAATTGAAAAATTTAAACTAGCTGTCGTTTTGGAATGTTGTTATTTGAAAACATGTCATTAGGAGAAAGCAGTAATCTGATCAAAACGAATGAAAGCAACTTTGTCATGTGTTTTTAATAGGAAAGTTGAAATACGGATTCAGAACCGTTACTTTTGAAATATGTATCTGTTAAAAAACCTCTATAATTTATGATCTATATCTATTCTATAGTCTAGACGATGCTTTTAAATCGTCAGGGGGTGTTGCATTTAATATTAAAGTAACGTTAATAAGTACTGTTATGTTTAGACATCTGTTATGTTGTTACGGAAAATGTACTACAAGTTTTTTTAGGAGTCGAGTAATTTATCATTACAATCTATATAGGAAAAGTTTGAGTAAGGTCGGTATAAGGTAACTCCAAATTGGTTATACAAGTAATAATATTTTACTGTCCCCTACAGTATTGAACGGTTATTGGCACGCATCGTTACCGCATGTAGTCCAGTTATATTCCGCTAACCTGTCGGAACTTGGAATGCAATCTTCCTCCGTATATGTCCGAGGACCCAAGTGACCCGACCCTACTTGGCGTAACCTACTAATCATTCTCGTGCTTCCGTTGTAAATTATGTGGTATCCTGTTTGTCTCGGCTTCGTTCAGGCATTAGAATTGGATCTTCTAAAGTATTACTCGTGTTTATAATTGAACATTCACGGAAATCCTCAAATATTTACTACTGTGTGATATTTTTATAAAATTAACAATACAAATCTTCTTGTAATTGAAAGAAGTATAGTATTATATTACGTCTTTGAAGTAGGTCATAGATGATATTGTTTTTCATGTCTACACATTCATAGGAATGTGTATAGGACAGAATTGAAAGTGTAATAACTTTAAAATAAGTGATGGAAATAATATGCATAATCTACAAAGTGGTTATTTAAGTCTATTCATTTCATGAAGCTTATAAATAATACGGAACTTAATTTAAATTCAAATCAAGAACCAGATGCAATAAACTACACTGCAGATGCTATGCATTACATGTAATTAAACTCAATTGCGCTTAGCTCTCGAATGAGATTATCGTACGATGAATTCGGTCAATGCATATTAAAAGGATACTACCGTTAATGGCCGACAAATATAATGGAACGTTCTAAAACGTACAACTGACTTTATAACGGTAGGTATTGAATATGAAACGTTAGCATACTTCTAGTCTTTACCAAAAAAAAGGAAGGAATTTTTTAAGGGACACATTTTAATTTATAGGTATCGTCGGCTTATAAGAAAACTTCTCTATTTCTAAATGTCCTCTTTCTTTTTTTTAATAATATTTTTGATTTATATATAACTTTTCCTAGTAAATATGTTTTTATTAATAGCAACATAATAACAAAGAAATACTTACGTCTAGTGTGTATATAAATTTTATTCGGCTTTGAAGAGTTTTCAGTCCAGGGATATAATCTGAAACAATTAATGATGTTTAAAATTTTCATATATTTAAAAAGAACTCGGGTTATTTTAAAGATTTCTGTTTTATATTCATAAGATAAAAAAAATTTTCAAATCATACTCCATTACATAATCCATTTGTAAAGTCTTAAAGCATTTTTAATGTGATTTGGATTTAAGAGAGAAAATTTTAATCTTATTAACACTGTTTTAATGAAAGTGGAGGGAGGCTGTAAAGGGGATTTAATCCTGCAATACTTTTTTAGAAATATAGGGTAATTTGTTATTTTTTACATGTAAGTTTATTTATTAATTTTATTACTACGTACCGTTTTGTATGCATCGCTTTAAAAGCTATTAAAGGTACATTGCCGCGAGCTAGTAAGTCCATAAAACCAGTCCGAAAGCCAACTCATAAGCAATTATTTTAAACTAGACCTTTCTTACGTCTTTGATCGCCTTAAATTTGTATAAAATCTGTGGTATTCTTTTCCGTAATAACGTTTTTATGTGTTTTATTTGATATTTTAATGTTCTCTTTGATTTTTTTAACGTGAGAAGATTGGAAGATTGAGCTGAGATTGATGATTATCTTGCTGTACTAAATTAGTATAATTGTTTAAATCAATGAATTATATCAAAATAACAGAATGATCAAATATAATCTGTGACATTCATATGAAGTAATAATGCACAATAATATCCATATATTATGGTTATCTTTTGCGTTGTTTAAAAAACTTGTTGACGTAAAAAATATTTTCAGCCCTTTAGTTGAAAAACGAGTAGCTCTGGTACAATTTTAGTGCTGACTAACAATAGGCCGCGAATCTACAAGTGGTGGATAATTAAACGTGAGATGAGAAAAGTTTTTTAACCTTGTAAAAAACATTATTATTATACACGTAATAATAAAACGAATTTACTATAAGACTTAATTAATTCTAAATTTTGAATGCTTTCTAAATGATACTATAAAAACCATAGACAATTTTTTTTTTCAATTAGTTGTTTCAACATTATGTGTAATAAAATATCACGAGGTTAATATTTTTAAATGCACGCGGGCGGAGTTGTAGGCGTAGAACTAGTCTACATATACCTATTACAGATAACGACAATCTGTCAAACCTAAAATGGATTTCTACAAAGAAAATTATGATTCAATTATATTTTGAACAGCGCCTTTTAAGTTTTATCTATAAAAAAGACAAATTGTAGGAAATGTAGGCTTATTATTTTATATTGCAATAAGAAAAAAAACTTCAATGTGATATATGTATATGTTAAAGTGACAGACGCACATACATAGCCATCAAAAATTGTTTTAATATTTATTAGATATACAATTTAACGTAAAAATATTTTATCCGTCGAATATTTCGTATTGTATAAGAAAAATATGGCGTCTTCGAGTAAGTTGTTTTTTTATTATAAAAAAAATATACAAAGCATTTCCTCAATAGAATACATAATATTGAGGGCAAGTAGATGTATTGTAGGGCCAATTCAGTTATGTCTATTTAATATGATGAAGGGCCCCTATACTTGAGTAAGCTCTCAATTATTAATAAAAGGGTAAGGAATTCAACAAACGGCCCCAAAGCTTTGTATTCACGATAAAATGTATTGATCATTTATTAATAAGAGAGAAATCCAATCGAAAGATGAAGTTAATGATTATATTATTAAAATATTGACGGTAAGAACTTATGTATTCGATATAAATGAATGTCATAAAATATTTTATCATAAACAATTATTACTTAGTGTTGTTTAATAAGTTTTACGAAAGAATCTACACAGAAAAAATCTTAATTTAACTTTTTGTCATTATATTAAATATTTACGCAAGTGAAAAAACTCTAAAAGACTTCAAGATATTCAGATATTGTCCTGTTACATAAATATTATTAAGGAAAAGTATATTCGCTTTCTTGAATCACGTAAAGTAATTAATCTCATGAAACGAGACTAACAACTATCAAAACTCATTTGTTTTACGTATCTCGTAAGTATTGCATCAGTGAGATTGTAGAATGAAAACAATTTGAAAATGATATAGAGTTGTTGAGTAAATACTAGTAAAGAGAAAAGGCTGTTAGGGGCTATTAAAAGGTGTCTTTACAACGTTAATGTGCGATTATATCTCGGAATGACATACGCCATTATGAACCCAACATGTGTCAAGCTGGTGGGAAATGCAAAAGAAATTACTGCCCGGAGAAGATAATGCTCTAACTCGTTGAATCATTGTTATGAATTATGTTACCGTTGTTATGTTTAAAATGAAACTTCATATTATCTTATGTTAAAGAGCTATAAAACATGTTTAAATAGATTTATTATGTCCATTATGTGTTTACATTAAGTTCGTACTTATATTTTAGGAGTATAAAACGACTGAATGTTGTGTTTATTAAATGAAATATAGTTGGTAGTTTATTAAATGAAGTTTTATTTTTATTTATAACAAATAAGTATATTATGAATTATAAGTCAACGTTTGATGTGATAAAGGGCTTTATTACATAATTTTTATCGTTAGTTGCGAGACATCTGTATGGGAAGTAACCGTTTTGTTCATTGAAGGTGTTAAAGTATTGTATGTTAATCTATACTACGATGGACATAATGAGCGTGGGAGGGACAATGAGGTACAATGAACGTCTGGCAGTTTCACTTAAGCTCTTATTGATGTCATTATCAATTAATATGGAAAATATAAATGTAATATAAGACATTATACAATTACAAAAACATTCTTTATTATATTTTAAGTAATTGTAAGTATAAAACTTTATAGTTTAAATTTAAAACTGTTTTTATTAAAAGAACAATTTTCTTAAAACATTTTTATGTTATATTGTTTCCGCTCCGAAGCGTGAGATTACAATAAAACATTAAATTTTCCCATGATTTGATAATCAAAATAAAACAAAATCGTATCGCAGGCAATTTGTTCTGAAATTGTTATGATTTGTTTCTCATACTTATGGTCATTTCACTCCGCGGTATTAGACGTGACCTGTACCACGTTTTCATAATGACGTTTTTGTGGACATTAGCGATATAATAGCGATAATAGTCTCGGTGGTAAATATTTTCTTTCTAACGATGTTGTTTTATTCAAAGTTCGTTCGAGACTTGTAAGTTTTAATTACAAAAGACTTTACTGTAGTGTATATGTAAGTAAATAATTGAGTGCTTGTACAATATAGTTGGCATTGCTTAAGCCGTTTTCCGTATTAAGTAAACCTCCCAAAGAGCCGGTTTAAATAGAACATGTTCTATCATTAGTGCTACTTTATAACTTACAAGAAAACGCAATAAATGAGCTGTTCAAACAAACATGATGTCTAATGACAACGTCTTATTTGTATTAAGTATAATTTGATAGGAAAATCTACAAGCTTCACCTACTTTCATTGGAAACTGTTAGTTACTAGGTTTTACGTAAAGTATAATGAGTTCAGATAACTGTTAGATTTAATATTTATAATTAAGTATTGATAACACATGCAAAAAGATATTCTATAGAAGGTTTTCTTTTATTTGAAATGCGAAAAGATCTATAAAAGAAATTTAAGTTGTCATTATAATATACTAACATATATAAATTTTCCCTTAAAACTTCATACTAGAAGTATTTTAGGTTTTATTTTCATGTTTTTTTTATATAAATTTATAATATCTATATGGATATTACTTTGTATATATACATTATACATTAATATAGTATACATATATATACTATATTAATGTTCAGCTTGTATCCTTATGACTCAATGTTTAAAGAAGTCGCAGACTCATATAAGGCCAAGCAGTTCTTATATTTGAATAGAAATGCATCAATTAATCCAAATATTAAAATTCAACACTTTAAAGAGTCAAAGTGGAACGGATTGAGGCCAAAAGAACCGCATAGCTAACGCAAATTTTATTTCCAATTCGCTTTCCATTTGCATACCGCTTCTTAACTGTTTGATCTTCGATTATGAAGCTAATATCGCCGGCTGTATTAAGCCGTATCGCTTAACTTTATAATTTTTTTTTATTGAAAATCTAAAACAAGCGGTTCAGGATTTAATTTAGCGAAATTTGATTTCGTTTATTATTGGATGATTTCTAAACAAAAATAATAATATAAACGTATTTTAAAAAATAATTAAAAGAATTTCCTTTTCCATCTATTACAGATTATAAAAAAAAATATATTTATGATTTAAGTGATTATTAATGATAATTTTTTTTTGTGTTGAAGGAATTTTCGTTACGTGCCTTACCCGTTTATCGGATCTTAAAAAATTAATGAGACCAACTTCGCAATACAAACGGCAAAAATGAATAAATGAAATCAGAATGTTAAACACGCGAACTATAATTTGCATTCTGTAGTAATACTTGGTATGTCTGTTTAAACTGTAAGGCCTTGGTAACACATATGTTATTAAAGAACAATGATAAATGGAATTTTGACTTTGAAGAAAAAAAATTCGATTAGCATGTTAACTGTGTGTAATGCTGGGAGTATCAAATATACTAGTGGGAAATAAAAACAATATGGAGAATAATAAAAAACTATTATTATAAATAAACCTATACTATTACCAACGAAATCAAAGTCAAAAAGGTTTTTTTTTCTATAAAAAAATAAGACTTCAAATAGCTTTTGATAGTAAATTAAAGACGATGTTTTCATTAACGGTGGTAGGTCTCACAGCCATTTAATAGTTCTCATGTCAAACGCCAGCCAACAACTAAGAATACGGAATGAAGTTAAATAGAATCAGCATAACACTAGAATATAAAACAAGCCAACTTCCTCTCTCCCATCACTATAAATAATTATTAGATAAGTTTAATTAACATTAATTAACTTATAATGTATTTTGTAAACAAAGATAGAAGGATTTATGTATGAATGTAAATACTAGCAATATTTTTGCGATTACGTCTCGATACAGGCTTCAATCGACCTGTGCAGTCTTGTAAAACAGGTCCCTAATATCGTACAGGTATCTATATCTAAGCTTCTTTGCATCTGCCTTAAGGGAAAAACCATTCAGAAGACGTTGACCGTATGTTTTAAACCTGAGAAGATAAAAGACATGACTTTGAATATAGAAAGTAATGAATTATATAAGCAGTGCTTGATATATACATATTAATGAATACAAAAAATATTTAATTACACTACAAATTTTCCGTTGTTTGAAATTTGATATAAAATCTTAATTTAAATAGGCTTATACGTATTAAAGTATTAACTACGATTAAGTTGTTGGAATTTAATGTAGACAAAAATTCATTTATAGTTGGGAATGTCTTGGTTAATATAATTTTTTTAATATAAATATTTTTGTACAAGAAAAATTATCGTCGACCAATATATTTGAAATCTGAAGTGGTAATTTCTTCTTTCCGGAATTCATTTCCATTCCTTCGGGTATTTTCATTTGTTTTCTGAAGTTCTTTGAACTTTTTACAGCGAAAACGTAAAAACAGATGTAGAGTTTCAAAACTCTATCCGTGTTTTGAGTTTGAGCAACACGAAAAGAGCAACGACTATTCATATTACGTACATTTAAGATATGTTTTGTGTCTAATATTTAAACTATAACGAATAGGAAACATTAGAATAATCAGTACTTATAAGGAAATGATGATATCTAAATGAAACTAATATTTTTCGGATATACCACGCGTTCTTTATTTTTGTAAAAAATAACGTATTCACACATCACATCTCGTCTGCCGGTGATCACGGTTGCTGAAAAGTAACCGATACATCGGGAGCATGTAGTTTTTTACAATAATAAAGTACGCGTAGTATAATATGAAAAATATTAGTTTCATTTAATTGAATCAAGAAAGTCTTAGATCTCATTAAATGATGATATCGTTTGTGTTTCTTCTTTTTATTCTATTACATACATTTTATAGTTAATAACGAGAAATTGAAAAACAATTTCAAGCAAAGCTATTAAAATCAAATACTATTACTGTAAATTGTTATATTCCCTGTGACGATATCAGTTTTCATTTTTACAACACAATACGCAATACATGCTCCACTCACTGCCTACTTTCTGTACAGATAACATTACACGTATACGTTACATTTTGTATTTAATGAAATCGGACTTGATATATTTTACACAACATACTCTTTAGTTTCATTCGGCCTAAACGGCTGAATGAATTTGTACAAATATATTTGTAAAATATACGTGTATTAAGAAATTTATGATCTTTATAACGTTGTAAATGACAAATATTCATGAAGTTAAAAAAGAATTTAAAATTCAACCATCCGGTTCAGGCAAAGGATATGATAATCAGGTCCGAAAATATTCATTCTCTCAATTCTGTCTACGCTTAAAATGCGAATGGGACTATTATAAGAATAATATGTAGGTCGGTCGTTTAACACGGTTTAGAAGAAAGTGTCACATAGTCAAACGTTAAGCATGATTGGAGTTTACTACATCGTTTTGTATACAGAATCTCATTAGCAAATTAACTCTTCTCGAGCAGGTTTGACCAAAAACTTTATCTGAGCACGTTTGTCATGAATTATTAACTTCCTGTTGGCAGTAAATTAAATCATTCAAGCTTATTTCTAATTACGATTTAATTTATTTCGTTTGCAGTTGTCATAATGAAATCCTTTCCCCGTTTTTCCATTAACCACAATTGACGTTGATTAACTTTTTATAATTTAAAATCACTCAGGGGGCAAAGGTTTTTGCTATTCATTCTATTCATTAAACGTAACTTTGTAATAAAAAAAGTTTATAAACAAAATAAGGTTCCGAGGTCACACAAAAAAGAAATAAATTGGAAACGCATAATATATTTGGGTATAACTTCACAAATTAACCTAGACATTCGTTAAAAACTTATCCTGTTATTATCATTTCTATATTATTCTTCTAAAATGTTATTTGGATATAAGAATTTATAAATATTTTCCTTGTATTTTGATCATATGATTTCATCAGCATTTAAAAATATTAATCTACACAAATTATTTTATGATTCAAATAGCTACAGTTAAGATAGTGAGAATTTCTAAGGATTGTAGCCTTTTATATTTAAGTAGTATTTTAAAATTGCAAGAACAACCGTAGAAATAAAAGGATAGGCGATATTGCTATCGTAAAACGTCGGTTAAGTCAAGGTCCGGAGCGATTGTTCAGTAATATTTGATCAGACGGTACAGGTGTGCTCAATGTACCTTGAAGACTATTCCGATTCTCATTCGAGCTTAATGTTATACTTTGATGAAAAAAAAACTATTCAAGGATGGAAATGAAGGTATTTTTTTTTAATTTCATCTGTAACAAACTTGATCAATGTCAAGGTAATTCTGTAAAATGTTTTTGTCTATCGCATATGTTCTGTCAAGATTTTTAGAATAAAACAGTGTACTTTAAAAAATATTAATTAATGAGTTTATTGTGTATTGCTAGATAAATATAGATTGGTTTCTGTCTCTTTTGTTTGCCAAGTGTCTTTTGTTTTATGCGCATTAATACTCATGCACAACGAAACAGATAATAACTTTGACGAGTGTCACGTAGAAAATTTCGCTGCTTTGCCTACGAATATTAATGTCACGGCTAAATCAAACAAAGGGATTATAAATTTCAGTCTGTGTTATTATCATTGAAGCAGCTTTGCATACTTTAAAATTTCACAAACAAGCATGCATATACATAGATACATCTACGCATGAACATGTCATAGAATTTTTTAAACATTATCATTTATAAGCAAAGAGTTTTATAACCAAGGAGTATATAAACAATTGTTTGTTTCTCAGTATCAGAACTTTATATATAACCTATTTGATAACCTTGTGTCTGGAATACTTCCGTGCGATACTAGTCAATTGTTATGCTTACTCTATTATGATAGTAAATTGATTTACCAGTCAACAACTCAACTATAAATCAAATAAATGTATTACATATGTTATTAGAAAGTGTTGAAATTATCAGCGCCGGAGTCAATTGAGTGACCCAGTTGCGTTATTTTTCATATATTATCGTCTTGACCTTAATTTGTAATCGTTTATTTACTCGGGTATACAATGGGTATAATTATAGAAAATTGTGTGTCATTAATTTTAGTTTTGACGAATTTAAGAGCAATTATTATATGATCCATACCCAATTGCATATTAATTAAAAGCTTCATTAATAATGATTATATATATGTGTTAGGTAAATTAATTATTCATGAATTATTGAGATATCATTCGAAAATATGTAAATAGGTATGTCAAAAATGTGTGTTACGAAGTTATCAGTCTTTTCATTAACCTTCGATATATAATTAAGATTTCTTTTTGATAAAGAAATAGTGATAAGCGATACGGGATTATAAACATTATAAAATATATTTATTTATAGATCGTGACTTGGTTAGCGAAAAACTGTTTTAATAATATTAAGTCTTCATGTAATTTCATCGCGTAATCGAAAACTGTATTGTGTATAAAAACATAATATCACTTGAGATAATTATCTTAATGATGTTTCTTTTAAAGATGAAAGTTTAAGATAACAATATGCTTCTTATAATCGAGTATGAGGAAAGTTGACTTTGGGTCTGGGCGATCCTTTGAATAATACATTAGTCTGGTGTTACGAAATCATAGCAATAAACTTTAAATAGAAGAATTTTTTTAGTGACCATTTTTACATAGATTTATAATTTTCATAATACCTCAAAACATTGGATTACAGCCACCATTATTTAATGATTGACCAAACAAAACAAACATCAACAAAACAAACAGGTATTCTCTGTTTGAATGTCGCAAGTTATTTTAAAATAATTCTCACACTGAAACCGTTCATGCAGTTTCATTCCGGCCAAACTATTTTAGTAACCCTCAAATCTCCAGGCGCGTGCATATAAATTATACTATGATAGATAATGTTTCATGGCTGACGATGCGCCCCACTTGGCTCCAATTTCTGTCCCCTAATATCCGACCTACTTCCAGCAACAAGCTAATAATGTGGGTAATGCCACGGTTATGGCATTTTCCACACACAGCATTCATATCACCGAAAAAAAAGCCTGATGTGTTTCATATACCTTCATAAATCTTTTATATTGTGGTTTGGAATATGTTCCGAGAATGAATGTGATATTTAACCGGCTAATCTTTTTTTAACAGACTACAAAAAAGGTTTTTTATTCGACGTTTTATTTTTTATGAATGTCCGCGTCTTCGTTTTTGATGCAAATAATAATTTGTTAGAGTTTGTTTTCGAGTTAGTTCCGTATAAATTCGGTTGAGATCGAACTAAGAGTTAGTTAAGAGGAAAGGAAATATAATTTTCGATTTCACCATGTTGTGTATCGTACATGCTTTATATCTCTTAAATTTCAATATTTTCAGACAGTTATCTTCTATATATATAAAAATGGATTGCTGTTCCTTAGTCTCGCTAAAATTTGAGAACGGCTGAACCGATTTGGCTAATTTTA
This sequence comes from Danaus chrysippus, assembly GCA_916720795.1. NCBI lineage: Eukaryota > Metazoa > Arthropoda > Insecta > Lepidoptera > Nymphalidae > Danaus > Danaus chrysippus. Next base: position 4,954,939 of record CAKASE010000046.1, on the reverse strand, counting down.
GTCTTGAAATACTCCTGGAAGTCAAGGGAAGGTTTAAAAGGTGAGAAAAATTGGAATAATTGCCGGAAAAACCCTAAAAACAGCATTTTCTATTTCCCATACAAACGTTTTTTTTTTGACATTAGATTTGACAACTAACTAATATGTCAATCATTCTGTTTGATTGAAACAGGAAAAACCTGATTATTTATGGCATCTAAGAAGGAATAGAGTTCGCCTGGTCAGCTTTACCTACACATATTACTCTTGATCAAACTAACGCGGACGAAGTCGCGGAAAAAAACTAATATTGAATATAACAAGAACAAAGTTACTTCTTTTCAAATATATTTGTTACAATTGTCTTTAAATACATTGTATTTTATTATTGAGAATAGGAAAACACAATCACGAAAGACGACGTTTATATAAATAAATTTTATTTTAAATAATAATAATCACATTTTACAGTAAAGTCACTATTTCTGAGTTGTTATTTATATTTTATATCTGACACTTTGTCATTTCTTAAGACCCTAAAAACAATAAAACACGTTTAACACTCTATGAAAACTACTCTCTTCCTATTTTCAAATGAAAATCAATCTAAACTGTCGAATGCATTACATAGATATCAGGAGCGTTTACATTACATTTCATATCTCAGTTCAATAACTCGATGAGATCACAGCTTCGAATAACATATTAAGTTAAACAACACTTAGCACGATGAAGTCATGCTGTTTCTTTTTATATTTCTCGCATTTATTTATCCTGCAAATAATTTTAAAGCGTTATTCACGGGGCCCTGTTTGATTCGTATTAATAAGAAATAAATAAAAGAGGAATTTAAATATGTGATCACTTCAGGGATTCAGGAAATTTTCTCGTAATAAGTTTGTTCATCCTCGGAATCTCTATTCTCAAGAGAAAATTGTTATTAGGTGATAGAAAAAATTCAATAAAAGTTAGTTTAAAATCGAAAAAAATATATATTCTAGAGAAAGTTAGGATTCATATAAATTTAAAATTATAATTAAATGTTTTGTTTTGGTTATCTGAGTTTCAACTTTCAAGCATCTTTCTGTGATACTAAAATAAGTTTTAAATATGTAGATAAATGTATAAAATGTACAATATTTTTCCGACGCCTACGATCACTTTAAGCATATGTAAACATTTAGTAAAAGAGATCCTATTAATAAAATATAAGAGTAATATCATTCTCATTAATCATTAATTTTGAGTTAGTTCTAAAGGTTTTTGTTTTATATATAGTTTTATTATATTACTTTTACGATAGCGTTGAAGACGCTATAATCATAAAAGTATTTTATCCGTTATAACAGCAAACATTGAAAGACTTTACGACTATTATAACGATCCTATAGAATATTTGTTATAATATAAGAGGCTTACATTTAAAAGATAAGCCTTTTAAAGCTACCTCGTTTTAAAATTCTACCCGATTTTTATTTTTAAATTGATTCTAGATCAACAATTATAACGTAAACTGTGAACACAGTGTAATGTAATTAGCTTTGATACAAGTCGTGTTTACGTATTTACATTAATAGCTATTGAAATAATCCATTGTTGGACATGTTTACTAACATTTAACAGGCATCCGCACCAACGTTTGTGGAGTAAACAAATGAAAACAATCTCATCAGATATACTATTTATTATTAAAATTATCAAAGATGTATGTAGAAGAACGTATTATTTTAATATGCGAATATGTAAATAAATTGATTTTGGAGTTCATTGAATATATTTTTATTTCAAGATCTAAAAATATAGTTTTCATTCGTAATGCACAAAAAAATTATGTGACACGAATACAAAGGAACTATAACAAGATGCTCTCTCAAGAGACTCTAAATCTCTGGATAGTCTGTGTCCTAGATAGCCATTGTTTACATTTAGACTGTGGTGTTTCAAGCGTGTACCTTCTGTCTGGTCCTTTGTTTAAGGACTATTGTCTATTTTTAGTTCTTGTACAATGAATCCGATACTTACGTTTACAATGAATGATGAACGCTACCAATTATATTCAATATAGCATTTTATTGCTTGACGATGATCAATTATTCCATAAATAACATTCAACAAAAAAAAAAGATGCATCATTTGAAATACATGTCTCTTATAAACACATTTAATTTAGTTCCCACACTCGTTGCATGTGTTCCTGTGACACATGTGCACTAAATCTGTGCTCAACACAGCTCCGGATGTGCAAACATTAGTACGGAAGCACCTTGTACAGCTGTTTTATTGGAAATGTGAATGTATTTTTAATAGTAATATATTTGATTTGACATTCAAAGAACAATTTATAAACTGTAGGCATTGTATTATATTGAATAGACGTAAGATATATTTCTCTACCTACTGCAGGTGTAAGAAAAGACAATTAAAATTGCAGTTTTAATTAAATAATTATTGACCATTACTAAATGCTAGGAATGTTTAACAAATGATACTGACGCTCTAACTTTGTATTATAATAATAAGAACCAACTGAATTTTCACACGGGATTCTTTAATTATAATACAGTTATGGATATTATGAATTATTTATTAGTATTGCGTTTTTTAGAGAAATTATACGTGTGCTGTTTCTACGAATGCAACTTTGCATTGAAAGTTAATAAAATCATTTGACAACTTTGATTACAAGCTTAGTTTTTTTTAGTATAATTAACCCAATGTCTGTTTGTAAATTTTGCACCACTAAAGTTTTAACTCAGTTTAAATTTAAACGTAAGAACTTAAACACAACATTATGTTTAGTATAAGATAAATAAATGAAATCTAAGACCGAAAGCAGTTTACTTCTCACAGATAGCTAAGTTTGTATGCTTACCCTAAGTTTGAACCGTCACGAACTATAAGGGGTAGAACTTTATTTCATTCAAGCACTTGGTAGATGAAAACGTAGCATAATATTAATGTCGGCTTTTGAATGAGAAACCTGAAATTGTCTGAAATGTCGTGTGATGATGCTAACTTATATTAAGCAAACAGTATCTAAAACTAAACTAAAGTCGACTTCAACTATTGCCATTCGCTTGTTGGATTCCTGATATTATTTATATTTTTATTTCGAGAACTTTAACTGATTGGGCGACTTTTTGCAGTTATTATATTTTATAAACTTTTATTTGATCAACAAAATCTCGCAAATCACTTAGGTAATTAGATAAGATTACAGGTAATGTTTTCGTTTAACCTAATCATAATTAATTATTTATAAAATATCTCCGTGAAAAGGCATCTCTTTATTATTTATAAATGGTAATTGATACCAAAAATTGCTAATATAAATTAATCTACACAGGTTTTCGAGTCGTGGGTGTAATGATAATGGCGATTTTGAATGATGAATAGTGAACGTCTATAAGACTTTGTAACAATAGGTATATTATTGTCTGAATGAAATGATTTCTAAATAATCTGACAAGAATTAATCTTCTGATATATTTACTTATAGAAACATGACGTGGGCTTCTGGCTTTGTTGTTTATTTTTGATATCTTTGGACCATTTCACTTGTATTTTTTTTGTTAACAATTTCACGGACTTTTAACTGAGTAATAAAGATATATCAACCATATACTATTTCTATACATAACATAATAAATAGTTTTAAACAAAAATGACTACATACTTCGAAACTATAATTTCGTTTATACATTAATATTTGTTACTTTATGTGTTATAGGTTTGTTCTTACATACTTTCATTTGCAATATTACTCTTGTTGGTTCCTAAATCAAATTTGAATATAAATCGAAGAAACGGCTTTGAAAAGAACAATGTACTTATGAAGCAATAACTTATTGCACCTGATATAAAGAGATATTTAAAATTCAAAAAACATGTTCCAATATTATCTTTGTTTAATGCAATGTGAATATTTTTAAAGTACAGTATGAAATAAAAGATTATTTGGTTTTATATCTTTGGAGGTGAGATTGCAGTCCCGTTAACCTGTACGTGATATATATTTTTTTCTTTAAATTAGAAGATAAAAATATTGCTCTGATATCGTAATATGAAAGTTATTGGAATTTGAAGCGTAATATACATATTAGGTTTAAAGTACTTTATCTTTTTTATTTTGATTAACGATGTGTTTAACGTGAAAAATCATTGACCTTTTAAAGATTATTTTTGTTCTCGTTAAGGTTTTAATGTAAAAAATAATGAAGTTTGAATATGGCCTAAAAAGTAAAACTTCATATAATTTTTAATTATAATTTTATATTTAATTTTATCCATCATAGAAATTTCTTAATTGTGTTGTATATATAATAAAATTTAATATTTCATGGATAATATTTATATACATAATATGTCTGTTCATGATTGACTGGTTATGTAGAGAAAATGTCGGGCCTAAGAAAATATGTATTTTATTATTTATTATATAAACCACACATTTGATATAAATAGCAGGCCACAAAAGAAATATTACTCCAAAAAAAAAACATTACTGTTTAAATATAGAATTTAACTAAGAAAAACATAAGTTGGAATCTATTTTATTTATTAGAGGCGAATAAAGATTTCTTCTTAGAAATGTATAATGTATATACTGAATCTAAATTTATATATTTTATACGAACATTTCAGACCATTATTATGTTATATTCAGTCTGCTATGAGATTATAGTCTGCGCTGCTATCAGCTACGTTGCTAATTGAATTTCTGTTTCGTTTGACGAGAAAATATGCGTTTGAAGCAGAACAATCTAGAAGCATTTGCTTTGTACCATATGCCTGGAAAACTTAGGCACACAAAATTTTATAACATTAAAATATATTCACGTTTGTACGTTAAAGGATTATAAGAAATAAAATCTTGTCAATTATTTTTAAATGTTTGTGGAATCAAATATTTTTTTATTTCAAACACGTTGGATTAATAAAAAACACTTAGATGTATTAAAGAAGATTTATTTTAGGTTTATATTATAATAAATTAATTGTGATAATCGAATAATACTGCTTGTGACTTAATATTAAAATACATAAAATGAAGAGAACAATTTTATGATAAAAACTAAAAAGGCATTACGTAAGGTGGTAGGTTTTTCTGAAGATTAAGATCGCTTAATTGGAAAAACTTTTATATTAGATGCCATTCGTTTAGCAATTGAACAAAAGAAAAGTCGATTACCTACTAAGTATGTACCTAATAAACTCCTAGCACAAGCGTAAAAGAGAACGTAACAAAAAAATGAAATAACCTTATAAAAGTACTTTTAACTATAATAAAATAATTAATAAAGAGGCATTATAATGTATAATATTACTTAAAATATTTTTTATTATCCATTAACTTCCATTTAATTAATCTTTTTTCTCTCATTGTAAAGAATTAATTAAGGCCAAACGAATAAAACGAATTTTAAAATAAATATTTTGTGAGTACATTAAGTAATTGAGAGTAATTAGTATTAATTGTGTCAAAACATGTACAAATCTCGGTCACATCTGAATCGGCGTACCATAAATCCTAGCAAATAATTGCTTTAGTCTATGGTGATTTAACAATGAAACATTCATGAGGGCGCAGTCAACGGAACCATAGACAAAGGGATCTCACATAAACCAAAATAAAAGAGGCTAAAATAACATACATGGCACGCACTATTTTTATACAAACCTATGTTTGTCGACGGCAAATGAAATCTTAGTTTCAAGAGTACGATATTAGTACGTCGATGTTTTATTTTATTTTTAATATTATTAAATACTCTTTAGTCGCTGGCATTATATAATCAAACCAAAGTAAAAAATAAAATGGAAAAATAATAGACAAGTAAAGTACATTCCGATTTCTGATTTCAAAGTATCTGATGGACATTATTCAAGAGGTGTTTGAGTTGAAAACAATAAAAGTAGTGGTATATAGACTTATAATAGGCATACAATTTGTGATAATAAAACACGAGGAACATTTTGTATTGCTGTACAATTGTTTAGAGTTTCACAAGTCGTTCTTATCTCAATTCAACGTCAATCATGCTAGTGATAAGATAACAAGTGTACTCCAGATTATATTATCATGTAGAAAATGCATTTTATTTGGTATATTATATACATTAACATTATATAACTGGTAGACACATATGCGAGAATTTTTTTAATAATTTTTTTAAATCGCGATCGTCGACAAAAATTCGGGTTGTAGTTCCAAATGAAACACGAAATGGTCTTGAAAGGACATGGAATGATGAATGATTATAAGAATTAGGTACAAAAACAGTTCTCTCAAAAGAGTAAAGTATTATAATAAATATTGTATAGTAATATACGTTAGCACAAAGTTTTATTCAAATCGAAATAATTAATATAAGAGCGAATTATTTTTCTGGAAGTGTTTTCCTTTATTTTGCATAATTCATTGTTATCGCTGTTTTTAATCTAAAATGACTGGCTGCGTTATACGGAGGTGAGTAGCGGTGATTCTTGCATGGCGGCCGCACGTGCCGAGCTTCCGGTCCACCGATCATTGTGAGGAGCCCGGAAACGATATAATCTACATATACCCATTGCGTGGTATGAGGCAGTATTAGAGAACCTACATAATGTAAAAAAAATCGACTATATGTATAATATACTGTGTGTAATTACTATTAAATATACTTATTTGTTGATGCATTTACAGTAAATACCTACGTAATGTTTTGAAGATACTTATACATATATATATTTCGATTTACATCATATTTCGATTCGCAAAATATATAGAGAATATAAATAACAGGTTTTTTATATAAAAACGGGGACAAGAGTAACGATGTGAAGGGGCTGTTATAACTCTTTAAATATTTAACCCATCACAAGTATTCAATGCGAATATGATATCAATGTGATGGTTATAAGACATATTTTCCCGTGTCACGTATCTAGGGATTCGTTAGTACTGTAGCTCACTCATGTAACTAATGAGATCGGCATGCCGCATATACGCATATGCGTATGAATGCATGTATAATGGTGTTGGATATTACGTGTTGAGAACATTTTTTTGTATAATTCCATAGCATTATAGAATTTTATAATAATAATTGCATAATTCGGCTCATATTATGTTTCTATGTTAAATATTTCTCATGTAAAATCTTTTCTGATTTGTTAAATATATTTGTATTGGATGCAATATATTTTTGCAAAAAAATGTATTGTCTATATTTTATTAGTATTTCATATGAAGAATATTTAATCATAGTTTATTATATCTAAACCAATGTGGTTAGAATTACGTCATCTATTGTTTGAACACAATGCCCATTTGTGATTGTGTGACTACGTCAATAATTGCGTTACAAGTGCCACTTTATTAAAAACTGAATATTTTCTTATTAATTTTCATTATATAATTCTTAAGAAACTGGCGAGTTGCTCTAATATTGCAACAATGGGTGGTCTTCAATCAGACGAGTTAATTTAATTTGTCGTTTGAACCGTAATTGCTTTTATTGAATTCTTGATACTCTGTTAAATTTAATTTTATAATCGTATTATATATCACAAAAAAGTTTTTATATAAAATGTTTTATCTGAATCAATATATGCACAGGCCTAATATTTAAAAAGGCATATAGTTTCAGCATTTTGACACGTGTAAATCTCGACGAAAATTATTTTAAAAATACTCATTTAATTATAACTTCTACAATAATTATGTATAAGCAAACTTTCGACTTACATAAAAGCTTAGAATAAACATTTATGACCTGATTTAAATAAAGTATATTCAAAATAAACTACAAGGGTACAATGTTACGAAATGATGAATTGGCAGTACATAATATACCTGACAGTACTTGGCAGTCATTAGCCTCGTGAAATCTTATATATACGAAGATAAAAAACATACATTTACGCTTTAAGTCAGCTGTCAGCTAATAAACCTCGAAATGACTGAGAAACATAATAATATTTTTTATACTCGGTACGTGATTTAAGAGCAATAGTAAATTAAATCTCAGTATGTTAACAAATAAAAAATATATATTTTATATTTCTTTATTGTTACTGTTATGTACTTGATATACAAGTTTCTGATGACTTCGAAATAACATTAGTAAGTTTAAGAAGTGGAGTAATTATAAGTTGTTTCTTAATGTTAACTTTTATCAACTTTTCTCATTAATCTATGTAAATTAAGAAATATATATGTATTTAAAATCATCGCTAAAAGTTCTTTCGACTGACGGACAAAATTTAATTAGATAATAATTTGTAGTAGCATCTTATTTTCTAGTAATTTGATGTTATAAACAGACAGTTATTTAATATATGTTTTGTATAGACTGGTCCTTATGTATGTACTAATTACATTTATTTGTAATAAAAATCCGCAGTGTATGCGAGAAAATCGATAAACATTGACATCAAGTGGGGTCGGTCGGGAAAGTAGGTCATGGCGGGATGAAATCGTGTTTCAAGCCTGCCTCATAGGATTAAAGGAAATTTTCGGATTAAGTAAAGGTGTGTTTGTTATTACGAAGCCAAATAGAAAGCGACATAAGCTTCACACATGTAAATTAAGTGCAAATTATACATTTCCCATCATAATAAGTAAGGTAAATCATTTTTTATATCTTTCTATTCAAACTATTATTGGATACTGTTATTGTTTTTAAAAAATAACCTGCATATATTGTAACTTTTGCCTTCTAAATGAAAGGGTTTCTAGCAGAAATCTCCTTACCTAATATGTACGTTATTTTCAATTTATTGTGCGCTCTATAAATATTTAACATCCGTTTTATAATAATCGTTATCTATGACTAATTACACAATTCGCACGTGCCATCGATTTAATATCTTTACAGTGATTACGAGAGAATCGAGGAACGCAGTACGATCTCACGCTATTACGCGATGCTGCAAAAACGGCAGTTAAATGTTTATACGCAATCAGTACTGAACTTTATTAACATAAACATAAAACACGTTCTGGCATAATATGCTGAACTAAGAAATTGTAACCGTTAACAGTTCAGTGTTTTATTAGCAAAGTGTAGAAATAAACGTTCAAGATTACAATATTTTCGAAATGAAACCGTATGAATATGCAAATCGGCATTGAATTTTATGTTCTTAATATCCATGCAATAAATTTACACACGCAGTGCATTCATAATATAAAACTGCAGTTAACAAAAATAACCAAGTATAAGAGAGGTTAGCTGATTACTGTAGCGTAGGGAGTTCAAGAGGAAAGTATATGTGTAGCTATGAGTCCTTAGATCGTGGAGATATCGCGATGTTAATGCCGCAGCGCACATTCCGAAATCTAAGAATTTATGCCTCGAGATAGACTGGTAACATTCGGTGCTGTCATTTAGCAGTGGGCGGGAATTTATAAATATCTACCCTCAGTGATCCCGATTTAAACAAGCTCAATGTCATGACTCTCATTCTGTAATGTATTTTGACGTTCCGACGAAGCTTTTAGGCATTAAACTATAAATAGCTAGCCGTTACTTTTTATAAAAAAAATCTGTTAGTGACGCAATCCTGGCGAAAATTATTATCTCGTTATTAGTTTGTAATACGTAGGTAGAAGTTAAGAATATCACTGTAATGAAAATTTATATCATGTACCTATTAGGTTTGTTGAAGTTTATTCACATCTTTTCCAGTTTGTAACTGAACATTCCAGAAACATTCAATTTATATAAAGCCAATGCTTTGCAATCATGTGCCCCAAAAATAGCATGCAATTTGGTTTGAGCGAAATGCAAAGCAGTATTACAGTTTTTGAGCCACTTGAACACGTACTGCTAGCTACTTGTTTCTACCTACTACAGCCTCCTAACTCGGCCGTTTAAGACAATGGTTGGAGGAAAGCTTTCATATTTTTAGATCAATAACCTCTCATTCTAAAGCCGTTGACACATGAATGGGTAAATGATCGTGGTCGGTTTTCCTCGTGAATACCATTATCGGATTTTCACTTATCCATTGTGAAGGTTGTTACTTGTGACCCCAATGGAATGGAGATTTTATCTGATATTTTACGAATACAAACATACATTTTCTAGATACTGTAATACATAAATAATGTTAACTAGCGTTTTATACTTTTACGTCAACATATATCAATTTAAAAATACTTGGCATGTTATGCTATTTACGTCAATGTTAGTTCAAACAAGTAATTCAAAGTATACACTGAATTAGCAATTAATAAGCTAAAAGTAAATAAAATGACTATTCGCAGTGCCAGGATATTTTAATGAGGTCATATAATTTGGCATATGGAATTTAGAAATTACATTTAATACGGCTTAGCTGGGGAAATATGGAATGTTAATTGTGGTAGCAATTATATAGAACGTAGGCCAAGAGCAAGTAGAGGACGTACATTTGGAATTTTAGTTGTCACGAAATGACGCACGGGAAGATTAGGAGCTAAAAAAATCTTTATTTTAGAGCGATGATAATCAGTCTTGGAGATACATAATGTCATTGACTTCTTTTAAGACGAATTTCTATACGCTCATTTGATAGAATAATAAAATACGATTTAAACAAGGATATCCATATAATCTGGTCTTGTCCATATGTCTGTATGCGATCGCAGGTGCATGACTATGAATATTAATTAACTTTTACATTAACTGCGGACCTTACACTGGTTTTGCATATTTTAGGTAATGTTCGATTGCCGTACCGCATACAAAGGAATTATGTCATACAGCTACACTGATTTAAAAAATAAATATTCGAACGAAATTTAACATAACCGAAAAATTGTTTAGTTTGAATGAGAGAATTTATGTTGATTATAGTTTTTATTTGGTTATGCTAAAACGGTATTGGAAATGTGTTTTATGTACACGAAGAGTCATTAAATTAGCCATTGAAAGGATCAATACTTGGAAGACTATTATGTACCGAACGTGCATCCACGGTTGAATGCCCGAACCACAGTTAACTTATATTAATTACACGGTTCTCCCATCTCAGACGTGACTGACAGGCTAATAAGTTAAATAAGGACATAGCTTCATTATTTTTTCTTGCTCATTAATTTCATGAACGTAACCTGCATATGTATGAGAAATTAAAACTTAAAAAGATACATATTACTTTTAATTTAAATTTATATCTGTGGTGAAGCAATTTAATTTCTATGCACCACAGTTAATCAGTGTCCTAGGGAAGCAGATGACTGGAGTATGTTTATTAATAAGATAACAAGACATCTCAAGTTAGTAATGCATAGGCTAGCGATTGAGATTAATTAACGTGACTCGAGTGCTACTACTCATTCACTGTTAAAGTACGTGTTTTATAAACTAGAAATACGACAAGGTTGTTATTATTAAAAGGTTTATATTAAAACATATGTCGTTAAAAGAAACACTGTGCTCTGTATTAAAGTATAGTCTTTCTAAATTTTATTACATTAGCTTAAATAAGAATATGTGAAGTGATTAGTACAGCTATTTCTAGTTTAAAATCCTCTAGTGACAACTAAAATATCTCTATAAGTAGGCGTGTGTAGGCGAGATTATTTGCTAACGGAATTGCTAAGTTTCTTTACAGAAAAACGCATGACACGCGAAAGGGAAGTAGTTTTCTTCTATAAAGACATATTATGTCTATAACTTAGAAAGTTGCGTCGGAAATAAAAATGTGAATTTAGTTAAAGACAATTGTACTATTACATAATTTAGCATAGCCTTTTGTATGGTAGGAATCTACTACGCAGAGGTATTTATGGAAGCAGTATCCTAGCTAAATTGAATTATATATGAGAAAGTAAAATTGCTTGGTTACTTTAGAAATAAAATACCTTAGATAAGGGGAGGACGTTCTTCACTTGTTAGTTTATTAGAAAACAAAGATTCTATCATAAAGACTACAGCAAAATATATAAAAATTCGAAAGATAAATGTATGAATTTTGGCTTAAAAAAATTCAGAACTTCAATTTAAGCAACATATATACCCATAAACAGAATTTATATTAATTAAAATGATTCTCTTTTTTATACATATAAAACTATGTTTAAGATATAAGTTATATTTTGTCTCTATTGTATTTCTCAGTTCGATCTCTCATGACTATTCAGACGCCACAGATCTCGTACGACCAAATTTGTAAGTGCTGATCAAATATTTATGATTCACGAATGGAAACGGTCCCATCTAACAACACTAGGATTAGAGACTTTAGTCATAACAAAATATTGAGCGGGCGTTACGTAATTTGTTTGTTAAATAAATCTTCGTAGAAATTCAACAATTTTAATTCTCAGAATCTGACAGTTCATAACATAATAAAAGTAAAACTAATATTAGAACTAAAACGAATATTTTTCCGATTTATCATGCGTATATACTTAATTATATTCAACAATATACTCCCAAAGTTTCAGATACTTTGCAGCAACCGTGATCACGGGCAGACGAGATGTGGAATATCTTATATCTCAATATGTAAAAGTACTGAATTTTTTCTCATATTATCAGACATGTCAAATTATTCGGCGTTCAGATAAAATGAGAGCTATTGAAAAATAATGCAGTAACACACGCTTAGTCGTCTCTTCAAATCAAATATAATATATCTGAAAGGATCTACCAAATGAAGAGTTAATTTCAATAACAATGTATTTTTATTACATTGGTACAATACCATTTTTGCTCATATTATAGGTCGAAATATTAATCCAATAGATCCATTTAATGTTTTGTTGATTTTTTTTTATGTTAATTAAATTAAAACATGAAATCATTTTCTGTCCACACGTTTCTGTGTTATTCTGAATACGTGACCAATAGAAGTAATACAGTTACGATTCATTTGAGTTCCGAAGGTAGCGGTACATTTACAGTTGTTTTTTTCAATTATTAAAAAAAATTTAATACAATAGCTAGGACATACAAATTATTAACAATACAGAGCTACCTTGTGGTAAACGTACGTGGTTGCAAATATATAGATATATATTATGTAATTTATAGGACCGTTTGCTTCTTTTCTCTTATATTAAGTATGGAAGTGAAACGATTTTTACCAAATATATTGAAACAAGGAAAAGTTCTATGCTGCTTCTATCTAGAAAAGGATTTATTATGGTCATAAAGATTATGAGGATGAACGTAACACTTAAGATTATTACCATGGTCAGGAAAGTGAATATGTATTTTAAAAATTTCCTTTGTAGATAATAATTCCAAGAACTAAATAAAAAATTCATAAATCAGTAAAAAAGCAGAGGTTCCTATAGCAATACATTCTTTATAACCCTTCTTCTGGCGCAGTCAGATAAATCCCTACTAATATTATAAATGCGAAAGTAACTCTGTCTGTCTGTCTGTCTGTCTGTCTGCTACGCTTTCACGCCTAAACCACTGAACTGATTTTAATAAAATTCGGCACAGAGATAGAGTTGACCTTGAGAAAGAACATAGGATAGTTTTTATCCCAGACTTTTGAAAGGTTCTCTTGGAAACGCGATATAACCGAACTCCACGCGGCGAAGCTGCGGGCGGAAAGCTAGTATAGAATATAATTTATGAAATAATTAATTACAAATCTTTGAAAACAATTAAAATTTAACACATAAATTCGAATTAACTATTAAAGGATGTAGACCACGAGCGTGGGTTACGTCTGCGTGGGAACAGACTAATTTTACCATTTACACTACTCGGTTATGGTTTAGCTAAACTGAATTACGGCGAATACTAGACTTACACGAGATTAAGATTTAATTTATAAGAAATTAAATTTACGGTCGAATAGAATTATATTATATCACTGTACTATAACTGATTTGAAAATAATGTCTTGTGTATTTTGCCTTACATTACAATAAGTATTATACTACATATATATTGCAAATTTATTATTATATTATATCCCTGGGAAAATACACAGACAGTGTTATATATTTTTACTGTACCTAATGGTATTTGTATGACGTACAAGTGTTAAATTATTAGCTGTTAAGTGTCTTATCTGTACCGTTAATGTACACGTAAATGTTTCAAATGTTTACATTTACTACTTAAAGCATTGATGGCTATGTTATAAAAAAACGAATAAGCTTAAGTGGACTGTTAACAAAAATATATAATTATTTCTTCAGAATAGTTATGCACATAAAATTTCGCAATGCCAAATCGATTAATTAGACGCTATGTTTTTACTAAAACTTTATCAGAGGAAGACCTTGCAAAGCCTCGCGGAAGATGCTCGCTATTTTTCCGTTTGCATCATACTTACTATTTTAAAAATAATATACCTGAACGAAATCAGATTAAGGTCGCGGATAATCTCAGCCGACGAATTTGATGGACACAGCGCGTGCGCAAAACATAGTAAAACTGACAAGAAATAAATTAGATTAATTAATGTTTGATGATAATGATTAATAAATAGATTAAATGACACTAACAAAACTAGGATTATATGATAAGTATTAATAAAAAAAGACCTCAAATAGCAGTGGTGGTCATGAATCATTCGACACTTTGAAATTCTTGTTCTCAAATCGGGTAAAGGGATAAAATTTCTTTCATATGACGTAATATGCTAATGGGTATTTCCAGGTAGAAAATCAAATTCATAAGGATAAAGAAAATACTTTTAAGGTTAACACGTCACTTGATTTATTGGCAGAAATTCAATGAAGATAAGATATAATGTTCTTATTATATAAGTCATATTACTTCCTTGTAAAAAGTTGTAATATAATTTCCCATCATCGATGATTTGACAGATTTATCCAAAGTCATTCTAAACTTTCGCAAATTATATTAGAACATAGCTGTCTTCTCGAGTTTCCAATCATTGTAGAAAGTACGATCATATTCAACCGAAGACAATGGCATATAGCCGAGGTTTTGTCGCCCCGATTGTATGAAAGTGCATTACACTGCATCATAAGAGCTATTATTGTATATCGTATACTAAACTGTTTATTTCATCACACTTTCTTTTCATAGTACAATACACGTGATCGCATATATAAATAGCAATATTGTACATATTTGCAGCATTCTCTCAATTGTGAAATGCCCACAAAATGCTTGTGTATAGTTAAAACTTTAAGGTGTAATATGAATGTACGAATATGTGAAAGGAGATTTATTTCAAAGCCGTTATACTCGTCTTGAATTTGCAGTGGCCAGGTGGCGAAACTGGTTCTCCTGCAGTCAGGTGTGTTTAGCAACTGGGCTTCCAGATTCATTTCACATATTCAACACCATAACATCTGGCGCAAAAACATTACAGGCCCATGATTTGAAAAGGTGCCTAATAAATAAAGATTATCCGTTTCTGATTTTATTTTGATTTATAATTTAGAAAATAAGTGAGATGCCTATAGTCCGTGATATAATGTTTCTCCAATGATAATTCTCATAACTCCTATACCATATAATGGGATCAGAAACTGTTTTCACGTCTATTTGAAGACCGGGAATCAGCCAGACTGGCTAGTATCAGGTGATTATTAAAATGAATCACTTTGTTAAAATTTGAACATCAATCATAAACCAAAAAACTACCTGCCGAGCTTTAGTTAAATACAATACAGACATCGTTAGAGTTCTTATTTAAAGGCCAAGCTGTTAGTCCGAGAATTTTGATTTGACGCGTTAATAAAAATATGTATACTAACAATTAAGCATAAAAAATGCAATTTTCATACCTCACACTTCAATGGATGTAATTTATAATTATGTCAAATCTAATCAGTAATACATAATCGATAAAATTATCAGCAATTTATTATACCTAAGTTCTTTCTTCGTAAACCAAAATCTTGTTTATTGAGTTGTACCTTTAAATTTAATCTGACATTGCTCTTGGGACGGTTGAAATTTATTGCTACATATCATTTTTAATATAATCATTGAAATATAAGCATCATTGCTTCTGTTATTCCAATATCGTGATTTAGTCGAATCGATTGTCACATTCAATTCTAAGAAAGCGATAAGTACAGATTTCTTCACTATATTCGGAAAATTGAGTGTAAGGTTTCTACATAGTAATAAATTTGCTGGCATCATCATAAAAACCTTAACATAAATATCGTTTCTTATTATATGTGACACTGCTCAGTTACTATATGTTTCTAATTATAGAAACGAGTTTATTTCAAAACGTGTTATGTAATTTAAATTCAAACACAAGGTCAGAATAAAAGAGGTCATGTTAAGATGACCCGGAAAAGAAAATTGAGGAAACACATCATGAAGGTAGGAAAATGCCGGTCTTAAAACTTGTGGGTTCTTGAGGCTATTTTGGTAACGTTTATTAGAAAACCCAGTTTAGAAGCAACCACGATATTACGTATACATAATATATGACTACGTTTATCAAAAGTATAGTAGGTACATATAACTAATTGCCTTGGGGTCTTTTAATCTGTAATTGGAATTAATTATAGTGGTTTAAGTGGCATCTCCACATGTAGGTATTGCACTTGAGTTTTATTTACAAGTGGCCGTTACTGCAATGCAAAGTGATAGGAATAAATTTCAAATATTCCGTTATAATAATGAAGTATCTTACCAAAATATAATAATAGTAAGTAATGTTATACCAATAATTCAATTACGTGCACCATAGAGTATAATGGTATCGACATTGCAGTGGTTTTAACCCTTTTGTTTACTTACCTAACAGGACGACTGTTTCCAGTGATTCCGGTTGGACCAATCAATATGCAACCGTGTTATAAACCGCACGGCAAGAGTTCTTCGTTACTCTCTGGGCATACACTTGATTATTGATTTGCATGCTACACTCCTCTTCAAAGATCACGACACATTTATAGTTCAACAACAAAACACAAACACCGTCCTATATGAATGGGACGATTGAGTTTCACTTGTCAATAAGCCACCGAGGTACTTATCTATTAGATAAGCATCGGGCCGTAATGTGATTCGACACTCAGACAAATGCAGGCCAGGCACAGTAAAATATAGTATTGATTACGGTTGGATTGCATAAAACAATGGTGTACACGGTCAAAACAATGCAATGAAGCGAGGCGCGCACCATACGTGCCGCCCCGCCTGCGGACACCTCCGTACTGAGAGATTTAGGACCGTACCGGGGAGCTGGGCAATCGGGGAGCTGTCTCGACTCTCGAGTCGAACGCAAGTCGAACTAGCTGTGTTCGGATGCATTCGCACGCAAACAGATGAATTTGGACGTCTGAGCATCCCGGCAAGGTAACCACTAGTTTTATATTTAAGTCCACATCAGTATGCCATTATGCTAAAAGGAAGAAAAAACTTCGGCGCCTCCAACTATCTCGCTATGTCTCGTATTTAAACTTTTATAAGATTATATTTAATGCATACTTTTGCTTTTGAGTATTTTATTTTTATAAATTTAATGTAATTGAGTTCGTTCTTAAAATAACCTTTAATATGTATAGTACAAATAAACATTTTATAAATATGTACTGTAATTTGTACAGAATATAATTTATATTTCGTGTCCAATAAATAACAGTTCTGTTTCAATTTTATGATAATTTAGGAGTACAAGCATTTACATCGCAGACATTATCGGAGTTTATCAAGACGTCGCACAGACGGGTATTTTAATTATCTACGCGGCCAAAAGTCAAAATAACAAAGTTACAAAAATGCTACCGCATTCGACTACCTAATGCAGGGGACACTCCAACGAACAATAGGCCGCCGTCCCCGCCCCTCTCCCGTTGCGCGTTATCTGGCAAACTCAGTCGGAATTTGATCATCGAACTTTGTGCATTTGTCAGTTATCGGCGATTTATAGAAAGCATTAAAATTGTGAGCTAAACTGCAGTTTTCTGTGTTAACCTGGTGCAAAGAAGCAATGGATTCGGAGACTACAGGTATGTGACAATCTAAATGTTATATAATAAATAAATTTAATTTTGTTTCATATATTTTTAGTGACCGAGGAATAATGTCTAAAATGAGAAGATTTTTTAAAGAAATTTTATCTTTAAAGATGTATTTGTTTTAGTATCGGGGTAGATCCGGCTTTTTTTGTCATTCATATTTAAAAAGTAGATTCTTAAGTAACGAATCCTATATAAATTAGCCGCGGAATAGCGCAGATACGTTAAAGCAGAGTACTTTGATTTTTTACAGTCGAAATTAGTGAAATAGTAATTTATGTTTAAATTTTGTTTTAGGTTCAGAGGGTTCCTCTGGAGTGAGAATAGTGAATAAGAAAATCGAAATACAGACCAGGTTCCGCAATGAAACTGGCTTATTAGTTGACATGCCGAAAGCAAACTTCGGAAACACTAATGACGGCAACACCAGCAGGAGATTTTTTGAAGATCCGAAACTATCCTCAGATATTACAGGAATAGATTACGAGTTGATATATAGATTAAAAGTGATTTTGGAAACGATTTCGAGCGGATACGAAATAAATTTAGAAAAATATGAAAAATATGCAGAAGAAACTGCTTTCTTGTACGTAAAACTTTACCCGTGGCACCCAATGACACCCACACTGCACAAAGTACTTGTGCACGGATCGGATATAATAAAAAATGCATTGTTACCCATAGGGCAACTATCTGAAGAAGCAGCAGAGGCACGCAACAAGCATTTTAGGTCATACAGACAGGATTACTCACGAAAATTCTCTAGAGAGTCCTGTAATAGAGACATTTTGAATAGGCTACTTTTAAGCTCAGATCCCTTTTTTAGTGCCTCAAGGGTAATAAAGAAAAATAAGAAGTCTTCTTTTCTTCCTGAAACATTGAATATGCTTGTATCTGCAACACCAAATCCAGAAGACGCGCACGCACTTAAATCAGAAAGTGAGGATGAGATAAACTGATTATTCATTAATTTAATTAATAATAATAAATATTTCTAGACATGCCACACTATCTATAAATACTTGTAGCTATGAAGTAAAATTAATGGAATCATATGTGTCATAAGGGGCCATCCATAAAGTACGTCACACGAATTTAATAATTTTTTGACCCCCCCTTCCCTTCCTTGTCACAGGTGGTCACATTTCTGAGACCCCCCTCCTCCCTAGTGTGACATCACATGTTTTGCAATTTCACATCGAAAAATTATTAAATTAAAACTGCAGTTCCGAATTTAGTTTTATTTCCATTTAAATGACTTTTTTCTGTCTTTCCGCTGCGCTAATCTTTCGCTTTAATATATTTTTTCCTGCTCAATACTTTTCTTCAAAGTTGAGATTTTTTTGTTATTGCTTCATTTGAGGCTATACCAGCATCGCGTGCTAACAACAAGCTAACTACCTCTAGATATAATAGATTTGGAAATGTAGTATATATAACTATGTCACACTTTGTCGACCCCCCCTCCCCCCTTTACGTGTGACATACTTTATGGATGACCCCTAATCATCATTATATAATATCAATGTAGACATGTGAATCACATTTTTTAATTGTGGTTTTTGTTTTTTTCTCTATTTATGGAAATTATAAAAAAATAAACATTATTTATAACCGTTTTAATTACGCTTGTTTTATTTCCGTCATTAGCAACTCAAAAAACTAAACAAATGTTTTTGGCCAGCTAGATTAACTAAATACCCCTATGTGCGTCGCGTCTTGCTGACGACTGGGGTCCTATCTGTAATGGCTTTATTTATTTTTCAAGGTTAAAACAAAACTTCTTCTAATATATATTCATTTTATATAAAAATTCTACTCAAATTGTACATAGTAATTAAGTTTGGAAAATCGTATTGGCTTTGGACGGTTTCAAACCCTTGAAAAATTGAGGGAAAAACACTTATGAAATATAATGGATATATGAGAGGGAATCGTTTTCTTCTTTTTTACCTTTCGTTTGGCACATAATTTATATAAACATAGAGAAAAACACAAGAGAAACAAAAAAGTAGGCAAAAAAAGAATAAATGAAAAGTAAAGAACTAAAATATGTATTTAAATTAAGAGGAAACTATCAATAGATATAGATATTTTAATTTCAATCATTTATATGAATTATGATAAAGGCACTGAATTTCTGAGTTAGATAGAACCCAGAACATGTTATTTCTTAATATTAGATAACAATATGAAACCTCTGATTATATACAAGCAGGGTATTTGCTCTGAATTATTCAAAAATATAGAATCAATTAGCAAATAATCTCGAAATACATACACAATTGTTTTTTCGTAGTACATAATAGTTGAAATGACGCCATATAAAAATATTTACGAATACATATAAAAAAGGTTAACGTAGTGAAAAGGATAATGGGTAAGATATTAAATTAAAAGTAAAATAAATTCTTGACTATTATTAGAAATAGTAAAGCGAATGAACGACATTACTTTGAGTCGTTGCGAGTGAACCTATTAAAAATATTTATTACAAGCTCGAAGTAACGAGCGGCATTCAATCTTCTTGCTTGAAGCCGAAATAAATGGAGGTATTCATTCTATGGAGCCAAGAATACATTCCCAACATATGACCTTGATGTCTTCTATGTGAAGCCTGCATTTTGCTATGGTAATGTCAATTTATCATCTCTTATATATAAAAATATATATTTTTTAAATCTACATAATAGAAATACTTTGGAGAATAATTAGGTATTCACAAATAGCAAGTCTCGTGTAAATATTTGTATGCAAATGGCATAATATACATGTACCTACAAGTGCACTCAGATGAATTTGATTGATAGGTTTTATTGGATGATTTTTATAATTTAATTTGTATAGAGTATCAAAGGGGGCATAAAATTTAATAAGAAAAAAGAAAAATAAGTGCGTTTTCTAAAAACAGAGCAATATAATTTTAATTCTCTGTTGACTATAAAAAAATGTAGAGTTTTCGCCAGCGACTTCGTCGTCTTGAAATTTAGTAATTTTGCGTTTTAGAGACGTTCATAAAGTGTAGTGTTTAGAGAGACTCTTTAAGAGTTTACATATAACAGTAGTTATTAAAGGTAAAAGTAGTTATCAACTTGTAGAGACATCTATAGTTCGTGTAAAAAGACCATAGACAATAGAACTGTTGCGAGGTAATTCTGAAGGAACTTACCGAAATTCTAGGATAAATTAAATAATATTTTTAATTCTGATATCTAAGCTTCATTATTATAAAGTTTCTTTAAAATCCGTTAAGTAGTTTTTGTCAAAGAGCTGCAATTATCCATATTCCTAGCCATAGATACACAAAAGCTGTAAAACCTCCCAATGTTCCCCATATTGAAAATTTGAAACAGAATTTCTCTGTACAATTAAATATTAAAAAAACTTAAAAAAAGATTATAGTACCTGAAAAATGCCAGTCACCAACAAACATCAATATAATTTCCAAGTAATGTTAGACAGGGGTGTAACTTAGCCGATAAATCATCAGTTTTCATTATTTACAACGAGGGTGCCACCCTATGTAACCAATATGTTAAGACATTATTTACATGAAAGTAGGTTGAGTACTTAAATAGAGACTAACAGGTTCGGTATACTAAAACTTATTATATGAATGTAAAAAAAAAATTAAATTTTCGACAAGAAAAATATTAGATTTGTAATAAAAGGCATACAGGTTAATAACATATAGAAATATAATTACGTACGGAATAAACTAAATAAGCACGATAATACTAATAAAAATGCCATTACCATAAGTTTTCATTAATACACTACATACGGTAAGTTTCCAGTTTATCATTCATAAACCCGGTTTGATACCATCAAGTCCTAAGGTTACTCAATACATTGAAAAAGACACACACGTACGTATTCTTTGAACATGTTAATAATTCTACATATAGGTACGTGTGTACATTTAAATATATATAAATATTTGAATAGGTCCACATGAGACGCTTATTTTCTAGCCAATCTACTTAGAGGGATAGGAGAAAGTTTGGTTTATCACTGGATTGAATATAAATCCTTTTTTTTAATATAAAACGCTGTCATGAATAATAAATAAAGGGATAAATATAAGGAAATATTGTTTACGTTTTAAATTCTCAATATCTCGTAGCTTAAAATGAAATTTATATTCGTATTTTTAATAAAGTTAACATAACATTTTTGTTTTTTTTTATAAAGCGACGAACAATAAAATGTTAAAAGAAGATTATTATTGGCATTAATCGTTAAATAGTTATATGTTATATCATATAGGGTCTTCGTTAAAAGCGGATTAATTTAAAAATTTTCCAGCGCAACAACAAAAAAAATATTTTTCCGACTGAACCCTAAAATATTTTGTAAATAAAAATACAAGTTACTATAGCGATAAAAATTGTCAATTGTACTTAGTTAGTTACGGTGTTTATTGATTTATGGACAAAATACCAGGAAAATGTCGATCTAGGACTTATATTGGATACTTAAGAGCTTCTGGACTGATATTTGACATTTGACGTTAGATAAAAAATAAAGGTAAGTATTAAAATATGGGATTTATCTTATCATTTATGTTTTGGTAAAAATACGTCGAACTATCACTTATTATTATTAAAAACTCAAAATAATATATGGTCCTTCTAATAAGTGTTTTCGGTAACAACAACTGGTGTTATATTTATTTAATATACTTTAATAAAGGGAATAATATTAGATAACATATTATATTTATTATTTAGAATAGCTTGTAGCCAAAAAACATTTCTAAAGGGCGAATAATTTATATGTAGTGTATAATTGTGCAATTACTTTTGAATTAATAGCCGTTATTGCAAAGACTTAGTAAACAGAAAATGCATATTTTACTATAAAAATATATATTGTTTGATTTGTTTAATTTTGAATTTGTCAGTAAAAAGTAACGGTAATCTGTGATTACTTTAATGAGGCGAAGAAGATAGCCGTGACTAATAGGATCTACCTGTGAGGTCCCGGATTTTTGAGGTATGGGTCACAACTCACAAGACTTGACTACGATACACAACAATTTTGTATGAACGTTTAAAAAGCGGTGGAGTCAATGCCATGCATTGTGATAATATTGTTAAGGTTTATCGTTTTTTTATTATTCAAAGTTTAAATGTATTATGGGTGGTTAAAATATATAGTATCTACTGTCTATATATATAAGATTATTTGTATATATGTTCATAATTTAATATCTTTCTATTATCCATTGTGGTTTACTGGTAGAGAATACTTTTATCATTAAGTCCCCTATTTGTTCATTCTAGTCAATAAGTAATAATAATTAATTAAAATAAAATATTCGTTAATTGTAATTGTTGTTAAAATGCTAAATCGATTTCGTTAGATTTTGGCATCAAAATAAAAAGAAATTATAATCTGTCAATCATATATTTTATATAATTTCAAAAATTTTGTTTTATTCTAATTAATTTCTTTGTAACTTAAATATACATATTATTTCATTTAAGTATAAATATATTATATAAATTACAGGTGATGTAATTTTAAAAACGTTTGAGTGTTGTTTTTGTTATATCAGTACCTACTACGAAGGAAGTGTATTTGTAAATCAGCGGAAGTAGGAAGCGTGAACATTAACTTCCTCTATGTAGAGGGGTCATAAAACTACATACAAAAATAATATGTACATCATATAAGTACTTATAGAGATTATGTGTGATAAAATTACCCTTTGAGTGCAGGTATATAATTTTAATTATAAAACTCATGAAGTAAAATCAACCTATGAAATATAAGCCTAAAACCTGAATAAGTTTTTATTATCATAAGAAAGAGTTAATTAAAATAGACATACAGGTTATAGAAGTGTAGTTGACAATAATAACAATAATGTTCAAGTTCATTTGTGATATTCTCACGTCATGTTTAACGTAACCTCTGATGTAATCGTCCGTAATTAATGTTACTAGTGTCCATTGACATAAGCTTTGATTTGTATATTGTTTTATTTTATTTTATTTGTTATCGTCATCAATTCATTATTCATTTATTCATAATGGTTTAACATATCTGTTTTCACAATATTGGTATTATAATCTTAATTTATTTGTATATACATACGAGTATGTAAATGAAATGGAATTATCTGTTTATTTTTAAAAATGACCAATGCACATATGTGATCTTGGTATATACAACAAAAATATTTTTTATTAAAATTTTTGTAAGTCTATCTGTCTTTTTGTTACTGCTAAATTCTTAAACGGATGGAAAGTTTTTATTTACACTGATAGATAAAATAATAAGTCACTTTCAACATGTTTTTGGGAATTTTCAATAGATTTTAAAATGAACAGTAAAAAATAAATATTCCGTGATTACGATAACAGGGACAAAGGTAGTTTTAAATTTATAGGTATACATAGAATTTATGGGCTTTTTAAGCATTATACTTTCGCTTATAACTCAGCTATTTATTAAAATTACATTTGATTTGTTCAACGAGATGAAGCGACAAATAAAAAACAGTGCTGTTTGTTACTTGCTGTAAAAATAAATAAGTATGAGAATTGTTACATAATATGACAGACAAACACTTTAAATATTTTAAATATACTAGCATATACATACGGCCTAAAATAAAACATGTTTATCAATATTCTTTAATCTAAAATTGTGAAACCAGAGTTCTAATTATACAGTCTTTGTTGTGTAACACCATATTCTTTGTGAGAATTGTTTTATCGCTAACATCACGCTTTAAAACTGTACAGAGTTAAATTTATGTCATTACATTTGATAATATCACCCTTATAATTTGCCTGATAAGGTTTAAAATAAATGAAACTAGTTTTGTTTGATCTTACTCGTATCCGTTTTCACCCTTTGTTGTTAAAATTGTAACTATAGTAACAAGAATTGAATCTCTGCTACAATTCCTAATATGTATGTTATACATTATGGACTAACAGTGCTTCCCTTATACACGTGCTAGGTTTGTTATCTCTTTACTTCTATAAATTATGACTTACAGTCACGATTTATTGTAGAATTATACGTTTAGTAATATCGAGGGTACGGCTATTGTTAGTGGTACTAACTATAAAAAAATGAAATAAAATTGTACCATGAAATTGTATTAACACATGCTAAGCAGCTTAAGGGAATCTTAAAAGAATTTACAACTTCATTAGATAATTGCTTGTCTAATATGAATAAATTAAATAGATACTAATATATTAAGTATATTTATTATTATTCAATAAATCATTCAAATTTTGTATGGAATTTTAATTTGTATTCTAATTCCGATAAAATTTAGTATTACTTATCACAAAAGATTTTTCAACTTGTTACAGACACGTTTCATATTTTATGAACTCTGTGTTTAAGCATAAACATTAGTTTTCATTATGTAGGTCAACTCGCCACACATTTTGTATGCAAATCTAAGAAAATTGTATTTTACTACTTTTGGTTATTACATAGCAGTAACTTTTTAACGTTGGTTACAAGAAAATTAATGCTTTCGTAATAATCATCGCTTTACTATTCTTACTGTGTTATTTGTAAGATATAAATTATTTCCATTGATATTATATTGTTATTTAATTGTTTTTTTGTTCTTATTTATTTCCACACTTTTTTTCGTCGAATTTATTATTTTTAATCGTGTCTATTATGTTGACAGAGACGAAACCTCATAGCATTCAATGGATTCACCGTGGTCCGTGCGGGTGCCGGGTCCATCGCGTTGCAGGGAAAGGAGCTTCAACAGTGCCTGGGACTTGCGACCCAGGTGTAGGCTTAAGGGACCTCTATCTAACGCATAGTTATTTGTTAAAAAATGTAAATTATTTTGTTTAATTAAAAAAAATGTCAATTCAATTGACATTAATTGTTTACTAGTTATATTATATTAGATATGGCAGCTGATGAATTCCTTTAACTATAAAGGTTGAAGGGTGACAGGAAACTACAAATAAAAATATCTATAGACGGTTGGAGAATGAACCATTTTTTGTTTCATTACGATTCGTAAGAACATCTTTTATATAACAAACTGGCTTTGGCTCGCGGCTTGTAAATATGGAAAAAGTTTCTTTTGAAGTATCAAAAACATTCAATAAAATAAATTCTCTCATATGTCTTTAGATATTTTGTAAGAGGAATCGTTGATGTTGGATTCGAATGAATCTACAAACGTTTCATCATAAATTGAGAAATGGTTTTCAAAAAAAACGAAGACAAATAATACAAAACAAGAAAAATCTTATTTAAATTTTCATGTATAATATAGTAATTAAAAAGATAGTTTGCAAACAAAATCTTTTAACTTTAAACTGACTTTAAATTAAAATGTTAAAAGACGATTACAATATTGAAAGTAAATAATACATAATTGCATTGTTATATATTTTAACAAACTGTTTTTTTTGTTGTGGAATAGAAAATAGAAATCATGAGTCTGAGATTTATACATCAATCTATATATACTATTAGTTGTGTGTTTTTATATCTTATAAAATTGTTTCTAGTTAATTAAATACTGAGTCTGAGTGTTGAAAAAAGCAATGACATCGGTAGGTTGCATTATAATTGATACAGAATAAGGTTAAAGGTCAACAGCGCAGACGACCTTTCAACCTGTCTACAATAATCTTGTCCAATTAGGTTTGAGTAGTTGGCAAGCAAATAAACTATTTTCGTAATAAATTATATTATAAATATTTATATGTAGACTTATTTTCGTCATCTGAGACATTTAGAGTGCTTAAATAAGCTCTTTAATAAGTTTATTTCTTTGAATCTCAGACTCATGAAGTTATTTTTACTTTAAAAACTACTACCAAAACTAGTTCTCATACACAAACCATATACGAATTTCACATACATTTATATTGCGATATATGTATCAGAGCACTTACTTAATTTGGTCATAAGTTAAATTTCATAGCACACATTTAGTAAGTGACATTAATGTTTAAGATATTGCTCATAAAATAGTTATTTTATTTACATATATGTATTTATATACTTATTAAAAATAGTAATGAAGTTAGTAATATTACTTGTAATGTTTTGAGCCTGCATTCATCAGTGAAATCAAATGATCAATCAATTTAGATTTGTGTGTATGAGAATTAAATTTAAACTTATCAGAATCAGGAAAACGTGTATGCAGGACGGCAAGTACACTTACGTATATTTTATCAATCATAAATATATGTATTTCATATTAATTTGAAAAATGTAAAGTACAATTAATTTATGTTATCTTATTATTTTTAGAGCAAAACTATAGTCTAGATGGAAACCTACACATAACGGTCTTGTTAGCTAAACATGTTTTTAAAAAGAAGGTTTTTAAATAGAAAAAGCTATTAAAAGGTTTTCTAGAGAGGATACTTGAAAGTTTCACAAATAAATATTATTAAAATAAAGGAACTCCTACGCACGAATTATTATTTTATAAATATACTGGCTCTTATGAGGCACTAATTCTAGTAATCATAGGCTAGAAATGACTTTCATTGTTTTGGAAATGAGCTGATACTCAAATACTTCTGGAACTATATTAAACAGTGAGCTTTTAACCTCCACAAGGAAACTGGTTTTCTAATGAATAAAACCGTATGAAAATTGGTCAATCCGTTTGAGGGCTATGATATCATAGATACACACATACACACCGACACACAACATCGATTGCAAGCTTTAAAAAATCGCACTTTGTGCGTTGTGGTTCAAAATACAGCTGCCTTTGTGCGCTCGGACATACTAATTACCTGCATCATAATATATAATTTAAAGGGAATTTCATTATAAAAAGAAATTTCAAATAACATGATCCATTTTAAATAAGGTGGCCCATATCTTTGTCTCAAAGAGTACATTTAGACGAGTTATTTAGAAGCATTGGAGACAAATCAATAAGAAATAAAATCAGTTTACAATTTTCATTCGTCCTCACTGATCGACAAATAAAAATAATTATAATCGACAAATGAAATCAAAAACGAAATCATCTTGAAGTTCATTCCTATCTTAACGAGCTCTATTTTATATATATGTATAAAAGAGCTTTGTGATTGACTATTTGTGTTTCTAAAGGAATCGTCTTTAAAGTGTCAGTTTTAAAATATTTGGATAAATAGAAAAGAAATAAATTAAAAAGTTATTTTTAAATACTATGTACGTAAATACGTATATATATGCTTGTGACCTTGATTAAATGTTAACTTTGAGTTGAAAATCAGATAAAACGAAATTGACAAATTACACTTCGTTGGATACGTGTTTGTGGTACAAATATACATCAAAAGAAATAAAATCAGGGGCTTAATGCTCAATACGGTAAGGTTTGATCTTTTTTATAATATAATGATTCTGTAATCAAAACAACGGATTATCAGACTGTTTTAAAAACATAAACGACGCTTATTTTTGAAATTAATTTTGAAAAAGATTTATTATGTTTTTTCGCATCAATTTAGCTGTTAGATTTGGAAAATACCATCTCCCTGTAGAAGACACGCTACAATGTTTTTGTCTGATTATCTTTTATATCAAGGGCAGCATCTATAATAACTTTTGTATATTTCCTATTATATTTGTTTCAACACACTTATTGTTCAAAGTTCGATGACAAAAAGTTTGTAAGAAAATAAGTAGAATAAAAGATTGAATGGAAACTAAGTTATTCGGATATTGGGCGTTTTTTTATTATTTTATATGTTATATGCATTATACATGTTTCCTAGGTTTCGGTTGCTATATAGTAACCGTTATCACGTGCAGACGAGATAAAAGTGCCCGTCAGTTATTCTTGTTATTTGTCATGTATTTTTAACGATTTCTTAATTATTTTGCTTACCGCTCAGGATGAAAGCAGAATGAGATTGCTAATAGGGTCCTGAGGTCTTGTGGTCTGGTCACATACAGGGTATTGTAAATTTTTGATGATGAGGTCTCAGATCTTAAATAACTGCCAATTCAATATTCTCTATTGAAATTAGGATGTTTTTTAATTTCAATAGCCGCGCGGATTAATCTTGCTATATTATAGTTTCGATATATCTTCAAGAACGGGAACATATGTTTTATCAAATCATTTGTCAAAGAAAGCAAAAAACTTGGATTCAATTAAATGTATACACACGAAAATCTTAGATATCATTATGGAAACAAAAGTTTGCTTTTTAATTTTAAAAAACTCGAATAGACTTTTTAATTAAAAAGTAAAAACAGGATTACCATAAATGTGGAATAATGTAGGCAGGTTATTTTTTCTAGAAGTGCAAAGACACTGAGCTATTATTATAATTCAACGAACAATGTTCTTTTTCAGAAAACTTGTCTTAATCCAGATCTAGTTCTCTTAGACTCACATTGAATCGACACATAGAGTTCATTATTAGAAAGTCCTATAAACTTCTTGGTTTCATTATTTCAACCCAATTATGTCAAAAAAGTGCTGAAAATTTTATTCTTCTCATATAATATATCCCAAGTATTTTTGAATTACATTTCGATTTAAAACAGTACTTGGAGTTAGGTATTAGATATTTTATTTTAATTAAGTATAATATATTTGGGTAAAGCTATTGTTTTCCGAAAAATTTAATTAAATAGTTAAAGAATGGGTTTAAAAGTAATTTTTACCCTAAGAAATGCTAAAGCGCAATCGAAGTCACGTTTCAAAGCTATGTATAAGTATATGTAGTTGGGTAGTTGGGAAAAGCGAGAATAGTCTAGCAAATTTATATGACAGTGTAATTACATTCCCTTAACTAGAGACCATATTTAGTTGTGGTAATAGAATATACTTATTATTTATTATTAAGTATGAACGCAGTAAATTTTGAAACATTTAATGCTTATGAGCTATAATCTCCAGCTCTTTTCATTTGTTGTGTATTAAATTAAATTGTTCTCTATGAAAAGCATCTTATTGACCAAAATTCAAGTCTTAGAAATGTAAAAACTTTCACATTTATAACATCCATAGCATTGGAGTTAATTAATTATTTGATAGCTTTGAGCGTCGGACCAATACTTTTTTATAATTCCAATATTCTTATATGTAATAAAATTTATTGCGGTTTTTATGGTGTGATATCAAGATAATGACCGGAGTAAATAAATTGAATTAATAATAAAGATTAGAGCTTCACTTCGAATTGATTTCTCATCTTACGCCTACTTTTACAAGTTTTCATGCATATTAAAATATATTGAATACCTTTGTTACTGAACATTGAAAAATAAAGCATTTAATATTCTAAAAGAATAATGAAAGATATAAATAATTCAAATCATAAATATTATATTCGCATTCCAGATCATTCATTCTCGATGGTTTGCTATCAATTATTCAACATATTTATTGTTATTTCAACTAACTTTGTTATGATCGAATACTTGTGTATTATCTTTAGTTTCATATTTTCTGTAAATATGAATTAGTTAACGTTTTTACAAGGGAAGCTTTGTCTAGCACCAACTCGGTGCTTAGGTCTGTTTATGGAGGGTAGAGTGAAGTTTTTTATTTTTAAATTTTTACAGTAGCTGGACGCTGCGTTTGTAGAAAAAAAAACAAAATTTCGTTAATTATTTAAACTGTTTTGTCGTGAATTTCAAGTGTGACTGTTCAAAACTGCAACGTGAAAATCCTTATAAGGCAACGTTTTCACATTTGTGACGTAACGTAGCAATAAAACACGATTCTTCCATTTTGTTTGTAAAGTATGAAAAGGAGAAAGAAGTTTTTATTCCTTTCATCTCCCACATCTTCAAAACAATTCTACTGTCTATTACCTTACACTATCTTTGTTATCTAGCAGAGTATTCGCAAAAGGTAACTATAAAAACAAGTAACAAGTATCAAGGTAACTTCTTAACCTTAAGTTGATATTTTTTATATTTTCTTTATTAATATCACGAATAAAGAATGTTACTCAGCGAGCATTATGTTAAGAGTATCTTGAACTTAGCTATTAGGTCTATAAATATACAGTCAGTTACCTCGCCTCTTTGAACGGGTTAAGTGACACAGACGTTATTGATTGTGGAGGCTAGATAAGGGTTTATAACATAATCTCACTCTTACAATATATTTTTCTATTTTCTATTAAAATACAGCATAGTTGAGACTTTCCAAAATTAAAAATAAAATCCGAAGAGAAGACGTTATTGGCAATTACTAAATAAAATAACGTCTGTAGGAGGATGATTTAAAAATTGTATATGTATATATGTATTAACATAAAAAATTTCAGTATCTAACATAGAAAGATCTAATGAAGTTAGGTTACGGCCCGCAGAATAACTCTAATTCTTTTGTATTTGAATAATACTTGTTCGTATTCGTAACACACTTCTATTTAGTCATTATTAAGCGGCAATTTCGTGATATCGGATTTCAAAAAGAAAGTTTCTAGTCAAAAAGAAATGTCTCATATTTTTAATCATGAAAGAACCAATTTGTCCATGATTTTATGTCTTCCTTTTCCTCCCGGGGTTTAATTCTTCCCTGACCCACACACTTGAACGCGCCTTGCATACGTAAGTACGTTTCTACCGAGTTTAATTTTTTTTAACACTCTTAGTGAGATTGATTTAAAGTTCAGTTTCGATTACCACCTCTGAAACGAAAGTGTTTTTTTTTGAAAAGTTGGGGACAAAAGAGGACACGATGCAAACGTTACGTCGAAAATCATTTCGCTTGTGTTTGAAGGAGCAAGTGCTTTTATAAATTTCAAAGTTATATCCTCTTTCAAATGCAAGTATTATCATTTCATCCGATTAAATGAAAAATTAAGGTAAACTTAGTAGAATTTATAAGTGGGTAACTTATTTCTATTTACCAAGATCTCGCAATTCAATGTATAAAAAAATTTATAAACATTAAAATTCAAGTAACATTTTCATCTTTTTTGAATAGTAATACATTTTCTGGTAGGTATATCGTCATAGTTTAATCCAAACTGCAAACAGATAAATCAATGTTGATAAAGACAATGCATAATCGAGATGGAAGCGAAGAGAAGAACTATCAAGATTGTCAATAATATAGATCAAGATCATAGAAATTGTGAAAGAAAAACTGTCAAATTTAGGAACTATTTAGGCGTAGCGGCAGAAGTTGCTTAACTTACCATCTTACAGCTTTGGAATTCTATTTAATATCACGTAAGAAGTTAAAATGTCAACGCACTATGTAGCAACGTAGATCTTTGTAGACTGGCAATATTAATATAAATAACTAACTAGACTGATGTGACTAAATTGTGTCCTGTTAAAACAATAAGAAATTTCAGTTAATTGTTAATATTAAATACAAGAACTATGCATGCTTTGCTTAACGAAGATTTCATTTCCAACAAATATTTAAAATAGGTGTAGATACTTTTTAATAACTAAATAATTGTGGAAGAAAAGAGCGTGGAAGTGTTTGATGAATAAAATTTCACCCTGATTTACTTACCTAAATATAATTGATATTAATTCTCCAATTTCTATTAATATCTGACTGTACCTGATGAAGAATTAATAGTTATTATTGCCACACTCAATATTTCCATTCTAATTCCTAAATTTGTTACAACAATTAAAACTATAGAATAAAAACTATATTCTTGAGAATTTTATATGAGACAATACAAGTATTAAGAGAAGTTTAATTTTGTGTACACCGTTCTATTGTTCTTTAGATTTTAAAGTGGTTGTCTATCTGGTTTCTATGGGAACTAACATGGATTGCGCGAAAGTAAACTTGGCCAAGGGCGGTTATGTAACCATTCTCTCGTATTGATTGTGTGTATAAAAAGATAACGAAATAGGTATTGTGTCTTAACGTTTATTTGTTTAAACATCATTTTCTTTTCATATATCGTAATTATTAATTAAATTAAATGTTTAAACTTTATAAGTCCTAATAACTATTGCTAATAATATCAGAATTGGTTCTACGTTTCATCGCAGTATTTATGGTTGTTAAATAATTAAAAGGACGCTGTTTTAAATGCGATCATAAAGTGTCAATAATAAGATTTTCAAATCTGTATTCTATGTACAACAAACTGGGATTATTTTATGAGGATAAATAATTCATTATATATAGAATGTACGGCGTTCAGTTTTATGTAAAAGGTAAATTAAAAACCTGTAATGTGCTTCCCATTATCCTATTATGCTCTAAAAAAATTAATTAAATTGACTTACTGTTTTAGAATTGAATTTTTGAGCCCTCCAGATGCTTATGTCTGGTTTTATATTAAGTTATGATGATATAATTATAAAATTAAAGTAAAATTTTGTTTTCCCATTAAACGAACCACTTCAGACTACTTAATTAAATATTTTTCACAAATTAAATATTTTTCAAATGGTGGTATTCTTAAAAAGAATATACAGGCATTTTTTCGTAGCGTTCCAAAGCATTCTATGATAATCGACAGAGAATCAATTTAATTGAAATGTTAACATTGTTGTTATCAATAAGGAAATATAGGAAGGAAACATAGTTACTCAGATTATTAATTAATTATTTTTAATACACATCATCGAAAGAACGTAAGTCAATAATTGTATTAAGCGCCATCTGCACCAACTTTACTAAACTTGATGGTGTTCTGGCAGTAAACTTGATTTTCTAACTTTTTAGAACAGGCTATGTATATTTAATATCCCCACAGTTCGGTAGATGTCGCAGTTATAAGTAATATGTTTAAAGTAATCTAAGAAAAGGGATGACTTCATAATCAAAATATACCACAAATTATTACTTTAGTCTCTTTATTAAAAAATTATTTATTATTATTTATTATTTATTAAGCCTTCAGACGAATCTTTTGATAACTTACACTTATTTAATTAGTATTTATTTATTCTTAATAAAAAGTAACATCTTTTTTATATCACATGTCCTTGAAAAAAAAATTTCACTGTCTAATGTATTTTCATCTTCTAACTAGTATGTTATTCTTGCAAGTAGGTCAGGGTATTGTGGTTTAATTACAATCTTTCTACAAACCGCTATTTAAAGTATTGGTTGGATAAGTTTTGTGAGATAAAAAAATATATTTTTATGCCTTTTCTATTTCAACAGGAACTTGTGATAAATTTGTTAAAGCACTAAATGAAATTGAGGCCGATTTTAGTGCTTTTAATGATTTAAAAAACGGATTCGTTAAAAATTAGAAACTTTTAAAAAGTTGGTCTTGAAGTTGAACGGTCAACGGATTACCTTCGTTATGGTCAGAAGCTACAGAGAATTTTTTGCTCTATTAATTCATCGACTACTAGAACAGTCTAGGATAAAGATTACTCTGTAGATGAAAATACTATAGGAATTTGTGTATTCAAAGTATATAAGAGTTATATTTTAGATATGTACATAATGGTTTTAAATATCCATTAAATTTAATTGGGGAGTAACTCATCAACTTTACTTTGCAATGGTAAACGAGGCCCTTACATAGAATAATTAAGCGTTCTCTAGTCATAGAAAATATAAATAAAAACTTGCTTCGTTTTATATGTAAAGGGTGAATAAATGTAGTTTTGCCCAGTCAGAATAGTTAAAACACATGAAGCTACTCGCAGGAACCATGTTCAGATTAAATATTTAATTTAAATTGTGACTCGTAGTAGGAGTTAACATAAGAAAGCTTTTATCTCATATGTCCTGTTTGAAATCGTCGACTCATTCAAAAGGCACTCGCAATTTTATGGAAATAAACTCGATAGGAAATAGAATATAATATCAATAATAAAACCATTATATTTTTAAACAAATTCATGCTATAAGAATACAGTACAATGGAAACGGTAGGTCAATAGAAGAAACGAGGTCAGAATAAAAATTCTAAGTCACAGAAGTTGGAAAGGGGAATTTTTGTAATGGTTGGTTTGCTTCGTGATTTTATTTCAATCTGCCGCAGTCCGCATGAAGTTTCAATGCAGCGGAGACTGTGGAGTCGATGGCTAGACGCTGATTAAATACCAGACCCGACTTTAGAATTCGGATTTAACGTATACGAGTTTCGTAAATTACTTTCGGTGAAAGGTAAAGGATTTCTGGTTACGAGTGTTTTTGAATCTGAACTTTTTGACTATGAATAAAAGAAAAACATTTTTATTGTAATATATAATTGGGTCATATGTTAATTACAATAGTAATGCAAATAAAATATCTGATACACATCATCCGCTGACCATATTTTAATTAAGTATTTAGTTACTGAGGTTACCCTTCGGTTTTCATTTACAAATATATATAATTTAAATATAAAATAAACTGCTTGTTTATCTGAAAATATGAAAGATATGGTATTAAGTCTCAAATCTCGTTATTCAGTCATTCCAAAATACTATATACATAAACTTTTTTTTGCTCAACTTAACAAATTATATTAAATAATTTTAACCAACTAAGAAATAATGTGAGCTTTAATCAATTATATCAGTGACAATGTATTTGATTTGACTTGGCTTTAACCGACAGTCGTTTTAGAAGAACCTCGTCCTTCCAACAATCCCTAAGTCTCCTACAACCTTTCAGTTGATATGACCTAGCCGGGACATTCTCAGCCTCCCTCACTTCAGTCCAATGTAGACTTCACTTGAAGTAGACAAGAAGTCGAGGAAAGACGATCATATACCTAAAGCTTGTCTTCACTTAGTGTAGCTCGTTAGGGTATAGATTGCCTATTACAGACAGTATCTGAAATAAGAAAGACAAAAATAATAGGCACGTACAGTACAATGTTATTTAAAGTTACTTTTAAAAATTAATGAGTTACTTTTAAATGTTACAGGGTCTTTCAACTTCCGATTAGTCTTCATAGTCTTATTTTGTAATGCTTGAGGCGTTGAGAACTACCGATAATATGTCATTACCTTAACGTCTAAATTAATAACTAGATAAGACAATAATTCAAATAAAGCTTAAGGAAAAAAATATATGTAAGCAAGTTTGATTAGTTATGTTGAAGATGCATAGGACATCCGACCATTAATGCTGTCAGTGGAAACATACGACATGAAACATGTTTAGAACAGTTCGACGGTAGTGTTTGGCTTGTCCGTTAAATGATGTTCCTCTGATGTATTCCACACATTAAAGAAAACCTCGCAAACAAGTTTAGTATATATAGAATCACAGTTTCATAATCATTTTGATATTGATAGCACAGGAATAAAAACAAATGGATGTTGTTCTGGCCATTGTTAAAAGCGTAAGAGAATTTGATAGAAACAACCAAGATAATGCTCTAACAGTAGCTTCGTGTCTGTTTCTTAATACAAAGTATTTGTTTATCTCACACTAAACAACATTAGAAATGGGTACACTAACGTCATGGCATTGAATATAATAAGTAAATAGTGCAGTTTGTTTGAACTGTAATCTGAGACAGAAACATTTGAAATGTGAAAACTTAATAAGATCTGTTCAGAAAGGGTCTTGTTATATGTGATTTGTTTATTGATTGTTTTTGAAATAAATTATGATGCTATGTTATTTCTTATTGTCATGGTGATGTCATCTAAAACACCGAAAGCTACATTTGATGGATTCATAGAATAGGCCGATCTGTGATATACGATGGCGGATGGGTCACCCGTCAACACGTGAGGTCATAAAGCCAAAATACTAGCTTTTCTAAAAGAACTCATTATTTCATTGGAGTCATAGCAAGAGATATATCCGACTATTTCTAGGATTTTTATATTGACCTCGTCTTGTTTTGAGCCAAGACGAGGTCGATACACGTTAGTTTTTGAATTAAGTATTTACTCCAACATTTAATAGCTGAGGCGGTGTGAGCAGTGAGGGGGAAATGATAACATAATTACGCTCAGATTTTAGATTTCACTTTTTCCACAACTTATTAATTATTTTAAAATTTTTATTTAAAAAAATTAAGATAACCATAGAAAGATCCTTTTTGTAAAAACACTGATAACAGTCAAGTTTCTTTAATTTAAACAGAGTTCTAGAATATTTTAGTCGTCTAGTCTGAATCATTCGTTTAATGGAGTGTAAGTTAATCATATCGATTTGGTGTTTTTAATCATTGAAATGGAAGTGACATAAATCCATCGGATACAAGGCACAAATACACTGCGAGACGAAAATGGACTCAATGTCTATTGAATTTGAATACAATATGAAGAATATACGAGGTTTAGTGATTTCATCGGATATTTTTCATGAAAAAAATCTAAACCAAATCCTAAAATAGATACAAATTTTATGTTTCGTATGTTTTGCTGAGCACAGATGTGGCCTAATTTGCAAGCAACTGAAATACTAAAAATAATTTTAATTCATGCATGTGTATCCGGAATAGATATTTAAGCATTGTTTTAAAAGTTGAGTTTAGATTTATTCTCTATGTAACTGCGAATTTCCTAAAAAATATGGTAACATATTTTATATGGTAAAATTGTAATGTAATTAAGTAAACTGAAGATATTTATCAAAACTTTTGGTTAATGTTGTGTGTACGTTGCTTTATTTGAATTGTCTAAAAAAAAAACAATATAAGAAACTGTATTCTGCATGAAGTCACATACTTTTCTATGTGCAATCTAATGACGCTCTTATTGTAATTCTATAAAACGATCTTGAAGCTCTGTTGCAATATATTAGAGGAAATGTAAGAATAACGAATTATTTAATGAATGTACGATGTTCAGACATATTTTTTAAGTTTTTAAGGACTTGTAATATAATAAATGAACTGAAATGATCCATATATTTATTTAATAGAAACTTTGTTACGATTATATATAATTTTTCCAACGAAAATATATTTCATTTTAAAAGCGAAACCGAAATACACCATTATTTATTATTTAATTTTAATTTCATTGACCTTTCTAAGGGAGAATTTAAGCTATTATTAATGCCTTTAGAAATTTGAATGCGTAAAGCAAAGAAAGATGAAAAATTTAATATTGGATTTCTGGTTTATTGGATTGAAAAAGCTTGGTATGGCATTTTGTCCCATTATTTTGTAGTTTTTATGTTAAAGTTATGAGTTCAAATAACCATAATAATGTGGATGAAGCGTTGTAATTAATGCAACATCATTAAGCAGAATTACGGATTCCCTCATTTACATTTTTAACAAGTCTCCTTTATTAAATGGTTGTTATAGAATTTAATTACTGTTTTGGTCTCTAGAAAATTTTATAGTTCATTAAGCGCTGGTGGAAAATAAAATAAGGAAATATATCCTTATTTTACAGTAATTATATTTTAGCTAAGAATGCAAATTTATATATGTACTACTAAAAAAAGAAAATTTTGTTTCAGAACTCATTAGGTGTACTTAAACTAAAGTATTTTAAGTATGACATAATGTTTTATAAAAGTATATCAATATTTGTTTTATAAAATAAAAATGTACTTGTTATCCTTTTCTAAAGAGTTTTTTCTAATGTTACATATAAATTCGATGTTAATCTGTAAATGAAATTACTGCCTATAAATGAAATATAATAGTATATGTTTTTTCTTTGAATGAACGACCAACCTAATGTAGTAGTGTACTAGTGCAGACAGAATAATTATAATATATGTATTATATGCTTCAAGCACTTTGACGATATTCCCTAAGGGTCTTGAATGTGTTAAAGACATTTTTATTATAGTTTTGTATAAATTATTTTGATGTTAATGAGCTTTGAGCTTTCTTTGAAAATATATTGCAACGCTTTAGTCAGGTAACAAAACAATGTATGTTGGAATATTGCTATAATAGAGAATTTAAATTTTATTCAATACCTTAAAAACTTTGGTGTTTTTTAAAAATATTTTAGTCAGCGTTTAAATGAAGCTTCTAAATCGCATAGTTGTCTTTTTTAAGCTGGCTTATAAGCCTGTTGCTGTATAAATATAATGACGAATCGCCATTAAAGTACGGAACTCTAAAAAGTCGGAACAGTTTGCTATATATTATATTTAATTATAATGATCTCTTTAAGCCTTTAAGCTCGTTCATAATATTGATTAATCCTTGTATTATTTTTATAGAATTCAAGGAAACTTATCTCTATCGATTGCATTAGTAAGTACAATATTAGTTTAAACATAAAATTACTTAATAACTGAGTCTTTAAATTCTAAAATAAAAATAAATGCCTCATAAGATAATATTTTCAATATTAATTGAATATATTGTTATAGTATAAATATACAATTTAATTATAAAAATAATTACCATGCATTTGGATAACAATACATATTCATATTTCGTTTTTGATTTATGAAATTTAAATTATTTATCATGAATTTGCTATTAATTAACATAAATAAACATCATGTTCATAAAAAATATAGTTTCAAAACATTCGATTTGTTGGAAATAAAGTTGGCATTTCAACAAACTGTCTAAGTTGGCTACCAGGGTCTTGTAAAGTTCTGCATGCTTTGTAAACTCAAGACACAAACTCAAACTGCAGAGTTCATTTATTAATAATAAATAATTCTTAAGATATGATTATTTTTTTATATATTGAATATAGAATATTTGAATTTTAATGATACCAATAAAATATTAGTAAAATAATTAATTTTAAGTTAGCTTGTTAAGTTTTAATTAATATATATTTTTGTATTACTAAAGAGTCGTATCGTGTGCTTGGTAGCTTTAAAAGTTTATTAATTACTTTACTACAGTTATAAAAGTTATACAAAATAAATAGAAATGTTCAGAATTAAAGTGTATGAATTCTCAGCACGTTCATAATTCTTTATTTAGTTTCGGGAAACTCAAACTAAATTCGGTATTGAAGGGATTAGGGGCACGTAACGTGTTGAAGATATAAGTCGGTGTAGTAAGTTATATTATTAGAAATATTGTCTGTATTATGATCGGTAGCGAGAGCACGTATCAGAGGCTATCTATTAATTTTGAAAGACGGAACTATGAGTATGTAAGCGATTCTGTATTTTGTACAAATATTTACTCAACCTTTTCCTTATAAGGAGAAATATTTGTGTTTTGCAATGATATAGAATAAATATAGAAAGATGGCCAAGTTATATGCTTTGTATAAAGTAATACAAACATCGATATTATACCAAGAATGAAGTGTATTTATTCTATTCATAGAATTCAGATGACATGATAGTTTGTCAGAAGATTGCTCTTCAGTGATATGGCTTTCATCGTTAAATTATGTATCAATACAGCAATTTAAGTCAGTGGTGGCCTAGTGGTTAAAAGGCCCGCCTCTCATGCAAGAGGGCGCGGGTTCGATCCTGGCCCGGGCAAGTACCAATTTGATTTTTTCGAATTATATGTACTTTCTAAGAGTATTTAGACATCACTGATTAATGTTGATTCCCAAAAGAGGGTTGATGTCAGGCAGGCGGCCGGTCGTTAAAACAGATAGCCAAAACTATTCACAACATGTAAGGCAGACCCTGGCTATAGCTGGGAAATTGCTAGGTAGAAGACAGCAAATAGGAGTAATAAATAACTCACTTTTAAAAGTTTTTTAATATGTTTTAAGTAAATAAGGATCTGTGACTCCCATTGGCTTCATTGTCATGATAGCTTACTTGGCAAAGCAATTGGAAGTAATATTACAAAGGTTTCAAGTTTGGATCCTGATCGTGTCGATGAATATTTAATTCTCTTTTTACTCAATTAAAAAGCAATTCGAATCGTATGTTTTGTTTTCATTTTGAAACTTTAGAAGTGGCTTAATAGGATTCCATATTGAAATCCAATATAAATTACCTTTAGCTACGCTGAAACTACTAAAACATTGTTACATTTTATTAAAAGGCACATTTCACTTTGACCTATATTAGTGTAAATTAGTGATGTTTATACAAACATGTCAGGTATTGTTACGTTTTCTTCAAGAATGTGTTAGCTTAATAATTAAGTAAGAAAGCTAATTTGTATATATACCTATACAAATGAACTGCAGCTTGTTTGAATTGGCTCTACTGGAATTTACATTTATCGTCAGACCAGATTACAGTAGTAAATATAACATTCATTTTTTGCGGAATGTGTTTTATTTTTTCCCTTAAATAATAGTTATAAGATTGTCAAAACATCTAGTCAAAATTTTAGAAATCTTTTTTTATTGAATAGAAAAATAAGGCAATTCTATTTATTGTAATTTTATAATGTTTATTGTGTTACATACAAATTATTAAAAATAACATAATTTATTTAGTATTTTTTTCTATGGTTTCACCAAACGTTATTGGATTACAACAAAAGCATTGTTAGGCTTGCGGGGAGTTTAAGATCTATTCGACGGGTATCTTATATAAAGTTATATAACTATATAAAACCCAAACATAACTTTATTATAAAAAATTTCAAATGCTTTTTATCTTTCGAATTTTGATGTCTCATGGTTAGTCTGTTTTAAATAACTGAACTATAAAGGTAGCTTATATAAAATTATTTACAAAAAAATTATATAGTACATATTAAGAGAACTTTCTTCATTATTCTATGTAGTTTATTTTTTATTTATATTCTGAACTAGTAGCCTAAATTGATTTTAGAGATGTGTTTATAACG
The DNA here is from genome assembly GCA_916720795.1 of Danaus chrysippus. Taxonomy (NCBI): domain Eukaryota; kingdom Metazoa; phylum Arthropoda; class Insecta; order Lepidoptera; family Nymphalidae; genus Danaus; species Danaus chrysippus. The sequence goes on along the minus strand of CAKASE010000046.1, from coordinate 4,913,500 downwards.
TGTTGTTACAATTCACACGGAGTTAATTTAAAAATTTAAAAAGTAGATTCGATCTGCAATATCTTTTACAATCCTGTCGAGTGTTGTTCTCTAAGAGTTTATAAGCTGTGATAAACTCTGGTTTAACTTAAATGCGGTATCTATGTTCAACTTCACCATTTCCTTCTTGTTGTTTGACATATTTATACTAAGTTGGCTGTAGAACAGCCAAGTCAACTACATTAGCCTTAAAGCCTTTGTCATTCTTTGGATCTTCCCACTTTGATGAGTTATTTTTCCTAGCCTGATTTTGTATTGGATAATTTCTACAGTCAGATACCTTGCTTGTAGTTAAGAAAATAGTTTTCCAGGGTTTAGCAGTTTAACCATAAATCATGTAAAAAAATATGATTTTATGAAAACCAGGGCTAAGTGCCCATTTTGAACACCAGTCACCTTGAGAGTATTAAATTTACAACCAAAGATAAGAATTTACTATATTTTTCTTATAGGAGATATATATGATTTCAGCACCAATTCATCATATTTTTCGTTGGTCAACGTAATCTGATCGAAACATCAAATTCCATAAGATATAATATTTATTATCGATGCCTTATGTGAAGAATTATGGGTCTTTTTTGTTTCTGCCTGGCATTTTCCTATTTGTAAACAAGTCCAATACATTAAAAAACAAAATGGAAAATCATCGGAAAAAAATAATTAATCATAATCACATATAAAAAAACATTGGAAGCTGAGAAAGTTGAGGACATTTTTGTGCCATTTCACAACTATAGCGTACATACATATATATATGATTCATGTATTCACATTATATTCAAAGCAAAATAACAAAAAGTACTTATTAACTTAAAAGACTTTCAATACGAGCAAGGTCTTAGGTATCCCTCCATTTTATTTCTGTATATAATATTACTAACTCATAAAAAAACTTTTTCAAAGATATGATCAATAAATAATATTTAATATGCTTTATCCTTTTTCTAATAGTTAGTTTTTTTCTTGATTTTATTTCAATGTCCCGCAATCCGCATGATATTTCAATGCAGTTGAGACGATACGGAGACGTTGATTAAATATCAGATCCGACTTTAGAAATCGGATTAAACGTGTTCGTATTTGGCAAATTACTTTTAGTGAATAGGTAAAAGGTTGTGGTTAAGAGTATTTCACCTTTAGCTTGATTGAAAAGCGTGGGAATATGAGGTTTTATCGATCTCTTAAAATTAAATCTATCTTAGTGTCGTAGTTAATGGGAAAAATATATTTTGAAATTAATTTAATAAAGTTTCTTGGTATCAACTTTCAATTATAATTTGGTATTTTGATTCACTATTTTGTTAATATTTCGATTTTGTGGAAAGGGCGTACCCCTACCGCAATCTCTATGTGATAACCCTATAAAAGTGTTAATATCTCTAAGAAAATCTAGAAATAAAAACTTGAAAAGCCTTAGATCTCGTTAAATTCTGATTGAAAAATAATTTGTTTTTCCAAAGAAATTACTATCACAATTTAAAACTAAACTAATTTACAAAAAAAAACCATCCATAAACCAAGTGATTGTTACAATTTACAGCTATGAAATAGTTAAAGAATCACAAAAATTTCACTTTGCAATTTCACACACTTGCGATGGTGTTTGTTCAATTGGTTAAGCTTTCACGGTTCAACAAATCGGTTCATTCTCGTGACCTTATCCTGTTTCTACTGCTTTGTTTCGGTATCCGTGCATGAAATTTTGCATCTGACAGAGTTTTTTTTATCATTAAAATATGTAGTAATTGCAGCACTCACACTCATTTGAAAATAAGGATAAATTTTAAAAATGTTACATTACATTACCGATACAAAGAATATTGTCTTATATTGACTGCATATTTTTTATTGACTGCACCCACGTCACTTAAAAGAGTATTAAAATATACCATATTCCAAGAACGCAGTCCAGTAATTCATCAGATCTTTAATTTTTTGCAGCCTTATTGCAGGAGCTTTTGTGTAACCTGAACATTTAATCTAGTCGACTTTATTTATAGCAACATTGGTGTACTTTATTGGAGTATATACTATAGTCTTTACCATGTAGTAGGAGGAATGGATGTAGATTATACATACAAAAGTCAAAGATAGAAAAAATACTGTTTACTTCATTTTATCATGACAACAAATATTTAATATAAACTAACTGGTTGAAATTACCACCAAGACTGATTTAAAAAAATACTATTTTTAAGTATTAGCTGGTACTAGATAATTGGTTTCAAACTCAACTCAAAACTCAAACTCAAATAATTTTATTCAATATAGAAGCATTACACTTTCTATAGTCACTTGTATAGTCACAGATAGTCACTTGAGACACTACCACCGGTTCGGAAAAGAAAATACCCTGACCTGAGAAGAACCGGCGAAAGAAACTCAGCGGGTATTTTTTATATATATATATGTCTCATACATTATATAAACCATTTAATATGAGATGAAATAGCCAGAAGGCGATCGTTTCATTCCCAAGGTGTGCTATTGATCATAAACTCATTAATTGTATAGTAACTTTTTGCACACAAGCGTTCCTTAATATTTTTTTTAAATTTAGCAACAGAAGGACATAATTGAATAACTATTACGGTTAGGTTAAATTGCCTTATCGTAATAGTTATTCAATTATGTCCACAATCTAAACCGAAACGTGGATACTTGGTGCAACTCACGTACATGTTGCTGATATTGAGAACAAGAAACGAATTTTAATGTGAAATCCATCAGAAAATCTTTACAGAATACACTAAGTATTTTAATGTAAGCAAATAATCTATTTCAATATTGAACTATAAGTAAAAGTGAATAAATGCAGTGGAAATGTACTTTTAACGAAGTATGAGTTGAAGTTCCTTAGCTCGTTTTGTATCCAATTTTGTGGTTAGGGAAGTTGTAAGTTATGGCATATTATATATTTAGGAAATACACTTTTTATTTGAACCGAACCTTTAAATTCCCGAACACATCCGAAGCGATATTAAAGCTATGACGCTTGACTTGTTCTTTTTTAACGCGCGGAAGCATGTTGTGAACACGACTTGTATTATTGTTAATAGAATTTAACTAATTTAAGGTGTTTTGGCTTAAGATAATAATTAGTTTACTCTAGTTAAGGTTTTATTGTTATATAAAAGTCCTGGCTTTATAAGAAAACTATATTCTTATAAGAATTTTATTAGAATCCTTAATATATTATAATTTGTTGTATCCACAAATACAGAAAGTATACTACGTGGTGTAGTCCTATTGATAAAATGTATGGAATCCTAAATATATACTTACTGTATTTCAACGATGTCAAACAATTATAATAAGAGTTTTTTTAAAGTAATGTTCTTAAAGATATAATTCCCAGAACCCTCTAGGGAAGGCGGTGCATCTATATATGAATATAGTTGGGAAGATTGAAAAGCACCAGAATCGTAGCTTGAGGCAATCTAGACTGTCGGGCAATATGGTTTGAATTAATGGTTGTTAGAGGACGCGTTCATCGTACTGTTTTTAATATAAATTATTAAAGCAATAAGATGAATAAAAAATATTACAGAATTTAAAATTGAGTTTTATTCAGTTTTGATAGTGTTTATTAATTTAAAATATTTTGTTACTTTTTAATATAAATTAACGTCATAAAATCTATGATCTATCTGCCTTATTCATTTTTAGTTTCATTTTCGGGTTGAAAGCAAATTAGGATTCCACTTCGTCATCAGCTTGACTAAATTGATTCCGTTGCAATTTCAAAGTTTCAAGTGCGAATTATCTGCTTGAGGACATTAATTTGCAAGCTAAGCACGAATCAAACTTTTCAAGTATATTTATTTCGTTAGTGATGAAGATTTTATTTAAATATAAGACATAATTAAAACTAGACTTAAAAATAATATTATAACTTAAAACGTACAATAAAAATGATAAAACACAAGTATAGCCTTAAATGAAACTAAAATTTTTCGGATTATACTACGCGACTTTATTTTTGTAAAAAAATATATACTCCCGATATTTAGGCTACTTTTCAGCAACCTTGATCACGGGCAGACGAGAAGTGAAAAATTCATTTAAATGCATAAAACTCGCGAAGATTTCAGATCTCATTAATATAGCCTTCTTAAAGAAATAATTTTAATACGGATACTCTTAACTACAAATTTTTGTATTTTAAGGTTTGTTCGTTGGGATTGTTTCAGGATTTGTCAAAGAGATATAGTGTCTAATGCTGCATAGTAAGTACTTCTTAAAGATCAAAATAAAACTGTATATATTCTCAACACGTTTAGTCGTATTTATTGAGTATCGGGCAGCTGAATCTCAATTCAGTATTGAAGGGATTTAGGGAAACATGCGTTGCAGATATGAGTCATTGTAGTAACTTGTATCAAGAGATAAATATCTGTATTCATACTGGAAGCTCGAGCACGTATTTCGTATTGTATTTGAGCGAGGCCAGTTTTATTTGATGAAAACATACAACCATTTAGCAATTTGTAAAGGCAATAATTTGTTTAGTGATCCAATGTCGTAAAGAAATTATATGAAACATTTTGCCTCATTATTAAAAATTATATGTCGATGTCTCCATAAAGCATATTAATAACATGTCCTAGAAGACGGTTGGAGTAATTTTTTTGCTACATATCAATTCACACGAATTGCTCTTAACGGTTGAGGGTATGGTTTACGAGATTAAATTTTAACCATTGCAAGGGGAATGTAATCGCACTGGTTGAATGTTGCCACAATTCACGAGCAGCGTTGTAGAAAATAGCGTCGTAATTATTACAGCCATTGTCCGAGAACCCTATTCAGTCGTTACATATCTAGTGTAACTGTAGTTGTTGAAGCTAATTCAACTTAGTACTATACTCCAATGAGGAATTCTGTTTGTCAATAGTCTTTTACCAGTAGCTTATATATAGCTGGCTTCGAATAAATAATATATATTAACAGCTTTACATTTTTTCAGGGTTCCATGGTATCTACAAAGATGAGGATTTATTTGGTGGGCCACTACGAATTGCATACATCAAGTTGCTGTCATTTTTTGCGAGGATAGTGACTAAAACTTGCAAACAAAAGTTTTTTGTTGTAAGGAATGGTGCCAATTATCTATTTATTTCAAAAACACCTTAAGAATTATTATTAAAAACTTCAGTCTTAATTACATTAAATTTTATTTATTTTGTCTGTTGTAGGATGTTACAAAATATGCTTTTTAGTACGATTATTTTGAAGTAATTTATTTATGTTATATATTTTTATAGTCGGTATGATTAGGTATGGCTATCTTAGGTTAGTATCCTCCTACCGATGTAAATCCGGATGAAAACCATCCTTCATACACCCCGGTGAGAGAAGGTTCTAATTTAATTGAAAAGCCAATCACTGCGTAAGAACCACTGGCTTGGTATACAATTTTGTAGAGAAGCGTGGGTGGAAAACTGCAGTCGTTTTATCGGATTTAAAATTTGAAATACAAATGACAACATTTGTTTGTACTACATACCAATGAATAGACATTATATTTGACACGAATTAATATTCCTGAGTCGCTTGCATTTTATTAAAGGCTTCATGTTTTTTTCGTTCTAATTGTGATTGTCAATTTACCACTACAAAAACTAAAAAGAAATATTTTTTTAATATAAATCCTCGTCTGAATTTTTTGTTAACAATTAGTGAGTAAAAACGTCGTGCTTTCGGTATTCAAGTCATCTATAGAAACGTGGTCTTGGAAAATTGATACTAAATTTATTAATAAATTTTAGGAGAATGAATATACTTTGTTAGGATAGGTGTTATAAAAAAGTTTTGCTATCTTTGGAATTTCATTATTTATTAAATGACATCGTAATAGAGGTAAAATTTGTAAATATTTATTTAATGTTAAGAATGTATCTATTTTCATTATTTTTAGTATTCCTAAATTGTAACAAACTATAAAGAGTAATTTGCAGGACTCCTAATATAGAAAAATTTTAAAAGAGCAAAAGAGATTCTTGTATTAAGTAAAATATATGGCTTTAGAGCTAAAGAATACAAAATAATACATAGGTATACAACAGATATCACTATCAGCTATCTTAAGAAAAACGTTATTATATGTGTAGATATGCTTATTAAGGTTATTTAAAAATATTTTATATATAGCTAAATTATTAACTTACAAATTAATTCTCAAGTGAAGATTTCCTTAAATGACTTTACAAAATGAGTAAGGTTTCGGTTGAACACCTTTTATTTTAAAAGATTTTAATATGAAATAATGAAGAATGACAAAGAATGGAATTCTATATGAGATGATTAAAAGAACAAAGAGCCTTAGAATGTAAATATTCAAACAATTGAAAACGGTCTTTAAGATCTTTGTGGCTTCAAGGATTAAACAGGTTGGAATAAAGAGAACAAAGACGGTGAGAATTCTTCCGAACACGAATGGACAGCTTTTAAAAGTACGTTATATGAAGATATGGTTATATTGTTTAAGCTAAATTAATTTATAAGTTTTGGATTCATTGTATATTCTTAATGTGTCCTCGCTGATATAGTAAAATACAAGACATGTAGAAGTGATTCTGATAGTTTCATTTTTGTTTGTTTTTTATTAAAAATTATTAACTCTGAGTTTTGAATCGCTTTTGATTAACGATTATCTAGTAATGAATATGTAGTATCGATAACAAAGGCTTCTCATTTAAATATGTACTTAAATTTTTTGTTTGATTAGTAATGGGAATTTCTACTCCTACAAAAATTAGAGGTTGAATGTGTTTTAAAAAGCATAACGTTCATAAGTTTCAAATTTTAAGCTCCCAGTTTTAATCTCGCGGTAATTTTATTTTAAAATTATATTATTTAATGTGTATATTAAAGATAAGATTAAAAAGTTTTTAATGTTTTCGGAAATGCTTTTCCTGGAACATATTTAATGGGTGAATATTTTTATTTATCTTATAAATATTTTAAAATTAATAAAATACATGATTACGCTTGTCATAACTTTTGTTAACAATATTTTATGACTGTCGATTAAATAAACAGCATTTCATATATTTAAATATTAACTTAACTTGACAATTTGTGTTTATAAAATACTATGTAAATATTAAGTTGTTAAAGATGCTTTCTAATTTAACTGCTTGTTCATTGTTCAAGTACCACTAGAAGCTTTCAAACTTAAGGATTCTTCTGTGTCTAACTAACTATATATATTTAAGTATGCAATGTGATGCTTTGATAGTAAAGCAGTCTGAAGGGTGCTGCTAAATGTTGAGATATGAGGGATATATTTTTAAATTGAATTAACATGCTTCAATTTAATAGATGTTTACAGTAGTAAGAAGAAAATGATTGTTATAAAAATTTGTCTAATTTCCCATCAGTTGTAAATAAAATAGTTTAGTAGTTCATAGTTCTACTAAGATGTATAAAAAAAAGTTGTATAGGTTCTAAAAATATATTTATTTTTTAAATGAAAATTCCATGAAGGCACATGTATAGTTTAAGTTATTATTTAAAAATGTAAAAACAACAAAGAAGTTTCTGCATGATATAGATGTTTATTTATATACTAATTGATCGGTTCTTAGAGTGTTACACTATGTACGTACATTTTTTAAAGTCATTGAGTTAGTACGAAACAAAGAATCAATTAGTAAAAGCTGTATTGTTAATACTTCCGAATATCTACAAGCAATAGTGAACCTTAATTACAGAACTACAAATTTTAATATCAATTAAATAAAAGAGTTGAACTTCCGATCTTATTTCGTGGGATATGATTGGTGATGTATGAATTAATGTTTGTTTCTAATTCACAAAACAAACTAAATGTTCACAGAAATGGCGACTTTTTTAAAACATACTCAAGCTAATTTCAAATTAATAAACCTCCATTTATAATGATACAATGTTTTTGATGAAGCTGATCTCGAAAAGGCTAACTGCAATTTTATCCCTATTTTCTTTTCTCGTCAGTTTAAAGTATTAATGTATTCCAGACAGTTTAGTTTTGTTGTATTTATATTTTTTTATAAAAATTAATATGAATTTGAATGAAATGGTATAAAAATTATAACATAATATTTAACATACCTTGTTTATCTGACCAGTTAAAATATCATCCACTGTTTTTTTAAATTCGGTCAAACATAAACCGGCTTATTAAGATATTTGGTTTGGAATGGTTTTTCTCATTTCTTATTATTGAAGATAGGAAGCCACGCGTGTGTCTATAAATGGATAGATTCAAAAGAATACTCTTGCTTTTGCTATTGTAAAAGGCTCAGTAATACTTAGTCTTTATATGGAATTAATTTGGACTATACATATATATGTATATATATATATATATATATATATATATATAAATATATATATATATATATATATTAATAGAAAGAGGTATATAACTATATAATCACATTGTTAGGTACTGAGTACAATTTGTACAGCGTACTGTAAAACATACGATGTTATTATAGCTATTGTTGAAGTGTTTTGAGGCATAACATTTGTGTAAATATATTACAAAACTACGAGTACCTCATTCTGTTTTATAAAATTTTCTTATTTTTCATAACAGTAAGTGTACATTCATTTAGTTGTAAATTTAAAATGTAACATACATTTTTGTAATTGCTAAACATTTCCGATTCCGTCATTGTATGTGCAATTTTAAATTCTTTATTACTAAGGACTTGTAAAACCAATCTGTTATTATGGTATGAATTTTATAACAGTGGAACGATTATATGATGTGACGATACAAATGTTTTATTATACAGTAGAGGATATTATAATTTATAAAGTAGTATTGAAGTTATTTTTTTTAATAAGGGTTATTTTAATAAAATTACTTTTACAAGTGTTTTGCACGAAATACATATGTATAACTAAGTTGTGTTTTATAATACATTTCTATACGACTGTCTGAAAAAGCTCATGATTGCTAGTATTAGTGAAAATCTTATGCGGTTTGTGTATTTGCTATTGTATTTAACTGAACATTATAACTTTTAGCTTACAAATATTATTATTTAAATTTAAATACATTGTTCTATTATTGGTCCGTCAAAATTAAAAGTAGTATATGAAATGTTGTTTTTTTTTTATTACGTGTCACAGTATCTAAAAATTCTTTTTCAAGTAATATTGCAGCTTAAACAGCTTATTTGTTTTCACTCATTTATTTCTATTGTTTTTTTTCTTAAAATGAAGGCGTTAAAGATTGACTACCTTTTTTTATGTAATCGACCTATAAAAATAAGAAGTAATTGATTGAAACTATTGAGTAGCTTCTTTTCTATGGGAATAATGATTATATTTTTCTTGATACGTTAAAAGAACTTTGGTGATTTTAGCCGGATAAAATATTTCAACATATTAAATATTAAAAAATCTTCCTAAGATTATAGGTATTTATTTTTACAGCAAAATCCTTTTTTTTACATTTTCAGTGTAACTTTGTCAGTATATAGAGTTTTGAATTGAATTCAAATTCATTTTAAACAAATAATGTTTAAAATACGAAATACAACACTTTTATCGAAGAATTGAAATAAATATTTTAAAAGGTAGTTTTTTAAACTCCATTAAACTTAAAAAACAAAATATTCCTTATTGCAACATTGAAAACAAATTTCCATTTCAAGCTTTGTGTAACTGACGTAAAAATCCGTAGTGTGAAATGTTAGCTCTGTTATGAAATTATTTAAATATGTAAAATCACTTGTTGAAATTGAAATTTTAAAAATTCTGTTCTTGACAAGAGAAACGGGAAAACAAAGCGTGTAAGCAATTAATTAAACAAGTATAGAAACGAGTGCTTTTTTAAATTAAATCTCACAGTTCAACATCATCTCATCTCATCCCACCTCAATCTCAATCTCAATTAGCTCTTTTCACTGTTTACATTCAATGGCTATCAGTTTAAATTTTGTAACAGTAACGACAAGATGTAACAGACAAACACTGGTGAGACTTTTGTTGAGAAGAAAGAACTTTCCTTTTCATTTTGAAATCCTATGCCATTTATTTGTTAATGTTAATCATAATATATCACTACTTAGAGAAAACGTCTATATATACAGGGTGACTGGTGAATTACTATCAATATTTAAGGAGAATACTCGGTACATGATTCTCATTCGAACTATGTAAAAAAAATAGGTACTTAATTTTTGACCAAATTTCCGTATAAATAAATAAAGTGTGGACACGTTCCAAGTCTGGACGCGTGCGGCGGCGTGCTGATACAACACCACGTCACGACACGCGTATGTGTGAGTGTCAGTGTATACCTAATCTGTAGGGTGTTCACACGATGCGTAATTAATTACATAACTTTTGGTTAACTTTACTTAGAAGTTTATTAATATTTATGTTATATTAATTTTTTTTTGTCATATATGATCGTCAAATATCACGTCCTCAAATATCGATAGTAATTCACCAGTCACCCTGTATATATATATATATATCACATACATCTGTATATATATATATATATATATATATATATATATACAAAAGTTTAATAAAATTGAGATTTTTTTTTCAATTGAAATTATGCATCAATAATACTTATTTAATATCTATTTGAGTAACTTTTGTGCAATTTGATTTAATAAAATTAGTATTCATCAGCACGCAAAGTTTTTGAACGTTATACTGGTGTGATAAATTCAGTCTGACAATAAATTGAGCCACAAAAAAGTCGCAGTCCCTTTTTCCAAAACGAAGGCAATCTATTTGTCTTTCAACGCTCACAATACAAGGGGAAACCCTCTCCATATTTAAATATAAAACTTATTTTATAAAATACACAAAAAATGTGGATAAATTTAGATCAATAAATAGGAGTAAACTCGCCGAATCTTATTAAAAAAAAGTTTGATGGCTAACTAATGTTAATGCTAGAGTAATATTTAAATCAACAGATAGAATGTTCGAAAATTAAGACATGTTGTACAATTACTTGGAAAAATAAATTACGAAATAAATAGAGGAAACTATATTTTATTTTTTGTTTGATTGAAAAATACTAAATATATTATAATGAAAAGGGTACAACTCTTAAAGTTAACTATTATGAAAATAATTTTAAAAAGTATACATCATAAAAATTCTTGATTTAAATCTAAAGGTGCGGAAGTTTAACTCTGCTTTTATAATACCAACTTGAAGGTTGGAAGGAAAATAATGAGCGGCTTGGCAAAAAGGTTTTGATGAAATCCTGGGAGTACGCAATGTGTTCTTTATATATCTGCAATAGCTCTAGCTATGTCACTGCTTTCATTGAGTCAAATCTTAGAACTTAATTTTATGCATTAATAATTAAGTATAATTTTATTTACGGCGTAAGTATAAGGTTGTAAAGCAGTTTTCAATAATATTTGTTACATACATATTAATATTATTATGCTGTCAGTCTAGTTAAAACTCAAGTATATACGTAAAAAGATCATATATAGAATTCAGAATAAATATAAGTATAAAATAAAATTTAAAGAGTATCTCTCATTACAAAATATGTTTCAACTTAGCACATATTTTAACTTTAGCGACGGGAAGGTAATTAATAATACCAGAATGTCATTAACACATGTGTGAACTACAGCTAACGCGAGCCAAAATTATTTTAAGAATAATCTACATCACTACTGAATGAGTCTCAATGATTTTTATATGTACTAGTTACTTATGTATGTGAAAGTATAGGTTTTAAATATTTACAACTTCAAGTTTTTCATGGGGCATATTATTGATTTATATATATATTATTAAAGTTAACATTTAACTAAGTTGAGCCGTGTTACGCTTATGGTAATTCTTTTATAAGATAATATTAAAATATAGTTAACTTGATGGAACCCTTTTTAAAAATATAGTTTCAAATTGCTTTTACAGGAAAACCCTTAAAATACATCGAAAACTCGTAAGTTAGTAAATCATGAACTCTGAATCAACATTGCAATTGAACTCTTCAATAAATATTCCCCTTTAGACTTCTAAAACCACTTGGTTGAGAGCGAAGATAAAGAACTTACCCTAAATATACTTTTAATGGAACTGATTCCCTGACTCAAGCTACTTACAATATTTCAGTTCCTTAACTTAATTCATAGAGTAAGTCTGCAGCGTATAATCTGTTATACATATACGCGTATAATAATATCAAGTTGTCGGTGATGGCACCATTACCTACTGTATTATTCATACCATGATAGAGGTAATTGTTCTTACATTATTCAGTATTCAAAATTGTTCCATCTACGCGAACAAATATCTCAATTCAGAGTAATATTCCAATGTCATACCTTTTGGGTAAAAGACTTTCATTAAGAACACAAAATTGCGAAACCAATTTGGTTGCTCCGTGATTTAGTCTCTCAATGATTCTTCAAATATACTGCTAATATTAGGAAAGAAAAAGTTGTGAGGAAAGTTGATGAGTATGTACATATTGCTAAGAATGTTCATAGATGTATATGTACATGTATGATCCTGTGGTCGCGTGTATATGTGGACGTGTGGAGGTGAGGTCGTTTTTATAAGAATTTACTTGATCGATTTAACAGTTCAAAGGGAATATATATGTGTATATTTTTTAAAACTTATCTAATAAGAACTGCTATGTGGGTGGTATTTAATACGTGTGTATTAAAAATATCTCGTTTCATTTAATATTCACGCTTTATGTTGCTTTGGTATTAAGTTATAAATTATTAAGAGTCACTTCATAATTAGTTATATAATAAATTTGTTTTCAAGCAAATAATTCAATAATTAAAATTGGCTCCAACATCAAAAAGCTTTTAAATTTTTAATCAGTGAAAAGGGTTGTTTGTTATATTCTAAAAGTTTCTAAACTTCCCCAAAATGTAATAAAATAAATATGAGGTGTGTTTATGTTCAACAACATAATTTCGATTAATGTATATCCCTAAGTGTCTTGTTCAGGAACTTTACACTAATCGAATCCGCTCTAAAACTTTATTTTCTGATTACCTGAAATTAATTTTCAAAAATATTATACTTTTTAAACATTCTTGCTTATAAAGGCAACTGTAGATTGATCGATTGATCTGTGCGTATATGTATATTGATATTTATTGGTTACTTATACCTGGAATAATAGAAATAGTGGTATGAATGTATAAACTAATTTCTAACCCAACAATCTACTAGGTTCTGATGCATAACTTTATAGCGTCGGTAGTAAAAATACAAGATACCTCTAAGATCTAAGAAGAAAGAATGTATGTTTATGTTTTCAGATTACAGGGTCATACGTGTTGATTCTGTGATTTTCAAATACAGTCGGATTTACGCCTCTCAAAAGCAGCAAGGCGTTCTATGTTCGACTACCAAGGGCATTATTTAATTTCTATGAAAACAGTCTTGATTGTGATCATTAAGGTCTTCTAAAAGGACCAGATGTGCCGAATAGTACCGAAGGTAGGTCATTGCGGCAACTTAAAATACAATGTTCAATTAGCAAAAATTGTCGCTCATGAATGTCTTCTAATATCTCTAACGATAAGAATTTGTAACTTTCAAAGTGTTTGAAATTCTGATAGCAGAGGTATTTCCAAATGTAAAAATAACTGACGTGAAGCTGCAAATTATACGCAAGAGTGTAAGGCACGACTTTCGGACATAGAATCTGCCTTGCCATCGAAAAAGCTATAGATAAGCTGTAAAGCTGTAAACAATAAAAAGGAATTAACAATATTTTCGGTTATAAATATATCAGTGTGGTCTGTTTATTTTTGTTCCCAATAGTTATTCACTTTTTGTAATCGTATAAACACGCCATTAATCTGCTTTTGGGGTGGCGTTGTAGATAGCAATCCGCTTTATACACGTTCCAATGAACTCGGAAAGACGACAACATCGTATTGCGTGAACACAAATGTTCGAAAATATACAGACTGATATTACATTAGTTTATTTTAAAAATTTTAATAATATACCGCCGAGTAAATTAAGCAATTTGTTTTATTATCCATTCCCTTATTTGAATGGTAAGGATATTTATGAAAATGAAAATATTCGTTAAAGGATATTTATAGATTTTTTTTGGTATAATTACTTTATTTCCACAATTCTCTTATAAAATAATAAGAGAATTGTGTAAATAAAGTTGAGGTAAACGAGGACATTTAATAAGTTAATTTTTGTTTTTGTGTATTTGTGTCTTTAAAAAAAAACACAAAATTTCTTTTACGTATAAAATACTTTACTCAATCATGCACTTTCCAAAAGGTTATTGGTTTGTTAAAATCCCTAGTTTATGCGTCCGTTTCATGTTTAAACGTATGTTCATTACGTTTCACTAAACTTTTACTCGCTTGTTTGGAATTTTATTCAGCGTCCGATTTTTATGACGTATGATGATATAACTTTCAAGCTTTTTTTCATGAAAAGTAAAAAATAATGACGTATATTAAATTCCTTACATAAAAGCAATTGACTAAATGAGTACATTTTAATCAGTAAAATTCTGTATTAATAACATCTACCATTCGATTTCACAATAAACGCTGCTGTATATAAAATGAAATTGGAAATCACTCACTTTTATCCATTATTATTGCAGGTAAGAATCTTATGAATTATGTTAGATAATAACGAATATTCTTATTCGGTATATATTTTCTTTCTCTAAATTATTAGCTGAATATTAAAATTTGTTCATATTTCTTCATATATCTTTGTTTGTTTGTGATCAAATAAATTATATAGAAATGAAACAGACGCTATTAATTCACAAAAAAAAGAAACATTTCATGATGTAAAAAGTCAGTTTAATTCGTATATTTCACTGTTAATTAATTAAATTTGAGGCGACGTGTTCTGTGCCGCATCTCCGCAGTGCCTCGGGGCTTAAGATTAATTGCAGATAATAATATTCAAAAACCTATATACATATATATATATGGTATTAAAAAGATTTTTGTTACAATAATATATTTTTTATATTGCACAATATTTTTTCCTGCAATAAAGGCAATGGTTATACTGGTTCAGTGATTCTAACTATACATACATATTTTTTAAAGTATACACTCAGGATTTTCTAAGTATGTATATAAAAAACTTTTGTAAAACTAATACAAGGTGTTTTATTAATTGACTGTCATGGTGTTTAATTATATGGTATCTGTTATTATCATGTTATGTTAATCAGTGACTACTTATATATTCTTTGTATAAATAAGCTTTCATTTTGGGCTCCGAACATTGCTAATAACGGGGTAATTGCTGTTAAGCCCGCTTGTACCTTCGTCCCAAATTAAATATTTAATAAAACACGGTTTAGACTCCTTCACAGTTGTTTAAGCTTTATTATTTATTTTATTAAGCTTTATTGTGTTTGTGACGAATCGCTTTGAATATGAGACATTTTATGATTAAGTATCTAATTAAGCGGATTTTAATATCACTCTTACTTATATTATTTGTACTAATGTACAGTATTTATATATTCATTAAAAGCAGTTACAATTATTCGAAAATCAAATGTATCGGCTGTGGAAAAATTGTATAACATGCAAACGATTTCATCTCGTGTTGTCACAGAATAGCAAAACGAAAAATATGAGTACCTACTAGCCACCCAACACACTTTTTGCCTTTTAATTCTGACGTAGATGGCTGGTGAATATTTATCGAAATATTCGAACAAAATAAGCACTGAGAAAAAAAAATACTCATTGCTCTGAAAGCGAAAAATCGTCTAAATGATTTCATATTTAATTATGTTGTTTTTACTGTTATTATTAATGTATAATAAACAAAAAACAAGACCTTTATATAGTATGCTATATTAAATAACTGTACACATATTAAATAACTGTAATTTAAAAAAAGGACTTGTGATGTCTCTATCCAAGTCTGGCCACAAACCTTTTATAAAACGAATATTAATGCTGACCCACCTACTTGAAATATATAAAATTAAAGAATATTATATTGTTTATTAATTATAATACACAAGCAAATTAGCAGAATAAAATAATGCAGGTGAAATTTGTTTTACATTGCTAAACTAGTGAAGATTATTATTATTACATAACTATTAAAATATAGAGTTAAAATTGCGACCAATTTTATAGTGTTGTTTCAATGCATATAGTTTTAATAGATACAATTTTATGTTTGGGTAAATGAAAGGAAATAAAAATAAACAAATTTGATATTGAAATGTTCTGGAATAATTAAGAATAGTTTTAAAACAAAATTTTAAACGTGTTAAGGCTTTGTAATTATATGTTTTTTAACGATCCCATCTTCACTATTGTATGTTCATTGACTGGAATAAATTAAGAAGCTAAATAACAGCCGAATAATTTTCCTTCTAATTTAATTCGGCAAAGTGAAATTAACAGGATCGCTATTTATAAAATTTGATTGGTATTTGGTGTTAGTGTATAGTATAAAGTGATTTAATGAGCTATTAACTATAATACATTTATATCTACACGTATTACATAGTTGCTTCTGTTAACACCGAACGAATATTTATTTTTAATTTGCTATTTAATGCTGTTATTATTTAGATGCAAAATAAGTCGAATATTAACTATAAACAAATAAAAAATATATTTAATTTGTTAAAAAGATTTTATTAATATAAACTAATTTGTTTTCTACGGTGTTCATATTATTACAGATAAAATGGAGGGTTTTTTCGTTAGAGGGAACACGCTGTTACAGAGATAGTGCGCTAATTACCTACAATTTCATTTACACATAGCACCAGATGAGATATTAACAAAGGACTTTATCGTCATCAGAATATCAGAGCCCACTACTGAGCAAAGGCCTCTTTCTCACATGGAGAAGGTTGGAGCATTAATCACCACGCTTGCTCAAGACGGGTTGGTGGTTTCCTCACGATATTATCCTTCACCGTAGGTATGTACTATATAGTTCTAATTAAAAAAATACATATTTATAGTACAGTATATAATAATATAAAAATGTAATAGTAAATGATGTTTTTTTTTAGTTTTTTTTTTTACTAAATACTCTTAAATTATTGGTTCTTCATACCATTATATTGAATAAAATTAAAAGGAAAAATAACAATAGTTTTTTTTATAATATAAATATTATATTATATTTGAAATCCTGTCATTTTATATATTTGTTTTATTAAATTTAAATCAAACATCGCTAGTAAAAAGTTTAACTTTGGTATTAGATATTTCTGAAGTAGTAAGTATTCGTTCCATTATTTCATTATACAGAAGTTTTGCAAATAGAAAATATTAATCAATATATTTATATGTACGTAGGCTATGAAAACAAAACATCAAGTACGATACAATAGCAATTGATTGTAAACCGCACGTGCATGTCATTTTACCGCCAATTTGTTCATACTTTTTGTGTCCAATGGGACTCATTTGTATTTGTTGGTGAATAAATTTCAGAAATTACATCTTTCTTTCAAATGCTATGAAATATTTACAAACAAATATTAATTTGTTAAATATTGTTACCTATTTGTTGCAATTGGGATTTGCATTTAGTATATCTGATGTGAATTGCTTTGTACTAATTTAACCTTTAAAAAAATATCTGATTTGGTCCGAATTTGGGGCTTTAGCTACTTATGTAATTATTTTCCTTATAGGTATATTGAATTTTTTTGAGTAAGTCAAAGTAATATTTTTAATTATCATGCACGTTAAAGCTCTGAAATAAAAATAAGAGAAACGCCTAAAAATTATTACTGTTCAATATCGTATTTTGTCAATAATCTAGATCATGTCATAAATTGAAGCATAATTTTGAAAGTGTGTGAAAGAAGATATTATTATTTCTTTCATTTTCAGGAGTTTTAATAGATATTTCACAAAAGTTTCTATACAAGATTTTTTTGTAATGATAAATCGATCTGAAAGAAACTTCTTTCCGGAACCAAACAATAAATAAAAACTTTGATTGAACAGTTTTCTCGTTGTTCGTTTGCAGCTTGTGTTCTGTTTCAAATGTCCGTCCATAACAAGTTTCGATGCAGGCTGCTAAGTCGATATCTAGACACTGATTAAATACTGGTCTCTGCATTGGAAGCGAATTTTACGGTGTCGTAAATTAACTTTCCTGATACATAGAATATTAAGATGGTTTTAGTACAGAAAAATAACTTATATACTTAAAATTTCAATGTTTAAAAAGAATAATTTATGTTTTACGCTTAATTGATGAATTAATAATGTTAATGAATGAATTGTTTACTTTTATGTAACCACAAAAACATACAAGGCTGCTTATCTAAAGGGAAAGTTTTAATATGAAATGGACACGTGTAATAAAGTGACAGATTTGTAGCTGTCCGTTAGGGAAGGAGTATAAAAGGTCTAACAAGATCAAGGGATACACAACTTAAGGAATGAGCTAATCAAACGAAATTTAGCTATAAAAACACTTTTACGATGAAGTTAATTACTGGATGCAGTCCTTTGATTACAACTTGGCTTTACTGAAACCCTGAATATTCTATAATTCGTCCAGTGAGTCATTGGCTAGGTAGTATCTATTTCGTTGGGTCAAGTAAGGAATTTGCTAGTCGATTAAGATGTCTTTGCACAAGAATTTAGCATGTTTGAAAATATGCCATATATAAACCATACATCGTAATCTCTGAAAATTCGTGGAGGCTAATAAAATTTCAATGTTAGATGGAAATCCTAGTGGAATTACAAATCACTTAATAAAACGTAACTGTTGGTGCTTTTATTATTCGGGTACTGTTCTACTATTGGAGATGTTGCTAGCCAGTGAAATGTATGTAAATGTATCGAATAGAGTTTAGAAATTTAAATGACCTGTGGTCTGTCTCAGAAATGTAGTTTGTTAAATTGTTGCTGCTATTTCGTTACATAGTCTTAAGGACGATTTTCTTGCACTTAATAAATTGTTCGAAATTAAATCATTGAACAATCTTTTTATTATATTGGAAACATTATATAAAGCTATTGTCGTATTTATTAACATTTATTATGTTTTAATTTATATCGGATAAGAATATTTTTAATATTAAATTAATTAATTTAAATTGGGCATAGTTAAAAACGTAGTTAGGAATGTTAAAAGACATTTTAATAAATTCTTCGTAATGGTTCAGACATCTCAAAATAATGTTTTAGGTAAAACTTTATTATATTATGCCACATAATGGTTTGTGCTCATAGCTGATGTATATTAAGGTTACCTTTAATACCCTATGACAGACTCGTTAATCTATTCAATTTAATAGTAATAGTTTAATATTATACAATCAAACAATAGTTTCCTAATATAAAGCACTAATACAATCCCAGATGTCAGTAGGTTAACTTTTTATACAATAATTAATTTATTAAATTAACCATTTCAAAAATCTAAAATACAAAAAGTTTCTACAGTTGCTAAACAGTTTTATGTTTATTAATATTATTAAAAAATACATCATAATGTTGTAAAAATATCGCATTAAAATTCCTCAGAGCGCAGAAATGAACTAAATTACGTGAAACAAGCGGGACCGTTAATTATACCCTAACGAAGTTTATTCAGCGCCCAGTGTGTAATTGTATTTAAGCTTTGAATTATATAGTAGTCCGTGACATTATGTCGGTGATTTTATCAATAAGTTGTGCTTGATAAATTGAATCGACAAAGAATAGAAATCATTCAATCATTGTCTCTGTTTTTCTTTATGAGTAGACTTATTTTAATACCTTATTTTGACAAAAGAAAATTTGGTAAGGGTATATAGAAGTTGTTTTAATAACTTTTCTTATGCAATAACAACAATATGGTTGAATTTGTTTTTAAAACTAAGTTATCTAATTTTGATAATGTTATTTATTCCAAACGGAGGATTTAGTTTCAAAGTGATTTTCAGTGAATGTTTTAGTTTCAAAACCATAAGGTGATAATGTCCTGCTATTTCTGCCGAAAGTTTAAAGCTTAGAAATAATAAAACTGATATATTATAATATATATAGGCTGTTTTGAAACAATTACTTCAGTTGTGGCATTGTACAAATTATATTATATTCGTATACTGAGGACCCATTTTAAATCAGATTTCCAAATTTTAATTTCTTATATAGGATAATTTTACTGATTTTCATTTTACAAAAAAAAATAATCATATATACACGATAGCTCAACTGGTAAAATAACTGGAATGCTACATTTCGGAGGTAGCGGGTCCGAATCCTGCTCGTGTTGATGAATTTTTATTGTATATTTTATTAATAAAAAAAGGACCTTTTCTTAGTTATTTAAAATATTAATTTAAATATTATCTAAATTTATATAACGCGTTTGACAAAATCATTAAAGTAAATCATTGTATGAAAGGATTTAAATCATGGTGGCATGTTTTATGAATAAGTAATCTTTTCAAATGGAAATAGTTTAAAGCGTATATACATATTATGGTAGATTTATATTTTTGCGAACTTTATTTATTAATCCATTGTCGTTTAAGTATCGATTTTTACTTAAAAAAATTCTTTGTTACGTATACACTATTTTCTTTAGCTTATACAATATGGTGATTTTTTTAATTTTTTTTTTTAATTCTGTTTGTTCCAAAAAAAAACGTTTGTTATTCTCACGTCTTCATGTTGATACTCGAAACTAAAACTTTATTTTCTTACAAAACTAATGAACTGATTGAAGTGGAATATAATACAATATTTTTTTTAGGAGACGTACAAGAAAGCAACTTTTTTATTGTAGAAAAGATATACACAAATAAAAATAAATTTATTTAATATCAGGTTTTTGATAAGAGCAAATAGAGAAACATTAATAACCCAGTAATAAATAAATTATGTAAATAAATGTCTAATACTAAATATCAAACATAATGACATTTTCTATTCACCTATTTAATTCGCAATTCATTATTGTCGAATAATGGCATTTCGTATGTATTATGGCAACTGCATGTATTATTTTTAGAATATTTAAAGTGCATCATTTGTTTAAATATACATATGTATTTCAACAATTTTATGCAGCTTTCTCAATTCTGTGTACTTAACGAGATTAAGCGGTAAGACTGCTTTGTTGTATACCTTTGTATAGGAAATCGTTTTAGAGTTTTATACTTAATTTATGTATTGTTTAGAATAGAGCATCTATGTTTTTATTTTTAAAATATGCCACTTTATTGAAACAAATTTTATTTTAGGTCGACCATCATATTTGAAATCCTATGAATTATGTTGCGTGTATAGTTTTATATATTTTATATATCTATGGGTAAATTATTCGAATTATATGTATTTATAATGATTTAACTCTTCGACAATGATTGGCATGGGAGATATTATCCATACTTAACAAGGTATTTACTTAAATTAATAACATTGTATGGATTAAATATGTTCTGTTTAATATTTTATGTCTATACATTTTAGTCTTGTTTCATTGATATTTTGGTTAAACTCACAATTGTAATGTCTTTCTTCCCTTCTGCGAATGAAGTTATTTAGGAAGGTATAGGTTGATAGTTAATTAAAATTTTATTTTTCCAAATGCCCATCGAACAAACAAAAAAAAAAATATGGTAAAACTAGGCTAATAAACCAAAATAATGTATTTGTCTGTGTCTTTGTGCACGGTACAAAACTGCTTTGGAAATATAATTTGTAAAGTTATATTGTATTCACAATCTCGTACAATGTATAAGCTTTTGTAAAAATATTTGCTTCATTCAGTCGGTTTGTAAAAAAAATGCCATTGAGAACCACGCAGTTGGTTAATCCGAAAACTATGCGTACGAAATAGCGGTAACATCGAGATTACAAATATGTATATGATTATATATAACTCTGTTATTACAATAGATGTAGTTTCATCTTTGATCTATCAAATATATTGTAATTTTTGTATTTCTATGTATTATACCCCTAACAGTGAATATGTTCATAATTTCAGAGAAAATTAATTTTAAAATCTACATATCTTTTTCTTACATATTATACATAGGTAAACTCAATTTGGAAGTAAATAATCAGTTTTTGATTGCTTAGTAAGATTAACTTGACTAAGTAAAATGTTCATGCTATTGAAGTTTATAATTTTGTTAGTTAATATTAATAAATTTTGTGTTAATATTTCGTTAATATGTCAGATTTTTTTGTAATATAATTTGACTGCTTTTAATTTATTTCAATGTTCCAACACAATAAAAGGTAAAGTTGTAGGTACATTGTTATAAAATTAATACATTCAATTAAATAGCATTTAAAGTAAAAATGTCAAAATTAGGTTTTGGGTAAGTTAACAGGTATTGTTTAAATATTATTATCATACACGAGAAGATGCAAATTCGAAGTTTTTCCTTTCTTCTCCGAAGAGATCCTTTTTCAATACCGAATAGTTTTTTTTTGGATATGGGTTCGGTTTTTATGTCTAAAATTGAAAATAGTAGCCCCATATAAATATTTGTTCATAAAAACATCTCAGATAACTGGACGAGAGAGCAAAAAATTTCGACTGGATCGAACATTCGATTGCGGAGATTATCTCCGTGTATGAATGATTTGAGTCGCCAGTATAACGTTCCGCTCGCTTCCTTGCTTCACTTCTTTTAATATGTCATAAACCATGGTATTATATGTATAATATTGAATAAAATAATTGTAAGATTTACATGTTTTTATTATTATCATCATAAAAAAGATGTTTAAAACACTGATTTCAATTTAAATGTTCTGATAGGCGATAAAGCTTTTTTATTGAATATAATAACTTAAATCTTTGACTTTAACTAACTTGTTAAAGTTACAACTTTGTATTGTTATACGCTTTTTTGTGTTTATAATCTTTAAGTTTATGACGATTGCGAGTTAGTTATAAACCTTAGATGTACTTTACTTTGTCATACATTTAAGATTGTTAACTTGTATTTGTGAATTTTTAGTCTAACTGAAATTTAAGCCATGTTATAAATATTATATAATAATCAAATAAATTGAAATCCTGTGATCTGTGATGGTTATTTTTCAGTAGTAAGCAGCAGTAATTTACTTATTCCTCCGAAAGTTAAGCAAATGTAGTAAATACGTGATTTTCAATTCCGTTTCAATTTTTGCTGAGAGAATTTTTGCTGTTATTCGATTAAGTTGGCGATTTATGATTTTTATTTGTGAGCGATTAAAATGATTTCTATATGAAACTGTGTGCTTTAAAATTTACATAAGTATTCCTTAAGTAGAAAATCCTTAGCTTTCGCGTAGTAATTTAAAGAGGGAAGATAAAAAGCAGCCACTTCTCTTTTGTATTTAATACAGCAAAAAACATTTTGATTGCAAAAATTAACCAACTTATTAGCTCTTAAAAATTACGTGACTTGTAAACACAATATGTAACATAATAAAAACATAATGTTCATTTCGTTAGATTTAAAGCAAATATTAGAAATATTATATGGCACTCAAAAAGTCCTCCTTGTAATCTTTTAACCTGGATATAACTTATTTCTGTTACTATTTACTATAACTCTATCACTAAATCATTTATAAAATATTTTTATACATATGTCACTACTATTAAAATATGATTTTTGGGATGAAAGTTTATGCTTTTAGGGGTCTCGACTGACAATGTAATTAATATTTTTATTGTAACAAAAAAAAAATCTTTTGTACAAAATGTGATTAGTCAATATTTTAAATTACACGTATGATTGTAATTTAAAATCTATTACATATAATATACACATTAAAAGTTCTGATAATTCTTAGAAAAGATAAAGTTTACTTTATTAAAAATAAATATATTCATTATCATAACTTTTTCATACATTATGAGAAGCTTTAAATAAATAACAAACAGTTTTTTTTAAGATTTTGAAATGCACACAATTTTGCTGTAATGGAAAGACTCGAGCATTAACATATTTTAAAAAGTATCTTGTTATTTTTGTTTTGTTCTTTATTCTATATCAATGTAAGTGATATTCTTGATAGAGAAATCGTTTCAATAACATTTTATATTTGATATTAATAATAATTTTAAAACGCATATAAATTCTAAGTCACGTTTCCGTACAATTAATATTACCTTCAATTAACAAATTAATTTTAAATTATTTGAGACACTAAAAGCCCGAATGTTTTCAGGACATTTTATAAGTCTCCATATGTATATAAGGCAGTGAAATTTATAATAATCTTTTAATATTAAAAGAATATTTATTTTCTTGTTTCTTATATTATTAAAATATTAACACAAAATATATTAGAAGGTGGTAGAGCTTATCTGTGATCATATACTACAGCTCCAACATGGGCTGGCTCGACCGGGGAAGTACCACGCTCTCACAAACGATCGGCGTGAAGTAGTCTTTAGTGGCTGCGTTTCGTCCGATGTGTGAGAGAGTGCATTACCCTTTCAATGTTCTCACCCTTTCCTGCCATTTCCTTAATTCCACCCCTTCGTCTTCCTTAACAACCAAGTTTAGAAACGTATCAGCGACATTTCTTATATTGCTTATGTCCATGAGTGACGGTAACTTCTGCCCAAGTAGGCCATGTGCGAGTTTACCACCTTTCTCCTAAAATAATAATTAAAAAAACAATATGGGAACGTAACGAACTTCCAAGAGAATAACTCTGTACGTACATACATGCTTTGTGGGTCCGCTTGTTTGTTATTCTGTGTTTATTACTAAACTTTAATATTGTCTCGTTTTGGTAGGAATTACATAAGAATGATACAAAGTTTTATCTCATCATCTACAACTCTATCTCAACATTTACATTGAATTGAAATTGTTGTAATTTTTTAAAATCATATCTTTATTTACATTACACTTTTATTTTATTACACTTATTCTTTTATAATTTTAATGTACGTTAAAGCTTAGACTTTGATAATAATTCATGCAATTTAATAGAATTTTATTATAATTCTATATGTTTTTATGAGCATTATTTTTGACGTCTTCAACTTTTAAACTGAAATAAATTAAGCTAAATATTAATTTATTTAGCTAAGTAAACAATCGCAAAGAATTGAGATGACAATTAACATACTTTCAACATTATTTTCGCCGTAATATTCTTTCCCTCATATGGAAACTAATCAAGTATATCGTAGTTTAATAAGTGTATGTAAATGTATAGGACATGAGTTAAGTAGGTGGATGCCAAAATTACCTATTTTGTATTTACTATCCCAATCGATATGTTCAAAGATAATATTTGCATAACTACGTTTAAACTAGGTTCGAATTACCTTAGCAATAACATGGTGGAAATATAAAGTTCCTCCGAGAAAACTTTCCGTATACCTAGTTAAGAGGATATATATTTCTGCGAATCCGACTTGAAAGAAAGAAAAAGAAAAAAGTATAGCGAGTATTTTTGTTGTCAATACAAAACCTTTTCTGCTTAATTCATATGGAGCTCCTGATTATTATTTACGTGATCAATAATTTATACGGAAAGGGGATGAAACTCATAAATTTATATTTATATTTTTTTTATGTAATAATAATAAAAATAGATTATATATTGACTCCACCTGAAGTAGTTAGACTTGCTTCGCTCTAGTATATTGAGCAAAATTCAGCAAGGATATTTTCGAAGTTAGATAGAAGGATGAACATAGTACTACTTTTCATTTTATTATTTTTGTGACTTTAAATGGGGTTAACTCATCCGCTATGTTTTTTTTTATATCAAAGGCTGCAAACAAACAGACGGCCCACTTGGTGGAACGTAGTCACCGTCGCCCATGAACATCTGCAACATAAACAATGTTACAGATGCGTTGACTACCATGATTTTTGGGATTTTTTTTTGTAATAAGCAAGTGTAGTTCTACTTTACGATTGATCAGATAGAAACGATAATAATAACAACAGATAAATATCCATATTAACAGCATTAAAAATGTATAATTATTTGGACAATAAGTCAAACATAACATTAAACTTTAAATCCAGAATGTTGCAAAGCCGCGAAAGGCTTGAATTAGTTCAATCTTTGTTGATGAACAAGACAAAAAGTATAAGTGTATAAAAATACCTTTTAACATTTGAAAAATGTAGGAAGAATTGCAGTATTTCCGCTAGGAAGGATTACTGAGCCAGCTTTATATTTGATGTACAACAGAGCTTTATACACTATGAAGACTTATATACTATGTACGTTATGCCACAAAGGTATTATAGGTATTTAGATTAAAAAGGCTAGAGATATTTTTCATATACTAAAAGTGGAATTTAAGTCTTTTTCATTACCTACAAGCCAGATATATAAAACATTCGTAAGTTGTACCTTTAATTAACATATATTATAAAATCATATATCTATTAGGCCTATTGCTTTCATTAATTCTGCATACATTATGTCCAACGTAATTCCTTAATAGAGTAATAAAATTTATTGAAGAATTAAATGTGAACAAAACCTTTAAATTTTTTATTGTCTCTTATTTATTTCATTAATAAAATTAAAGATACATTAATAATGACAGTGGCAATGTTATCTTCTTTTTTGGTATACTAATGCTATAAAAGCGAAGGAATATATATGTTTCTTACAGATTACCAAACCGAAGAAGGTTATACGGGGTGACTGGTGAATTACTATCGATATTTGAGGACGTGATATTTGACGATCATATATGACAAAATAAAAATCAATTTAACATAAATATTAATAAACTTCTAAGTAAAGTTAACCAAAAGTTATGTAATTAATTACGCATCGTATGAACACCCTACAGATTAGGTATACACACACACTCACACAGACGCGGCGGGGGCGTAGTGTTGTATCAGCACGCCGCCGCACGCGACCACACTCGGAACAGTTGGAACGTGTACACACTTTATTTATTTATACGGAAATTTAGTCAAAAATTAAGTACCTATTTTTTTTACATAATTCGAATGAGAATCATGTACCGAGTATGCTCCTTAAATATTTATAGTAATTCACCAGTCACCCTGTATATTATGAGTGCTGCAGTAAATAAAACAGAATAGTATTATACCAAGAATTTTTCAGGATCAAGAGCGCGAGTAAAACCCTGTTATTAATATCACAACTATCTCAGGATACAATATAGCAATGAATTCATGGCTAAATATTTAATAGCATGGTTAAGATTCCAGAATAAATTTGTGCTAAAATTTTAAGAAACAACTTCCTAGTGACACAAATTTTAAAGCCGTGACAGACTGACATCGGACAAATGTTTGAAAATCACATGTCTTCCTGTCCTAAGTCTGATGCATTCATGTGAATTACTCAACCCTGTAGAATAGCTTATTTTATCCAAGAAAAGATGAGAAAAAAAATATCTAATTCCACTCACGATAGTTCTGATATTTTTCGATTGTTTGCTATAAAAAACGAGACGTGAAACATTAATATCGCAACTTATTAGTTCATTAACGTCAACTCTGATTTAGTTCAAAAGTTAAACTGATTTCCTCCCCAGATAATTATTGTCAAAGTTAAACTTCAGAGTTTGAGTTATGAACACTAACTAGTTATTGCTTGAAAACTTTGAAAATTAAAGCAAGCTTTCATAAAATTTTGATATATGATCCATATTTCAAGTCTTAATTTGTACCTGACATGATTATGTATATCTTGTTTTAATATAACTAGGTGTAAGTTTAGATATATTTATTATTGTTTAAACAAAATCTATATTGCATATCTAAATATGTTTATTTTTTTTATTTTTACACTTCAGGGTTCTGTTAAATGTGTTCTATTTGAACAACTTACCAAAAATGTATGTAAATGCAATAATGTCAACTATATTAAAAATATAAGCTACGATTACTTTAAAGTACTTGTTTAACCTACTTAGAAATGAAACCTTTTTATTGAATTTAAAACATCGTTTAAAAAATCCCACATTTATATTATATTCATAAAAATTCAATTAGCAATCTTTGGTGTGTTATTTTAAATATTGCAGTAACACTGAAATTACTAAGATAAATTAATATTTCAAAATATTTTTTAAAATGTAATAAAAATGATAGTGGAAGGATAACAGTATTTATATCATGACTAGATCAAATAATAACAGTGTTTCTTTAGGTATACAAGAAATGATATGATAATATATTTTAATGTTTTAATATCTGACCTTGTTCGTGGAAAATTTAATAAAAAACATGGTGTAGTAATGTTTCCTGTAAAAATTATGTAACAAACTATTCCAAATTTGCTGGTAACAAACTAAATTGCGAAAAGTTCTCAGAAGCATGTCGATTTCTACTTTAATTGCTTGATTCCTCGAACGTGTATTTCATAATCCTTATTTAAATATAAATATAATCATGTACTGTAGCTTTATGAAGCTAATATGAGCTTATGTTTACAGTGTACATAAAATTTAATTAATGAACTAATTAAAATTGTATACTAAGTGGTTAGTTTAATTTTAAACTACATACAAAAATACTCTCTTTCTTGCTCTGCGATACTTAACGTTTTACATATTATAATATATAATGTACAAAACAGAGTGCCACCGTTATAGGAATCAGTTCTTTAAAAGTAATGTTATTAAAATATTCCTTACATTTCATTTCCATATTAATTAAAGGTAAAAAATAAATTATGTGCATACAGTAAGATAGTAAATGCAAATTGTCAAATAAATGCTAAATTACATACATACCAAAATGTTTGATTTAAATTGCCTAAAAACTTTCACTTTTTTATCTTTTATATATGTACTTAAGTATGCTAGAGTGTTAAATATATTGAAAGAAGTATTTATTAACAAAGTTATCAATACCGTCTAGGAATTTCCACCTTCAATATTTGCTAAACTTAGCAAAGGCGAAAAGTCAGTATTTGCTATTTAGTGAAACTTTTCTTAGCAACTGGAAGTAAAACGAATACAAGTTCTTTTTTACTCTGAAAGTGGGAAAAATTTATTCGTTACATCGAAGAGTCACGTAATTTGACTTATCATAACTTACAATTTTATTCCTATAAAATCTTATTTCATAATAATTATCTACTATTCAAAAATCGAACTCTATACAAATAGTTGAATTAAAAGAATAAACATTATTTGTCTATATCACAACGACCAGTATAGACTTTCATATATACCTATATATTAATATATTTAAAGATACAAGCAGGGAATACAAGTAACAGTCTCTTTTAAGGCCTCTTGGAAGGAAAATTAAACGCAGATGATTAATTAAAAACGATAGAGAAAGTGGATAAGAATCAGTACGTATGAGCAAAACGAAATAAATTCAATATACTTTATTATTCTTAGTATATTTAACTATTACTACTATAATTAATATTTTTAAACAAGTGGTTAAGACGAAAAATACTGTAGGGTGTGCAAAGTATCTGCCTTTGCGAGACAATATTCTAAATTGTTGCTCGAATTTCAAGAAGTATTTTCAACTTATTGGCCATAATTAATTTTTATTTACATAATTTTTAAAATTTAATTCATAGATGTAAACTTTTTTAGGGAATTATTTGTATTGATAAAAAAAAGAAATCATTTCGTAAGTATGACTTACTTTCATTCCAACTTGATAAATTGTTTAAGGTCAGGTATTTTTAATTTCTTTATGTTTATAAAACCTTTTCATGAAAATGAAAACACTTCGGAGAACCTAATTAAAATTTTCAAATAGGGAAGCCCTAATTTCATACTTCCCGCCTCCACTTCCATTACTATTAATAGAAAATCTCTTTTTTACATTGCCGTTAAAAAAATGTGTTATGGAATCTTTTTTTTTTACAAAAAAAAAGGTTCCATATCAGAAAAAATAAGTGGTACGGTAAGGATAAATATAACTTTAATCAAATTGCATTAATTATTATGTAAAATAAATATTAATTTCAGACCAGTAACTATTTATAATTTTAACAATATGTTACATGTCTTTTGTTATATTATGGCCGCTCAGTCTTTACCTTTCTGACACCTGTCAATTCATTATGACGTACAATAAATACTATATGTATTAATAATATTTGGTAACATTTTTTATTTTATCAATTCAATATTATGTATTTTGTTATTTTTATAGAAATGTATACTCTTTCAATTAAAATTACTAAGAGATTATAATATGTTTCAATTGCAAAAAAAAGTTGTTATATTGTATTCAGTGGCGGCTGGTGAGTAATCGGACCGGTGGTGCACTTTACTAAAATATTAAATTTAGAAAATGCAACAAAACATAACGAAATGTCAAAAACGGCCATTTTTTACCGAGATTACCGAGAGCACCCGATGTATGACGATACATCGGGTGCTCTCGGTAATCTTCGGTCGCTCGTGCGGCGCTCGAGAACCAACTCATTACTCGGTACATTTCTATGAACTATCTTTTGTTTCACGTGTCAGGCGTATTAATGCATATCTCATACAAGATGTATTAGCAGTCCTCGTGCACTCACCGAAGCGCACGGGATATTAGTTTAGTAAAGCGCTCAAATTTTTTGACCATAATTAGAAATTTAATTTTTTATACGTTTTTGTATGTTTAGAAAATAAATATTAAAATGGTAATTTAAAAATAAAGATTTTGTAATTTTTAAATCTTTTGAATTGGTGGTTCAGCGCACGAGTGCACTTAAGGTACAGCCGCCACTGATTGTATTTCTTCTTCTAAGTCGATACGTTCTTGGCAGAACGGTCGTGGTCATCATGATGTGCGGTGGCACGCTTCACAACACGTTTCGTCTAACTTGATGATGTTATATTGTATATTTGTTTATTAATTGATTTTTACAATTTTAATGTGATATTAATACATTAATTGTAAGTTTTAAACTTTTTTATGATATCGATCGTTCAGTTCAAAATTACGTTGGCTATTCGATAATGATCTGTCAGCAACTCAAACTCTGAGTGGCCGCGTTATAACTTACGCTTTATAATTTTATTTTTTGAATAATAAAATTTAAACACCAAGTATAAAGATGGAATTGACATTTAAACTTATTGAAAAATCTTATTTTTTTTATATACTGAAAAATTATATATACAATCATCTCAATATATGGCTTACTTGAAAGAATAAATGAGAAGTTGAATATCCTTTTTAATCACATTTTAAATTATTTTTTTTAAATTTGGTTTGTACCATAGAAATTCCACCATCTATCTCCTGGTTTATAATTAACGGACTTAATTTTTATTTATATATTCAAATTTTCAATCTTTTGTAGCTCCACTCTTTTCATCTCTATGCATTTAATTCGGAATAAATGTATTTACAAGAATTCAGTTATCAATTTGAATTGAATTAGAATGTATGTATGTAATGACATAAATTTTGTTATTGAATAATTTACACGAGGAAACACATCAAAATGTAAATAAATACAGCTATATGTAATGTGTCTAAAAACTTAAGGAACAAAATATTCATAAATTAACCACATATTATGTTCATTTATTTAGAGAAGTATTATTAGACAGTTTTGATAAGACTAAGTTAAGTAAAAATATATAAATATTATGTACCACAAAGGATTACAATGCGGAAAGAAACTTAAAACAGGGTTAAATACATATTAAGTTTTAATCTCTCCTAGGTGCTATAAACTATTCTACATACATTTCCTTTACAAAATGTAAACCAATTTACGACTCCCTTAATTGTTGTCAAAGTTTCTTTTGCGTTTCCGAGCTTGGAAAGTTCATGTTACGTATGATGAACTAACTAGTTATTGTTTCAACTTTGCATAATGTTTAACGAAATATTTAAACATCATTGTATTTTGAGTTTCTTTACAAAAATGTATGATAATATAAAATATATTATTTATACTATTATTAACCGTGCACCTATTTAAATGAAATAGCGGCTTTGTGAGGAATGTTAGAGTAGTTTGTAATGAAAGAAAGATTATT
The DNA here is from genome assembly GCA_916720795.1 of Danaus chrysippus. Lineage (NCBI taxonomy): Eukaryota > Metazoa > Arthropoda > Insecta > Lepidoptera > Nymphalidae > Danaus > Danaus chrysippus. The sequence continues at coordinate 4,881,541 of CAKASE010000046.1, read as the reverse complement.
ATGGAGGCCGTAACGAAATAAATAGATGTAATTGAAAAAATAATAAAAAAAAGATAAGTGGATATTTTAAAATTAATGTAATGTATATGCATTGAAAAACATCAGGACTGGAAGTACCGTTGAATGTTTCATAAGTAAATCCGACAGTGCTGTAAAGGAAATGTGATTTATTTTGGAGGCGTGCCGAAATCCACCTTCATTTTGTGTTGGCTGCGCATTCTGTTGAAAAAGAATTTACTAGTGTCTGAGATAAATTTTCATGGTAAAATATCTGAATGTTAGAAATGTATCATGAATATTGTAATTTTTTTTAAATTAATTACAAAGCAAAATTTTTGGAATGACAGTTAGTTCGGAAAATTTAAAACCAAGAAACAATTGGAGCACTGTAAGGATTTGTTCATTTAATATAAAAACTGGTTTTTGTCACCTAAACATACTATCTTATAACTATCATTTTTATTCTTCGTGATCGAGATTATGATGGGCGCAGGAAATGCACGTTTTAACTCTTGCATTTTCTTTTTATCATCGGACAACGCGACGGACGGTGAGATTTCATCCTTTCGTTGTACAAGCGACGGAAGAACGCATCAAGCGATATTCTTCCTCTTTCCTTATACAGATAGAAAAGGATTGGAACTTTTGTCCTCCTCTATGTTCCCCTCCTATAATGATGTTGGTTTCTTTAAGGCTAAAGTAGAACGGTCGGTACTGAGATAGTGAATTCACCCTCTACGGCTTCATTTCTACCTACCAATGGGAGAAATAACAGTCAAGCACTATTCATACAATATTTAAAAGAAATAAGTTTCTTTTATCAGTGACTCTTTCTGAAAATAATATTTAGCGGATATACTACGCGACTGCATACCTACTCCCGACGTTTCGGTTACTTGTAAAAAATTAAAATTCTGACAATACTATATCTAAAAATATATGCCACAGATAGAAGTATTTTGAGATGTGAAGTAAAATTACGAGAGCTTCACCGTTGTTCTCTGATCCTGTCCGTCACTGACCAGGTCATTGTCATAGTCATACCATTAGATGTCCGTACAGTAATCAGATAGTGAATATATTTTACAGACTGTGGAGATAATTGGACGATAATTAGCGCGGTCAGTGCGGCTTCCCTTAAAGCACTATACCAATCTTTGAAGAAACGTATAAGAACTCTGCCAGGCAACTTGATTTACGAGAATATTATAGGTTAATATAGATAGTGTTGTTAACATTAGAATGAATATACGTAAGAATACTATAATATATCCCTTTAGTTACATAAATAAAACCCAAATAATTTAAATTAAACATTTAGATCAAACTTACGTATTCCATATAATGTTCATTTAAATTCGCTTCGATAGACGGGACTTAATCGAGTTCTTAAAAATGTTTTTTATTTAAAACATTTTTATTTTCAATTGCAAAGCTTTCCAAAATTTCATTCAATAAAACAATATCTTATTTTATTTTATACGTTAACGAAAACGTAAATGTATCTGGATGTTGTCTATATTTTTTTAAAGATTTATTCTAGTGCGCGATACATAAACTGAACTTGACTGTTGACATTTGTGACTATATTAGTCTATGATAAACTATTGTCTCTGTCTAAAAGTTCAGTTATTCTTTCAAATTGCTTGCAAAAAGTTAATTTGTTTGTTTTGTGTGGTTTTGAACGAGTACATATTCAGTTTTACTATTTGTGCCGCCGGAGTTATAATAACAAAGTATCTACATAATTCATTTACCATTTCTTAGTGTAATTTTCACATTGTTTTCTACATGATAATTTGTACTGTGTGTCTTTTTCTGAAGTGTTTTGTTCAACGAGGTAAGTCAAATTATTAAAGTGTTAGAAAGTTTTGATGAACCATTTTGATACAATTACAAAAGAATAGGAATAGAATAAGAATAGTATTTTTTATTTTCAGTTGAATTTTTGTTTCAAAAATGCCAGCAATTAGACGTACAAACTTAAGTCGCAGAACCCGTAATGCCTCAAGTCAAAGATATAGAAGAGCAAGTCTAACTGATGAGCAACGTGAAGAGTGAAGTTGAACGGAATCAATGTAACTGGAACCAATGATATAGAAGTGTTGCGTTTAACCCCTATTGAGAGCTGCATTTAATTATAACAAAGAAATGGACTACACACGAATAAATTTTATGCCAACTTTTAAGGTAAGTGTATTGAAAAACATTTACCACTATTGCTGACAGTTTCAATTGTTTTGGTGTTCCATTTGAAACTACTTTAGTACATTTGTAGCTCTGTGAATTATTTTAAGAGCCAGAGGGAATTGTGTCAAAAAAGTTGATGGGGTTTCCACCATTGGCAATGCTCACAAAGTATTTTGAGTGTCACTTGGTGGTTTGAACAATTCACTTTACAATATGTATATGTAATAAAGGAATGTTTACCTTTACAGATTCAAGGACAAATATAATACCATAATAGAACAGGTTACTTATTGCCAATGCCGATCAGTCTATAACTTTTTGCAAAACTTTTTTCATGGGCAATTCAGGAAGACAATTCAATCAGTGTTGTGCACACAACTATTCTGTGAAAAGACCAGCTCCATCCATACATTTTTTAATGAAGATAATAAATCCAGTTACAGGTAAATAAACATTTTAAGATTTTAATGTTTATCATAGCTTTAATTAATTTACATAATTTTATCACAAAAAAATGTTTTTAGGTTCTGAAACTAACAAAAAAGTTAGTTCAATGAATTATTATTCATACAGGCTTATGGTTCGAGAAGTTGAGGTTAATCACATCTTAAAATGTTGGTGTCTCTTTCAACAGTATGCTGTTGATATGTATTTAAAAGTAGAAACTGAGCGATTAACATTTATCAGGTTGAACCAGGAAAACTCTGTTCAGAGGAATAAGGAAATTAACTTCATACAGATAAAAACGTAACACATATTTCTTGATTATAGGGTGTTATGAAGTTTGCCGGGTCAGCAAGTTTTAATATAAAAGAAACAGAGCACAAAAAGCTTATATTTTGTCTCCACTCTCCTGTGATTTTTATGTAAAAAATATTAAATGTATATAATATTTTTTAGATCAATCATGTTTGTGTAGTATATAGACAGTAAATTTCTTACATAAATGCTTATGTTAAAAAATATTTTGCCCATGATGTTTGAAATAGGAGCAAAATCTTAATTTGTGACTGATTAATGTGATTTATCAATTGTTATAATAAATTATTTCTGTGTAACGTCATAGACTCTACTGATATAAAATGAGCACAGTGGTATATAATAAGTATATGTATTTCAATAAAAATTTACCATAAGACTTGATTCATTAGAAGATAATCATACAAAATTTACAATGATCCAAACATTCCAATTGTACATGTAAATACAGTCTTCTTTTATTTATTTCTAAGTTTCTATAAAACAAAACTAATCAAAGAAAGTCTCACTACTTCTACGATTCATTAATAAATATGGGTTTTTTATTATTTTTTTTATTTATTTGAACGGCACATCGACAGTACATACATTAAGCACTTAGAACTAAACATTTAAAACTAAACACTAACTGATGTATGTACCAATTATGGATGTACACATCACTGCTAAAAATTACTGTCTAGCTTACAAAAATATAAAAAAACAAGTTAACAAAAGAAATAACAAAACTTTATAAACTAAATAACAAAACTATTACTTAAAAAATACAAAAAAATAAAAAAAATATTAAATTGAAAAAATGGAAAGATTCTTTATCTCACTTCACAATACAAACTTGTGTTAAGACTAAGTCTCTAAAATAGTGGTAATAACTTCTACCTAATAAAATATTATAATTATAATGATTGTTAAATTATTATTCATTAACAAAACTAGTATGTAAGAGCGATTTTTATCAAAAAGTTAATTAGTAGATGATACACAGTTACATTCTCATACCATGGAAATATTCACATATAAAAATATATGTATTTATAAATCAATAATTGTTAAATTTCATAAGCTGCTTATTAATATAATGCAGAGGAACAAAATCAAGGGTTTTTTCATACCAGATTGGATAGTATAATTGTTGTTTTAAATATTTTGTAAAATTGTTATCATGTTTAATCTGTACATTTCAAACTTGAGCTTACAGCGAAGTCAATCATGTTGTTGAAGTAGGTTACAGTGGGTTTATTGAACTAATTATATCTTAAAGTTAATCAACTGGAAATAACGTGATTAGTAACCAAATGGAATGTTAACTATTTTGTGAAGTTGTATTTTGAATAAAAGGTATTATTTTTTTAATATGTATATTTTTATTTATTCAATTGGTGTTATGTGTATGTACAAAATACCTCTGAATTTTTCTAAATGAAGAAGTTGTATAGTACTCGTACAAATAAATTATAATTTATCGCGAGAATGCGCGCAAATGATTTTTGATGTAGGATAGTTATATCAATATATAATATATAATATATAATAATTTAATTTTTCAGAGCTCCAATCCATAATATGATTCGTATGTAAAAGATACCTTTTATTTAAGCGTTTTTTACTTCATAAACCTAAAATTGAATGGATAAACAATAATGTTAGGTAACTTTAGCAAAACTGTGATATTTTTAAAATTAAGAACATTTATCCAACCGTGGCACTTTTAACAAAAGTTCCTATTACATAACACGTACCTGTTATAATATGAATTTTAACATATTCCAAATCAACGATTACTTCATTTGAATATGTAACAAATATTAACACATCAAATCAATACCGTCAAAGAAATAATCACAAGCGCTAATTTGTAGTTTAAAATGGTTATATTACAAAAGGCTTGCTTATAATGGCTATTATACAAATAATAGATATAGAACATTTCTGTAAGTAGAAATTAACAGTTCAACAATAGAATAAAAAGAGGACCATATTTTAATTTATTTCATAACACACATTGTATAAAAAAATCTTGTCAGTATTTCTAGATGTCTTTTCAGATTTAATAATACTTCCATCGTATTCTGGAGTTATCCCTGTACTATCCTACTCCGGGTCCTTATTTCCATATTTTTATAATTTTTAGGTAGCCAACGTTTCGATGGTCAATCAGGATTAATTAAAATATGAAATATACTAAAATTTCTTCGTATATGTAAATAATCTTTTAGCAACCATATATTTATAGTTAGATAAATATTTTATGTACTGTGTATATGTCCTAGATATCTTTATAGAAATAATATTATTTTTTATTTTCAATAATGTTACCCACTTTATACAAATTTCTTCAGTTATTTTATTTACTAATTTATTTTTTCCCTTTTGCTGTTTTTATATTAAAAACAATGTGTACATGACAAAAGAATGGTGTGATTTTTAAAGCAAATTTTATATTCGACAAATATTAACAAAAGCGTTTATTAACTTAAAGGATTCGCCGGTGCTTTTGAAACAACTCGTTTAATTTAAGCTCAATACAAACACGGACTGCAAAGATAGCGAGACGAGAATCGAGATATTGGATTCACACCAATTTTAATACAATGCTTCACTGAACAATAATATATATAGTACCATAGTATTGTTATTTATATTTTGTATCCTTTTTATTCTGCTATGATATAATATATCATAAGGATGATAAAGGTTAGGTACAATAAAAAAGATGTATTTCTATACTTCTTAATACGTTTTTTATGAGATAGAGGTTTCATTTAATATGTAAGTTTTTATGATCATATTTAAATTTAAACAGTATTGAAAAGATATTCAATTAATATTAAATATGAAATTAATAAGCACTAAAAATATACTAAATAATTAGCTCCAT